>JACAVU010000008.1:13528901-14151401 GCA_014183005.1 Castanea mollissima
TTTCTTTTTTGCTGCGTTTGTTGTATTACTAGCCTTTTCTGTAGCAGTGTTCACCTTCTCTTTTGTTGAGTCTTTGATGTCTCTGGTCTTTTCTGCAGTGTATTGTCTGGCTCCTGCCCATTCATCCATCACGCAACCATTTTTATTGACACAAATTTTACAACTATTTCCAGCTTTTTTGAAGTGGTGATTAAAAAATCCAAGTTCTTTTAGTGGATTTAGTGATATAATCATTTTAGAATCTTTTACGGCTTAAAAACTTAAGGCTCAAAACATGTAATAAACCTATTCATTGTCCTTAAATTGGACTAGAAAACAGACCCACCATATCCATTGTGGCCACAATCAGCAATACATGTTGAATATTCAGCAATACATGTTGAATAATGGTAGAGCCACAAATTATTATTTTAACAGTTAATGTGGCTATTATTTTAAGAGTTGATGTGGCTAATTTCTGATTTATTTTCGCTTACCGTTAACATCATTTTTTTCATTTACCAATAAATGAAATTGATTTTTATACATCATTTTTTTTTTTCATTTACCAATAACTATTCACCAGCAGTTTGTATTTTTTGTTTTGTTTTTTTTTTTAAAGTTTGTATCTCTAGACTCTACATGTTTATGACAACATTTTAATAGCAACTCCTTGGTTTTCCCTGTTTGGGGTGATTAAATTAGAATCAGCTTAGTTTAGCCAATTCTCCAACATAATAAACAAGGAAAATTAGGTCCTAATGTGCTCTCCATACATAATATGGACACTTTCACATTAGGTATCCACATTTTTCAAGAATTTCCATATTTAACACATTATATATCGGAAAAGTGTATAAAAGAAGTGCGAGACAATCAAAACCCAACAACTAGGAGACAAAAAATGGAAACAGTACAAGTTGTTTAACAAAGAACACGTAGTTGGTAAAACCAAAATTTTTTCACAAATTTTTTTAACCATTGGCATGACTTCTTGTGAACATTTGGCGCATGATAAAAATAATGTTAGATTGAGAATTAAGATAGCATTAGCAGTATTCAATTACAATTTGTTATCTCAACAAAGTTGAGAAAAATATTGTCCCTGGACTCAACTCGTGATAAAATTAAAAGCAGTACTAAATGGGAAAGGAGTAACAGCAAGAGACATATATACTAACCAGAAGCCACTTCCTGGACCTTATCTTTGGTCTTTTTTGCAGTGTCAGACGCCATATCAGAAGCATTCTTAGAAGTATCCTTGATGTCATGATCATCATGCTTCAACCCAAGTCCTTCAGAGATTTTCTCCTTAGCCCATTCTGCCCATGTCTCTGAAGCTTCTTTGGCCTCTTTCGCCTTCTCTGCAGCCCTATCCTGAGCCTCTTTTGCCTTCTCTGCAGCTATATCTTGGGCTTCTTTCACCTTCTCTGCAGCCTTATCTTGGGCTTCTTTTGCTTTCACGTTTAATTCTTTATAGTCATGACCTTCCTCATTTGTTGAGACTGTATGTCCCACACTAGTGCAGGAGCAACCAATTGCAAACACCACCAAAAACAAAACCAAAACAAATAGTCGGCAATAAGGTTGCTTGGTAGCCATGGTTATATACGAATATGCTAAACAAAGTCACTGATTGCTTTTGTGTTCTAAATTCTAATGTAAGAGAAGAGATAATAAAAGATAAAAGTGTTAAAAGAGAAACAAGGTTGTTTGTGAAAACTGAAAACCGAGTGGAATGAGAGCAAGTGCAAGACAAGAGGGAACGGGTTGGGATGTGGGATTTTAAATAAAGAGGAAAGTGAGAATACGCAAAGACACGAGTCATGCATCGTGGCAAGAGTAGAGTGTGGAAAGTGGTGTAAGCTAGCCAAGTGTCAGATTGTGGATTCCAAAGTGTCATATAAAATTGGGGGGATCAAGGCCCGAAAGCGTCTATAAAAAAAAAAAAAGTCCCGAAAGCGGTTCATACGTGTCATTGCCCCAATTGGACACAACATGCACTAAATCGGATATGAATAAATAGCCTTTGCAGTTCTAATTTCCAAATTGGTTTGTGCATCCCTTTTATGGCCATACTTAGGCACGGATGAAATCTTAAGAGATGCTTTTTGACATGTGTAATGTGTTATTCAAGAAGGAAGGAATAGACTTTGCATTTCTATTTTTAAAAGTTGCTTATGGAAAGTTATATTGTTTGGTCCATAATTATAGGTTGGCAATCCATGAACAAAATATAGTAAATCAATTTAGAACTCAACCGTTCATATAGCCAGATTCTCTCAAAGTATTACTCTAATTTTTCTAGTTTTGGTGATCAAGCTGCACTTGAAAGTTGAAACGCATATATTATGTTGTAAAGAATCTTCAAGAGGTTCTTGAAACAACGAGTGGAGCATTTTTGTTAAATAAAGCCTATAATAGAATAGTCGAAAGATTTGGAGTTGCATGTAGATCCTTGTAATTTAATAGGTTGACAGTTTGACACCTTTTAGTATTTTTAATAAAAACATTTAGGATTTAAATTCTCTCACTATCAACTACTGATATACCAAATATATATATATATAATATATATTTTAATAATTTTTCTTGTATAAAATATTTATTATTCTATTTTATAAACCTAAATAAATAGATAATAAAATCGGTGTAGTGATTTGATCATATTATAATTGTAAGGATTAGATTTGGTTCCCAATCCTAAAGGAAAAAGGATCTAGGTCCAAAAAGCTCAATACAATAAATTTGTAGAGAGTGGGCTTGAAAACTAGGCTCTAATGAATCAGCTAATAATTGTAGTGAGCCCAGTGGAAATAAAATGGTTTTACTTAAGTAAATCGTCATCGTCACAATCCGAGGAGACTAAATCTTATATATGTTTACTTTGAATTTGGTTATAAGTTCAGTTCTTAGTGTTACAATGATTTTTTTCTCTCTAATTTCTCCTATCTCCCTTTCATAAGGGACTTCTTTCTCTATTATATAAACTGCTTTTCTTCATCTCTACACTCCATGTGTAGGGAAAGTTACTGGCTTTTCTACTTGTCCCCTTAGCACCTTCCTGAAATCTTTGGGTGTAGCTGTAAGCCTCCTAGTTACTGTTCAGACATCACTTCCACATTAATGCAGCTAGATGGTTAGCTGTAGAGTATTCAATGCGGTGGAAACAACTTTTCCTTTGATATTTCTCAGCTATCATTTGTCCTATGCTCTACTGATATTCATCCTTATCAGTAGAATCTTCCGGAAAGCTGCTCCCAATGGCAATTCACACCTTCTGACCTCTGCCTTACCTAGCTGAAGAGGTATTCTTCCTCCGACTGCCCTCCAAAACTTTCCCAGTCATGATTTGTCCTTGGCTATTGGATTCGCACGTCTTCCCTATCTTATTGTTGTCCTCAGACTACTATACGTCCTCGGACAAGGCCCATGACCCACTATACTTTATAGGCCTTATATCCCTACAATAGCCCCTCAAAATTTCCTTCTTTTACTCATCGGAAAAGAAAGGGATTTTGATATTTTCATCATTATCCTCTGCCTGTTGTACGTCACCTTTGCGCAAATGCGTTTTCTAGTGCTCAATGCACGTCCTTGACACTTCGACATCCGAGGCGCGCTCGCATTAAATTTCTGTAGCTCCATGTCCCCCATGTTCCACAACGTAATGAAGATCCAATGGTTGAGGATTTCATTGGAACTTGGGTGGGAGTTCTCCCACTTGCTATTCCCTCTTATATATATACCATTCTGAAATTTCACATACTTCACTTTTGCACATTCCGAACTCAAGAGCCAGTCCGAGGAGCCTTTATTTGCTTCTGTAAGTAGTTTCTAGCATTTTCTTTCTTTCTTTTCCCAGTCCCTTCTATCATTCGTCGTAGTTAAACCCTGTTCTTTTCCTCGGCCCGTATAATTCCCTTAACCCTTTTACAAATATGGGGAGATTTGCTTACCTGGTGAACACCCTAGAGGAATAGAAGATTTTAAAACCCAATATCGAATCCCTTCAAGGGTTTCTATTAGATACCATAAACAAGGGGATTGACACATTATGAGGCAAGAGGGAGAAGTGGTAATCCCTATGATTGCCTTCATAGAGGGAGGGATGAGAATCTTTATGGGTAGAGTCACTAGGAATTACTTGATAGCTCACCGTCTCTTCCCTATCCAGTGTGCTCCAAACATGTTTAGGATCTTAGGTAGCATAGACGCCCTCAATGAGAGGATGGGCATGAACCTCACCCACCATAATGTCAATTGGATTTACAACCTCCACCTCTTAAAAAGGCAGGGGTATTATTTAAAGACTAGGGTCCCTGAGGTTAGGCTAACTCATACCTCCCTAATTCCAACAAAGCCATGAACAAAGATTTCCTAAGCATCTCAGGGGAGTAGCACGATGGCCTCTACTGCCCGACGAGAGATGGGACACCAGGTGGGGTTTTTAGGTCTAGGTCTATTACTTTGATGTCACCCCCTTTTCTCTCTAATGTTCTCTGCATTCGTTTCTTTTTATTTGTGTGTGCAATTTGAATCTTTCTCTGAATCACATCATTTTTCTGATAGTTTTTTTTGAATGGCTTTGTAGCTTAAATCTTGTCAACAAGTCAGACCTAGACAAGATACTCAAGGTCGAGGTCTTTGTTCATAGCGACGGTCAATTGAGGGTAGCCCACCTCGTCCTCGGCTACAAGCCCCTCTCGTCCAATTTTCAAGTGCCGAAGAACGTGATCAAGGCGAAAGACCCGCACTTGCCCCTGATAAGTGTTGTTGCTCCGGATTTTCTTACCGCTGGTCCAATTCATGAAGGTTTATTCGAAGTGACCTTGCCATTTCAACATACGGCTGGTGAAGCCACCTTTTCTCAACCTATTATCAAAGAAGAAGATGAGATAGTTGACGTCTTGGATTCCGAAGACGATTTTGAAGTTTTCAACCTACCCTCCTCTTCGGAAAGCCCAGCTGGTGACCTTAGCCTTCTACCCCTAGCACAAGTAAGCCACTCATAAGAAGACCCTGCCATCCTGGAAGCAATGTCGATCCAACGTAGGACCAGATCGAGTCTTCGGGACCTAATGGAGGCCCAAGCAAGAGGCTAAGAGCCAGAGAAAGTTGTCTAGACCAAACTTCCCGCCCTTCCATCCATCCAAGCCCAACATCCCGACCTAATTGATCACAAAAGGAAGAGGGATTAGCCTAAAGGCAAGGAGGTGGTGGAGGGAAGAAAAAGTCATTCCCTCAAAGAGGCTGAGCCCTAAAAGGAAGCCAAACAAGCCAAGACAACCCAGACGACAGTGGAGAAGAAAGCTGAGGCTCAAGTAGCTGCTGCGGTGTGGTTTCCTGCCATGGTGTTAGATGGAGCTCCCCTGACCACGGACGCCTCCATTAGGGATTTCTAGCAAGAAAAGGCTGGTTATGCTGCTGTGAATGTCTTCGAGGTAGCAGAGAAGAGGTTGCGCGAGCTCAATTCTAAGCTAATCGAGGCCGAAAGGGAAAAGAAGAGTGCCGAGGCAGCTTTAGAAGCGGCGGAGAGGCTGGTGGAGGCTTAGTGCAAGCAACTCTACCAGGCCCAGGACGAGCTTGTAGCGGCCAAAGATCAAATAAAAACCCTAACGAACAGATTGGAGGAGACTGAGAAGGCCAAGGAGGAGGTCAAGAAGGTTAAGGACTAGGCTGAGCAAGATGGGTATGAAGCAGGGGTGGCAGAGACCGAGGGGCTCTCAGGGTTGAGGTCTCGGAGGTATGTAGATACTACTACCTCTAGATGTGGAATGAGGCCCTCAACCAAGCTGGAGTTGAGGCCTCCTTGCCCTCAGGAAAGCAAAGAGTGTGTACTACCCCTTGCCATTCGTGCTTCTAGCTCCTCTGTCCCTAAAGTTGATGCTGCCTCCAAGGAAGCAAATACTAGCAGGGACATCCTAGCCAAGATCCCCCCCCCCCCCCTTTCTTCTGGTAGTCCATCTAAGGAGGCCGAGCAACCTAAGGTCACTAGAGAGGTAGTTGACACAACCAAGGAAGTGGCCCGTGATGTCACTTAGCCTCCAGTTGCCCCCAAGGACCCTTCAAAGGAGAAAGAGGCCTCCCATAGTATGAAGCTTGTCCTTGCCACTCTACCCATACCCACCAAGGAGGACATCAAGGGTAAAAGTCCTACCTCTTCAAAGACAGCTCCTGACCAGCCCTCCAAGACCTCAGCAAAAGATAAACTTGTAATTAAGCATAAGTAGTTCTTAGACGTCCCCTTTTTTAAGTATTTTTTCTGAAACCTTCATCTCTTGTAATCATTCTCCCTTTCTTAAGTTCTAATCTAATGGCGGTTTAAAAGTTTTATTATAGATGTTTTGTGCAAACTTTGACATTTCCTATGTTCTACTTTACACTTAACTGGTTTAAGAATAAAGTGTGATAGTATCTAACTCAACACACGCTCACATACTTAAGTTTGATGATCATTGGTGCAATTGACAACATCATCACCCTACTTTAAATAATCACAGGATAAATGAAGCTTTCCAAACTTACAATTCTCAACAAGAGGTGGCTTTCAAATTAGAGGAAATACTTTTTACACTTAGTTAATATACAAACAAAATATAACCTGATTCTATTATCAGGTAAGTGATAATATAGTTATCACGTTTCACTTAATCAACAACAGATCTGACAGTACTATCCAGGCTTATAATCTTGATAAAATAGACTATTAACTTTAGAAACATACCTTAAATATAACCCACTTAAAGGACCTTTCGCACCACCCATAGTTCCACATATCCTACCTTTTAGCAGCAGATTTAAGGAATTGCAGAGGACTCCCAACTCATGATATGATCATGGATACACTTACAAATGCTTTAAGTGATGCTCATGTGTGGCATAGTTAGATTGATTACTTGTAAATGCATGGGTAATCCATCATAGCTGAGATAATTACTAACTCCCTCAAAGCATGTGGTTCAAGAAACCTGACATGATCGAGATTCCGTTTAATACTCTATGAAACAATAAGAAGTATTAATTTACCTAACGAATATGGTCTGTGGAGCCAACATGACCAAGGTTCTGTTTAACACTTAGAGAAATGATAAAAAACATTAATTTACCCAAGGTATGTAGTCCGAGGAGCTAGGCATGACCAAGATTCTGTTTAACACTTGGAGAAATTATAAGAATTATTAATTTACCCAAGGGGTATGTGGTCTGAGGAGTTAGGCGTGACCAAGATTCTATTTAACACATGGAGAAATGATAAGAAGTATTAATTTGCCTAAGGTATGTGGTCCGAGGAGTCAGGCATGCCTAAGGTTCTATTTAACACTTGGAGAAATGATAAGAAGTATTAATTTACTTAAGGTATGTGGTCCGAGGAGCCAGACATGACCAATGTTCTGTTTAACACTTGGAGAAATGATAAGAAATATTATTTACCCAAGATATATAGTTTGAGGAGTCAGGCATGACCAAGGTTAGATAAAGAATAGGTACAACAAATAATGTTATAAATAAAACATGATAGAAATACCTTTTATTAATAGTAATACATTCGTAGGTTGTTTACACTCTAAGGGCGTGGTACAATTTTTTCGGCTAGATCTTCCAAAAAATACGCTTCTATCCCAGCTACCGAAGTGATATGGTATGACCCTTCCCAATTGGGTCCTCATTTTCCCCATGCTAGGTTCTTTGCAGTACCCAAAATCTTTCACAATACCAAATCTCCAAGGGCTAATGGTCTTAACTTCACATTTAAGCTGGAGTTGAGTATCTATTCTTAATGCCTATTTTGCAACAATACCTCTGTAAAGTCTTGCTATCAAATTGGAGTCCATTATCCGAGATAAGGGTGTGGAGAATCCTAAACTGAGTGATAATATTTTTCCACACAAATCTCTTAGCATTTATGTCTCTGATGTTTGCCAGGGGCTCAACTTCAACCCATTTGGTAAAGTAATCTGTGTCAACCAAAAGCCATCTTCTATTTTCTACCGCTTTAGGAAAATGTCCTACAATATCCAAGCCCCATTAAGCGAAAGGTCAGGGGCTAGAAAGATGATTAAGGACACCTCCAGGCTGATGAATATTTTGGGCGAATCTTTGGCATTGGTCACACTTCTTCACATACTCTTGCACCTCCTTTTGCATACCTGGCCACTAGTACCCTTGAGTGAGGGCCCTGTGAGATAGAGATCTGCCACCTATATGAATCCCACAAATCTCCTCATGCATCTCTTCTAGGAGGGGTTCTACTGCCTCAGGATGTATACATAGCAAGTATGGTCTTGAGAAAGAGTGCTTATACAATTTTTGGTCCTCAGACAAAAACGAGGAGCTTTTCTTTACACCTTATCAGCCTTTCCTTTCTCCTCGGGCAAGATGTCATCCTTGAGGAACATAACAATAGGATCCATCCAACTAAGTCCCACCCTAATCTGATGAACCTGAACCACGTCCTTCTTTACCTTGGCAGGTTTGCACAAATCTTCAACTAGGATGTCCCGAGGTAAATCTTGAGCCGAGGAGGTTGCAAGCGTGGTAATAGAATCTGCATGAGTATTTTTGCTTCTTGGGATTTGATGTAAGACAAAAGACTTGAACCCTGATCGTAAATGTCTAACTTTACTCAAGAACTCTTGCATTCGCAAATCTCTGGCTTCTATTTCACCTCCTACCTACCCAACAACCAACCTAGAGTTCGAAAATACTTCTAACGTCTTTCCTTCCATCTACTGAACCATAGTCATTCCTACTAACAAGGCCTCATACTCAGTCTTGTTAATCGTGGCCGAGAAACCTATCCTCAAGGATTTCTCAATGACGATCCCTTCGGGAGATATCAAAACCAGTCCCACTCCAGATCCTCTTTGATTAGCAGCGCTATCAACATATACCCTCCAGGGTAGAAGCCTTTGCAAAGAGACCACTCCAAATGATTTTCCATCCATGTTCTACTTTTCTCATTCTTATTCTATAGAAGGTTTAGCAAATTCAGCCACCAGGTTGGCAAGAACTGGGCCTTTAACAGAGGTACGAGGCATATACTTGATATCAAAGGCCCCCAAAATTGTACCCCACGTAGCAATTCTCCCCGTGTAATTAACTCTCCGAAGTAGGGATTGAAGAGGAAGTTGAGTCAACACTACTACCGTGTAAGCTTGGAAGTATTGGAAGAGTTTACATGTTGCATGCACTACTGCTAATATGGCCTTTTCCAATGGTAGATACCTGACCTTTGCTTCATGTAAGGATTTGCTCACATAATAGGTTGGTCTCTGAACCCTATCATCAACCCGTATTATTACCAAGCTAACTGCATGGAGAGCTACAACAATGTAAACAAATAGGACCTCGTCCTTTTCGGGCTTGGACATGATGAGTGGCCCAAAAAGGTATTTCTTCAACTGTTGAAAGGCTAGGGCGCGCTACTCAATCCACTCAAATCCCTTTTATTTATTCAACAATTGGAAGAAAGGTCTGCACCTATCTGCTGACTGAGAGATAAATTGGTTCAAGGTAGCAGTCATCCCTGTTAACTTTTGGACCTCCTTTGGGTTCCGAGGTGGTTGCAAACTATTGATTACTTTAATTTGATCAGAATTGACCTCAATTCCATGATGAGTGACCATGTATCCCAAAAAAATTTTCCGAACTAACATCGAAAGAGCATTTAGAAGCATTAAGGCGTAGCTTGTGTTTCCTCAATATTCCAAAGATGTTTCCGAGGTCACCAATGTGCTTGGATTCTAACTTGCTCTATACCAATATATCATCTATATAGATCTCAATATTTTTTCCAAGTTGTGGCTCGAACATCCTGGTCATCATTCTTTGATAGGTGGATTCTGCGTTCTTTAAACCAAAGGGCATCACCTTGTAATAGTAATTTCTAGTATGAGTAACAAAAGCTGTTTTTTCTTGGTCATTCAAAGCCAAGGGTATTTGATGATATCCTTGGAAAGAATCTAAAAATATCATCCGAGGATGGCCTACAGTGGCATCTACCAATTGATCTATACGAGGCATGAGAAAGGGATCCTTGGGGCAGGCATTGTTCAAATCTGTAAAATCTATACGTACTCGCCATTTTTCTTTCTTTTTCTTCACTACCACAATGTTGGCTAGCCAATCGAGATAGAAAACCTCCTTAATAGTTCTAGCCTGCTTAAGCTTGATCACCTTGTCTTTAACAGCGTCATAATGCTCTTTAGACGAGCGCCAAGATGGTTGCTTTCTAGGGATGGTTGATGGGTTGACATTCAAATGGTAGCAAATGAGATTCGGGTTCACCCCAGGAGCCTCGTAAGCACTCCATGCAAACACATCAATGTTTCCTCTAAGAAATGCCACCAGTTCCTCTTTCTCCCGATGAGGCAGTTGTGCTCCGACTCAGAAGAAATTCTCCCCATCATCAGCTATAACAACCTTTTCTAATTCCTCACACTTCTCCCCTTCTACCATATCATTAAATAACACTGGCTTCCTTGATTGCTATAAGCCTCGCTTGACAGAGGCCAAGGGTTCAAATTCAGCCTGATGCCTAATAGTAGAGATTAAACACTATCTAGCCATAGACTAGCTCCCAATCAATTCTTCAACTTGGTCACCAGATGGATATTTTACCTTCAATTATAAAGTGGAAGAGACGGCTCCCATGGCATGTAGCTAGGGTCTTGCCACGATGGCAGTGTAGGGAGAGTAAGCGTCTGCCTCACTGCCTTGGTCAACCAACACTCGCTTCACATCATACCCCCTATCCTGAGGGTAACCGCTAGTGCGTCATCATGCGGCTGCAAGGTACCAACCTTTTCCTCATTAGAGAAACTTAGCGCTGGTCGGACCTTCGTCCTATTCCTCTTCGGCTCAGGGGAGGAGTCCTCTGCAGGTGGTTGAGCTATGGACAGTATCCTAGAGGGGTGAGAACCAGTCATTCTTGGGGTGGTAAGAATAACACTGATTGTACCCAGAGGTGGTTTTGAAGAATCATCTTTCTAGGACCCTGACCCTGCCTGGCTTCTTTGTCCATTAGGGTGATATAAAAATTGCTTCAACTTGCCACTTCGGACTAGTTGCTCCAAGTGATTACACAGAGTTCTACAGTCCTCTATCGCATACCGTCGAGGATGATTACTGTTGTCTTTATTAGACCTGAAGTCCCTCATATCTTGAGGGACTACCTTAGCCTTGCCCTTACCTAGTTGTTGGTCTTCCTTGACCCGCTTATACTTATCAATGCAGTCCATGAGCTGACGCACATTACTACTGGCTTCCCTGTCAACGATCTCCTCAAATCGTGCTCGGAAGGCAAGTTGACCTTAATGTTCTTACAGCTACGTCATCAAAATCCCCATCAATTTCATTAACATCTCTCAGTATCAATCAAAGTAAGTCTTTAAGGTTTCTCCCTCTAGCATGGCCATAGATAGCAAGGAATCTAAAGGCTGAGGAACCCTACTACATGTTACAAACCAAGAACTAAAAGCCCTTGTAAGCTCCTTAAAAGAGTGGATAGATCCTTCCTTCAGGCCATTGAACCACCTTACACATTAAAGTCTCGTTCTTAGAGTGAACAGACATTCTCTGGTTAAAATGGTTTATGTGTTCCACGGGATCCGTTCTACCATTGTAGATGGTAAACATTGGCTAAGTAAAATGCCGGGGAAGCATCCTTCCCTCAATTCTTTGGGTAAAAGGTGACTTGGAGATCTGATTCAGGGCCTTACTCATAGCATCAATGCCCAAGCCTTCACGTGACAAACTTCTCCTCCCCCTCCTATCATGATGCCCCTCATCAGAGCTAAAAGACTCGCTAGAAGGAGTCCTTGACTTGTGGCGGTAGCTATGATCATTATCATTATCAAAAGAATGGTTAGAACTTGAAGGAGTTCCTCTACGCCACTCTTGGCGCAACCTTCTTCTTAAACGATAAATCTCCAACTACATGCTTCTGGTAGTTGCCTCATGAAAGACATGACTCCCACTCTTGGACCGACTCTTGCTAGTATATGTGGTATGGACATTAACTTCCCGGTCCCTCTTTTGCTCAAGGTTGAGGACTGATCTTGACACTGGGACCTAACATACTCCTCTCGGTTTGGCCCTGAGCCCACCATGATTCAGTGTTGTTTTCACTAAAGCTCAAATGGTTCCCCACAGACGGCGCCAATTGTAAGGACTAGATTTGGTTGCCAATCCTAAAGGGAAAATGATCTACGCCCAAAGAGCCCAATACAATAAATTTGTAGAGAATTGGTTGGAAAACTAGGCTCTAATCAATCAGCTAATAATTGTAGTGAGCCCAGATGAAAAGAAAATAAGAATAAAATGGCTTTACTTAAGTAAATCGTCCTCGACACAATCCGAGGAGACTAGATCTTATATATGTTTCTTTAGAATTTGGTTACTCAGTTCTTGGTGTTACAGTGATTTTTCTCTCTCTAATTTCTCCTTTCTCCCTCCCATAAGGGACTTCTTTCTCTATTATATACTCTACTTTTCTTCATCTCCACCGTCCCTGTGTAGGGCAAGCTGTTGGCCTTTTTACCTGTCTCCTCAGCACCTTCCTGCAGTCTTTGGGCATAGCTGTAAGGTTGTTAGGTATTATTCAGGCTTCATCTTCACATTAATGCAGCTAGAGGATTAGCTGTAGAGCATTCAATGCGGTGGAAGCTGCTTTTCTTTTGATATTTCTCAACTATCATTTGTCCTATGCTCCACTGATATTCATCCTTAACAGTAGAATCTTTTGGAAGGTTGCTCCTAATGGCAATTCGCACCCTCTAACCTTTGCCTTACCTAGCCGAAGAGGTATTCTTCCTCGGACTACCGTCCCAAACTTTCCCAGTCATGGTTTGTCCTCGGCTCTTGGATTCACACATCTTCCTTATCTTATTCTTGTCCTCGGACTACTATAAGTCCTCGGATAAGGCCCATGACCCATTATTTTTTATAGGCCTTATATCCCTATAAAAATGTTTACAAATTTGAAAGTGGTATGATATAGTGACTAATATATATAAAGGCATGTTTCATGCCTAATCAATAATGCAAATATCGTTTTGATAAAATAAAAATGGAAATATCCTTCAATTATTATTTTTACTTCTTGATTGTGTGTTTTTTTTTTCTTTTGTTGGAGTTTGTTTCAATTTTTTTAAAACCAACTGAATTTGAGCATGAATATCATATTTCAAATCAATTATTTCTTATATAAATCTTAGAAAAAATGACACCAAAATTTCATTATACTTAAATAAATAATGCATATTGCAAAACTTAAAATAATTAATAGAATAGAATAAATGTATTTATAGTGGGAATTTTCTTATTTTTAATTATTAACTGAATAATAATTATGTTTTGATATTTTTCATTTAAAAATCTATTTTTCTTGCTTTTGAAGATGCATGATTACTACTAATTATGTTTTTGTGTTCAAGTTTCACTAAAATTTTCTTTTCAATTGGTAATATCGCTAACACACTTAATATTTTTTTGTGATATTGTCAATCTTAATAGGATTTTATTAATTTTAATTTGGATAACTTCTTTTGCATACCCAAATGTAAAAATGTATTGTTAGTTAATATTTTAAAAGCAATACATGCATCAAAAAAATAATTAGCATTTTTTATATATAATTTAATATGTTAATTAGAATATTTTCATATATTTATATAAAACATAATTTAAAACATTTAATTCTAAAAATAAATCTAAACAATAAGTATATGAATAATTATTGTGTGGGTAAAAATGGTTGGAACACGCATTTGGGCTTTAGGCCTAATTTGGCGGTGTGAGCTTGTCCGAGCAGAGCCTTTAAAGCCCACAGGCCAGCTCTTACTAAAAAGGTTAATGAGCTTGTCTGAGAAGAGGCATCTCCTCGGCTGAGTCAAGTGAAGATCGTATGACACGTTATGATGTTTGGGGAGAGAATTCTGGAAAGCTTGTTGGGTAAAGATGTGTTCCACACAGTTATAGAGAGGGGGAATGTATGAGAAATATCAAGGGAAAATGCTACTACCACCGCATTAAAGACCCTGCACCTACCTCTCTGACCACATTAATGGGGAAATGACCTCTGAGCAGTAAATGTTTAGCCTTCCAGCTATTGTTTGAAGACTTCCAGAAAGTGGTGGATGGGACAAGTATCTAATTGGGTGATCTATGCTACACGTGGAAGATGAAAGTGAGGAATAAAGGGATATAAGGAAGGAGAGAGGCATGAAGAAAGGGGAGGATCGAAGAAAAAAAGAGAGGAAGAGATAAAGAGAGCACTATACATATTATCTTCAGTCTTAATCTTTTGTTTAAAAAAAAAAGACAATACCAGTGATTCTCGGCTTACGTCCGAGTAGAGTTTTCGTTATTTTCATCCATTGATTGCGTAGGTATTGGCGATCTAGTCCACCTATCTGTTGTCCAATATTCGTAAAGCCTAAGTTTCAAGCTCACGTTTTACAAATTTCATTGTATAAGGCTTTTTGGGCCTGAGCCTATCACTTGTTTGGGTTCGGGTACAAATTGTGCACTTACAATTATCATGTTTGAGATGATCACTATCTCTCTTGACAATGTTGGACTTCAGGTATTTGATAATGGATTTTAATAATGATTTTTTTTTTTTTTGAAAAACTATTAATTCTAGTTCTTTAATTTATTTATAAAATAGATAATTTTTGCAACAAAATTGTTTCTATTTTTGTTTAGTGTAATATATTATTCATTTAACCAAATTTTTTTTAAAAAAAAATTGGGAGATTGAAAAATTTTAAACTCTATAGTATCACAAACATAATAAAACCTATTAATAGAATGCTTGAAAATAGTGTAATATATTTTTAAAAATATTTTTTATTCATTTTTGTAAGACAAGTAGACAAGACATTCTATTGGCTAATAGAAAATGTCAACACTTACTTTTTTATTTATTATTATTTTTTGCAAAACTTTTTTTTTTTTAACTTCTTTTACAATACTATAAGACATATAAATATAATATATTCTATTTGAGGAGGGGCCTTCTTTCATTTGGAAGAATTAAGCCATTGCTTAAATGGTTCAGTGATTGAGCCGCCTATGTTTCAGAATGTCATAATAATCATCAAGGAGGTGGTTATAACTTGTACGAGCATTAGCATTGGGAGGGTGGAAAAACCCCCCAGTTACTATTTTACCAACCAACAAGCAAAAATTCAACATTATCCCAATTGCTATTGCTATTTGTTTTTAGTAACTGTGAATAGTTAGTTCTCATATATACAACCTATTGTAACTTAGAATGTAAAAGAAAACATATTATTTTATTAAAAATATCACATCTTTCTCTCTCTTTCAATCACACTCTGTGCTCTTTCTCTCCACTAACGCTCTACGTCCTTTCTTTTCATTGCTTCTCTAACTCTCAAACGCACAGAGCTCCATGGCCAAAGCTCTCAAAGCAAAACCTCCTTTATTCACTGCCATAAAACACCACCACCATCACAATCGTGAGTCTCCCTCTCTCCTCAACCTATATTCTCACCATCTCTCTCTCTCTTAGCTCGAGCTTAGCCCATGGGCGTCGAACCCATGACACCATTATTGGCAATGGTGCACGATGGCAAAGCCACCACTAGTGGCCATTGATCTTTCTCCCTTCCTCTCTATTTTTTTTAAATTTATTTTTTTTGTTTGATTCAAAAGCTCTCCTTTTTTTTTTATTTTTTTTTTATTTTATTAGTTGTTTATGCTTTTATATTTGCTTGGGTTTGAGGATTGGGGATTTTTGGGTCTGAGGGTTTAAGAAATAAAATATTTTTGTTCTAGGTTTTGGGATTTGTTTCAAAAATAAATTTTGGGGTTTTGGTGTGTTCTTGTGGCTGTAATAGGTGACTGACAATGTGGGTGATTGGCAATGGTGGATGTGAAGCAGTGATGGGTATGGATCCTAGAGTGTTTAGCAGTGATGACTGGAAGTTTTGTTGATTTTTTCGGGTTTGTGGTGCAACGATGCTATGGTGGTGGTGGCTGGTGGTTTGTGGGTTTGATGTAGTTTGGTGGTTGGTTCAATTGGGTGGTTCGGTTGTGGTTTTTTGTTTTTACAGTTTGATGGTGGTGATGGTTAGCTTTTGGTAATTAGGTTGAGTTATGGTGGTAGGTGGTCGCTAGCGGTGGTTGGATTGCTAGATTTGGAAGTAATTGCAGACTGTGTGGGTTTGATGGAAAGAGGAAGAGAGAGAAGTGAAATGTTTATATTATCTGATGGTGTAATTTATATTATTTTAATGAGTTGTATGTAAGAATAAAAACTAAGATATTGAGTGAGTTGTAAAATGAAATTGTAAAATAAATAAAATAGGTTTTGAGGGTGTAAAATAGATATTTTTTTACATTCCCGGATGCAAATGCAATATAACAATTGTGGAAAAATATCAACGGTCATCTTCGCAGGTTATCACAAAGGAAAGCCATCTGCAAGTTAATTCCTGGCCTAAAGAAAATTACAAACTCTCAAGTTCTGCTCATACATCTTGACCGTAGAACACATGGACAACGTTATATCGATCAAAATTTCATTTATGATATTATTATTACGTTTTCAAAGGTGAACAAATATGGTGGATTAACAGGAGCACCATGACCCTTTCATATGTCCACAACATATCTATATACAAATTGAGTACAGTGGAACAAGAATCACCAATGAACACTCCCAGACCCCCGCAAAATCACCAATAAGCAACCGATGTCAGCAACCAAAATGCAGATCTTCAGCAAGAAAGATCAACTTACACAAAATATATAGTGCTACACCAGATTATAATAATAAATGCCTGTGGCCATGGATCACTTCTGCCTCAAGTTTCACCTTTTGACTTTTTTGTAGTGCATAGAATTCATATATTTCAGAAAAGGAACCAGAGTTTGTTCTGTGTCTAATAGCAAGAAGCAAATTTGAGAGAAAAAACCTGACTACTAGCTCCAATTACATCTGATTTCCCAGGTCATCACATGGGTTTGCAGATCAAAGGCATCCAATTACTATTAGCATCATCTCTTTGCCATGTCCCTTTAATTGTCAGACTAGTTAATGGTTCAGAACAAAATGCTTCATGCTTTGTTGCTGAATCTGCTTACAGATAAAAAATAAATAAAAAATACTGTCATTCAGTCAAAACAGTATCTATAAAGTCAGACCTTAAGTAATAGGGGAATTATGCAAATCAACTTTCTGTGAAGCATGAATGCATTACAATAGTTAATTACTGCTTAATCCAAGTATGCCATAAAATGTTACCGCCATATTTTTAAATTCCCAGCAAATAATATACGGAGCAAGTTACATTCTGCCAGTGCCAGCAGAACAAATGAGGATAAATACAGAAATAGGTGTTGCACTTGAAGATCAACATCTAAGACTGAACTATGGCACTGGCAAAACCAGACAAACACTTCAAAGATTGGCAATCTAACTAAACTATTTCACTCTTATTCAAATTTCCATATATTAATCATTCTAGTCCTCAATTAACAGAATTGATAGATCACCTTTTCACATAATAACTAGCAGATGGAGCGCACAAAAACACATACACAGAAACATGAAAATTCTAAGAATACTAAAACCGGTGAGACAAAAGCCAAAAAAAAAAAAAACCTTATTACACCTTCATGTGCATTGAACAAGACACAATGACACCCTTTGTTCTAGCACAGGGTTTTTAGATAAAATTAACATTACCAATAAAATAAGGAATCATCCTCTAGAAAATCTGCACACCTACCACCTCTCCCCGACCCCACAGAAGCAAAAGCCTTGTGCACTGTGTTCAACCCTTTTTTTAACCAATAAAAGAAGGAACCCATTTATTATGTGATCTTATTTTGGCATCTCTATCTGGTTTCACATCAAGTTACTAAGAAACAAAGTTTAAAATCATGAACACCCCAAATCCTCTCCTGAATAAAATTATTTGTACTTATAAAATAAAGGTCATTAACAGCCCCAAACAATAATCATTATGATAACAATCATCAAGTACACTGCTACTCAAATGCATTGTTTGCTTACTTTACCCTCTATTTAACACATTACAAAACTTACAACATAAATGCATCATCACAATGAAAGACAAACAATGATAACAATAACATGAAAAATACAAAATCGTATGTATATCTGCGGATGCATACTTCCACAAACTATATTATGCACATGCATTCATGTTTGTGCACGCAACAACACACACAATGCCAACAGGGAGGAACATACTTGACAATTCACAGAAGCATATGACTAAATTGATATGCACGTATATGCCTACAAATAACTTGGCAGACAAAATAAGTATATCAGCACAATTTACAGGGGTGGGAATAAGAACTAGTTGACTAATATAATGCAAATTGCAATAACCCATGATCAACATTAACGTTTTTACAAAGAAGAGATGATAAACAATCTTAAGTTCTCAAAGCACAAATTCAACCTGCCAACCAAAAATTGCAAGATATACAGCTGGAAAGCGGGAGCATAGTTACCTACTTAAAAATGTCCTAACACGCGTACTAGGAATCTTTGCATGTCTTCTTATTGTGGCCAAGGCCCTTGCACTTGCTACACTGGAGCTGGCGTTTAATTATGTCTATGGATTCAGACTGCTTCATCTTCGGTCGGCCTGGTGGTCGTTTAGTAGGTGGAGGTGTTACAGTAACTATCGCCAAAGCTGATTCATCAGGGATTGGTCTGTCTACATTCGGAACAGGCTGAATGGACTCCGCATAAGTTAATCGGTAACTCTCAGCTGTGAAATATCTAGAGCAATAATCATATGGGTTCCTACCAATGCATTCAAAGACAGCAATAGCATGGCAGCAAGGTAAACCAGTAAGTTGCCATTCTTTGCAGCTACAATCCCAATGATCAATATCAACAATATCAACAGATTCTCCTCGAACCTCAAATGTGCTACCATGTGAGATTAACACTTGAAGTGATCGAGCTATTGAAGTTTCTTTTTGTAGCCTTTCTTCCTTGGATGGAGTTAACTTTGTTGTCCATTGACTGGAATCTACCCGACGTGTATAGATGGATTCCATCATCTTACCTCGTAATACATCAATCATCTGTGTGATTGGCAGCTCATGCGCCTCTGATACCCAACTGTAGAATTGTTGTCCAAAGTTTGATGTCATGTGGTTATACCTTGCTCCTGCAAAGAACGCATTTGCCCAGTGCTCTGGCTCACTTTGTATTACCAATTGTAAGCTTCAGGAGATATTCCTTTAATGTTATCAGCACTACGCTGGAAACCCTCAAGTTTGGGTGCATAAGCAGCAGCATAAAAATCATTAATCATAAATCGTCTTGCCTCGTGAGAAAACTGCCCCTTCAAGTCCTTATTAAGTTTCTCAGCAAGATGACGTAAACAATAGCTGTGGTAGCATTTATCAATATCTCAGCCAATGACTTCTTCAAATCATACTGAAAATCTGCAACAAATGTAAGCTGCTGAGGTGTTGACACAGCAGATTTAAGTTCCACTAAGAACCAATGCCAATTGTCCTCAGTCTCAGCATCTACAACAGCAAAAGCTACAGGAAAGATACCATCATCACCATCAGCAGCTGTTGCAGATAGCAATACCCCTTGATATTTTGAGTTTAGAGGAGTGCTATCAAGGAAAAGGAGAGGGCGACATCCTTGCTGAAAACCAGATATTGAGGCATGGAATGATACAAAGAAACGATGGAAGCTTGAGTCATCCTTAGTGGTAAATGTGGCGACACTCCCTGGATTAGTATCCTTTATCTTTTCACAGAAAAAGGGTAACAGAGTATATGCCTCTTTATAGGATCCTTGAAGCTGCTCCCTTGCAATCTCTTTTGCACGCCATGCCTGAGAATAGTTCAATTGAATCCCATACTCTCGTTTGATGTCATCCGCAATATCCTTTGGCTTGTAGTTTGGGGAAACTTTCAACTTCTCCTTTATAATACTTCCCACCCAACCTCTAGTTGCTCTATACCCTGCTTTCACAGTGGCTCCTTCACAAGTATGCTCTGTGTTCATTTTCTTGATACAAATCAATTGGGTGGTAGACAACCTTGATGCATATATCCGCCACGGACAACCTTGAGATTTGCATTTGACAGTGACGCGATGGCTGTCATTTTTCTTATATCTATAAGCAAACCCATGGGCAATTGAGTATTTATGCAATGCTTCCCGGAATTCACTAAAACTATTAAACCTTTGGTCCACACCGGTGATGGTGTTTTCCCACTGTTGTGCAGCTTTCCGATGCTTGTCATCATTAGAACCATCGTGACAAATTAAAGGGGCTTCTTCATTAGGTATACCAATATCTATAGGTTCAATGACTTGAGCTGTATCGACTGGAATATCAATTGGGGCAACAACAGGAACCACCGCTTCTGATACAGTTGTCCTACTCGACCTGCATAATCAAGCATTGCAAAAGATTTTATTATTTTAACCAAGGCACATGTAGGATTTATAGACACTTCCAATTAATAGTCATTTTGGTTCACAGCCACAGTGCACGACAATTCACACCAGGGTACGGAGAGGCATTCATCAATTTGACAAAAAAAAAAACAAGAAAACAAGGCAATTTTTTGGTTTTTCAAAATAACAAAACACAATCCTCAAACCTCTGTACTGTGTTGTGAATGCTGCAGCTATGGTGCCAGCTGAATTACACTCGAGAACAGTGATAACTACCTACTACAAGGCATGATGGATAAATTTCGAGCAGCAGCTTCCTCCGACATGATAAAGACATCAACAGTGACAGAGTCGCCAATGAAATTCACCATTCGTTGCAAGTCCTTGTCTTTGGAAATTGTGATGAGGGTTTTCTTATTCCCAGGAAGGAAGTACTTGAGAATCATGTTATCAACACTACAACTGAACATCTCAGCTATTTCTGACTTGAAATCACTTAACTGCGTTTGCTGATCAATGTCTATGGCATAAGCCTCACCCCCACTATAGGCCAAGGACCCATCTTTATTCGTCACAAACTCCCCACCTGACTGACATATTGCTATAATTTTCTTCGCAGCCATGGCCTAGCCAAGATATTAAGAGCAAAAAAGAGAAAGTTCTAAAAGAATCAGGGATAAACAATTTTACAAAACCCAATATTTACAACTGGGTGCATTCAAAAGTTTATATTTGGAGCAAAACAAAAACACTAACTACATGCGAGATTAAACCTACATTCAAGATTTCATTCACAAAGATTGAAACTTTTACAAATGGGTATCCATAAAATTGCAAAATTATAGCAGAATTCACACAGAATTGCAAATAAAACAGCATAATCTGAAATATAATTCCAAATTAGCAAAGACACTAGCAAAAAAAATCAGAACTTGAAACACCCAGATGAGGCAATAGGAAAAAAAAAATTATCCTAGTCTCCTATTAAGGATTAAAAGGGAAGAGAAAGAAAAAAAAAAGTTAGAAATAATAGTCAAAGAGAGTGAAAGATAAAAACCCTAGAATTGGTTTGGTTAGGAAACAATGTTACCTTATAAGGCAGAAGTGAAAGAAGCAGACGAGGTTGTTTTTGGTGGTGTTTTCCAATAGGAGAAAGAAAGAGAGAAGAGAAGAGGCCAAACCCACAAACAAAGCAGATTCAAACAAACATGAAAGGCAGAGCCTTTTGGCTAAAACTCTCTAAACTCTAAAGCCCTGTCCCGTGTATGTTACAAACTCTCGCAAATAAATATATTAAAAAAAAAAAAAATTAGTTGCAGTTACTATTTGTTTCTCAGTGTTATCCTTATTCCTACCTTATAGCCTCGCGCTTGACTTTGTTTTGTTGTAAGTTAAACGGGGTGTCGTAGATTCTATTAGAATCTCCCCCTTTGTGAATCTTATTTATTTATTTGTATTATTTTTTAATAATTCGATAAGTACAACGATAGTTGTGATGGGATTTAAACCCTTGCCGTTTTAGTGGAAAATATTAGAAGGCGTGCATTGAATTATAAGACTTTTGATAAAATTATTGTAATTTTTAAGTAAATTAAGTGATAAAAGAAAATAAAATTAATTCTCACAAATTTAGAGACACCAGTTGAAGGACGGTTTAATATTGCATGGTTTTTTTCATGAATTTACATAATGTTAAAAAAAATTATTGAGAAATGAAATTTAAATGAATGATTATTCATTATTACATAATTATATATTACCAATTTCCATATCAATTGCCAGCATATAACGCGTTAAAAAAGACTTGTTTGAAGGTCGGTGGAAGCACGGTACTCGTCCATGTCAACATAAGTCTTGTTAATGTCAACTAAGATGAGAAGACAATTCAACTGCTAACTTATAAAAGAAACACATAACTTTGGATAAAATCATATACATATTAATGAAATTAAACCTTTTTATGAATTGTAGAATCCTTCTAGCGTTCTAGGTAGTTAATTATTTTAGTTTTCTTGAAATTTTATTTTCCTTTATTAAGATTTTTTTTATTCTTTATAATTTGACTTATTAGATCTTATTGTCATATATATATATATATATTCTATATATGAGAATCATGAGATTTAAAATAAAATATATATAAATTATTTGAAATTATAATAACATGAGACAATAATTTTTTTTTTTTTTTTTGCTAAATATATTTAAAAAAAACATCTCCTTCATTGACTTGTAATATATTTTCCTCAAATTTGAGAGTTTAGAGAAATAAACCATAATGGATTGAACTCTTTATATATACAATACAATTGGGATATGTTGTATCTGCAATTTAAATCTTTTTAGTTGTAAAAATAGAATTGTGGTTGCTTCTAACAATTGAAATAGAGACAAATCTTTATGCACAATTTCAACGCAATTCCCTCCAGATTTTGGGGTTAGCCGTTGGTAATAGTTTCTTTTACATCATTGTTGTTTTTTCCAATATATCAGATTATTTGCTTCACTTGCTCGACTACATTTATTTATCTTTAACTTATAATTGTGTTAACAAAATTTTGAGTTAATGATTTCATTCTAGTATGTGACTCCACTATTATCTTTACTAGCATATAACTCATGAAAATTCATGGATGTATTTAAATTAAACATAATTTTTTTTATAAAAATATAAATAATTAGTTAAATTATTTTACCTAGTTAGTAATGGACCATATATAATCATGGTGTGCGTATATATATATATATATATGATTAGGTTTTTATGGTTTATTTATATTAAACTCCTCATTTTTTACATTGAATTAACTCACTTAGTACAAAAATTAAAAAAACTTATATTAGATGAGACACATGATGCAAAATTAAACTTTAATTGAATTCTAATTTTTACACTGAATTAAGTAACGTGACACAAATTTTAAAATTAGATTAGATGGGACACATGACACAAAATTAGACTCTAATTGAATTCAAATTGAAATCTAATTGAATTTTCTCTTAGTTTCACCTATTAATATATATATATATATATATATATATATATATATATATATATATATATATGCTTATAATTAATCAATTCAGACATTAGGGCATTTGGTATTATTGGTTGGAAGAAAAAGTGTTTATTAGAAGCACAAATTATTTTCCTCAACATGCTTCCATGTTAGCTCCCTCCCTCTCTCTTGTGTGTTTATCAGCTATATAAGATACTTGCCACCAAAGCTGAATCAATACATTTTAGAGCCTAAGGTAACGATATAAAATAGGAAGTGAAAAATTATTAGTTTTTTTCCAATATCTCAATGGTGCTACTTGTTGAATACTTCTTTGTGATGCCATCAATTTGATATGTATATTTATAACAACTTTAGCCTCAATTGCATTGGTTTCATTATACTCATACTAAGATGATCATGCCAAAATATTATGAAATATTTAGCATGTTAAATGCCTTCTAGCAAAATATGGCTACAAAGATTTTTAATATGCGTAGCGTATTTTAAATATATCTTTAAAAGGTTTAAAAACTTGTAAATTCTAAATTGTATCATTTCTATTGTATACCTTAAATAAATTCATTTCCAATCCCACTCAAATTCATGGTTCGGAATAATAGGACCTAATCCAGGGCCGCCTTGACACATTTAGGCATAAGGCAACAACTTATAGTGGTCATTTTCTTATTTTTAAATATTAATTGAATAATATTTATGAGATGCAAGATTGCTACTAATTATGTTTTAGTGTTCAAATTCCACTAAAATTTTCTTTTCAATTGGTAATTTCCCTAATTAATCTTTCATCTATTTATATAAAATGTATTTTAAAACTTTTAATTTAAAAATAAATCTAAACAATAAGTATCTTAATAAAATATCATGTTTAAATGGTCCCTTGTTTGTCTTGGCAATGTTAGATTTCAGGTATTGAATAATGGGTTTCAATAATGAATTTCTTTGGAATACTATTACTTCTAATTTTAATTTTGATGGAAAGAGAAAAAGAAGAGTAAAATTTTTGAGAGATGGAAAATTTTTACACTTTTAAAAAAGTATAATATATTTTTGAAAATAATTTTTATCCATTAATTGTTGGGCCTTGATTAAATTGTAAGATAGATAGACAAAACATTCTATTAGCCAATACAAGAGCTTTTTTTTCTTTTTCTTTTTTGGCTAGGTGAGAGGTCTTACTTTATTATTATTATTATTATTATTATTATTATATTATTTTTTGAAACATTTTTTGCAATACTAAAAAACAAATAAATAAATATAATATATTCTATCTTAGGGGGCTTAGCTTCTTCCATTTGGCTAAGTTTAGCCGCCCCTGCTTGCCAACAAAGGCCCTTCAAGTGTCTTCTAGAGTTGGATGACAATTGTTTTTCCTTATAGAGAGTTTATAGAGAGCCATTTTATTGGAGGAAAAATATGGGCATACAAATAAAAATCTTCATACATGGAATGAAGAAATTAAAGTTGACATGAGAAGGGAATTAGTAGATCAATTCTTTTTGGTAGGATATGAAGCCATTTTGTTGATACCACAAAGCCCCTCTGGTTTTCCAGTATTTCTCTTCATCCTTATGTACCCTTTTTCCCCCCACTTAGGTCCCCATGAATTCTTCACGATGATGTAATCTGACCCCTTCAATGAACCATATCCAACAGCTGTTACTCCATGATCTAGCTCAGTTCCACAATGCCCATTGAATATTCCCTGCCAAGCCAACAAAACCACGCATAATTTGAGAAAGCAAGTTGTAGGCATAGAAATGTGTTTGGATATAATAATTGTGTTAATGAGAGGATATATATTAGAGTGACATTAGAGATATCAGGTTTTACTATAGATGTAAATCATACATATGTGTCATAAATCAAAAATGAAAAAGTAATTCGGATATTGAAGTGGTATTAATGGCATTCATTTTCACATTATTATTATTTTTTTTTTCTGGTAATAAAAGTGATAGTGGCTTGAACATTTTCCCTATAAATTATATTCAGCTTACCCCGCTATAAAATTGGAAATCTTGACCAGAAGCCTCGATAGCTACACTGAGAGGCTGATGAGCAAGTGCCTTCAAAAGACTTTCTTCATCATTTTGTGGCACATCTTGATAACCACCAATTTTCACTACCTCCATTTCTTCCTAAAGACAGATAAATAAGTGTAATCAATAATTCTATTATAAGAGTTTGTTAACGGCTGAATTTGGTATAGAACAAATTAAGCTAATTAATTACTGTAATTTTACCTTCTGCTCTTCACAACTTCCTTCCTCCATTAAATATGGATAGTCTTCCTCCTTATGCAATCCACCATTGGAGACAATGAATTGGAATGCATAATCCATCAAACCCCCATTGCAGCCATTATTGAAAGTTCTATCACAATCAATTAGCTGTTGCTCGGACAATGAAGTTAAATTTCCAGTGACTATCTGGTTGATGCCCTCGACAGCTGCTACAGTTGAAAATGCCCAACAACTACCTGCATGCTCATCATATCATCATCTATACTCAATACATGATCAACAAAAAAACACTAGCTAACCACATATACATGCACAGTCATGTATATATGCATGCAAAATGCACATTACCACATAAACATAGAGGATATAGAAGGATCCATGCTATGAAATGAAGATGCATATATCCGATACATGATATATTTATTGGGAGAGAGAGAGAGAGAGTTACATACCACATGACCTTGGTTCTTGACTGGAGTAACAGCTCCTTTCTTTCTCCAATCCACAGACTTGGGCAGATCAACCACATCTCTATAACTGAAATCTCTGGAGGACCCTCTCGTTTCGGGCAAAGCAGGTTTCAATCCTAGATACTTGTTCTTAAACTCCTCATGGCTTAAGTCTGCAAACTCATTCAACCCAAGCCAGTAGCTACTAATCTCTTTGTTCCTCTCATCAATGTGTTTCAAGTTGTCTTTGAATATCTCAAACCTATGCACTTCTCTTCAATGCTCCTGTAAGTTTTGCCATGTTTTGACACCCATGATTCAAACAGCTCATAATTTTATCCATGCAAGTCAAGTGTTCCGGTGAATAACCCACAATCGAAAAATCATGAGCCAGCGCACAACATGCAAGAGAGACACAGAAAATAAGGCCAGAAGGAGATCTTAGAATATGAATAGAAAGCCATCTGTGCTTAAGAATTCAATACTGACAGACAGAGATAAAGATGAATAGATGAGTGAATGTGAGGAAGGAGATGTGCAAGTTATTTATATATAGTCATGGTTTCATGGGTTGCTTCCAAGTGAAGTAGTAAAATATATTGTTTTATCTAATAGCAAACGGAGTCTTTACGGTTGGTTTTTTTTGGCAGGCTTTTGTTCCAAGCATGCTCATTTGCTGAAGATTAAGAATTGCATGCTTGAGCAGCTATGCTTGACCACGCCATCGCCAGCCACTCTTGAGTCAGTAAGAGAGAGCAACTTTTTACCTTACTTAAATTGATTCCCTCACCGCCATCTATAAGTATATAATTCAATTTTTTTAGCATAAAATTTTAATATTTAATAATTCATTTATTTGTTATTTGATTTATAAAAATTGTAAAATGCATTTCAAAAGTTGTGTATACGTCTCCATATTATTATTTTTTGTTTAGTTAACTTTTTTTTTAGAAAATTAAATATTATTTGTAAGGGCACAATTGCA
Source organism: Castanea mollissima (assembly GCA_014183005.1). Taxonomy (NCBI): domain Eukaryota; kingdom Viridiplantae; phylum Streptophyta; class Magnoliopsida; order Fagales; family Fagaceae; genus Castanea; species Castanea mollissima. The sequence continues at coordinate 13,556,039 of JACAVU010000008.1, forward strand.
CCTGGCCCCAAGAACAGTTACGGGCTCAGGCCCAATGAGCCTTAAACAATACGAATTTGTAGAGTGTTGGCTTGAAACCCAGGTTAGAAGTGTTTAAGGATTATATGACAAGCCAAAGATTGTAAACACTCAAAACAACAAGAAATATTGCAATTCAACCTCCTCGGACGTAAGCCGAGAATTGTTCTTATATTATCTCTCTTTCTTTTCTTTTTCTTTTTTTTTAGGTTACAAAAAGGTCCGTCCCCACTATTGTTCTAGATTCCTCCTTAAATACTCCTCACTTTGATACTGGTACACGTGTTGCTCTCACTTCCCTTTGGCCTAGATATTTCCTTTCCCAGTGCCTTTGAACAGTAACTAGAAGTTTCACTTCACTGTTCAGGTGTCACTTCCTCATTAATGCGGCCAGGGTGGTAGGTGCAGGGTCTTTAACGTGGAGGTGACAGTCTTTAACTTGCGTATATCTCTAACATCGGTGCTTCTAGGTTGTTCAGGGGTTAACCCCTTTTAACCGTTGGTCTTCACCGTGTCGTTCCTTAACCTTTACAACGGAGTCCATGGTTCTTTTGTGTCCGTCCGAGAATAAACTCACCCTCGGACAGGTCCTCGGGTCCTCGGCGTATGGGCTGACCCATAATACTTACAAATGCTTAACCCAGGAGCAGGTCGGCCTTTCTTAACACGGCCCAAAGGCCCACATACCCGCCAAAGTCTTTTTACTCCCCACAATAGCCCCTCAAAACTCTGATTTTCGACGTCCGAGGAGAAAAACAGGGTTTTGATCTGACGAGAACCCACTCCGCACACTTGGTGAATAACAGCACGTGTGGAAACCGTTTCGCGTCCCAGAAGATGCCACTTGGCGGTTTTATTTTAAAAAACACGCGCATTTATTACTGTAAGTTACATTTTGTCCCCCACGTTCAACGGTGAGATGGGCATCCAACGGCCCTCTTTACTCCACGAAAATTTGGGCGGGACAAATATAATTTCGAGGCCGCTTTTCCGCATGTCGTGACGCTTCGGGAACCTGCGCCTTCATTTAATTCCCCAGGGGCTAATCCCATCAAAACATCAGCAATCACACATTACCTGTAGAAAACCGTGGAACTTTGCACACCTTCAACTTTGTAAGTTCTTGCTCTTTGTATTCTTAACCTTTTCTCCTCGGACTTTGTCCTCGGCTGTCCTTATAAACATTCTCCCCCTTAGAGTTTAATCTTTCGTTCCTCTCTAATGGGAAGATTCAAGTGTCTAGTTGGTACCGCCGCTGGGATGGAAGGCTTTAGGGCCAAATACCGTATTCCCAGCGACGTAGGCCTAAAATATTATCAGGCGGAAGCCGTAGCCGATTCTAGGAAAGAGGGAGAGGTTATCATCCCAATGATAGCCTTTATAGAGGGTGGGATGACCCTCCCGATGAAACCTGTAATGAGGGAATACCTTCGCAACCACCGGTTGTGTCCCGATCAATGCCTCCCAAACGTTTTTAGAGTTTTAGGTAGCGTCGATGCTTTAAACGAGCAAATGGGTCTAAACCTTACCTGGCACGACGTCGTCTTTCTTTACGAGTCCCATAAGCTCTCCAACGTAGGTTACTACATTAAGTCCCGCTCCAGTGTCGTTAGGCTAATCTCCTGTCTGCCCAAATTCAACAAAGGCATGAAGGATGACTACCTGATTGTCTCTGGGAACTGGCACGACGGCCTCCACTGCCCAGTAGAGTGGGGGGATCCAGGTGCGACACCTGAGGATTAACCTCCCCACCTCACAACCTCCCCTAATACTAACAAACATGCATACTAACATATATTTCTGTCTGTTTAAACTTATCTCTTGCTGCGTGAATCTGACCATGTTGTTTACTTTCACATCTTTCTTTGCAGATAAGCAGCACGTGCGTCCACGCCTGAGCCACTACAGCGTTGCCGATCTAAACCGTGTGCTTCGCTCCGAGGTGTTTGTCAGCGAGGATTTGCAACTCCGAGCTGCTCATCTAATTCTAGGGTACACTCCCATCTCCTCGGACTTCCAGGAGATAGAAAACGCCATAATCGCCGGTGACCGAAGACGAAGGAGAATAAACGTAGCCCGGCCACACTTCTTAGACGACCACGATCTCCCTGACGCCCCCCACACCGTCTTGTACTCACAGCCCATAGCGGCAATTCCCCTTGCCGTGCACTCCCAGGCAACTGTTATCCCAGAAGAGTAGGTGTCTTCCTCACACACATTAGACGACGAGATAGACCAATTCCAACTCGAAGACTCCGACAGACTTCGAGGGAACCAGTTTGTCATACTCTCTGACGAGGAGGAAGAAGCCACTGAGGCCTCCGGAATTGCAGGGTTCGTAGTTGGCCGACCGGAAGACGAATCTGAGGAAGACATGGATAGGATGCAGGATCTCCTGACCAAGAGGGCCGCAAAGGTCGCCGAGAAGAAGACGGGGATGTCCAAAACCCTTTCCGCTTTGCCGCCTCCCCCTCCTCCAGCTGAGCCAAAACTTCCAGCCGAGGACCCTAAGAAGAAGAGAAAGGGGGAGGCCGAGGGGGCGACCAGCAAGGACCCCAAGAAACCGCGACATCAACCCCCTCCGGCTCAGCAGCAGAAGCTGGACAAAGGCAAGGGTAGGGCCCGCTTAGTTGAAAGTGGGGAGATTAGAGATGTGGCCGAAGTGCGCAGAGCATCGGCCACATGGTCCCCTGACCTAAAACTGGACGGCGCGCCTATCTCCTGCCAGTCCAGTATTAGGGCGGTCCAGCAAGGTCATGTCTATCACCTGGCAGAAGTGTTGGAGCGCCCCCTTCTGCTGCCCAAGGACATGGAGACCTTGGAAAAAATGAGCCAGCCACAACTATTCCTCTCTCTAAAAAGAGATCTGGCTTTGGTAAGTTTGCCCCTTTTTAGGAAGATTCCACTTTTAACAATGTCCACAAATTTTTTTTTTTTTTACCATACTTGACTCCATCATACTTCATTGCCGGCCGTTTAGGAGGTCTTTGTAGCTGAAAAATTCATAGAGGACACTCGGAAGAAGGCCAGAGTCGAGCTGGAGATCAGGCTAGAGACTGAGAAGTCCTTGGGCACGGCCCTTGCTGAAAATGAGAAGCTGACCTCGGAGGTGGCTGAAGTAAAGAGAGAGAGGGATGGGGCCGAGGCGAATCTCAAAACCATGAAGACCCAAATAGAAGGGCAGCGCAAGCTCCTTCATGAAAAAGATGATGAGCTTTCCCGAGCCTAAAGGGAACGCTCGGATTTGGAAAAGGAACTTGCGCTGATGAAGAGAGAAGCCAGCGCATTCCAACACTCTTTACAAGCTGCCAAGCAGGCGAGCTACGAGGAAGGGGTGGCAACCACAGAGGAGCAGCTGACAGAGGTCTTCGCGGCTTTGTGCCGGGAATACTGCCAGAAGGTCTGGGGGAAGCCCTAAACGTAGCTGGAGTTCCTCTATCCTCGGATCTGAGGAAATCCGAGAACGTTTGGCTTCCCCTGGAAATATAGGAGATTGGAGAGACTCCTGCTGCTACTCCCACCCCTGAATCAACTCTCCCTGCTCTGCCTCCAATGGTTCCACAGCCAATTCCCAATCCTACAGAACCTTCAGGTTCCAATAAAGAGAAGGAAGGAGGCGAGGATGCAGACAAGGGCCTTGGCCAAGTCGTGGAATCCAATGTCCCTCCAACAAAGGCAGCAGACAAAGGAAAACAAGTTCTGTCTCCTTTTGAATTGGAGCTGAAAGAGACCGAGGCACCTAGCACCTCTCAGCAAGATCCTCCTCCAAAAGCTTTAGACCTAGCTTAGGGCTTTTCTTTCTCTATATTCAGCCTTTATATGTATTACGCGTCTAAGTGATTAATGAAGAACAATTTTATTTGACTTTCACCCATGTTGCATTTGTTTTTACTTTATTCTTTTTGTACTTGTCGCAAAAGTTTCCCAGTAGTACATAGCAAAAGTTTCTCAGAGTAAACAAATCTAACTCCAAGGATTGCACAATCATAACCTCCACGCATTCATACGCATGTTATTAAAAACTTAACAGAAGGTGACATAGTTGAGATATTTTAACAATAACTTAGTTTAAAAAAGAGAGGCCTCATATAACGATTAAACCTTTGCAATGTATAACATTGTTTTTAGTAGGATGTAAGGTCCGAGGACCATTCCTTACATAAATCTGCTTAACAATTAAAGAAATAAAACTTAAGATCTGAATTAATGAACGGTAAGGTACTGACTCCCAAACACAATAAGAAGTTACCTTTGATCAATTTTGTGGTCCGAGTACAAGACTCAACCAATTCGTATGATTTTGTTCTCAATAGGATGTAAGATCCGAGGACCATTCCTTGCATAACTTTGCTTAACACTTAAAGATATAAAAATTTAAGATCTGATCTAGCAAACAATAAGGCACCAATTTTCAGACGCAATAAGAAATTAATTTTAATCATGTTGGCAGTCCGAGGACGAGACTTAACCAACTTTCCGCTGGATCCTTTAGATCATTAAGCTCAAATGTTAATTTTTCCAAAGTAGGAGGTCCGAGGACCCGGCATAACTAAGGTTCTGTTAACAAATGACAAGACATCAATTTCCACAAGGTTTGTGGCCCGAGGACTGCACTTAACCAAGTTTCTGTTTGATTCTTAAAAATATAACTTCAAATGTTAATTTTCCCAAGTAGGAGGTCCGAGGACCCGGCATAACTAAGGTTCTGTTTAACAAATGACAAGACATCATTTCCACAAGGTTTGTGGTCCGAGGACTGCACTTAACCAAGTTTCTGTTTGATTCTTAAAAATTATAACTTCAAATGTTAATTTTCCCAAAGTAGGAGGTCCGAGGACCCGGCATAACTAAGGTTCTGTTTAAAAATGACAAGACATCAATTTCCACAAGGTTTGTGGTTCGAGGACTGCACTTAACAAGTTTCTGTTTGATTCTTAAATTGTAACTCCAAATGTTAATTTTTCCAAAGTAGGAGGTCCGAGCCGGCATAACTAAGGTTCTGTTTAACAAATGACAAGACATCAATTTCCACAAGGTTTGTGGTCCGAGGACTGCACTTAACCAAGTTTCTGTTTGATTCTTAAAAATTGTAACTCCAAATGTTAATTTTCCCAAAGTAGGAAATCCGAGGACCCGGCATAACTAAGGTTCTGTTTAACAAATGACAAGACATCAATTTCCACAAGGTTTGTGGTCCGAGGACTGCACTTAACCAAGTTTCTGTTTGATTCTTAAAAATTGTAACTTCAAATTCCTGAAACGTTATTGAATTTGAGCTGGGTACAAACAAAAGTACAATTTATTAATAGTAATACCTTCGCAGGTTATTTACATTCCATGGACGTGGTACAATTCTTTCATCTAGATCAGCTAGCCGATAAGATCCTATGCCCGCTATTGAAACTATCCGATAAGGGCCTTCCCAATTTGGTCCAAGCTTACCCCAAGCTGGGTTCCTAGCCGTGCCCACAACCCTTCTTAGTACAAGATCCCCAGGTGCTAGTGGCCTTAGCTTCACGTGGGCATCATATCCCCGTTTAAGTTTTTGTTGGTAATAAGCCATTTGGACCATAGCTGCCTCATGTCGTTCTTCAAGTAAGTCAAGACTTTTTTCCAGGAGTCCATTGTTGCTCTCGGGGTTAAAAGAACTCGTCTTTAGGGTGGGAAAACCAGATTCCAGAGGTATCACCGCCTCGGCTCCATAAGTCATAGAGAATGGCGTTTCTCCAGTAGACCTGCGTGGTGTGGTCCGATACGTCCACAGAACATGAGGGAGCTCTTCTACCCATCTACCTTTCGCATCATCCAACCTTTTCTTCAGCCCATTGAGAATGACCTTGTTAATGGCCTCGGCTTGCCCATTTCCCTGAGGATAAACTGGGGTGGAGTACCTGTTTACAATGCCCATGTCACCACAATATTGCCTAAAAGCCTTGCTGTCAAATTGAACACCATTGTCAGAGATAAGTGTGTGTGGTATGCCGAATCTAGTAATAATATTTTTCCAAAAAAACTTCTTGGAATCCACATCTCTAATATTTGCTAAGGGCTCGGCCTCAATCCATTTAGTGAAATAGTCTGTTCCCACGAGAAGCCATCTTTTGTTACCTGTGGCCCTCAGAAATGGCCCAACTATATCTAGTCCCCACTGTGCGAAGAGCCAAGGACTGGAAAGGGGGTTAAGAACTCCTCCAGGTTGATGGATATTAGGGGGCGAACCTCTGACATTGATCACATTTCCTGGCATAGTCTTGAGCCTCCCTTTGCATATTGGGCCACCAATAACCCTGAGTCAAAGCTCTGTGGGCTAAGGATCTTCCCCCAGTGTGGCTGCCACAAATCCCTTCATGCAGTTCTTCCAAAAGCCCTTCCGTTGAGTTAGGGTGTACACACAACAATTACGGTCCTGAAAAGGATCGTTTGTACAGTTTCTGATCCTCGGACAACTAGAAACGTGGTGCTTTTCGGCGTACCTTATCTACTTCGAATTTGTCCTCAGGAAGGACATCATTCCTAAAAAAAGATATGACCGAGTCCATCCAACTAGGTCTAAGCCTTATTAGATGAATGTGAGGCGCGTTAGCAGTGACAAGAGAGGGTTCTAGCAAATCCTCAATGAGGATAACCCTAGGTAAACCTTGAGCCGATGACGTTGCCAGCGTGGCTAAGGAGTCCGCATGGGTGTTTCCGCTCCGAGAGATATGAGTTAAGGCAAAGGAGTCAAATTCAGTTTGCTGTCGCTTGATCTGGGCCAAATATTCTTGCATCCTTAGATCCCTAGACTCCATGGTTCCCGTGACCTGGCCAACCACTAGTTGAGAGTCCGAGAAGACATGGATTTCCTTTCCACCCATTCTATGCACCATTTTCATGCCTACCAAGACCGCTTCATATTCGGCTTCATTATTAGTGGCCGAGAATGCCAATCTCAAAGACTTTTCGAAACAATTCCCCTCGGGACATCAGGACAAGTCCAACACCTAACCCTCTCTGATTGGCCGCCCCATCCACATACACTTTCCAAATCGGAGATACCGCAGCTGTGATCACACCAACTGATTTTTCACCCATGTGGGACTCCTTTAGAGTTTCTTCCTAATGGTTCGGCAAATTCCGCCACCAGGTCAGCGAGGACCTGGCCCTTCACCGAGGTGCGAGGCTTGTATTTAACATCAAAAGCCCCCAGGATGGCCCCCATTTGCTATCCTTCCTGAATAGTCGGCGCTACGCAGCACGGCCTTGAGGGCAATTGGGTCAGAACAACCACTGTGTGGGACTGAAAATAATGTGGAAGCTTTCGCGTGGCATGAACCACATCCAGGAGCGCTTTCTCCAAGGGCAGATAACGCACCTTGGCATCACCTAAAGATTTACTAACGTAATATACCGGTCTTTGCACCCCGTTATCATCCCTTATCAGGACCAGGCTGACCGCGTGGACGGCCACTGCCAGATAAGCAAACAAAATCTCATGCACCTCTGGACGAGACAGAATAGGTGGCCGAGAAAGATACTGCTTAAGTTGTTGAAAAGCTAACTCGCAGTCCTCGGTCCATTGAAACCCCTTCCACTTGTTCAGCAACTGGAAGAAAGGACGACAGCGGTCGGCTGACCGAGATATAAACAAATTCAAGGCGGCTATCATTCCCGTTAACTTTTGGATTTCCTTTGGATTCTGAGGAGGCTGCAAGTCCTGAATAGCCTTGACCTGCACCGGATTTACCTCTATACCTCTATGAGTAATCATGTATCCCAGGAACTTTCCAGACCCTACGCCGAAAGAGCACTTTGAGGCGTTGAGGCGCAGCTTGTACTTTCTTAGTATCTGAAAAGTGTCGGCCAGATCATTTACGTGTGAGGGTACTGTTTTGCTTTTCACCACCATATCATCCACGTATACCTCAATGGTTTTCCCCATTTGCTGTTCGAACATTCTGGTCATCATCCTTTGGTAGGTAGCCCCCGCATTCTTCAAACCAAATGGCATGACCTTATAATGATAATTTCCCGTCGGAGTAACGAAAGCAGTCTTCTCCTGATCCTCCAATGCCAAGGGAATCTAATGATAACCCTAGAATGCGTCCAAAAAACTCATCCGAGGATGTCCGACAGTGGCATCCACCAATTGATCAATACGTGGCATTGGGAACGAATCTTTGGGACAGGCCTTATTCAGATCAGTAAAGTCCACGCATACCCTCCATTTCCCATACTTTTTCTTCACAACAACAGTATGGGCCAACCACTCGGGGTAAAAAACTTCTTTGATAGCCTCAGCCCTCTTGAGTTTGAGAACCTCTTCCTTTACAACTTCAGAATGTTCCCTAGAAGATCGCCGAGGTGGCTGCCTCCTCGGAACAATAGCGGGGTTGACATTTAAATGATGACAAATGAAGTTTGGATCCACGCCTGGGGCTTCATAAGGGTCCCACGCAAAAACATCAATGTTGTCCTTCAAAAATTCTAACAATTCCATCTTCTCCTGGTGTGGCAAAAGTATACCAACTTGGAAGAACTTCTCTGGATCATCAGCTACTGGAAATTTCTCTAGTTCTTCACAATGTGACTCCTCTCCTGTAAGCACTCCAGATGCATCAGGAGGCGTTAACTGCTATAAGTTTTTGGTGACCAAAGCTGAAGACTCGGCTTCTGTTTGATGTAGCACTGCGGCGGATATGCATTGTCTGGCTACCAATTGGCTGCCGAGGATTTCCTCAACGTAATCCCCTGAGGGGAACTTAATTTTCACATGCAAGGTAGAGGAGACAGCTCCCAAAGCATGTAGCCAAGGCCTGGCGAGGATGGCTGTATATGGAGAATACGCATCAACGACAATGAAATCCACCTCGACCATCTCTGAACCGGATTGAACGGGCAAACGGATCTGTTCCTTCGGCACAACGGCTCTCCCTTCAAAACTTATAAGCGGCGAGTCATAAGGAGTTAGATCTTCCAGCTTCAACCTCAGCCCCTTAAATAGATCAGGGTATATGATATCTGCACCGCTGCCCTGATCTATCATCACCCTTCTCACATCATAATTCCCTATTCTCAGCGTAACTACAAGGGCATCGTCATGGGGCTGGATAGTCCCTACTTTATCCTCCTCGGAGAAACCTAGGGCGGGCAAAATGCCCTGCAACCTCTTCGGCCTACTGCCTGCATCCTCGGCCTGAGGATGGGAAACCGCCATCACCTTAATGGGACCTGACCCGGTCCTACCAGGTGCAGCGAAGATAACATTAATCGTTCCTAATGCTGGCCGAGATGAATTGTTCCTCTGGTTGTTTGAGCCAACTTGATTGACATGCCCGGTAGGCTGACATAAGTGCTCCTTCAACTTTCCTTCACTGACGAGCTGCTCCAAATGATTCCACAAGGTCCGACAATTCTCGGTAGTGTGGCCCACATCATGATGGTATTGATAAAAGAGGTTTTGATTTCTTTTCGCAAGGTCCCCTGCCATCTTGCTGGGCCATCTGAAGAAGGGCTCTTTACGAACTTTCTCCAATAATTGATGCACTGGTTCTCGAAACACAGTATTTACAGCCTGAGGTGCTGCCGAGCCAGATTACCCGAAATAATCCCTCCTCGGCTTATTGTTGTGATATCTGTCCGACCTGAAATCCCTTCTCTCCTGAGGGATAACCTTCTCCTTTCCCTTTCCTTGCTGCTGATCCTCCTCTACCCTTTTGTACTCATCAATGCGATCCATAAGGCGGCGTACACTGCGGACAGGCTTTTTCGTCAAAGACTTTCTCAAGTCGTGGTCAGTAGGCAGACCTACCTTAAAGGTATTCAGTGCCACCTCATCGAAGTCACCATCTATCTCATTAAACATCTCCCAATACCGGTTAGAATATGCTTTCAGCGTCTCTCCCTCTTTCATGGTCATGGATAACAGTGAGTCCAATGGCCGAAGAACTCTGCTACAAGTAATGAATCGCGAAGCAAACGCCCTAGTCAGCTCCCCGAATGAACCTATAGATCCTGATTTGAGGCCGTTGAACCACCTCATAGCCACAGGTCCCAAGCTAGAGGGAAAGACTTTACACATCAGAGTCTCGTTGTGAGAGTGCACTGCCATCCTCTGGTTAAAGTGACTCACGTGCTCCACCGGATCAGTCCGGCCATTATAGATGAGGATGGTGAAGGCCTATGTCTGGCGCGGCGTAACTTTCTCTTCAAACGACTAATTTCCTTTTCCATGACCTTAGCTCTATCTTCACGGGTGGTACTGCCCCCACCACGAGTATGGCTAGCCCCGGGGTATTCTGTATGGACACTTCCCTCACGATCCCTTCGACGTTCAAGACGCTCGAAATGATTCCGGTTGTGATCCCTGTGACTCTGCATGGTGAGAACCTAACCTGCCATAATCCCTACCTCTTCTAGACTAGATTTCCCACAGACGGCGCCAATTGTAAGGGCACAATTGCACCTGGCCCCAAGAACAGTTACGGGCTCAGGCCCAATGAGCCTTAAACAATACGAATTTGTAGAGTGTGGGCTTGAAACCCAGGTTAGAAGTGTTTAAAGGATTTATGACAAGCCAAAGATTGTAAACACTCAAAACAACAAGAAATATTGCAATTCAACCTCCTCGAACGTAACCGAGAATTGTTCTTATATTATCTCTTTTCTCTTTCTTTTTTTTTTTCTTTTTTAGGTTACAAAAGGTCTCGTCCCCACTATTGTTCTAGATTCCTCCTTAAATACTCCTCACTTTGATACTTGGTACACGTATTGCTCTCACTTCCCTTTGGCCTAGATATTTCCTTTCCCAGTGCCTTTGAACATAACCAGAAGTTTCACTTCACTGTTCAGGTGTCACTTCCTCATTAATGCGGCCAGGGTGGTAGGTGCAGGGTCTTTACACTGAGGGTGACAGTCTTTAACTTGCGTATATCTCTAATATCGGTGCTTCTAGGTTGTTCAGGGGTTAACCCCTTTTAACCGTTGGTCTTCACCGTGTCGTTCCTTAACCTTTACAACGAAGTCCATGGTTTTTCTGTGTCCGTTCGAGGATAAACTCACCCTCGGACAGGTCCTCGGGTCCTCGGCGTATGGGCTGACCCATAATACTTACAAATGCTTAACCCAGGAGCAGGTCGGCCTTTCTTAACACGGCCCAAAGGCCCACATACCCGCCAAGGTCTTTTTACTCCCCACATTATTTATGTTTTAATTAATTACAAAGTCATCTTTTAAAACCATGAATTTTAAAGATTATTTAATAATATTTTCAAAATCGAATTCCAATCTTAACAACCATGTAGCCAAATATAGATCAAAGCCTATAAAATATGGTAAAACTTAAATACAATTAGTTTCGGTATTGTACTTTACTTTTGCTACAAGGTTGAATGTAACTAATATTTACAAAAGATAATATTGTCTTGCTTTATTGCTTATATAATATGTTGTGGTTGAATTCAATGGAGAACCTGCCTACAATACTTAAAAGAATTGTACTCTTGAATTTTATCTTTATACTTTTTATAAAAACAATTGAACTATGGTATTTTGACTATTTTCTCATTCAATGATTCAATGTTTTTAAACGAAGCAATGCTCTCATATTCCTATTTTAAAACACAAAGACCATATGTCTGCTTTAAGTTGGAAGCCACAATTTCACCTTCTGAGCAAAGTTAATAAGCGTAGCAAGTTTGTGTAGTTGGAGGTCTACATAAACCTTCCTGATAATTTTTTGAGTGCTGTGAAGGATTCTAATATTTTTTTTAAATAATACTAATGAAGTTTATTATCATGGTAACTCTTATAGTTTGTTTGGATAGATAAAGAGTAGAGTAGAGAGAGAGAGAGTAAGTTAAAAAATCTTGTTTGGATATATTTTAAGGGAGGAGGGGGAGGATTTGGAAGGATTCTAACTATTTCTAATCATCATTTCAATTCCCCCAAATTGGAGAGATTTGGAGGGAGAGTAGAGCATAAAATGTTGACCAAATAATTACTAAACTTACTTTTACCATATTAACAAAATTACAAACTATAAAAAGACTAATTATTTCCCTCCCCCTTACTTAATTTTAAAATCATTCAAACAATGAGGAGGATAACTATCCCCCTCTACTCTCCTCTCCACTATCCTCTCCAAACTTCCAAACATAGCATTAATGTTGACATGACAGTATAAGTGAACTTCCTTAGTGTTCCTTTTGAGGTGGGTTGTTGCAGTCACCAAGCTTTAGGAATTCAAACAAAGATATAAGAGCAACCGCATCGGTGGTGCAAATGTGCAAAATACAAAAAGTACTTAATTTTTGCATATTTAATAATAAAAAAAACACCCACATTAGTCCTTACAAAAGTATGCAAATACAAAAACTATTATAGTAACCGTGCATATATGCATAGTTACTGTAACTTTGAATTTAATATTTTAATATTTTTTCTCTCTCCTCTCACCGGTCCTCTGACTCTCACCTCACCCTCTCTTTTTCTCATTTTTTTTCTCTCTCCGCATCAACCCTCTCAACTCTCTATTTCTCTCATCTCATAAGCTTCCTCTTCCATGGTCAGATCCACAAATCAGTGGGGTTATGCATCGTGAGTGTCGATCAGGGCTGGGTTGAAGGCGTTGATCTTGTTGCACAATGGCTGGGTTGGATGAATATTTAGATTTCATTGATGGTAGCTAGGTTGAATGGGTATTTGGATTTCATTGGTGGTGGCTGGGTTGAATGGGATTTTGGTGGATTGATGATAGAGGCTAGTTGCTTGATGATGGTGGTTGAGTGAATTGATGATGGAGGCTGGTTGCTTGATGATGGTAGTTGGGTGGCTAGGGGGTCGTGTTGGGTCTATGAGAGAGATGATAGTGTAAAAATAAATAAATTATTAAATAAATATTTGGAATAGATAGACTAATGTGGATATTTGTAAAAATAGGTGGGTAAATAGAATTTTTTTTTTTTTTTGCAAAATAAACCGAAATTATGTGTATAATGTGGTTACTGTTAAGCACGGTCCTACATTTCTAAGTGTTTGGCCCCCTTATGTCACTGTCAATGTCCTCATCTCCCCTCTTTACAAGGGTCTCACTGTTAATGTGCGGGATATTTTGCACAAGGACGTCATTAAATTGCCCTGTAGCCTGGGTCTTGAGCTAGACTCGCCTAGGCTGAAGCTGGTCTTGTGGGTTTGTTCAGGGTCTAGCTTGACCTAGGCCTTCATGGTTTTGCCACCCATTAGTGAAACTTCAACATAACACTCGGCTTCATTGAAATCCTGACCAAATTCATATGTACAAATTTTCTTGTGCTAGAGACTTGATACTCGATATTGGTAACAGTTTTTTTTTATCATTTTTTTTTATAAACACAAAATTTTATCATATAGCAAAACTTAAAAACTGAGCACATCCAAGATGGAACTCAGTCTTGCAAAATAGCACCAACAAAAGGCTTGGAGCCTACTAAGAGGATCAAAACACCCCAAAACAAAATTATGCAGAGACCAAACATCCTCCATCTTATTGCTTCTTATTGTGTGTGTGTGTGTGTGTGTGTGTGTGGTTTGAGTAATCCAATGATCCAAGGAACATCATGATAATTAATTTTGAATTTTTTTTTCTTAAAGAAAAGAAGAAAAATGATGCAGGATGCTTCAGTAGATAATGACAACTTCAACCATTCCATCATGCAATTAACTATGAATCTCTTTATTGCGTGGAGCATACTTGGAAGTTGGAACCCTACGTTAAGAATGCTTGGCATGATTTTTCAGTTCTTTGCTTCTTTACAAACTCTTAACTTCATAGCATTTTCTGAGAGGAGTCCAACACAGAGTGCTCTGCAAACATATCATATATTGTTTTCACAAAAGCTCCTTTGCTTGAGGCTTCTTGGAATTACATATGTGGCGGGATACAAGAAAATAGTAAGAGACTCGGTGTTAATTCAACCTTGAAATTGCTCAAAGGTTCTTGAAACTGAACACTTGCAGTAAATGTGGGAGTAAGCTGACCTTTTCTCCAACGTCAATGGTTCATGCACTGTAGTCAGCTTTTGCAAATTCAGACCTCTCAGATGCAAATCACATTGATTTAAAAAAAAAAGTCAAAAATCTAAAGAAGGTGAAATCAGAAAGACAGAGCAGCATAATATTTGAGAAATCTTGTTTAAGATCTCTCCCAATAACAATCATGTCAGCCAAGATAGCGCAGCCTTTCACTTAGTACAATAGCTTAAGTGCTATACATTAGATTTCCCAAATTATATTCAAACACATAAATGTATTGAATTTAGTTCTCCTCAGGAAGAAAAATATTGTTTGTGCTGTGCATTGATCAATACAGTCAGACGCACTTAAGGAATTGAACCTAAGTTTTGCCCATCTTCATGTTGCATTATACATTGAGAATCACAAGTTATTATGCATTCTTGTCTTTTCTCCTCTTTTCCACCACACCCCCCCCCCCCCCCCCCCCCCCTTCCCCAAAACAAATCCTCTTCTCCTCCTCCTCTCTTCTTCCACAGTCCAGAACCAAGTACTTCTTGAAGACAAGAAAAAACAAGGGCACATGCATAGTCCTAAGAACAAAAAAATTCATCAGCAGCATAATAACTTATCCATGTTAGGGTGAGGCACCTAATGCCATGTAATGAATTCATCCCAAACCTTTCCGTTATCTTATTGAATATCAATTTGTCCACATGGGAGACGGATTCATTACTGAAACAATCATCAATAAATAATAAATTTACCTGGGAGTGTAAAAGAATAAAAAGTAGAGAAACAATGGGGTTCCCCCTTGTGACAGACCAAGAAACTCATTAAAGTACAAATGCAATTTAACAGTTAATTTATTGCATAGAACACAATAATATATTTGAAAAACTCCTATGTAATATGTTACAATAAATTTTGTTTCTTGAATGAAAATCAATGCTGTAGTGGGCTACCTCACCAGACATTCTATTATGTGAATTTACATGGTGCCAGCTAAAACTTGCTTTAGGCATGAGAATGAGATGGAGGAATGCCGAACACATTGCAGAATAGTTCTAAAAAACAAGAAAACATATTTTTTTGATAAATAAATCTCAATTTTTCGAGAAAAAAAAAATCTAGAAAGGGAACACAAGAAAAAATCTTAATTATGCTAGAAATAGACAGAGGTCAAATTGATGACAAACTATACCACTAGATAAAACACAAAGGAGTCTAAAGAATTACAAAGAAAGAGTATTATATACAGAAAGGCAACGACTCAATCAAATCCTCAATGGAGTTGCTACTAGTGAAACCCCACGTGAAAGACCAAAAAAAGGTTAGACCAAACCATAAAAGAACTAACTTAAACAAAGATCTGTTCTTTCTCAAGTTAGACAACTAGGCCTAGGCATGTATCAGAAGAAGGTTGGGATATTTGGTGTGCTTAGATAAGTGAAGAAAATAATCAAACCTGACCCCTTCTTTTTTATTAGATTCAAAAAAACAAGTAAAGCAAACAAAAAGTACAGACTCAGCAGCTCAAATGTGTAGTTGTTTCCACCAAGAGATTTAGAGGGTTCTAGCAGCGCTTTTTTGAATGTTTATCAAGAAAATATCTTCTTAAGAAAGTACTTCACCACAAAGAAACTTGAGCTTAAGTCCAGGAAGCATGTTACACTCAGTAATCTTGTTCTCTATTAAGCATTCTAGCTAATTTCTACGATGGTAGGCAGCAACACTGTTGCTCTTTAACTTTTATGTGAAACTAGCCTAGGATCCCTTAGTATGAAAACAAGAACTTAGCGCTATGGCAGAGTTGTATATATGCTATTCTAAGATGACAATAGTGATTCACTTAAACGAGCCAATATCATGAAAATAAGTTCATTTAATCACCGCAATCAGCAACACCCACCATCATGTTTATGATAATACTTGCATAATTTTACCAACTAGCATAAGAACAATGCAAACCATTGACAAGTAAATAACAGGTAGGACACAAAGGTAGAGCACAAAAGTAAATCTACATAGTTTCCTTTTTCCTCTCAGTAAGCAAATTCATGCTAAAACACCAATAGAGCACAATACAAGTCCATATGAAATCAATAAACAAAGCAGTTAGATAGGATCTATGAATATGATACTTACAGTAACGACTTAGTACTTACTATAGCACTGAGCAAACAATGGGGTTCCCCCCTCTGTGACTAACACCAAGGAACTCATGAAGGTTAATACAATTGAACAGTCATTTATTGCACAGAATACAATATATGTTTGAAAAGCTCTTATGCAATATGTTGCAATAATTTTTTCTCGAATGAAAATTAAAGTTCTAGTGGGCTACCTTACCAAACATTCTAGTATGTGAATTTACATGATGCCAGCTGAAACTTGATTTAAAGAAAATTGTAAGATAGAGAAGGAGCTACATGAGATTGGAGAAATGCCAAACACATTACAGGTATAGTTCCCAAATATTATATATATATATATATTATATATATATATTATATCTGTGATAAATCTCAATTTGTCAACAAAAATAAATTCTAGAAAGTGAAAACAAGAAAGAATCTTATGCTAGAAAGAGACAGAGGTTGAATTGATGATAAACTTTACCACTTGATATCACATAGAGGAATCTAAAGAATTCCAAAGAAAGAGTGTTATGCAAAAAAGCAACAACTCTATAAAATCTGCGATGGAGTTACTACTAGTTAAACCCATGCATGAGACCAATCAAAGGTTAGACCAAACCATAAAAGAATTCACTTAACATAGCTTTGCTCTTTTTCAAGTTAGCCAACTAGATCTAGGTATGGATTAGAAGATGATTAGGGTATTTGATGTGCTTGGATAAGTGAACAGACTAATCATAAACTTGACCCCTTGTTTCTTATTAGATCCACAAAAACAAGTATAACAAATAAAAAGTACAGACTCAGTAGTTCAGACGTGTAGTTGTTTCCACTAAGAGCTTTAGAGGGTTCTAGCAGCACTTTTTTGAATGTTATATCAAGAAAATATCTTCTTAAGAAAGTATTTCACCATAAAGAAACTTGAGTTAGTCCAGGAAGCATGTTACACACAAGTAATCTTGTTCTTTACACTATTAAGCATTCTAGCTGATTTCTACTATGGTAGGTGGCTACACTGCTGCTCTTTAACCTTTATGTAAATCTAGCCTTGTAACCCTTAGTATGGAAACAAGTACTATGACAGAATTGTATATTGCTAAATTACCAAATTTAGGACCGTCCGCTCTAATACCATGCTGAATTATCAATTGTCCCAAAAGCTTAAACTATTGAGATATGGTAAATTTGACCATTTAACCACATACTTCTAACATATACATGCTATTTTCTAAGATGTCAATAATGATTCACTTAAACAAGCCGATATCATGAAAATAAGTTCATTTTAATTGCCGCCATCAGCAACACCCACCACCATGTCTATGATAATACTTGCATACTTTTCAACAACTAGCAATAAGAACAATGCAAACCATTGACAATTAATTATAAAAGGTAGGACAAAGGTATAGCACAAAACAAAATCTCCATAATTTCCTTCTTTCTTTCAGTAAGCAAATTCATGCTAAAACACCAATAGAGCAGCACAACACAAACTCCTCATGAAATCAACAAACAAAGCACACTTAGATAGGATCCTATGAATATGATACTTACAGTTGCTATAGCACTAAGCAAACCATGGTGTCCCCCTTGGTCTGAAAGTGGGACAGCATCTGTACTCTACTATACATATTACAACCACATTCGGTTCACCCACGAAAGCCGAAGGTGGCCACAAAAACAAGCATATTCTCCTTAATAATAACAATACAATACTACTCTCATTCTCACTCTTACACTAATTCTCATCATTAGGCTTCTTCTTCTTCCACAGAATGCAATCAACTATACAACAATAAACCATATTTAAAGAGAAAAACACAAGTTCAAAAGTCAAAAAAAAAAAAAAAATTACGGCGAGGGATGCCGGAGAGTGTGAGAGGGAGATGATGGAGTGTTGCTGCGGTTAGTGATATACTGATATAGGTGAGATTGAGAGGACCTGGGAAGTGGCAAATGACAGGTTTGGGGTTTTGGGTTGGGTCATTATGGGTCAAGATCACCTATTTATTGTTATCCATTGTCTACTCAACCCATTTAAATTGTACCAGTTTTTAAAACCATGCCCTTTACTTAATTTTAAAAAATTCAAACAGGGTGGAGGATAATCATTCTCCTCTACTCCCCTATACTCTCCTCTCCCTCCAAACTTCCAAACAAAGCATTAAGTTTTTATAATAAAATTGTTGATTGTAACTTTTTATAATTTTTTTTTTATACCAATTTATAGATTAAGTTTGTGGTATTTTCCATATGTAAGGAACTTCTATCGCACTACATACCACCTGTATTTTTCAAATGGATACACGAAATGCATTGTCACAAGTCATAACTATAACTAATTTGCTTCTCCTTTTAGCTGCCATTCAAGTCTACAGAGAGCTACTGTTCAACCAAGTTGTCAGTCAATATTATCCATTGAATATTATCATTGATTGCTTGAATTTTTATTGCTTTAGTTTTCCATCTCACAGTCCTACCTTAAAACCAAATCTCAAGCATGACTCAATCAGCAAGTCAGTTTGCCAAAACATGCAAAATGAAGGCCGAAGCCTCAAAATTCATAGATGTAATTGATCAAAAATGTTTTGCAGATGAAGGTTTTCAAATCATATACCAACACTTGAGTAAACTTGTCATTGTAATTTTACAAATACAGGTATATCACTGATTTCATGATAATCTGTTCAAAATTATCATAGAGGAGAGGTGGGGCAAAGGATGAGAGCCTTTACACTGCAGAGCTGGTATGGAATTATCTTTGCTTCCCAACAGCATGCAAATATACCGAGACCGCTACAGTGCTGGAAGCAAGAGAAATAAAGTAATTTAACATGACTACCATCATGCTTTCAATGGTTATTTTTGTTAAAAACGAGTAATAATGGTGTCATCACTCATCAATCCCAACATTATATAAATGCATGCCAGAACAACAGAAAAATGAACAACGAGATGAACTGTGTAAATAGAAGTAACTTACATTGTGCCAAGGATGAAGGTAAGTGAAAGTTTAAATCCAAATAAAAAATAACAAACAAATGCTGTGAAAAGCATTGCCACCGAAGTAGAATACACCTGCACAACATGGGAAAGCTAATTAAAATGGGAACTTCAATCACAAAGTGCAGAAAATGTTTGCAGCAGGATGGTAATGTATGCTTCTCTTGAATAATGAAATTATAAATGAGTGATGCAATTATAAAGACCAATTTAACTGCATAAAGTGCTAGAAATGTTTTAATATATCTGTAAGTAAAAGAGTGCTACCTAATGTACATAAGGGGTATACAACAGGTACACAAATTTAAATATGGAAAGTATGATCAAGCAAATCAGGCAAAGAAGCAAAAGAAAATACACCCAAAGCATTTATCCACTCAAACAAATTTTGAGGAATAACAGTGCGTGCGGGAGCAAAACCCAAATTATTTTAGATTTTATATTTTCAGTTCTTGTATTTACCTTCTAGGAAATTGGATAATTGTAGACTTTTATTTGGATAGGGATTAGATTGAGATTAGATAGGGATTAGTATTTGATTAGATAGTAGACTGAAGTGTCGTACTCTGGGGGTGGTGTGTAAGTTAGACATTGAGAAAGTATATGATCATGTGAATTGGGACACTTTGTTTTATTTGTTGGAGAGGATGGGCTTTGGGGGTAGATGGAGGAGATGGCTAAAGACTTGTGTCATTACCGTTCGCTTCTCAGTTTTGGTTAATGGATCTCCTGTTGGATTCTTTGGTAGCTCTAGAGGTCTAAGACAAGGTGATCCATTGTCCCCCCTTCTCTTTCTTTAATCGTGGAGGTTTTAAGTCGTATCCTGAAGAAAACTAAAGAAAGTGGTCTCATTCAGGGTTTTCATGTGGGTTCTATTAATTCTACTAGTATCCATATTTCTCACCTATTATTTGCTGATGATACCATGCTTTTCTGTGATGCCTCAAGAGAGCAGATCCTTTCTATTAGGCTGGTTTTGACTTATTTTCAAGCTTTTACTGGTTTGAAGGTGAATGTGGGGATAAGTGAAATTGTCCCTATTGGGGAGGTGAGCAACATTCAGACTTTGGTTAATATTCTTCAATGCAGGGTGGGCAGTTTGCCTATGATTTACTTGGGTATGCCATGGGAACTTTGTATAAAACAATCTCTATTTGGATCCAATCCTTGAGAGGATGGAAAGAAGCTTTCAAGCTGGAAGCGGCTTTATTTGTCAAAGGATGGCAGACTCACTTTCCTGAAAAGTACCCTTTCAAGCCTTCCGACTTATTACCTTTTCCTTTTTATCACTAAAACTATGGCGACTAGATTGAAACATATTTAGAGAATTCTTGTGGGGTTCATCAGTTAAGTGTTTCAAGTATCCTTTGATGGCTTAGGAAAAGGTTTGCTTACAGCATGAGTTGGGTGGTTTGGGAATTTGGAATTTGGCGTCTTTTAATCAGGCCCTATTAGGGAAATGGCTTTGGAGGTATGGCCATGAAACCACTCATCCATGGCGGAGGGTCATAGCCATGAAATATGGGGAGGGAAAAGGGGGTTGGTGCACTAGAGTTTATAGAAGGGCTTATGGTTGTGGTTTATGGCGAAGTATTAGTGAAGGCGGGGAAAGTTTTGCTAAGCATTTGTCTTTTGTGGTGGGAGATGGTTCTCGTATTCCTTTTTAGCATGATAAGTGGATTAGGGATGTTCCTCTTAAAATGCTTTATCCTTAGTTATTATGTGTTTAGCCAATAAGGAAAATTGTATTTCTGAAGTGTTAAGCCCTTTAGTGGGTGATAATGACATTGTGGAGTTTAAGATTTTATAAGGAATTTAATGATTGAGAGTTAGCGACTTCCTACTCCCCACTTCATTTAATCCAAACCCAAATTCCTAAGGGTGGAGGCCGGAGGGGGTGACAGGCTTTGTTGGGGTCTTAATGGAAGTGGGAAGTTTGATCTTCGGTCTTTTTATCATAAGATTCAAAATGTAGCTCCTTCTACTTTCCCTTAGAAGGGCATTTGGAAAGTTAAGGTTCCTAAAAGGGTGGCATTCTTTATGTGGACAGCAGCTCATGGTCAGATTCTAACTTTGGATAACCTTATGCTTCGTGGTCGCCCTTTCGCAAATCGTTGTTGTATGTGCTGCTGTAATGTAGAATCTGTGGATCACCTATTACTTTTTTGTCCGATAGCTCATTCTTTGTGGACGTATATGCTTCGGTTGTTTGGGATTGATTGGGTCATGCCAAGTTCAGTTGTGGACTTTTTATTTTGTTGGTATCATTGACTTGGGAAGCATAATTTGATATTTGGAATTTGGTTCCAGGTGTTTAATGTGGACTATTTGGAGTGAACGGAATCGGCAGTCTTTTGAGGATGAGGGGAAAACTGTGGTTTAGTTATAGATTTATGCCAACGAACCTCTTTTCTTTTGTCTATTAGAATAGCTTAGAGGCTACTTGTGTCTTTTTTTTCCTTATTTTTCTTTGTTCACTACCGTAAACTCTTTGTATTTTCTTGCTATTCTTTTATTAATAATATTTCTTCTTACTTATAAAAAAAAAAAGATTAGTATTTGAATTCAATTAGGATAGTTTGGTATGTTGTTATCTTTATCTCTTTATTTTCCAGTTCTAGCTCTATAAGAGTCTGCTAAGAACCCACATTTGGGTTTAGAATGCATTAAGTTAGTCAGTTAGTTAGTTTGTTACAATCCCAAGCATGTTAATCACATTTAACACATGTTGGAATTATTAATGCATATGAGGAATAATAGGGCCATTAGGATAAGGCCATGTGGGCCAATAGGATAGTTTCATGGTTCTATAAATACCTACTTGTAATCATATATCCATCATTGAAGAATAAACCAATTAATTGCTTAGTGCATTAGTGCATCTCTCTCTCTCTTAATCTCTTCCTTTCTTTATGGGGGGTGACTACCTCGAATTAAATCAATTCCCTACAACTCACATACATTCCCCTACAATTCCCATCCAATCCCATTAGGAACCATTCCTAACATTTGGTATCAAAGCCATCAATCTTGAGACAGGTGAATATGACCGACAAAAAATCTTGAAGGACTAACGACAAATGGTGAATGAATTTTCAGCGAAGGTCAAGGCCTTGGTTGAATCTAAAAAGGCCATGAAAGAAGAGCTCTCAAGATTGCAAGAGCATCTTGAGAACATGATGGAAGAGGAGCTACAATCTCTTGATTCGACTGACCAAGAATCCACAATGCATGAACCTATTGTTGTTAGTGTGGAGCAAGAACACACTGTTGGTGTGAATGCAAGTGATCCAATGTGAATTCCTGATTTCTCGCCCCTTCCTAGCATTAATTTCATTTGAACTCAAATTAAATCTTAAAGGGAATCTGCTTTTATTCATTGCCGGAATTTTCTGCTCTAGTTTCTTCCCCACATCAATGCTCCAAAACCTCCCTTTCGCAGAACCCACGACTGTCAGCCAAGCTTTACCAACCTGAAAATCATCTTCCACCACCTATTCACATGGTTTGCCAACCGGATATTTGATTGCTAACGACTTAGTATGATCGAATCTCGGAGTGTCCGCTATCTTCTCCACTATTCGAGGCTTCTCTTGATCACTGATTATAGGGTGCTGTATCTGCTTCATATCCCTTGCCAGCGCATGACCTTTCACTGCTTCTACAAAAGACTGAGAGGATTGAATCTCTGAATTTCGCTTATGTGGCTGAGCTATAAATTTCAAACCACCCGAAGCATAGTGTGTGGGTGCCAACATCCTTCTTAATTCAAGCCCAAAAGCCCTCCAACCTTGTTGAGCTTTGCCTGCAGGGATAATGATAGCTCTCCTTTGCCGGCCTACTCTGAGTTCTATCACTGCTAAGAATTGACCATAGGTGTTGGAACCACGTTGCAACGTGTAAGCAATATCACCTTCCCTAAGTGTAAAAAACTGCTTGGGATTGACTCTGATCACAGTGAAAACGGATTGCGTGAAATATTTGCCCCTTTCAAAAATCCTTGGAGAAAAAATTTCCCCCTTCCTCTACCACCAACTGAAAAAGCTAGGATTCAATAAAAAAACTTCAAGAACCACCCATACTGATCAGAGAAAGGAAAGAAAACAAAACAAAATTTTCTGGATAATTTGAGGTCGCCGGGCCTCCTGCTTGTACCATTTCTTTTATGAAATATTGGATAAAGCTATATCACCAAGCTAAGACAGTAGATGTTCCATTTCTGATTTGCTCGCCCAAATTGCTATTTTTGAAGTTAATAAAATGCCGAAATGGGATGATCTTTGTCCTCAATGTCAATCCTATGACACCATGTCAATTCTTTAAAAGAACAAGATATGGCAATACTAGACATTCACTTGCTAAGCTTGACCAACTTTGTCATCTTAATGTTTACATCAAGAAGGATACTGGACCTTGGAAAAGCAAAGGTGTCATCAAATATATCACAGTTTATGTGGATAATTCAGAAATATCTTTAGCTCATATCAAGATTGGTTCGGTTACATGGTCATCTAGGTGGGGACCTAAAGGTCTTTCTGGTAACTCAATTCATCTTTTGGAGTTAATTAGATGCCTACAAGCAACATCCAGAAAATACATTGCGACCAGTCCATGTGCAGCATTAAAAATTGGCTCAATTGATTGTCAACGTTAAAGAGCAAGCAATATGGGAGCTATTGAGTTTGTTACTGATTTTGGTACATTTTTAGGGTGTCCATTTACTGGACTTTCTCAAAATGGAACGCCCTTGTTCAAGTTATAGCTTGTGATTAAATGTTTGGAAGTATTTGGCGTGTTCATTAATCAAGATACATGGGAGTATTGGCTTAGTGGCCGGTCTCCCTTCATGAAGATGTCAATGACAACAACACCTTGTGGGCAAGGTGTTTTTAAGGAGAGGGAAATGTTAGGAATCCACGTTTGGGTTTAGAATGCATTTAGTTAATTAGTTAGTTACAATCTCAAGCATGTTAATCACATTTAACACATATTGGAATTATTAATACACATAGGGAATAATAGGACCATTAGGGTAAGGCCATATGGGCCAATAGGATAGTTTCATGGTTCTATAAATACCTACTTGTAATCATATTTCCATCAGTGAAGAATAAACCAATTAATTGCTTAGTGTCATTGTGCATCTCTCTCTCTTAATCTCTTTCTTCCTCTATGGAGGCTAACTACCTCGAATTAAGTCAATTTCCTTATAACTCACATACATTCCCCTACAATTCCCATCCAATCCCATTAGGAACCACTAGGTTCCTGACAGAATCTAGTTTATTTGTATTTTAGAATAGACTGATTAATGAAAATTCAAATTGGATATTTTTCCAGTTGTTAGGTGCAGGTGCTGACTCCTAACGCCTTAGGTGCTAATTCCTAAGGGTTTAGCTTGATGCTGATTCCAAGCAACCTAAGTGCTGATTCTTAGGTTTATCCTTTACTTTTCTTGTTATTTATTTATCTATTAATTGTCCTGCATCAAACAGCTTTAGGTCATGTACCAATCTTTCACACCATTCAAAAAGAGTGCTGGACATTCATTAAGGTTGAACGTGGGCTAAGAATACAAAGACCAACAAGTACTTTAGCAAGAACTATCTTTCTTACTTATCAAAAAAAAAAGTACTCTAGCAAGAACTATCAACGTTAAATTTGCAACAATAAAGTTAATCCTAACTTACCTTCACAATATTGTCAGCATGCTTCATTACCATAGATACAGCAAGGCCACTGCACAAGAGACAATTTAAACACATTGTATTAAAGGACAATAAGAGAGGTGACAAACAAATGTGGATAATTCATAATTATAGTAGAATTGAACTCCTAAAGATACCTTAGTGCGTGGTTGAGAATCATTAGGATGATAATAAATGAGTATCCATGGAAGAATCCCCTGAACAAAAGAAACAATAACTTCTAAACTAAAACTTCTTCAATTCTAATTAGAAAAAAGAATATCCCACTTCTAAGACTGTGAGGAGAATCAGAAACAGAGAAATGCTTACTCGTTCATCACCGCATCAAAATCTTGGGTCACTATAGCAACAGCATTAAACACCATACCAAAGATGTATAACCAGAAGTTTTGCACATTTATGTTTCTCGAAGGACGCTTTTTAATTATAGCCTGTAAAAATCATAAGCAGGATAATTAACAGAACAGATATCTAGATCACTCTAATGAGAGTTTTCACTTTTTTAACTCTGAATCACTAAAAAAACTTCAATCAGTCTTACAAAATCCATCAATTAACAAAATTCAACCCAATCATTGATCAAGTTATGTTGGGTTAGGATTCAAACAGTAAATGACTAAATGACGGACATGAATTGTAGTTCTGAAGAACTAGAGTGCAAACTGTGTACTTAAAAAACTCACCTCAGTGTACACTCCTGCAAAACCGCTTAAGAGTGCCATGACCTGCAAAGACCCCATTATGATAACAAGAACCTTAAGCTATAAAATGCTTTCCTTTGGTTTTTCTTTTTTCTTCATTGTTGTATTAAGAGTGTCTAAAGTTTTGGTTAACTCACAATGGCCATCAGCCAACCTTCAACAGGTGTTTGTAATACATGATCAGAACTGCAAAAACAATGTCATTTTCTAAGGCACAGACAATAAGTTCGAAGTAGACAAAACTTGAATTTCAAGAAAGAATTATACAAGTAATATAGTTAGAAACAATGTTCACTAATTCCTACTTCTCAAGTACATGGCTACATCCACCAAGATATCATCACTTCCTAAAAGTGATATAAGATATAGTAAATAATATTTTCATTCATTAGTAGACTACATCCTGTCCTGTACAATAGACAAGAAGCACACATCAATCAGTATGGATTGTACATGTGAAAATTCCAATACTATCTTTAAGCTCAACATTCCAAAACTCAAAACACAACTGAGTCTGAAACAGTCCATAAATAAGATGTGTGAGCAATCTTACTTTGTTTTTAGCTGAGTTGTAGTGCACCCAACACATAGTAGAATGAAAGCTGCCCATTGAATATTGCTTAACCTGAAAGAAAATATAATTGGAACACAAAGCTCAAAAAAAATTTGCAGTCCTAATTGGTTTAGCTTAAATTCTTAATTAGTTTAAATTAGCTTTTTTCCTTAAATCTTTCACTCTCTATACTCAGACACATAGCCCAAGAGCAGCTGAATTAGTACATATGTTCATGCTCATGGATGCTTTTCACATTCCCAATATGTTCTTGAATTTATAACCTAGAAAAAGAAAAAGGAAAAAAGGAACCAATTTAGCTTGATTTTTTTCTCCTATTTGGGCCAACAATCTTAATGTTAAATATTTCTAAGAGTATCAATGAGATGACATGTAAACCAAATGAATTATTATGACTCTTCCATCTTCGTTGTATTTGTTAAGACGCTTTTGCAAACATTTTCCATGATGAAATATTTATAAAAAAAAAATCCAATGTAAATGATGGCAACTGGCAAGGACTTACTTCTTCTTAAGTATAATTCTATATAAAACACCAGTACTGATAATATTTAGATTTTTCAGTATTTGATAACCCGGGGCATCCACATGTTCAAGGATGTAGTACTGCAACATAAAAGTGAAGAATACACATTAATCAAATCTCAGCAAGCAAGAATACCAATGGAATTGTGACTCCCAAAAATAAAAACATGATTACCACAACAAACCTGGAGCAGATTTTTGACTAGGTAAAGTAATGCAGGAATGGGGTAGACAATAACTTCATCCAGTGTTGTACTCAACCTAGTTCAAAGGCAGAACAAGCAACAATAATAATTACATATGATTTGAATAAGAATGTGAAATTTAAAGTAAAACACAGTTAAATATCCGGGATGAAACAAAATGTGCATTGTTGAAATATGAGGAGCTGTGCTGTGCTGTGAAGGTGATCTATAGCTTGAAGAAGTAATGTACAAGGTGAAGACAGAGGCTTATCTGCAGAATCAAGTGCTCCATAAACTACAGTCATTTAGTGTAAATACTTGTAAAGCTGCTTGTAGTTTAGTTGTATTTAATTAGTTTGTTAATAGTGACAGGTGTTAATTGATGATTGGTTCTGGATTAATTGTTAGTTAGAGAGTTTGTTAGCTTTTTCCCACTCTGTCAGTGTATATAAACTCAGAGCTTAGCGTAATTATATTCATTCAAGCATTTCACAAACACAATTTCTCTCTCTCTTTCTTTCTCTCTCTCTCTTTCTCTCGGTTGTGACCTCCATAGCCAAAGCTTGAATCTTTGACATGGTATCAGAGCTGACTGGCTCAGCAAGTTCAGTTTTTCATTGCTGTTATCCCAGTTTCAACTCTTGCTTTCTTTTTCATCTTTCTTTTGATTCTTGATCAATTTTCCTTTGATTCTAGGTCAGAATTTTCTTTTCTCTGAGTTGAATTTGAATGAAATCTTTCTTGATTTCTCAGTCAATTCAGTTTCGATACTCTCTGAGTTGAATTTGCATGAAATCTTCCTTGATTTCTCAGCCAATTCAGTTTCAACCTTCTCCAGGATTCTTCAAGATTTGATTGAATTTCTTTGATTCTTCAAACTTGATTGATCACCATGAGCACTCAATCTGCCTCAACTTCAACAGCAGCACCTGCTCATCCTAAACTTAAACTTTGGGAGATTTCTTCAAGCCCATACTTTCTTCCTAACAGTGATAATCCTGGTATGACTCTCATGACTCAACCATTGACTGAAGAAAATTATAATACTTGGAGTAGGTCTATACTAGTGTCTTTGGATGCAAAATCTAAGCTTGGTTTCATTGATGGATCAATTCCAAAACATCGGTCTGAATCTGATCCTAGTTATATAGCTTGGTGCAAGTGTAATAGCATAGTTTTGGCTTGGTTATTCAACTCTCTTACAAAGGATATTCAAGCTAGTGTGATCTACTTTAAGTCTGCTAGGGAGGTCTGGCTTGATTTGTTACATAGGTATTCTCAAGGCAATGGTCCTAGGATTTTTGAGTTGAGGAAGCTGTGAGTTCTTTAGCTCAGGAGGACTCAAGCCTCAATGCTTATTACACCAGGTTTAAGGGTGTTTGGGATGAATTTTCTAACTATTGGACCTGTACTTGTGGTCATCAAGATGAAGAATGTACTATGGCATTTTTCATGGGACTTAATGAGATTTATGCAGGAGTTAGGGGACAGATCTTGCTCATGGATCCAGTTCCTCCTTTGTCTAAGGTGTTTTCTCTTTTGCTTCAAGATGAAAAGCAAAGAAAAGTAGGATCTGGTCATGTACTTCAATCTGAATCTGCAGCTTTGGTTTCCAAAACAGCAAACACATATCAGAAATCCACTTCCACTTATGGCAAGAGCAAGAATGGCAGACCTCAGTGCACACATTGTGGATTGATGGGACATGTAGTAGACAAATGCTACAAATTGCATGGATATCCTCCAGGATATAAGTCCAAGGGTAAAGGTCAAGCCTCTGCCAACAGTGTTGCTGTTTCTGCTACTGATCACATGGTGGATGACAATGTTTCTCTTACTCGTATTGAGTATCAGCAGCTCTTGAGCTTATTCAACTCTCAGGCTCACTTTGGCACACAAGGTCCTCAAGAATTGGCTTCAGGAGATCATCAAGTAGCTAACATCATTGCTCAACCTACCATGGGATTTGCCGGACATGAAATGTCAGGTATCTCTTTCCAAAATCTTTATAAACTACCTATTAATTCCCTGGAATATTCTGTTTTTTCTTCACATGCCAACACTACTTTCATTACCTCCACTGACTGGATTCTTGACAGTGAAGCCACTGATCATATGGTCCACTCCGTTCATCTTCTCTGCTCTATTACCTCTTTAGTACATATTTCTGTAAAGTTACCTAATGGCGACATTGCACAAGTCACCCATATAGGCACTGTCAAACTAAGTTCCACATTGACATTAGACAATGTTCTTTGTGTTCCAACCTTTTCTTTTATAGTCCATTTGGATTGAGGGAAGGGAGGGAGAGTAGAGTAGATTTAGCACAAAATTAGCTTATTTTTAGCCAACTCTACTTTACTCCCCTCCTCTCCCCCCTCTTTCCCCCCTCCATCCAAACAAGCCATTAATCTTGTTTCCATCAGTAAACTCACCCAAAATAATCCATTGGTGTTGTTTTTTCCTTTCCAATTTCTGCTTCAGTCAGGACTTACAGCTTTGGAAGATGATTGGGTTGGGTAAGAAGCTTTGTGGACTGTACATACTGCAGAATTCTTCAGCTGCTTTGCCTGCTTCCAGCTCTGATGTTCTTTCTAAACTTGTACCTGCCTCTTTTAAAACTTTTGTTTCTTTTTCTGATATATTTTTTTTTTTTGATAAATCTTTTGTTTCTTCTTATAATAAAACTTCTGTTGTGGATGATTCCAATCTGTGCAATAAAACTTCTTTTTCTTGTCCTGTTTAACCCATTGCTAAACAAAGAAGGTTGCCATTTACTTCTTCTTCTCATCTTCCTAAGTCTAGCTTTGAATTGATTCATGTAGATATATGGGGACCATATTCTATACCTTCTTTGAATGGTTCTAAATATTTTCTGACAATTGTGGATGATTATAGCAGATGCACTTAGGTGTATTTGTTGAGATCCAAATCTGAAACATCTGTTTTAATTCAAAATTTCTTTGACATGGTAACTACTCAGTTTAATGCTTCCATTAAAGTTTTAAGGTCTGATAATGGACCTGAGTTCGCAATGTCATCTTTCTGTGCTTCAAAAGGTGTACTTCATCAACTTTCTTGTGTTGAAACACCACAGCAAAACTCTATAGTTGAAAGGAAACATCAACATCTCCTAAATGTGGCTAGAACTCTTAGGTTCCAAGCCAATTTACCATTAAAGTTTTGGGGAGATTGTATTCTTACAGCCACATACCTTATTAATAGAATACCTAGTCCCATACTTCATAATCTTACACCTTTTGAGAAGCTTCTTGGCCATCCCCCTTCCTATACTCATTTGAAAATATTTGGCTGCCTTTGTTATGCTTCCACCCTCACTAGAAACAGAACCAAATTTGATGCTAGAGCCAAACCTTGTATATTTCTTGGTTATCCCAATGGCATCAAAGGTTACAAACTCTATGATTTGACTACCAAATCTGTTCTAATATCTAGGGATGTTGTTTTTCATGAATCCATCTTCCCATTTAAGCATTGGTCAACTAAATCACAGCCCAATCATACTCTTTTCCCTTCTCAACCTTTTGTTCCTGATTCTGACAATCCCACTTATGCAGAACCTTACCTCTCTACAGAACCTGTTCTTGATTCTAGTGAGGTGTTTGACATTTTCCAAACTCATGCTTCAACAAAGGGGGCTGCTCGTGTATTCAAGAATGAAGGCATGGACTTAACAGTCATGCAAGCTGGTGGCAATTCCATTGAATTTGGACTTTGCTATGGGGGGCCACATCTTGCTCATTGATGGCTGTCACAAAGCCAAGGATTTAAACGACAAGTTCCAAAACAGGGCTGATCATAATTTTTATAAGCACTCAAGGGTAAATTGGGATAGTACGGTTGAGAGCCAGCACAATGATAGGGGTGCTTTCATGTCAACAAGAACTGCTGCAGCCTTACAAGGGAGTTCCAGCTTAAAAGCTTTCAATGCTGATCACATTCAGGTTCCACAAAATTTAGTGAGAAGCAAGGGACTTCGTGGCTTGTACCATTTCTTTTATGAAATATTGGATAAAGCTAATCACCAACCTAAGACACTAGATGTTCCATTTCTGATTTGCTCGCCCAGATTGCTATTTTCAAGGTTAATAAAATGCCATAATGGGATGATCTTTGTCCTCAATGTCAATCCTATGACACCATGTCAATTCTTTAAAAAAAACAAGATATGGCAATGCTAGTAATTCACTTGCTAAGCTTGACCAACTTTGTCATCTTAATGTTTACATCAAGAAGGATACTGGACCTTGGAAAAGCAAAGGTGCCATCAAATATATCCCAGTTTATGTGGATAATTCAGAGATATCTTTAGCTCATATCAAGATTGGTTTAGTTACATGGTCATCTAGGTGGGGACCTAAAGGTCTTTCTGGTGACTCAATTCATCTTTTGGAGTTAATTAGATGCCTACAAGCAACATCCAGAAAATTCATTGCGACCAGTCCATGTGCAGCATTGAAATTGGCTCAATTGATTGTCGATGTTACAGAGCAAGCAATATGGGAGCTATCGAGTTTGTTACTGATTTTGGTACATTTTTAGGGTGTCCATTTACTGGACTTTCTCAAAATGGAACACCCTCGTTCAAGTTATAGCTTGTGATTAAATGTTTGGAAGTATTTGGCGTGTTCAATAATCAAGATGCATGGGAGCATGGCTTAGTGGCCGGTCTCCCCTCATGAAGATGTCAATGACAACAACCATGTGGGCAGGTGTTTTGAAGGAGAGGGAAATATTAGGAACCCACATTTGGGTTAGAATGCATTTAGTTAGTTACAATCTCAAGCATGTTAATCACATTTAACACATGTTGGAATTATTAATGCACATGGGGAATAATAGGACCATTAGGATAAGGTCATGTGAGCCAATAGGATAGTTTCATGGTTCTATAAATACCTACTTGTAATCATATTTCCATCATTGAAGAATAAACCAATTGATTGCTTAGTGCCATAGAGCATCTCTCTCTCTTAATCTCTTTCTTTCTCTATGGAGGCTAACTACCTCGAATTAAGTCAATTTCTCTACAACTCGCATACATTCCCCTACAATTCCCATCCAATCCCATTAGGAACCACTAGGTTCCTAGCGGAGTCTAGTTTATTAGTATTTTAGTATAGACTGATTAATGAAAATTCAAATTGGATATTTTTCCAGTTGTTAGGTGCTGACTCCTAATGCCTTAGGTGCTGATTCCTAAGGATTTAGCTTGGTGCTGATTCCAAGCAACTTCTTAGGTTTATCCTTTACTTTTCTTGTTATTTTATTTCTCTATTAATTGTCCTGCATCAAACAGCTTCAGGTCATGTACCAATCTTTCACACCCTTCAAAAAGAGTGCTGGACATTCATTAAGGTTGAACGTGGGCTAAGAATACAAAGAACAACAAGTACTTTAGCAAGAACTATCTTTCCTACTTATAAAATAAAAATAAAAATAAAAAGTACTTTAGCAAGTGCTATCAATGTTAAATTTGCAACAATAAAGTTAATCCTAACTTACCTTCACATATTGTCAGCATGCTTCATTACCATAGATACAGCAAGGCCACTGCACAAGAGACAGTTTAAACAGATTGTATTAAAGGACAATAGGAGAGGTGACAAACAAACATGGATAATTCATAATTATAGTAGAATTGAACTCCTAAAGATACCTTAGTGCGTGGTTGAGAATCATTAGGATGGTAATAAATGAGTATCCATAGAAGAATCCCCTGAACAAAAGAAACAATAACTTCTAAATTAAACCTTCTTCAACTCTAATCGAAAGAAGAATATCCCACTTCTAAGGCAGTAAATAATCTTTTAAATAATGACTTTACAGGGGGAAATGGAGAGGATGGACCAATGGTAAGAGTAGAATCAGAAACAGAGAAATGCTAGAATTACTTGTTCATCACTGCATCAAAATCTTGGGTCACTATAGCAACAGCATTAAACACCATACCAAAGACGTATAACCAGAAGTTTTGCACATTTATGTTTCTCGAAGGACGCTTTTTCATTATAGCCTGTAAAAATCATAAGCAAGATAATTAACAGAACAGATATCTAGATCACTCTAATGAGAGCTTTCACTTTTTTAACTCTGGATCACTAAAAAACTTCAATCAGTCTTACAAAATCCATCAATTAACAAAATTCAACCCAATCATTGATCAAGTTATGTTGGGTTAGGATTTAAACAGTAAATGACTAAATGACGGACATGAATTGTAGTTCTGAAGAACTAGAGTGCAAACTGTGTACTTAAAAAACTCACCTCAGTGTACACTCCTGCAAAACCACTTAAGAGTGCCATGACCTGCAAAGAAATCACCCCAATTATTATAACAAGAACCTTAAGCTATAAAATGTTTCCTTTGGTTTTTTTTCTTCATTGTTATATTAAGAGTGTCTAAAGTTTTGGTTAACTCACAATGGCCATCAGCCAACCTTCAACAGATGTTTGTAATACAGCATCAGAACTGCAAAAACAATGTCATTTTCTAAGGCACAGACAATAAGTTCAAAGTAGACAAAATTGAATTTCAAGAAAGGATTAGACAAGTAATATAGTTAAAACCAATGTTCACTAATTCCTACTTCTCAAGTACATGGCTACATGCACCAAGATATCATCACTTCCTAAAAGTGATAAGATTTAGTAAATAATATTTTCGTTCATTAGTAGACTACATCCTGTCCTGTACAATAGACAAGAAGCACACATCAATCAGTATGGATTGTACATGTGACAATTCCAATAGTATCCTTAAGCTCAACATTCCAAAACTCAAACACAACTGAGTCTGAAACAGTCCATAAATAAGATGTGTGAGCAATCTTACTTTGTTTTTAGCTGAGTTGTACTACACCCAACACATAGTAGAATGAAAGCCGCCCATTGAATATTGCTTAACCTGAAAGAAAATATAATTGGAACACAAAGCTCAAAAAAAAATTGCAGTCCTAATTGGTTTGGCTTAAATTTTTAATTAGTTTAAATTAGCTTTTTTCCTTAATCTTTCACTCTCTATACTCAGACACATAGCCCAAGAGCAGCTGAATTAGTACATATGTTCATGCTCATGGATGCTTTTCACATTCCCAATATGTTCTTGAATTTTTTTGATAAGTAATGAAACTTTTATTAAAAAAATGAAGAACAGCCAACCCGAGTACATTGGGAATGTACTATGGGGGCATAAATCAATAACCAAGATTACAACGATCAAGTAAAACGGGAAGGGAAGAACAAGAAAAATGACAAAAAACCACACTCCAATCAAGGAGAGTATGTAGGAATAAAGACTTAATCTCTAGTAAAGAGCGTTCACAGCCCTCGAGCATCTCTCATTCCTTTCGCGCCAAATACACCATAACAAGCAATGAGGCACAATTCTCCACAACTCTATATTCTATGTCTTCCAAACTTACCCTGCCAAGACTCAAACAACTCAATAACCTTCTGAGGCATAACCCAATGAATTCCAATAGGCAAAACCCCAACGACCACAATCACAAGCAATGGGGCAATGAAGGAGAAGATGATCCACCGACTCCCCACAATTCTTACACATATAGCACCAATCCAGAACTAGTACACGTCGTTTGCGAAGATTATCTGTTGTAAGATTACCTAAAGAAGCAGCCCATGAAAAGAAAGCTACCCTTGGAGGAGCCTTCGATTCCAAACCAACTTCCAAAGGAAGGATAAGGTGGTAGGAGGGTAGAAAGAAAGATAGAAACCTCTAACCTCAAAACCTCTACTCCTTGCTGCTTCCAACACAACCGATCCGGACCCAAACCCGTACCGTCGAAGAGTAAACCATATCCATAAACCGATCAAAGGATTCTTGTTCCCAATCTGTGGAGGACGACGAAATTTAGCACCAGTGAATCCTCCCACCAGACCAACACATAACCTCCGCTACTGAAGAATCCTTCGTTCTACAATACAATAGAGCTCCGGAAAAGCCTCTTGGAAAGTACGATCACCACACCATACATGCTTCCAAAACTTCACTCGAGTACCATCACCCACATCATACTAAGAAGTTTAGAAAAACGTGTCCAACCACTCCTAATATGTCTCCACAAACTAACTCCATAAGCACTGGCCACCTTTTTCGTGCACCAACCACCCCACTCATTCCCATATTTCACTGCAATAACCCTCCTCCATAGAGCATCGTTCTCCATACCATACCTCCATAACCATTTTCCTAGCAAGGCAGCATTAAAAACTCCTCAAACTACTAATACCTAACCCTCCAACCTGCAACGGCTTACAAACCTGAGCCCAATTGACCAAGTGTAATTTAGAGTCACCATGAAGACCACCCCACAAAAAATCACGCTGTAACTTCTCCATACGATTCGCCACCTTCCCAGGAAGAGGCAGGAGGGAAAGGAAGTAAGTAGGTAAGGAGGAAAGAGTACTTTTAATAAGAGTTACCTTACCCCCCTTAGATAGATACAACCTCTTCCACCCTGCTAATCTCCTTTCCATCTTCTCCAAAATAGGATTCCAAATTGCCAACTCTTTAAATTTAGCTCCTAATGGTAGCCCCAAATATCTCAAAGGAAGAGAGGAAAGCCTACAACCCAGCATCCCCACCAACACATCCATATTGTAGACCTCCCCTATAGGAACCAACTCAGATTTCCCCAAATTAATCCTTAACCTGAAACCTCCTCAAATCTAGCTAGGATCGCTCTCAAACAAGCTATATGCGAAGAATCAGCATCACAAAAAATAAGAGTGTCATCAGCAAACAAAAGATGAGACACCATCACCGAGTTACCAGC
Organism: Castanea mollissima; assembly: GCA_014183005.1. Classification (NCBI taxonomy): domain Eukaryota; kingdom Viridiplantae; phylum Streptophyta; class Magnoliopsida; order Fagales; family Fagaceae; genus Castanea; species Castanea mollissima. The sequence continues at coordinate 13,591,681 of JACAVU010000008.1, forward strand.
TGCATTACCTACAAAGAAGCCTGAGAACTGACCAGAAGTAACAGCCACATCCAACAAACGACTCAACCCCTCCATAACAATGTCAAATAGCAACGGAGACAGGGGTCCCCTTGCCGAATCCCCCTAGAGCTACCAAAAAAATCAGAAGGACTACCATTAATCAGAATGGAGAATTTAACAGTAGATATGCAACACATTATCCACTTTCTCCATTTCTCTGAAAACCCACAACGCTGAAGCATATACATTAAAAAACCCCAGCTCACATGGTCATAAGCCTTCTCCACATCCAACTTACACAAACTCCCGGAACACCTGACTTCAATCTACTATCAATACATTCCGAAGCAATCAAAAAAGAGTCCAATATCTGTCTACCTTTCACAAATGCATTCTGAGAATTCGAAATAAGCCCATGTGCCACCCTTCTGAGACGATTAGCCAACACTTTAGAAATGATCTTATAAATCCCACCAACTAAACTAATAGGCCGAAAATCCTTGATCTCCACAGCATCCACCTTTTAGGAATAAGAGCAAGGAAAGAAGCATTAAGGCTCTTCTCAAACATAGCCTGAGAATGAAAATTTTGGAACACTGCCATAATTTCAGCCTTCAACAAACACCAGCAAGACTGAAAGAACGCCATAGAAAAGCCGTCCGGCCAGGAGCCTTATCACCCTTAAAATCACTAATCACCCCAAACACCTCTTCCTCATCAAAAGGCCTATCTAACCACAATGCATCATCCTCTGAGATACAAGAGAACTCCACATCATCTAGTAAAGGTCTAAGGCCACAGTTTCCGAATATAGCTGCCTATAAAAATGAGAGATACAACCAGCTATAGCCTTCGAATCTGAAGACAATTCACCATCTACCATTAGCCTATCAATGGAATTAACTCTTCTGTGAGAGTTAGCTATACGATGAAAGAATTTGGTATTCCTGTCTCCTTCCCTAATACAAAGGACTCGAGACTTCTGCCTCCAACAGATTTCCTCCATCAAAGTAACTTTTTCTAATTCACCTCGAATCCTCTCCAACTCCAGCCTTTCCTCCACAACTAAAGATCGACTCTCCTCAATCATCTCTAAATCACGAAGCTCTTGCCACAATTTTCTCACCCGATCTTCAACATTTCCAAAAACCTCCACATTCCATTTCTTCAAATCATTTTTCAAAAGCTTCAATTTATAGGCCAACACAAACTCGGAGTTCCTTGGACACTATAAGATGCCCACCAGGATCGCACCCTCTCCACGAAACCCTCATCTTTCAGCCACATATTCTCAAATCTAAATGGCCTCCTACCGCTCTGAAAGGAACCACCCTCAAGAACAATCGGGAAGTGATCAGATAACAGCCTAGGCAAGCGTTGCTGAGAAACAGACGGAAACTTATCATCCCAATCTGTAGAAAACAAAACCTGTCCAGCCTAGCCTTCGAAGCGACTTCACGAGTATTAGACCAAGTGAAAGATCCCCCTTGAAGCGGAATATCAATGAGACCTTGCTCAGAAATAAAATTGGAGAACTCCCGCATGGCATTAGTAAAAGAGGTAGAACCAGAACGCTCAGAAGGAAACCTAACCACGTTAAAATCACCACCCACACACCATGGAACATTCCACCAACTATTTAAGCCAAATAATTCTTCCCAAAGGAACCTTCTCTCTCTCACGGAAATAGGACCATAGACACCAGTAAACGCCCAAACAAACTGATCTGACACACTAGAAAATCTACAAGAAACTGAAAATCGCCCCACAGCTTCCTCCTCTTTATTCACAACCCGTGTATCCCACATCAATAACACCCCACCAGAAGCTCCGCAAGAGCCTAGATAAGACCAATCGACATGTTGGCCCCTCCACAAACTGTGAATCACATTTCTAGTAATCAACTCCATTTTAGTTTCTTGAATACAAATAACATCTGGCTTCCATCTCCTTACCAAATTACGAACTCGAAGCCTTTTATCCCTATCATTCAGCCCTCTAACATTCCAAGAAATAATCTTCAAATTCATTGATGAACCACCACAGCCCTCTCCTTACTTATATTCCTCGGTTTTGTTGAACCAACCTCGACATTCAGAGATGTCAATAAATTTTTCAACTCCCGCTGACCTTTCTTCCCCGACTTACCGTGCATCATTTGATCATCCACTGCCTTAAGCTTTTTATCCTTTTTCTTGGCCTCTATAGCCAGCAACAAACCCGTAATCTGCTCCTCAAACCTTCCAAAGAGGTGCCCACTGATTTTCTAAAAGCCTTAATCCGATTTGTAACCCATAATGATAAGGTATTACTATCACCCAACTCCAAACACCCAACCCCCCGCCCAGAACTACACTCCAACTCCAAAGGGACTTCTGTGGCCAACGGTACCACCTCTAACGGCTTGCCACTACACTCCCAAGACATCAAACTCTCATCAAAATCCCCCAACACCTCCTCTGCCTCCTTAACAGTAGACCAAGACTCAACTAACCCACCACAGTCCTCTGCCCAACTAATTATCTGACCGTCAATGATAGCAGTGTCATTACCTGTTACAGTCTCTATATCAGTGACAGAGCAATCCGACACACTTTCTGGAGATCGATAAAGAGCTAATGGAATCACTACTTGTCGACCATCTCGCAATTGTAGCATCCATTCTTTGGAATTACCCCATGATTTATCCAAGTCACTGACCATTCCCTAATAGTGGGAAGATAATTAGAACCCACCTTACCAACAGAGGCCTCTTGCTCCGTCGCCCTTACCTCCGGACCCACCAACTCATCATCCTCCTCCTTCGTCTTCATCGGAGATGACGACATCTCCACCAACTGATCAATCAAATCCCCTGAAGACATCCCCTTCCTCACTGCCGGCTCAACCGAAGTACATATCGGAGCTACTGTTGACGAACCCACCTCGCAAACACCTTGCACCACTACCGACGGCAATATCGGCACTGTAGGAGGCTGGGTAAGGCAGCTTGAACTCACCGGAACACAAGACCCACTCCCGCCAGCTACTTCCAGCGCCGAACTGGGAGAAGTCGAGCCAAGGGTGGCCATCGGAGCCTTCGTCGTCCTCCTTGGTGGTAGAGAACCAAACACCGAGCTCTCTGAGACATTCGCACTTGCGCACAGACCCGAAATGCTTGACTCTAACTTACCATCCTCAGCAACTGGGCCTGTAAGCTCTGGGCTTGGTATACTTACTGACTGTCTGGAACAAGCCCCTACCTCAAAAACAAAAGGGCTAGTCAACAGTGGGCCTGGGCAACACTTAACTGCCTGGGCTTCCAAAGGCCCATTGTCCATGCCCTTTCTCACACCCTGGGCAGAAATTTCCTCACGTGCCACCCACTTAAAAGCTTTCTTATCTCCCCTATAACGTTGCCAAGACACCCGCCTCTTACCAAATTCATTTACTTCCACAGTCAAACCTTTCCTTAACCAGCCAGACCTCCTAAATTGATGCTCCCTGCCAGAATCAACAGCTTTCAAATTCAAATTAGTGAATCTGAAATTATTTTGTTCCGGGATTTTTTCCTTAAGCCTAGCATCTCCATTAATACTACGATGGCTCCCCTCCACACCACCCACGGCAATCGGTGAAGCATTATCAGCCGGAGCTTCAAGCGCCACCAACTGAATCCCCACTTCGTCTCTCGGAGGCTGCGTTGTGTTCTCCACAACTTGAACCTTCGCTGTCTCTCTAATGAAAGGCTGGTACAAAGTCTTCCTTACTTGCACAGGCGCTTTTACCGTTTCAGCAAAGGACCGGGGAGGATGAATAGCAGAATCCAACTTAGCCTTATACGATATGGCTTTTGAACCCAACGCATAATGGGAAGGTTCCAACATTCTCCGCAATTCAATTCCAAAAACCCTCCACCCTTGTTGTGCCTTACCCGCCGGAATAATGATCGATCTTCTCATCCCACCAACTTTTAACTCAGTTACTAAGATAAATAGCCCAAACGGGTTAGAACCCCGTTGCACTGTGTAGGCAGAGTCTCCATCCCTGAGCGTGAGAAAATGTTTGGGGTTGACCCTAATCACCATTTGTTCCAAGCTCTGCATTAACCAGCTTGCTGCATTCCTACCCATAAACACTGAGTGCATAAAATACTTCCCTCGTTCAAAAATCTTAAGGGAGAAAAAGTTCCCCCCTTCCTCAACCACCAATTGAAACAACTTCGATTCAATAAAAAAACTGCGAGATCCACCCATAACGAACCAAAACAAAAATAAAACAAAGAACCGGAAAAAGAACCGTAAAAAGAATTTCTGACTAATTTGAGGTAGCCGGGCCTCTCCTAAGAGCTCAAGCCATTAGTCCCAAAAGTTTCCAAGACTAGCTCAACCATGAAGGAGAATCTAAGAGAATTAAAGCAGTTCAGCTAAAACTAAAAGTCATCAAGATTGGTGAAGATCACATTGTGCAACTTGGAGTAGAGAGATGTGCATGGAGGGAAGAGAAATGTATAGCAATGAAAGAGAGACAGAGGTATTTTCCACTTGTTTCTCTTTGTGGAACAAGTTCCTTGTCATTACATAACAGAACTAGCTCAATTTTTTTATTTGGGGGGGCTGATAAGAGTAAAAGCACTTAAATTAATTGATCTTTTTCTAATATGTTCTTGAATTTATAAACTAGAAAAAGAAAAAAAGGAAAAAAGGAACCAATTTAATTTGATCTTAACATCAATGAGATGACATGTAAACCAAATGAATTACTATGACTCTTCCATCTTCATTGTATTTGTTAAGGGGCATTTGCAAACATTTTCCATGATGAAATATAAATAAAAAATAAATAAATAAAATCCAATGTAAATGATGGAAACTGGCAAGGACTTACTTCTTCTTAAGTATAATTCTATACAAAACACCAGTACTGATAATATTCAGATTCTTCAGTATTTGATAACCCGGGGCATCCACATGTTCAAGGATGTAGTACTGCAACATAAAAGTGAAGAATACAAATTAATCAAATTTTAGCAAGCAAGAATACAGATGGAATTGTGACTCCCAAAAATAAAAACATGATTCCCACAACAAACCTGGAGCAGATTTTTGACTAGGTAAAGTAAGGCAGGAATGGGGTATACAATAACTTCATCCAATGTTGTACTCAACCTAGTTCAAAGGCAGAACAGCAACAATAATAATTAGATATGATTGGAATAAGAATGTGAACTTAAAAGTAAAATACAGTTAAATAACTGGGATGAAACAAAATGTGCATTGTTGAAATATGAGGAGCTGTGCTGTGCTGTGAAGGAGATCTATAGCTTGAAGATGTAATGTACAAGGTGAAGACAGAAGCTTAAACTGCAGAATCAAGTGCTGCATAAACTACAGTTGTTTAGTGTAAATACTTGTAAAGCTGCTTGTAGTTTAGTTGTATTTAATTAGATGGTTAATAGTGACAGGTGTTAATTGATGATTGGTTCCGGATTAATTGTTAGTTAGTTAGAGAGCTTGTTAGCTTTTTCCCGCTCTGTTAGTGTATATAAACTCAGAGCTTAGTGTAATTATATTCATTCAAGCATTTCACAAACACAATTTCTCTCTCTCTCTCTCTTGGTTGTGACCTCCATAGCCAAAGCTTGAATCTTTGACATGGTATCAGAGCTGACTGGCTCAGCAAGTTCAGTTTTTCATTGCTGTTATCCCAGTTTCAACTCTTGCTTTCTTTTTCATCTTTCTTTTGATTCTTGATCAATTTTCCTTTGATTCTTGGTCAGAATTTTGTTTTCTCTGAGTTGAATTTGCACAAAATCTTCCTTGATTTCTCAGTCAATTCAGTCTCAACCTTCTCCAGGATTCTTCAAGATTTGATTGAATTTCTTTGATTCTTCAAACTTGATTGATCACCATGAGCACTCAATCTGCCTCAACTTCAACAGCAGCACCTGCTCACCCTCAACTTCAACTTCAACTTCGGGAGATTTCTTCAAGCCCATACTTTCTTCCTAACAATGATAATCCTGGTATGACTCTCATGACTCAACCATTGACCAAAGAAAATTATAATACTAGTAGGTCTATACTAGTGTCTTTGAATGCAAAATCAAAGCTTGGTTTCATTGTTGGATCAATTCCAAAACCTCAGTCTGAATCTGATCCTAGTTATATAGCTTGGTGTAAGTGTAATAGCATGGTTTTGGCTTGGTTATTCAACTCTCTTACAAAGGATACTCAAGCTAGTGTGATCTGCTTTAAGTCTGCTAGGTAGGCTGGCTTGATTTGTTACACAGGTATTCTCAGGGCAATGGTCCTAGGATTTTTGAGTTGAGGAAAGCTGTGAGTTCTTTAGCTCAAGCGGACTCAAGCATCAAAGCTTATTACACCAAGTTTAAGGGTGTTTGGGATGAATTTTCTAACTATAGGACCTGTACTTGTGGTCATCAAGATGAAGAATGTACTATGGCATTTTTCATGGGACCTAATGAGATTTATGCAGGAGTTAGGGGACAGATCTTGCTCATGGATCCAGTTCCTCCTTTGTCTAAGGTGTTTTCTCTTTTGCTTCAAGATGAAAAGCAAAGAAAAGTAGGATCTGGTCATGTAGTTCAATCTGAATCTGCAGCTTTGGTTTCCAAAACAGCAAACACCTATCAGAAATCCACTTCCACTTATGGCAAGAGCACCAATGGCAGACCTCAGTGCACACATTGTGGATTGATGGGACATGTAGTAGACAATGTTACAAATTGCATGGATATCCTCTAGGATATAAGTCCAAGGGTAAAGGTCAAGCCTCTGCCAACAGTGTTGCTGTTTCTGTTACTGGTCACATGGTGGATGACAATGTTTCTCTTACTCGTATTGAGTATCAGCAACTCTTGAGCTAATTCAACTCTCAGGCTCACTTTGGCACACAAGGTCCTCAAGAATAGGCTTCAGGAGATCATCAAGTAGCTAACATCATTGCTCAACCTACCATGGGATTTGCTGGACATGAAATGTCAGGTATCTCTTTCCAAAATCTTTCTAAACTACCTATTAATTCCCTGGAATATTCTGTTTTTTCTTCACATGCCAACGCTACTTTCATTACCTCCACTGGCTGGATTCTTGACAGTGGAGCCACTGATCATATGGTCCACTCTGTTCATCTTCTCTCCTCTATTACCTCTTTAGTACATATTTCTGTCAAGTCACCTAATGGTGACATTGCACAAGTCACCCATATAGGCACTGTCAAACTAAGTTCCACGTTGACATTAGACAATGTTCTTTGGGTTCTAACCTTTTCTTTTAATCTTGTTTCCATCAGTAAACTCACACAAAATATCCATTGGTGTTGTTTTTTCCTTTCCAATATCTGCTTCAGTAAGGACTTACAGCTTTGAAAGATGATTGGGTTGGGAAAGAAGCTTGGTGGACTGTACATTCTGCAGAATTCTTCAGCTGCTTTGCCTGCTTCCATCTCTGATGTTCTTTCTAAACTTGTACCTGCCTCTTTTAAAACTTTTGCTCATTCTTGTAATAAAACCTCTGTTCTGGATGATTCCAATCTGTGCAATAAAACTTCTTTTTCTTGTCCTGTTTGTCCCACTGCTAAACAAAGAAGGTTGCCATTTACTTCTTCTCATATTTCTAAGTCTAGCTTTGAATTGATTCATGTAGATATATGGGGACCATATTCTGTACCTTCTTTGAATGGTTCTAAATATTTTCTGACAATTGTGGATGATTATAGCAGATGCACTTGGGTGTATTTGATGAGATCCAAATCTGAAACATCTGTTTTAATTTAAAATCTCTTTAACATGGTAACTACTCAGTTTAATGCTTCCATTAAAGTTTTAAGGTCTAATAATGGACCTGAGTTTGTAATGTCATCTTTCTTTGCTTCAAAAGGTGTACTTCATCAACTTTCTTGTGTTAAAACACCACAGCAAAACTCTTTAGTTGAAAGGAAACATCAACATCTCCTAAATGTGGCTAGAGCTCTTAGGTTCCAAGCCAATTTACCTTTAAAGTTTTGGGGAGATTGTAGTCTTACAGCCACATACCTTATTAACAGAAAACCCCATACTTCATAACCTTACACCTTTTGAGAAGCTTCTCGGCCATCCACCTTCCCATACTCATTTGAAAATATTTGGTTGCTTTTGTTATGCTTCCACCCTTCACTAGAAACAGAACCAAATTTGATGCTAGCGCCAAACCTTGTATATTTCTCGGTTATACCAATGGCATCAAAGGTTACAAACTCTATGATTTGACTACCAAATCTGTTTTAATTTCTAGGGATGTTGTTTTTCATAATTCCATCTTCCCATTTACGCACTGGTCAACTAAATCACAGCCCAATCATACTCTTTTCCCTTCTCAACCTTTGGTCCCTGATCCTGACAATCCCACTTATGCAGAACCTTACCTTTCTACAGAACCTGTTCTTGATTCTAGTGAAATGGCTGTCCCACGAGACCATTTCCTGAATATGATGAACCTGAGGCTCCCCTTCCTAGTGCCTCTCATGATCATCTTCCTGATCCCATTAGACACTCCTCTAGACCTCACAAAACTCCTAGTTATCTTCAGGATTACCATTGCTATTAAGCTTCTGCAGGTGTTCCATCAGTTTCAGTTGCTGCTCTTACCCACTACACTGATTCCAATTCTGTTAGCTGTTCTGGTGAGCTCTATCCTCCTTTTCCACTCTTTCTTACACTGACCTTTCCTCTAGCCATAAAGCTTTCTCCATTACCTTATCTACTCATAGAGAGCCTACTTCTTATGCCCAAGCTGTTCAAGATCCTAAGTGGTTAGATGCAATGCCAGCTGAAATTGATGCTCTCCAAGCTAATCATAATTGGGAATTGATTGAATTTCCACCTGGTAAGCAGCCCATTGGCTGCAAATGGGTTTACAAAATAAAGCTCAAAGCTGATGGTTCCATTGAGCGATACAAAGCCAGATTAGTTGCAAAGGGGTATAGTCAGACTGAAGGGGTTGATTACTATAAAGCTTTTTCTCCTGTGGTGAAGTTTGTTACTGTCAGAACTCTCTTTGCCTTGGCAGCTATCAATGGTTGGCATCTAGCCCAGCTAGATGTCAACAATGCCTTTCTAAATGGGGAGTTGGATGAGGAGGTTTATATGCTTCCTCCTCCAGGTTGTGGCAGCAAGGGGGAGTGCAATCAAGTGGTGTGTAGGCTGACTAAGTCCTTATATGGACTCAAACAGGCTAGTAGACAATGGTTTGCTAAGCTGTCTTCTACCATCATTCAGCAAGGATTCATCCAATCAAAGTCAGATTATTCAGTGTTTACTAAGGTTGAGAAGTCTTCAATCATCATTTTGCTTGTCTATGCAGATGATATCTTAATAGCAAGCAACAATGTGGCAGCTGTAGATAATTTCAAGAAGTTCTTGGACAACAAATTCGAACTTAAGACCTTGGAGTTTTAAAATATTTCCTAGGTCTTGAAGTTGCAAGAACTACAAAAGGGATATCTTTGTGTCAAAGGAAGTATACCCTAGAGGTTCTTTCTGATGCAGGTTTTCTAGCAAGCAAACCAGCACATACACCCATGGAAAATTTGCAAAGTTCAGTAGCACAGAAGGGACTAATGTAGCTGATCCTGGCATGTATAGAAGACTTGTAGGAAAACTTTTGTACTTGACTTTAACCAGACCTGACATTAGTTATGCAATTCACAAACTAAGTCAGTACATGTGTTGTCCTAAGCTTCCACACCTTCAAGCTGCTTACAGAGTTATAAAGTACTTGAAGAACAGTCCAGGACAGGGTCTTTTCTTTTCTGCACAGTCTACTTTACATCTAAAATCTTATTGTGATGCTGATTGGGCAGGCTACCCTGAAACTAGAAGATCCATTTCTGGTTTTTGTGTTTTCCTAGGAGATTCCTTAATCTCATGGAAGTGCAAAAACAACAAGTAGTGGCTAGATCATCAGTAGAATCTGAATATAGAGCAATGGCATCTGTGACCAGTGAGTTAGTGTGGCTAATTGCTCTCTTGCAAGACTTTGGTTTTAGACACAAATAGTCAGCCTCTCTCTATTGTGACAGCAAAGCAGCCTTATACGTTGCTGCCAACCTCGTTTTCCACTAAAGAACAAAACATATTGAAGTTTATTGTCATTTAATTAGGGAAAAGATACAAGCAGGGACAATTAGAACATTTCATGTGCCTACTAAACATCTTTTTCTTTTGATAAATAACGTAAGAATATAATTAATAATAAAAAGATTGCCAATCTACTAAACATCAACTAGCAGATCTTTACACTAAGCCTCTTGGCAAGGTTCAATTCTTCAAGCTCCTTTCCAAGATGGGCATACTCAATATATATGCTCCATCATGTGGAGGAGTGTTGAAATATGAGGAGTTGTGCTGTGCTGTGAAGGTGATCTATAGCTTGAAGAAGTAATGTACAAGGTGAAGACAGAGGCTTAAACTGCAGAATCAAGTGCTGCATAAACTACAGTCACTTAGTGTGTAGTTTAGTTGTATTTAATTAGTTGGTTAATAGTGACAGATGTTAATTGATAATTGGTTCCGGATTAATTGTTAGTTAGTTAGAGAGTTTGTTAGCTTTTTCCCGCTCTGTTAGTGTATTAAAACTCAGAGCTTAGTGTAATTATATTCATTCAAGCATTTCACAAACACAATTTCTCTCTCTCTGTCTTTCTCTCGGTTATGAACTCTATAGCCAAAGCTTGAATCTTTGACATTTCATCCTAGACATGGTGAAATCATTCAGTGCATGCTGTGTAATATGCCCTGCTCTCAGGTCAGAGTGAGAGCTCTACATGTGGTTCCTAAAGATGGGACCCACCATTATGTGAATTACATCAAGTGCACAGAATAATTTCTCCTGAATACGATAATTCCAACTTAATGAGAGCATTAAATCACAAGTTGAATGAAAACTTAGCATAAAAAATAAAAAATAAAAAAACCTGTTATCTTCAGTGACGCCTTCACTCTTCCATATCCTTGCCAAAGCTAAAAGTGAGATCCCACATTTTAAAGCCTCCACCTAATTCAATAAAAGAAGAAATAAACCAATACCCATTTCTTTGAACACCTAGAAAGACCTACCAAACTGCAAGTTACACACAAATTACACTTGAAACATTAATTGTAAATAATAAATTTAAAAAAAAAAACCATTTTTTTTAATAATTATAACTATGCTTACCATAAAATTAGAAGTGGTAACACTATAAGCGTACTTGCCATTTCTCTTAGACCACACAATAAGTATGCCTTGCGAACTAGTAAGAAGTGTCAATGCAACTACCACAACGATCCTATAACAAGAACAAACAAAATTATAGAATTTACTTACTAATCTCTCTTAATTAAAACATGGGTATTGATTAGAATTTGAAAAAGAAAATGAAAGAACTCATACTTGAGCTTCCATTTGGACCAGTCAACGGTGGCAGCTCCCAAGGTGGGCACATTAGTCACTGAAAGAGGTTTCCGGCTTTCTATGTCGTCTCCACCACCATTTTCATCTTCGTCCTACAAAAAAAAAAAGGTGTTACAAAATTGATGGGTATAGAGGATATGAGTGAATTAGAGGGAAAGAAAGGTACCTGATCTTTGAGTTTTCTGTATTCCATGTCTTCAGAAATCTCTGTGCGTGTGTCTCAGATTCTGCTATGAATTCGCTTTCTTTTCACATTGTCAGATTCGAGACCCAATCTTGGTCGGCCGTTTGGATAAGGAGCGTTTTCAGAAGAATACGAAGAAACAACACGCGATTTTCAGGAAAAGTGTGGTTTCGAAGGAGTCGCTGTTTTAAAATCGTAGTAGCTCCGACTGATTTTTTTTATTTATCAAAACCCGGTTTTAAACTCAATCGTGTTTCTGCAACACAGACTTTTTTTTTTTTTAGAGGTGTCAATACCTAAAATACCCTTGACCCTCGAGTAATTTGCTAAAGTGGATTTTAGACGGAGAATGAATAATAATATGGGGTAATAGAATAAAAATGAGGAGTGAAAACTCTTTTAAAGATATTTGTTAAAGGATGGAGTAAAATGATGGTAGAACCTGTGGGTTGTCTCATAGGCCAACAAAAAGTTCGCTCTTCAAAATATGTAGAAAACTTAGATGAGAAAATCTAATGGTTAATAACAAAAATGTTCATGTGCAAGTTGCATATGGCCTTGTACATTGCTTTTTTTTTTTTTTTGCTGTGAGCGTGACAATGTTTGTTTTTTTCCTTTTTTTTTTTTTCTTTTTTTTTTCTGTTTAGATATGGTTTTTTTTTTTCAAGACATTATTTTTTTATAATAAATTTGGATAATTGTATTTTTTGTCATTTTTTTGTTTTAACTGGGCATCATTTTTAACAAAGATATATTAGTAAATTTATATAAATTCACTTTTTTCATCCTACACTTCTTTACTCTAACCAAACAAAAATAAGAGAAATTAAAATCTTTTCTATACTCTCACTATTTCATCTTCTCATCATTTTCTATTCTCCTACTCTTCCACCCTTCTAACTAAACGGACCTTAATAACAATTTATGGGCTTGTAAATTACTCACGTGTCTGACCTTCAATTGTGAACTTGGCAAACTATGACTCTCTCTCTCTCTCTCTCTCTCTCTAGCACTTGGAAAAGGGAAGTGAATACCATATATATATAATATTATTAGCTGTCTTTAGCTTTGTAGTTGGGATCGTGTATATATATATATATATATATATATATTATAAAAATAAAAATAAAAACTGTATATAAAAATAAAAATAAAAACTCTATAGTGGGACACTCAGGAAGTGATGCTTTACTGTGTTATAACCTATTTAGCAAATTTATTAACATTTAAAATGATAGTATAGCCTTAAGATTGCAATTTAAAGTCCTTTTTTGTAATTTGCAAACACAACAAAAATTTTTGAGTTTTCCAGTAGCAATTTTTACAAGTTTTTTACCAATGGTTTGGTTGTAATTTTAAAAATTGTGTTTTCAAATGGACCCAAAGTGCAACTCAATTCAATAATAAAATTTTTCTATATACTTTATTACTCTTTAGTTTTTAAAAGATATCGAATTTAAAAGAGGTTTCTAAAAAAATATATCAAATTTAAAAGATATAGTATATGATAAAGTGTTTTAAAGTAATTTAATGAGCATCTCTCAATATTTCCAATGAATGTACCAAAGATTCAAAAAAAAAATCTTAATAAAAAATAATTATAATAGAGTTCTCTTCAAGCTCCCTTCGAATATAACAAGTTAGGTTTAAGGCAGACATAGTTTTCTCCCCGCCCCACCTCCACCTCCACCTCCACCTCCACCTCCACCTTTGCCTAATCCTTAAAAAAACTATATAAAAAAAAAAAAAAAAAAACAAAAAAAACAAGCGTTGGTTAGCCAAATCTTGAGTGCTCCGTTAAACACAACATTGTAAACCTTGTAATCACAATTGTATTAATGACTTAAAAAATTAATTCAAAATTAAGTTCCACAAAGAAAATATTGAGTACTATATTAAAATATGTAATAATAGAATTAAGGATGATTACATTTTACGTAAGAGTGGCAATTTCTATTCAACTATATAAGTCAGCCTAAACATGAACAATGATTTTAAAACCTATCAACCCTAAAATCAAACAAGCAACACAATTTGCATAACTCTATTAACAAATAGGCCATATTGTCATGTTGGTGGAACAAATATGACTTGTTTCTCTAGGATTAATAAAAAAATTAAATAAAGAAAGCTTATACTAGTTAATTGGATGATGTGGCAACGATGAGCACAACCTCAGTCCTTAACTTGACCTGGTAAGAAACCCTGAAACCAAGCCAGATAATAGATGGTTTCATATTATTGAAACCCTAGTTCAGAGAGTGGACAGAGGTAGGTTTAGGTTTGAATTGGGTAGCTTTAGCATTGGGCCGAGTTTATGAGGATCACAGGAAAGGGATGAGATCACAATAAAAGAAACAGGCCATCAAGCCCACATGTCAAACCCACCGTAGGACAATATTCAAGACCCAAAAAAAACAGCAGTGAGTCTGGACACAGGTTTGGAAAATTTAACCAATATGAACCCATCGTCACTTGGGCCTGGTCCACCTTCCCCAACTTCTACTTCTTCTAATCCATACCCCTTCTTAGATTTGCAAAAGGAAGGAATTTGGGATTTGGTTGACGGAATCTCTGCTACAACAATAGTAACAAGGAAATGATTCATGGTGGAGTTTGGGAGACTTGGAAGAAATATTTGACAATGTCTCCTTTGTGGTTTCTGCCCCAAAAAAGGTACAAAAAAGTCTTCTCCAATCAATCTGGTTCAAACAATAGATGCAGAAGATCAAGTATTGAACCCAACATAGTTGTAGGACATTGGCAGCTACTAATTAAGGTTGTAGGGGTTAGAAGGAGAAAAGCAAAAATGAGCGCTTGGGCTTATGAAGCTAAGGACCTTTAGGGAGTTATCAAGTTTTATGGTGTAACTAGTAGCGAAGCAAGTTCAACAAATGGGGTTGTACAGGAGGCTTTGATGGAGGCAGTCACCAAAGCTAGAAACTATGGATTCCAACAGATTCTTTTTTTGACCAACAACAAGAATCTAGTCCAAATCATCAACAAGAAAAAGAAACTAGCTTGGCAAGAGAAGACTAATGAAGCCGAAAAAATCACCAGTAAATTACAAGCACTCCTAAACCGAAACAACACCTGCAAAAAGAAAAGAGAACCTTACAGAAAGCACTGGTGTGATGCCGGCCAAAAACCCTTCGAAGGTCAAGTTAGAGTCTTTTTCACAACCCTAGAGTGCCAGAGTCGAGTTAATTATGCGTACTTTGGTTTATGAGGGCTTTGGGGTATTTATAGTAGTGTAGGGCCGAAATATGCACCTTGGCGAAAAGTACTTTCCTATTAGGAAAGTAATTTGTGGGTTTTGCGTATCTCTTAGAGTTCTTTTTCTTATAGGAATCTTCTCAATTAGGGTTAAACGTGTAGCTCAAGAATTCTCCTTATGGTGTATGTGTGGAGGTCAAGCAAAACCATATCAAACTTATCGCGAGACATAAGTTGATTCCGATTAGGAGTGCACGAAGCCTTGCCAATACCGACGGAGTCCAAATGCTACAACCGTCCACTACACGTCCTTATAGCTTTTACCCGTCAACCCTCTTTATGTAAACACCGCTCCGTCGTGATTGATTGAAGAAAGATCCGTCTCATATTTGATCCTCTTCAAAGACTTTGGTTGCTGATCTGGAAATTCTAGATCAAAAGGGATTGTTTTGTTATCTGTTAGTTGTCCCCAATGTAGTTCTTGATTCTGGATATAATGCTGCAAATTTGGCAACTAGAATGCCAATTCACCAAAGCTGGGCTGACCTAACTATTTTGTACCCTTGATAAGCTCTGTGTCTCCCTTTCTTTGGTATATATATATATATATATAAACCTATCAAATAAGGCTGAGCAAACTTGAACAACTATTTTGTGAATCAATCATAGAGATTAAAGAACGGTTTAGCGGGATGTTTAAAAATGAGATAAAAATAGTGTTCTAAATTTTTGGCTGAATAGAGAAGATAAAAGAAAAAACTTAAAACTTTGGAAAAGTAAATTACTCTTTTAACATACTTGTATTTTTTAATTTAAAATTGTTTAACTAAATGATAGAGGTATTTTATAGAGTTTAAGAATTTGTGTGAGAGTATTTTAGTACGCAAAAAGTTGAAAACCAAACTGAAAATCCTATTATTAATAGTGTGTGTATATATATATGTGTGTGTGTGTGTGTGACTTAACATTAATTGAATAATGAAATGATTTTAGGTGAACCGGATGTAGTTTGCACGCAAGCTAAATCCTTAAATATTGTAGAATATACAATTGACTTTTTTATTAGTTGGGATAATTCCAACATCAGTTTACATCAAACTTCTATAGTAGCTCTAATTCATTGTTGTAAGAATAAAGTTGTATTTTCGAAATTTGAATGATAAAATTTTATGGATGAAAAATATGTTTCAGGAAAAAGAAGACTATGAAAAATAGTGGGCCGGTATTTGCGTATAGATCGCCTACTGCAGTTTAAAATGGACCTGTAACAACTTTCTCGTCCACCGACCAAGATGATGGGCCGGTAGCCCGGTGTTTGCATCTCTGTGACTCTGTTTATGACCATATTCTCATCTCCAACCACTTCTCATTTTATCACTGCTTGTGGCTGTTCTCTGATCACTCGTCCTTGAGAATCTATTTTAGTTAGAGTGACGGTGAGCCTATTAAACAAAGTCACAAGCCTGCCATTGAAATGTCTCTTCCGCTTAATTGTATACGTACCAATCCTTCTTATCACTATGACTTGTTATATCAGTGTCACTGGCATTGTGTTGTGACTTGTTTTATCATTGTCAGAGAGAGAGAAGAGAGACAAGGAATCCTTTCTCTTTATGTAGGGACGAAGAGTCATCGCTAGTGCATGCATTCAGTGGTAAGATGGAGGAGCTTCCCCAAGACTTCTTTGTTCTCCACCAAGTTTAGGTAGTTCTTGAGTTTTTACTTTTTCATTTTTCTTCATCATGTCAAGGTATTTCTTGAGTTTCAGTCTTATTACAATGCAAAGTTTTGGAGCATTTTGCGTTCTGGGATTTGCTTAACTCTGTAATTTTGAAACAATTTGCCCCCATTAATATAGTCTCTTAATGTATATTTGGTGTTACTTTTATTTTTAAAATGCATACTTGCTTTATTGGTCTTGTAGAATCACAGATCAGGTGCATAATGCATGCATAAATCTTGAAACACTAACAAGTTGGAGAATTTTCTTGTTCTAGCAGTGTGTGTTGTGTTGTAGTGTTTAGGGGTATGCAGCCAACTCACCAAAACCGACCCGACCCGACCCATCGGGTTGGGTCAGTTTTTAGGGTTTGGTGGGTTGGGTTACAAAATTTTTTTTTGATAGTGAGTTGAGTTGGGTTTGGGTCATAAAATTCTAAACTCGTCAAATCCGACCCGACTCACCCATATATTTAATATATATATATATTTAAAATATATTATATAATAAATAATTTTTTTAAAATAACTAGCTCTTCCTATCGTATATAAAAGTCAATTAGTTCACATAAACCCTAGTAAATTACTATTGTTGTTTAGTTTTTAGTGTTGTTTGTCTTTAAGGAATTATATTGATATTACTCTTTGGGTTTTTTAAATATATTTATATTTATATTTTTTTCTACTCAATTTAATAATAATAATAATTTGTTCAACCCATAGATTCAACCCGACCCATGTGAGTTGGGTTGGGTTGAATTGGACTTATGTGATGAATTGGGTTGGGTTGAATTGTTTTTTGACCCACCATGTTGGGTTGGGTTAAAAAATTCCTTTAATCCTTTAACCTGACCCAACTCGATCCATGCACACTCCTAGAAGTGCTTATTATTGGTTATTAGTATTTGTGTAATGATAGGATGAATTGTTACACAGTTTGAAAAGCTTTAATTGAAATGGATCTATTTCATGGTTTAGATTAAATATTATAAATTTAAGATAAGTCTTGTCATTTTGTTGAACAACATTTATGTGTAGTGATTGCTATTTTATATTTTTTCAAGGTATTGAAAACTGACGTAGTGTTCTTTTTACTATTGTATTCTTAACTACGTTGTCTTATTGGGAATCAAGGATCTGCACATCGTAGAAGTTTCCAGCAATGTGTGGATGCTCTTTGTGTGGGATGGAAATAATACCTGATAGTGGCGTTTTTATATAGCGACGGCACTTTAAGAAGGTGACGGAAGTATACTATCCGTCAGCCACCGTCCTTGACGCCTCCTTTTGACGCTCCAGGCCACATCCCTACATAGCGGCGTTAGGTTAAGGGATCAAGATGGCGAAGTCGAGGCTGACGGCCAAGGTGGTGAAGGTCCTCAGCTGACGTTATCCTTGAAGATGAATTTAGGCTGACGGCGGTATAGGAATTGCACATTGGCTGACGACCTTAGCACGTAAAGGCTGAAGGAGTGATCCAACCTCCATTCTTGATCTGTCTTGACCTCTGCATACGTGAATATAAGGAAAGTTCTTTCGCTACACGTCTGGTCTCAGTCAAAAAGATCCCTATAAGGAAAAGAGTTCTATACGATATGCAAAGATCTGCAGATCACTCTTCTAAAAGGAAAGTACTTCCTCGCCAAGGCGTGTATTTCGACTTTACACCACTATATAAACCCTAGAAACCCTCATAACAAAAGGTACGCACAACTATCCCAACTCTGGCACTCTAGGGTTGTTTGAGATTCTAACTTGACCTTCGGAGGGTTTTTGGCCGGCACCACACCGGTGCTCTCCTTTAGGTCATTTTGTTTTCTCTTTGCAGGTGTTGACTCGAACTGGAGAGTGTCCGCGACCTACTGGTGTTTTCTTCGGCATCATCAGTTGGCGCCGTCTGTGGGGAACGACGAGAGCGTAGAAAAGAATATCTAGCCCTCACTCTATTCCTGAGACTAAAGGTTGCATGGTACTCACCAGATCAATGGCAACAACCAACAATCAAGGCGAAGAACCGCACGCCACGACGCTAGAAAGACAAGTCCAGACACTCGCGGCGGCAGTTGAGCGCCTCACCAGACAGAATCAAGATTTAGAGGAACAACTACGACAAAGGAACGTGCACCAAAGTGCACCAGAGGAGGACCAGGAAGGCGCTAGCCCGGAGGGGAGGAACGCGGTAAGGCCCGAAGGGAGCAACGCACCGACTAGACTAGAGCGTCAAGAGACCAACCTACCGTCCGCCTTGGACGCCTTGCCGCCTCATATCGCAGCTGAAATGCAGCAAATGAGGGAACGTATGGACGCAATGATGAGCGCCCTGAGGGGACGAATCTCAAGCGACCTGGACGACCTAGTCCACAGAACAGATTCGCCCTTCACAGCACTCGTGAATTCATACCCTCTTCCCCCAAAGTTTCGCATGCCGCACATCGAGAACTATGACGGATCCAGGGATCCTTTGGATCATTTGGAATCCTTCAGGACCCTAATGCATCTTCAGGGCGTGCCGGACGAAATCATGTGTAGGGCCTTCCTTACTACGCTGAAAGGGCCTGCGAGGGACTGGTACAGCAGACTGACGCCTAACTCCATCAGTACTTTTAAGGAATTAGGCGCACAGTTTGTATCACATTTTATCGGGAGTCACCGGCACAAGAAGTCTACTGCGTGTTTATTAAACATCAAGCAGCGAGAGGACGAGACCTTAAGATCGTATTTAGACCGATTCAACAAGGAGTCCCTCTCGATAGAGGAGGCCGACGACAAGATACTTGTGGCAGCCTTCACCAACGGGCTACGGAAGGGTAAGTTCCTGTTCTCCCTGTACAAGAATGACCCGAAAACTATGTCCGATGTGTTTTACAGGGCGACGAAGTATATGAACGCTGAAGACGTGTTGCTGGCTCGAGAAGACAAGCCTAGAAAGAGGGAGAGGCAGGAAGATGCACAGCCGGATAGGCCACGAAAAATGACCAAAACAAGAGAACGGCGGGACGATCGACGAACCAAACCACCTATAGGAAGATTCACAAACTTCACTCCCCTAAACGCACCCATCGACCAGGTGCTAATGCAGATTAGAGATGAGGAAGCTTTGGCCTTTCCCCAAGCTGAAGGGAGATCCCCCAAGAGACCAGAGACAAATACTGCCGTTTTCATCAGGACCATGGCCATGACACCGCCGATTGCTACGACTTGAAACAGCAAATAGAGGCTCTCATTAGGCGAGGACGGCTATAGAGGTTCGTCAACAAGGAAAGGGCAGACCTGCCACATAATCAAGCCCCTCGGCAAGATAATGAACGCCCCAGGCAACCTGCCAGAGATATAAGGATGATTGTAGGAGGAACCGCCACTATTGGGTCTTCCAAGAAAGCCCGAAAGACTTACCTCAGAATGGTTTCAGAACGTCCACAACGGCAAGCCCCGCACTGGAAGGTCACAAATCGACAATCCAGTCTTCGAATTTTCAGAAAGAGACGCCCGGCGCCTTCACCATCCCCATGACGACGCCCTCGTCGTCACCATACAACGATTACAACATACCCAAGTCCTTGTGACAACGGTAGTTCGGCGGACATCCTTTACTATCCCGCTTTTCAACGATGGAATTGGAAGATAACGATATTTCTGACTATGCCCCCTCGTTGGTTTTGGAGGAGCAAGAATACTCCCACTTGGTACTGTTACTTTGGCAGTAACCTTGGAGATTACCCACGCAGGTCACTCGGAATGTGACATTCCTAGTAGTTGACTGTTCGTCGGCTTATAATGCCATCAATAGGGCGACCAACCCTCAACTCATGGAAAGCGTGACGTCAACATACCACCTGATGATAAGTTTCCTACTGATCTGAGTTGGAGAATTGAGAGGAGATCAGGTATCCGCACGCTAATGTTATGTGGCTATGATGAGATGGGACAATCACATCCTGGCCATAGAGGCGTCGGGTGGCGACGGAACCTGCCGAGAGACTTGAAGACGTATTCTCGACGAAAGCCCGCCCGGAGCGAACAACCAAATCGGCACCCTAGCCAGCCCGACGTTACGTCAAGAACTTGCGACCTTCTTAAAAGAAAACCGGGATTTATTCGCGTGGAGCCACGAAGACATGCCAGGGACGATCCATCAGTCATGGTGCACAGTTTGAACGTGTCGCCATCTTTCCCGCCTATCCGACAGAAGAAAAAAACCTTCGCCCAAGAGAGGGATCAAGCAGCAGCAGAAGAGGTCCGCAAACTACAAGATGCGGGATTATCAGGGAGGTTTACTACCCTGATTGGTTGGCAAATATCGTGATGGTCAAGAAGAACAACGAAAATGGAGGATGTGCGTCGACTTCACGAACTTGAACAAGGCATGTCCCAAGGATAGCTATCCCCTCCCGCGGGTCGACGCCCTGGTGGATTCTCACGGCCAAACATCATTACTAAGCTTTATGGATGCATTCTCCGGTATAACCAGATCCGGATGGATGAAGCTGATCAAGAGAAAACTTCGTTCGTAACAAGCCAAGCCTCTTTGTCAAGGTCATGCCCTTCGGCCTGAAAAACGCTGGCGCAACCTATCAGAGGCTTATGAACAAGATGTTTGCACGACAGATTGGAAGGAACGTCCAGTGTATGTCGACGACTGCTGGTCAAAAGCCAAAGGGAAGAAGCTCATTTGGAGGATCTTAAGGAAACATTTGATACTCTTTTGCTCCTACAACAGAAGCTCAACCCAAGCAAGTGTGCCTTTGGAGTGACAGCAGGAAAGTTCCTGGGGTACATGGTGTCCCAAAGAGGGATCGAGGCCAACCCGGACAGATTCAGGCCATTTGGGAATGCCCCTCCCAAAAATATTAAGGAAGTACAAGCCTCAATGGTAGGGTTGCCGCGCTCAACAGATTTTGTGTCAAAGCTACAGACAGATGTCTACCTTTCTTCCCGAACGTTGAAAAAATCCTTTGAATGGACTGCCGAGTGTCAACAAGCGTTCGAAAATTTAAAGGTCTACCTCTCTTCACCGCCATTGCAAGCCCTTCCCCACCAGGAGAGAACTGTTCCTCTATCTGGCCGTTTCCCCAGCAGCTGTCAACGCGCCTTAATATAGAGAAGACGATAAGTCCAACCACCCGTACTACGCCAGCAAGGCATTACCCGCGCAGAAGAGAGATATCCCCCCATGGAAAAGCTCGCCTTCCGCTTTGGTTACAGGGCGCCCGTAAGCTCAAGCCATATTTTCAAGCCTATACAATAGTCGTCCTAACTGACAAACCGTTGCGGCGAGCATGGGCAGCCCTGCGCCCCGCCGAACGAATGGCGTTATGGTCCGTAGAACTAATCGATTCGATATACACTATCGCCCCCCGTTGCCATCAAGGGCAAGCGGTGGCTGACTTCATTGCTGAGTTCACTAGCGGGAAGGCGAAGAGGAAAAGAATCCCATGGAGCATTTTCACTGACTGGTCGTCCACCAAGAAGCTGGCGGGATAGGGGTCGTACTTAACTCCCCGGAAGGCGACGAGCTCAAATGTATGATTCGCCTCGATTTCCCTACAACTAACAATGAAGCTGAGTACAAAGCCCTGATAGCAGTCTGGACCTTGCTCAAGTTGTAGGGGCCGCAAATGTGGTTGTTCATTGCGACTCCCAAGTCGTCACAAGCCAGGTAAATGGTGAATACGAGTGCAAGGGTGAAGAATGAAGAGGTACTGGGAACAAGCAAAAAGAATAGATGACTGCAAGCAAAAATAGTCCAAATTCCAAGAGGAGAAAACGAACATGCTGACCGGCTTTCCAAAGCCGCATCTGCGGACCCTATGACCACATTGACGCGGTACTCTCTTTTACTCAGTCCTCACCGTTAATTGATGTTGTCTGCATACAGAAATTGGTTTCCGAAACAATTGGACCACACCCTTGATCTCCTACCTAAAAGATGGCACGTTGCCGGATGAAAGGGAGCTGCGAGGAAGCTGAAGGTCCGTCTGCACGTTTCGTCTTGATAAAGGACGTCCTCTACAAAAGGGGCTTTTTCTCGACATACCTAAGGTGCGTGGACCCTGAAGAAGCAAGCTATGTCATGAGAGAAGTACATGAGGGGATATGCGGCAACCACTCCGGATCACGTCATTGGTACAAAATTTGGTTTCGGGCCGGATACTATTGGCCGACAATGCAAAATGACGCCCAGGTTTATGTGAGAGCTTGCGACAAGTGTCAAAGATTCAGCAACATCATTCGACAACTGGCGGAAGGTTTGACCCCCATAACTGCCCCGTGGCCATTCGCCCTGGGGGTTGGATATCATGGACCATTCCCGATGGCAGCACGACAGCTGAAGTTCCTCGTCGTTGGCATCGATTACTTCACCAAATGGGTTGAAGCTAAAGCCCTAGCCACAATCACTGAGAAGATATAAGGGTTTTTGTATGGAGAACATTGTTTGCAGGTATGGGATTCAAGAGTCTTAATTTCGGACAACGGTAAACAATTTGGACAACGACTCCTTCGAGCCTTCTGTTCAGAGTTAGGAATCAAGAACCACTATTCCTCCCCAGCCCATCCTCAGGCAAACGGACAAGTAGAAGTACCAACCGATCCTTGCTTCGAATCATCAGACTCGCTCGAGGGGGAAAGGCGTATGGCCCGAGATGCTACCCAGTGTGTTATGGGCATACAGAACGACATACGAACCCCTACAGGGGAAACCCCGTTCCAGCTGACATACGGAAGTGAAGCGGTCATTCCAGCCGAGATAGGGCTCACAAGTTATAGGGTGGCCAATCACGACGAGGGAAGAAATGATCAAGAGCTTCGTTTACAACTGGACCTAATTGACGAAGTAAGGGCGTGGCCGAGCAGAGACTCGCACGATACCAAGACCTCTCGTAAGCAAGCATTACAATTCCCAGGTCAGCACCGAGACTTCAAAGTTTGGAGATCTTGTTTTAAGGAAAGTGATGGGCGCAGCCAGAGATCCCCCACAAGGAAGCTCGCCCGAACTGGGAAGGACCCTACAAGGTCGTATCATGGCAAAGAAGGAACCTACCACCTAGAGACTCTTGACGGGCAGAAACTACGACACCCCCTGGAAGCCGAGCATCTCAGAAGTACTACCAATAGAAGATAACAGCAGAACGTTACTCCTCACTACCAGTTTATGATCCTTAATTATTTGTCTTAGCATTTTCCTGTTTACAGTACCATTTTACGTCCAAAGGGCTGAAAGTTTATCTTTCCTATTTTGAACGAATTTTACTCATGCATTCATCATAATAAGAGGAGGTTTATTCAGAAACGACTAGTGAATGTTTTATGTGTTGAAGAAAACAGCTGGTTCTCTACTTATAAGTCCACAAGTTGGACAATCTAATGGCCAAACCCACAAAGTGGATGGTCTACTAAGTCCACAAAGTGGACGGCTTACTTATAAGTCCACAAAGTGGACGGCCTACTTCTAAGTCCACAAAGCGGACGGCTTACTTATAAGTCCACAAAGTGGACGGCCTACTCCTAAGTCCACAAAGCGGACGGCTTACTTATAAGTCCACAAAGTGGACGGCCTACTCCTAAGTCCACAAAGTGGATGGCTTACTTACAAGTTCACAAAGTGGACGGCCTACCCCCAAGTCCAATAAGAGGACGGCCTACATCTAAGTCCACAAGGTGGACGGCCTACTCGTAAGTCCACAAAATGGACGACTTGTTCCAAAATCCACAAAGTGGACGACCAGCTTTTGAGTCCAAAAATGGGTGATCCCATTGCTAGGTCCACCTAGTGGACGGCGTCACAAAATGGACAATCTTACGCCAAAACCCACAAAGTGGACGACCCCAGTCTAAGGACAACAAGGTGACGATGTTAAGTCCAAATTGACGGCATAATAAGTTGGCTGACAACATTGTTCTTAGAAATGACAGACGTATTGCGAAATGGATACATCAAGCTAGATTAGCTGAAAGAGAAAAGCTGACGCCGTTAGGAAACTAACAGGCATACAATTAAGTTGTCCAATGGCGTCACCCATGAAACTGATGGACTGATAAAAAACGACCCTTAGTTTTCATGGAAAAGAAGCTGACGCTGTAATCAGTTCAAAAAATTGAATCGAAGGAAAAACCCCGTCACCATTATGTTGACGAGCTCACTACGAACATAATTCTAACTTGCATTAAAAACACACATACTTGAAGCATAAATGACATTAAAACTAAATAGATGATGTCTTTACAAAACCCAGAAAAATGGGCGTCAAGTACTACAACTCCGTCTACATTCCAAAAATAATAATAAAAATAAAATAAAGGGAGGGGCGTCAGTGTCCTCCATCGTCTTCGACATTAAAAGGCTAGGCACAGGAGAGAGAAGGGCTGACGGCATTTGGGTCGCCATTATAGGATCTGCCGGGTCAAGTGACGGAATGGTCCGCAGCTGGCTGAGCTAGAACGACGCTGTTGTCTCTCTGGCTGTGGTCGTCAGCCTCTTCATGAACGGCCTCTCCTACAGGGTTGACGGGGTGGACTCATCCATTGAAATCCTTGACAAATCCAAGTCAGGATAGGCAGATTTTACTTGCTTCAAGCAGTCCTCGAACCCGTCACCATAGTAGCAGCACATGCGTCTATGAGGCTGACGAATCTTAACTCTATCACAGCGTCACTCCTAGCCGTCTCCACCTGGACTAGGATGGATCTCAGCTCCTTTTCTGCCGCCACCTTGGCCTCCGTCTCCAGCTCCCGTAGGCGGGTTTCTTCCGTCAGCTTTCCTTGTAATCCTTCAGCTCCTCGCCCAATATGCGGTTCGCATCCCTGTACTGCATCTGGCCGTCAGTTAGGAACTTGACACGCTCTTGCAGACGGTAATCACCCCTTCCTTAGTAGAACACCTGCGTGACAAGGCCTTCATGCGAACCATGGCCTGGAAGCAAAAGGGACAAGACAACGTCCAGGTACAAAAAGGAGTCGGACACCAAAAGGGAAAACGAAGCTTACCCTATAAGGTCAAAAAGGCCTACGCCTTTATTTCGTCAACAGCCTGCTCGGAAAGAGGGTCCATTCCTCATCCTTCAAAATGGACTCCGTCACCCTCCACAGCGTAGTCCTTGTGGGTCAACAGACGGCGCACCGGATCCTTGGACAATGGCCCTGACGAGGTCATCGGTCCCTTGCCTGCCCCATGAGCAGACCTAGGAGGTGACGGCCTTCGAGAAGATGTGTCCTCGGGAGTGGGGGCAACCTTCTTCCCCTGACGGTCTTCCCTGCCGTCAGGTTTTCTCTTAGCTCCAGCCTTCCCCAAGGGGCTGAGGCTGACGGTGGAGTTAACTCGCCCCCAGTCTTCTCTTGCTATTTTTTCTTAGCCGCAGCTGCAAGCTCTGACCCTTTGCCTGGCTGACTCCATTTCTGCAAAGAATATGGTTTAAAGAAACCACGTCAGGTTAAGGACAAGAAGTTGAGAACACTCATGACGGCGGGAATAAGCGTTCAGTTTGCAAGCTTCCTCCGTCGGCTCAAGTCCACCACAATATAAGTGAAAGTATCTAATGTGATTAGATCCCGACACTTCCTCTCGTCCAAGGGAATGGCCCGTCACTCGACGAATGAAAGCCTCTTGTTCCGCGGAGATACGTGGACGGTTGTTAGCTGCAATGAGAAGTGACGGGTTTATAGCAAATAGTAGACGAAACGAGAAGGGCCGACGAGATTAACCTGAATCTCTAACATAAGCCCATGTGTTTGTCAAAACCATTGGGCATCGTCTCCCCTCCTCTGACGACATACCCAATTCGTTCCTTCTACAAAAAAGTATCTGCCCTTCCACTTCCTATTGGAGTCAGGCATATCGGACACTAACTTCAACTCCTTATCCCTCACTGCAAAAGGTACACTCCTTTTGATGAGGAGATGTTCTGAGGACGATAGCACCAAAGACTCGTCCAAGGTCAGCTGACGGTTCCCACCGCTCAGACGACCCCACAAGATCTCAGCACCAATGAAAGTTCGCCAGGCATTGGGGCAATTTGGCTGACGGATATCCAAGGAAGTTCGCCAGCGGACGGTGTAATGCCGTCAGCGGCAGCCTTAGCCCAGCCGCGAACATGGCGTCATACATGCCAACGTCCACGGTTCGCCCGGAGTAACACTTCTCGCCTTCCTCAGGAAGACGAATGGGAATGTCGTCTGGTATTTGATAGCGGGACCGCAAACTTTTAAAGACGTTCTCTGACATCGTTGGAAAAATTGTTGACGGACCACTCTGAGGGTAAGATGAAAGGACGGTCTCACCAGAGGATCCCCGAGGTGCTCTCTAAGGCTTCCTCGTCGCCGTCACTTTCACCCCCGTCACTGATACTTGCGTTTTCGCGAATCCCCTGGTCTTCATCGCCTACATCACCGCTCACCTCACTTCCTCTTGAACTCTCTATTTCACAGACAGAAGGAGTTGACGATTCTCTTTCTGACACCAACAGGCCCAGCGCTGCGGCTCACGACATGACGGAAAAACCTCGTCGTAACCCGCGCTCTGTCGCGGATCGACGACTGATCACTCGGCGTCTCCCTAGACATCTGACTACCTACAAACGACGGGTTTCTTTCTAAGATCCTAGGCCGACGACTTCACTAAAGGGCGACGCTATAAAATAAAAAGTAAGTAGCGAAAACTTACGTGTAGGAGGACGATCTCAAGAAGCTGACGGCTGCGCGATTGACGACGTGATAAGGCTGGCAGTAACGGATTCGTTCTCTCATATGGACAAGGCGAAAAAGTGGGAAAAAGGTAAATAGTGAGTATATATAGAGAGAAGAAGCGCGGAAGACGAAGCGACATACCCGTCCAGACGCAGATCCAATCAGTCTATGACAAGTGTCCCACCATTTAATGAAGATGGCACAGACTACCACGCACGAACCGTTCCCCAGTAATAGGAACTCCATGACCCGTCGCCCATAGCTGACGGGATAATGGAGTGGGGGCAGCTGATAGTGGCGTTTTTATATAGCGACGGCACTTTAAGAATGTGACGGAAGTATACTATCCGTCAGCCACCGTCCTTGACGCCTTCTTTTGACGCTCCAGCCACATCCCTACATAGCGCGTTAGGTTAAGGGATCAAGATGGCGAAGTCGAGGCTGACGGCCAAGGTGGTGAAGGTCCTCAGCTGACGTTATCCTTGAAGATGAATTTATGGCTGACGGCGGTATAGGAATTGCACATTGGCTGACGACCTTAGCACGTAAAGGCTGAAGGAGTGATCCAACCTCCATTCTTGATCTGTCTTGACCTCTGCATACGTGAATATAAAAAAGTTCTTTCGCTACACGTCTGGTCTCAGTCAAAAAGATCCCTATAAGGAAAAGAATTCTATACGATATGCAAAGATCCACAGATCACTCTTCTAAAAGGAAAGTACTTCCTCGCCAAGGCGTGTATTTCGGCTTTACACCACTATATAAACCAGAAACCCTCATAACAAAGGTACGCACACTATCCCAACTCTGGCACTCTAGGTTGTTTTTGAGATTCTAACTTGACCTTCGGAGGGTTTTTGACCGGCACCACACCGGTGCTCTCCTTTAGGTCATTTTGTTTTCTCTTTGCAGGTGTTGACTCGAGCTGGAGAGTGTCCGCGACCTACTGGTGTTTTCTTCGGCATCATCAATACCCTTCCACTAAGCTTGGATATGATGTAAGTATTTATTCATATTCACTTTTTTTAACGGTTATACTTATACCTAGTAGCTTAGTTTGTCAAAAAAAAAAAAGTCCTAGTAGCTTAGATTCAGCGTTCACAGGCTTGGTGGATAGGCCTAGATAAAACTATGTGAAAAACTCACTTATCTACCGTTGGAGTATCATTTGCTATTTTCTGTGCCTTTCCAATAACTTTGGAGAGTTGAGATCGAACCAATGGTAAAGGAAAACCAGAAAGTGTCTCAGGGTCCTTTCTAGCACTGCATTCCAGTGAACTAAAAACGGGGACACAATGATGGTTAATAGTGGCTTCAACCATGGTTCTAGCCTGACTGTAATAAGCTTCTATGTTCCCTCTTGTTTGGCATGATACCTGTTGTGAATTGCTTTAGTTGTACCTTTTATTATTCTTCCATGTTTGGTTTGAGAATGTGTTTGTAGAGACCCGTTGGTGATATTGATAAGATGTATTGTGTTCTCTATTTCAGTTGAATGTGAGTCTTAAGATGTCCCTTTCAAATATAAAAAAGCCATTGTAATTTCAAACATTCTCTTCATGGATTCAAAGTTTTCAACTTCTAGCTAGTCTTAGGTTTTTTCCTTATAGTGCGAACAGCTTTTGTTTGTGCTGTAGTCTCAGTCATGAAGAACAGAACCCACTTCCATTTCACATTGAACAAAGTCCTCTACCAAGGCAGATCCTTTGTGCATTTTCTTGTTTTAGGATTGTCATACCAGTGATGGCCACGAAAGCACATAAAAAGTCTGATCCGCTTTTTAAAGGTAGTGGCCAATGGCTGAGGATTTACCACATGATAGGTAAAAGCATCCACATCAGTGGATGTATAGTCTTCTAAAATATAAAAATTCCTTCATTTTACATATTTTGGCAACAAAAAAAAAAACACCCATATCAGTGGGTGTAAAATTGTGTATTTATACACAATTGTTACAGTAACTGTGCATACATGTGGTAACGGTGTAACGGTGTAACTTGTATATTTGATATTTTATTATTTTTTCCTCTCTCTTACCTTTGAGTCTCATCTCAACTCTCTCTTTCTCATTTCATCACAGCTCTCTCTTTCTCTCATCTCAACTCTGCACTACAAAGCCGATCAGCCCCTCCGATCCAACAATCCGATCAGCCTCTCTGATCATCTCAACTTGCTGTTGAACTCGCCGGTGATTCCGACAGGCTTGTTCTATTTGATCGTTGATGGTGGCTGTTAAAGTGCAGTCTGGATTGTGGTATGGTCTTCTGAATCATTTGTTTGGAGTTAGATATCTGTCTAATGATGATGATATCGTTTTGCAATATATAAGTTAAGGGTAATTTTGTTATGGATATTGCAGAAAATTGGATTATTATCTGTTTGTATTGTTGCAATATTGTTACGTATTAATTATGCAACTTAAATAATCAGATCCTTTTATGGGCAAGAAATGGGGAAACAAGGTCATTTGCCATCACAGGGCAGTCCTTATTGTCTAACTGGTATATGGGTATATTTTTTTTAGATGTTTTAAACTTCTGCTTCGCTCACATTCTTTAGTTAGTTCTTTTTGGTCTCAAATATGGAAGATGAGTGAGATGGAATAGTCATACTAATGACTATTTACACTTGTCCTCATTTGTTTGTTAGTGGTAGATGATGATAATGAGCCATTTGCTACAATCATGGATCTTCTCATTCATCCAAAGGTATCTTAACGCATTTATTGTTGGAAAATATGGCTAAATAAACAAATTTTGATTCAACAATACAAACCGTAAAAAATTAGCAATGACAAAAATAAATAGATAGAGTTAGAAAGATCTCACAAACTATAGAATCACGCAAAATGCGTTGTCTTTAAAGGTTGATTCAGCCACCCAGAGTAGAACTCGGTGTGAATGGCTCTCTTAGCCGAACAACCCCTCAAGATTAGACCATAGTAATTTCTTCAAGTTGATCACATAATCAAGCAAGAAGAACTAGGAACAACCTTAATTGCCTTTGCTTTCCTTAAAAAAAAATTGAAGCTGAAATTTCTGTGCAGCAAAACCAGAGCAAAACAGAAAGATACGGCTGGAGAAGATGAGAAAAATATATGAGTATTGAATAGTGTGATTTGTAGGGTTTATAAGCTAACTAATGTGAGGGATGATGGGCTGCACTAACGGTTACTGTGCATGCCAACGGGCAGCACATTAAATGCCCCAACAGGCAGAATCAAATTGGGCTAAAGCAAAAGAAAAGGAAAAGGAAAAAGAATGAGGCCCAAGAGATAGAGACAAGCTTAAGTCCAACTCAAGCCCAACTCTAACCTTTAGCCCATAATCTTTCAATCTACCACTTAAGTGGTGCTATGGTTTATAAATCTACATGAGACTCTAACTAATGTGGGATACAAGCATAGTTTAAGAGTTTGAAACACACGTACACCAACATTTATTACTGTTAGAACTTTCATGCCACTTTATTATAAATATGCAATTGATTGATCATGAATTAACTACAAAATTTGTTAAAGATGTTTAGCTATTCTTAAATCTAGTGTACCTATTGTGTTTATTATATTTACCGTTATCTAATAAAACCTATTGCTTGTAAAAAGAATATATTTATTAAAGAAGTTTAATAAATACAGGATATATTAACAAGAATATATTTATTAAAGATGTTTAGCTATTCTTTTCCTTGTATCATACAGGATGATACTAGTGTCAAATGGTTTGTTCGTGTGGTAGCAGTTTGTCCATCTCAGGCAAAAGACTTTTGTATGCTTGTTGGATAGGATGGGTTAAATATTAAACGACTTAACTGTGAGAATACACGCCTTAGAGCAACCACATCAGCTTGTTTATTTTACACATTCATTTTTACACTAAAAACCTACTTTTTCTAGTTTACACATTCAATTTTACAAAACACCCACATCAGTTCATCTATTCTACACATCTTTAAATTAAATAATCAATTTCCTCACATTTTTTTTTATTTCTCTAACTACCGATATATATACGCGCCTCTCTCTCTCTCTCTCTCTACCCATTTCTGTGTGTTGCTCTCTCTCTCTATACCCACCCTCTCCTTGAAAAACTCTCCCTCCGAATCAACTCTCCCTCTCCCCTAAAAAACCCTCCCTCTCGATCAACTCCCTAGCTCCGATCCATAAGCTCCAAGCTCCAATCCAAGCTCCGAGCTCCGATCTGCTCCGTTCCACAAGCTCCAAGCTCCGATCCAAGCTCCGAGCCAAGCTCCGACCTCCAATCCAAGCTCCAATCCGCTCCGTTCCACAAGCTCCGAGCTCCGATCCGAGCTTCGATCCACTATCCGAGCTCCGATCCACAATCCACAAGCCACGAGCTCTGATCCACGATCCACGAGCTCCAATCTAGTCAAGCATCGATCAAGCACCGTCGTTCCAATCAAGCACCAATCTGTGTTTGTGTATCTCTTTTTTTTTTTTTTTTTGGAGCAAGTGTATCTCTGTGTTGTGTTGGTTTGTCTGTGTGGATGGATTTGTGTGTGGGTGTGTTTGTGTGCATATGAGGAAAAAAAAGAAGATGAGCAGTTAACTGTTTGTTAAGCACGAAGAAGAGAGAGAAAAAAATGAGCGAACGGAAATTAATAAAATAATGTATAAACGAGCTACAGTAACCGTGTAAATATACACGGTTACTGTAGCTCGTGGATGGATTTGCACACTATTGCATATTTTTACACCCATTGATGTGTGTGTTTTTTTGCTCAAAATGTGTAAAATTGGTAGTTTTTTGTATTTTAGAAGATCTTAAATGGACTGATGTGGTTGCTCTTATTATGCGGTGACAATGGTAATGCCAAAATAGTATTGTAAAGTTTTATCTTTCAAGTAAAATTTTCATATTTGGCCCTTTACTTTTGTTATTAGTATTAATTAATTAATTTAATTCTCTTGAACTTTTTTTATAATTTTTTTTATACAAGGTATAATTTCTACTTTAATCTAATCTAATGGCCTGTTTGGAAGTTAAAAAAAGGAGGGGGAGTAGAGTAAAGGGAGGGAGAGTAATTCAATTCCTTTGTTTGGAAGTTTTTTAAGGAAGGAGGGTGAGAGATTTGGAGAGGTTCCAACTACCTCTAACCACTCATTTTTAATTCCCCCAAATTGGAGAGATTTGGAGGGAGAATAGAGTAGATAAATTATTGACTATATGAATTCTCCAATTTACCCTTTTTAAGTTAACAAAATTACAAACCGATTATATCTTTTGTTTGTTTTTCGAGAAAATTTAAGTGAATGGAAAAAATAAAAATAAAAATAAAAATTATTTGCTAATAAACAGGACCTCATAGTTGTACATTCTCACCGTTTGTCGGCGCCGGAACTTTGCTCAGAAACCGGCCGGTCGCGCCTCAGACTAACCGTCAGCATCACCTCGTCTGTATTCCGGTGAGGACCAGGCCTCGATCTGAAGCTCAAAGGCGGCGATTTGTTTCCACCAAGACTAACGCGGCTTGCTAAAGACCTTGTTGGCTTCATTACGACGATCGGAGTCTTGCCATTCCGATCGTAAACGAAGTTCTGCAAAAGGCCTTTGAGTTGTAGAGCTTCGAGAATATGCTTCAAAGTCTCCAAATCTTTGAACAGTTCTTCAATCCCTCGCATCGATTCGTTGACAAAAACGCACCGTTTTTTGGCGTCGGAACTCTGCACAGAAACCTGCCGTTGATCGGGGGCACAAGACGGCGGCCGTTGATCGTGGTTGCTTGACTTGCTTCCTATGTGAAGCTTCTTGAATTTTCCATAAATAAAGAAAATTTATTTTTATTTTTATTATTTTCCATAAATAAAGAAAATTTATTTTTATTTTTGTTATAATTATAATTTTTTTGATTTAATAAAAATTATTTAATAATAGTTAATATTAGTTTTATACTTTTATTAGTGGTATTTGATGGAATGAGAATGTTAATTATATAATTATTTAATTTAACAAATTAATCATAGATTAATGTTGCAAGTCTATTTTCAAATAGGGGTAAATTTGTCTATTTAAATTATTTCCTCTCATTTTTATCTTAATTTTAGAAATATCCAAATAAGAGGAAGAGATAATTACTCTCTTCCCCCTCACTAATTTTAAAAACATCCAAACAAGGTAGAGGATAACCATTCTCCTCTACTCTCCTCCCTCTCTAAACTTCCAAACAGGTCATAAGTGTATATATGTGTGAAACTCCATCTTTTGGAGACTTGAACCCCAACCCTTACCCTCCACACCCCAAAAACACTTATATTTGTAGAGTGACCACCATACCAAGGGTCCGCGGTGGTTTCTTGACCTGATTCTAAAATGTTGTAGAAATTACTTTTATTTCTCTAAAAGGCTTAAATTAATTTAATGACTCAATTTCGTTAATGACTCAATTGCGAACCTCATTGGGAGTTCTATCTCTATTGATGTTCCAGCGGGATCTTTAAGCCTTCCAATGAGGTTCGCAATTGAGTCATTAACGAAATTAGCCAAGTTGTTGTTGGTGTTCGATTCAACCATCAGCAGAGCAGACTCTAGAGAAAGTTTCTGTTTCTTTGACAATGAGAAGGTTATGGTAATAGAGAGAGAATCATAGAAAAAGGGATTGGTTTCGATCGAGGTACGATTCTCTCTCATGTTTGTGCCCCTCTTTATAAAACAAGGGTCTATACTAGGAAAAATTACTTGGGGTCTTTGAGAAAGAAGATGGTGATTCTATTCAGAGTTTACAATGGATAGAATGTTACAAGAATGCTACATAACCAAATTGATAGAGCTTTAAATGTTCATGGTGTGCTGATTAGGCTCTACTTAGATCAATTGATTTTCAATTGATTTAGTCTATTTACACAAAAATATTAGTGTTTTGGCTTGATGATAAAGAGCAAAGTGAATGTAATAAAATCAAATTTTATTGCTAAAAAAATGCTTCTTTTTAGAAGTTGTAAAATCATTGTAAATTAACTTTATTTTTGATGAAAAGCATGTCAAATTTTGGTGTTTATCTCTAGTAAGTTCTTATATATTAGCTAGCACTTGTTGGTAGTGGTGGAGCTAGGATTTCAAGAGGGGGCAAAATTAAATGTTATCTCAATATTTATTATTATGACAATGTTTCTCCATAAACTCAATAAACTCAATTAACTACATGTATATATTTCATAGCATTTAAAAAATAATAACAATCAAATTATAGTTAGTAACAATCATTTTTTTTAATTTTTTATATAAGATAGAGCGTGTGTTTGGATTGAGAGGCTGCGTCCAGCGTCCAGCCTTCAGTTTTTTTTTTTTTTTTCCTTCTCAGCCGCACTTGTTGACCAAGTCTTCCGTGAACAGTGCATTCGTGCACTGTTCACGGACCCACAAATTTTACTTTTCAACCACTTTTTCATTAAAAATAGGTCCTGCGGTACTATTCACACATTTAAAAATTATTTTGCTACAGTGTTTTCAGTTTTCAGTTTTCAGCAATAAGCTCTATCCAAACGGGCCCAAAATTTCTACTCTAACTTAATCTAAGTGTATATGTGTGTGAAGTTTTCTCCTAGAGACTTGGACACTGACCCTTGCCTCTCACACTTTACAAGCATTTATATTTGTGGACACTGCATCAAGGGTACGTGGTAATAACAATCAAATTAAAAGACTAATCCAAATACAAAATATTTAATTTAAAATAAATTATTCTAAGACAATTGAGAATATAACAATATATCTATGAAGTTGTATTAATGATTTAATGTTTTGAATTCTTTAAAAAATGTATGTGCAATTAAACATTTTTTTTTTGGAAGTAGTTAAAATTTAGGTTTGTAGAAAGAGTACGAAACTGTGAAAAATTCCTTAAATTAACAATTCACCCCATGAGTCATTAAAAAATTTTAAATCACATATTATGCTTTTTGATGATGCAAGAAATTGTGTGGGCTTTTTTTTGCAAATGTTGGGCTGGACCGCCTCTTACTGCACTAGGCCCAAAGTTTTTTGGATTAGGGAGTTGAGACCGGTCCAATAGCAACCCTCTTTGGTCCGGCTTATGCGCAAACGATGAGTCCAAGTCTCAGGGAAGACGCTGCAAAGTGGGCTTATTCCTTATTTCTACTGCAGAAGGAACTTTTCCTCAGTTTTTGCTGCAAGTCTGACTTTTTTGCTGTGTAGTAAAACTGCCTGCTATCAAGCCTTCTGTTATGCAATAGAGCTGTCTGCTGTAAAGCCTTCTGCTACGCAATAGAGCTGTCTGTTGTAAAGTCTTCTGTTGCGCAATAAAGCTGTCTACTGAAAGTGAAGCTATCTACCTTACAGTAAAGCCTTATGAAATATGAATGACTACTCTTCGTTTTTTACTGCAGAAATATTTTTCTACTTCCTGCACATAAATAAATCTAAAACCCAAAGAAAATACCAATCAAGCAAGTGTTAGCTTACATGGGTTAGCATATTCTAAAATATATACATACGTATATTCATAAATATACTTATACGTATACACAGAATGTGAGAAACAAAATATATGTATATATGTACTTATGGAAGGATAATGGGTCAAAAGTAAAACACGTAACAACAAAAATAAAAAAGAAAGCTTCGGCAGAAAATGTTTAGTTAGAATAGTAGCTAACACGGTAAATATAGTGAAAAGTGCTGCAGCAGAATAACTAGTACAACAAGTAAAAATAGCACAGCAGGACAACTGATGTGGCAGACATGATAAAAAAAAATATGCTACAACAGGATTATTAAATACAGCAGATATAAGTTTTAATGAGTGAAATCGAATATATTTGCAATAAAAATCAATTGTTGAATCTTCTCATAGAATAAGTAAACCAAGAAGGAATTCAAACCCCAAATTGAACAACCTTGTCATAGGCTCCTGCCATAAGCTTTTACCATCAAAGTTGTGCATTTTGGAAAATAGGCCTAAATGGCTATTAGCTATCACTTTTTGGAGATTTCAAAGAATGAGTTTGCTAAGAGGGAGGGAAAAGATGGTCTATTGATGCATGCCCCTATTCCTGCCGCGTTTTCTCTCTTCTTTTTACTACTTTCTTTCTTTCTTTTCGTTCTATTTTTTTACTCTTAGTTTCCTTACTACTCTCTTGCGGTAAGTTGTTTTTCTCACTTGGGTTTTTTCCTTTAGGTACTTCCTCTCTTGGGTCCCCTTCCCATTGGGTCTCCCATGCTTATTGCCTCCATCTCTCATCCATGGCTACCTCATTTTATAATGAGCTAATTTAATGGGATTTCTCCATTTTACCCTTAGGGTTTCACCAATTGTTTTTGGTTCACTGTGGGCATCCATTCAGGACTACCCACTGATCCATTGGTTGCCTTGACCGTTGCCATTGCTCAGTTTGTTTGCTGCACCATTCTCATTTCACGACAAAATTCCTTTTGCTTGTTCTTGCTGTATACTTCTACCCCTTGGGTCATTGGGCTAACCCCCTACCTAGCTCTATGGCATGCATCAGATGGTCCCAACAATTTATTACTTCTTTTGTGTAAGATACCATCCCAGCAAGGTATACTCCCAAAAGAAGTTATGGCAGGAAACCAAATATAGACCCCTTTTTCCCCCCACCACCAAACCACACCCTTTGAATCTCCTTAACCGTGGGCCCACCTCCCTTGTATTGGCTAGGTACAGGTTGGTGGTGCCCTGGTTCTTCTGTGCTTACTTTGTTGTCTTCTGTTTTTTGTCTCCCATTCCGTTTCTGCAGTAGCAGATTTGTTCTGTTTCTGCCTACTGCGCGTTCTTTGTCTTATTTCATCATGCGTTTCCTGCTGCATTTGTCATTTTTCTTTGGTTTGACTTTTTTTTCCTTCACGTGATTCCTGCTGCTGACACTTCCTGCCGTTCCTTATCATGCTTCTTAAGATTAGCTTTCACGCCTATCTTCTTTATCTAAAAGGATTTGGGCCTTTATGGGCCAAATAATGTTGATTGGATCAAAGGGTCTTGGGCCCAATTTATCTTCATGTGTCGAAACCATTCTGCCAGAAAACTGTATTCTGCAGCAGAGCTGTATTCTATGGCAAATTTTTATTTTGCGGCAGATTCATATTCTGCGGCAGATTTGTATTGCTGCAGCTCACTTTCTCATGCATTTCTTTCTTTAGACCTCTCTTGCTCTTTGGTCTTCTTGGTGGGCTATTTGGGTCTTACTTTTCATTGGGCTTTCCTTCTCATGGATTTGCAAAAATGGGCATCAACAGAAATCAACAGTTGAGCTCCTTATTGTAGCGGATGGACGAAACTGTGATTAGGGTCGTCTCTATTGGAGGAAAACCTGCAAAATGAACTAGGTGGAAGAGTAACACACCGGTATGGCATTAGCCAAACCGCTTTCAAAATTTAAGTCAGTAAGGGAGAAAGATTTTAGAGAGAATAGACTGAAGAGTCATTTTTGTAGAGTATTTGTGTGTACCTTTAACTTTTGTTATCTTCTCTTTTTATAGTTGCGTCAATGATTTGCTATATTTATGTTCAATGGCTAGTACATTACAAAATCTTTGTCTAAAATTCACAACTCACTTTGTGAGTGTTGTTCCGTATGTTACTCTTTGTCATCAATGAATGTAATAAATGCGAATCGTCTTCTCTTGGTAATGACAATCTTCTATTAATGACGATCATAAATTTCTGACTCATTAGTTTTCATCCCAAATGCAAAGTAAATTAAAGTAGATTTTTTTAAAACTCTGTACACAAAAAGAAGGTTCTTTCAATCTTTTCATCCTTGACTTTTTATGCATAAATAATAATAACTCTACATTCATCCCGCAAAGCAAATATATTTCATAATAGGGAATTACGTGGCCGGTGGCTCACTAGTATGGTGAATCGATGATTGAGTGTTCTCCTAAATGTGCAATGTGCTTTGCTATAGACTAAAAGGAATCTTCTTTTTCTCCTCTCTTTCTCATATTGTGCTGTTACTTTCTCAACATAGGTGTCTCAGTTGCCTGCAATATGGTGTACATTTGGTTTTATTATGCTCAATAAGTTAAGGAGTGGTTTATTGAATTTTTATGCTTTGTCGCGTGAGGTTTGGTCTAAAATAAAATCATTAGAGTTATCAATTAAAGTTTGTAGGCTAAATTGTGATGAACCAAGTCATGACTTGAATTGTAATTTTGCCAAAATTATAATGTCTTGCTTCGTAGTCACTATGTGGTCGATGTAAAGACCTAATCCATTACATAAACTCATATCTCAAAATACTAGAGGCTTGAAAACAGGAAAACTTTTGTGAATAAGGAGTGCCGGTGGTGTTTGGTTAGTATGAAGAAAGTCCAAATTTTGGAGCAAACATTTGTCTAGTTGAGAGAACTTTGTAGGGAAACAAAAAGAGAAAGTCCAAAGAGAACAACCTTTGACTATGAAACGACATCGTCCTAGGAAAATGCAATGCCACTGCCACCTCACCACGTTCTACCTATGTATTTGTCTAGTATGTGAAGGGACAAAACGTCTCGTTTCGATAACAATTTTAAGATAGCATTATTAGCATAGCACCGCACAGCTGAGCAGACAAATTCGAAGAAGAAGAAGAAGAAGAAGAAGCACAGTGTGGGTCTTAGCAAAACAAAGCAAAGAGATGAGCTATGCTGCGGTTGTGGTAGGGTCAGCCTTTGTTCCTTCTCTTCCTCTTTATCCTAATGCTACTCCAAATCCAAATGGGTCTCTTCCTTCACCCAATAATACTTCGGTAATTGACAATAGTTTTGACATTTGCCTTTTACTCTCTCTCCCTCTGTCTCCGTGTTGTGTGTGATGTGGAACTCTTGTTAATTAATATTCTATAGCAGAACACGGGTGGTGTTGGTTGTGGTGGTGCAGAGGACCCTACCCAGAATACTATGAAGCCAACAGTTGCTTCTTCTTCTTCTTCTGGCTTTAAGTGGCGTTTGGTTATAGCATATGATGGCACCCGTTATTCAGGTTTTTCTTTTCTGGGTCCCCCATTTACCAATTTTCTTCATTTCTTGTTATTGCTGCTACTGCGATTTGTTTTTTGTAGTTGGAATTGTTAATGTTTGTATATTTATTTTCTTGGAACAAAATTATGATTAGACAAAAACACAACAAGGTAAACATCTCAACAAATAAATCCCAATTGAGGAAAGTGGAAACTGATTTCTTCTCCTATGAATGGCTAGTCTTATCTTATAGGACATTAATCAAACAAAGGATCCTAGGGAAGCTTTGAAATGCTAGGAAGCCTTCACTATATTCTCTGTTCCGGGAAATCTTTTCAGGCATCTTCATCGTTTATCTAGTGGTAATTGGGAAATACTGAATTTACAGAAGTTGCTCTGCACTTGGCATCACTTGTTGTGGCATTAACTTTCGATTGTTCATGTTAGAATCGTTTACGGGATTGAGAAAGTAAGAGAAAGCAGAAGCACATAAAAATTGAAGTAGTTTAGTTTAACAGCCTACATCCACAATTGAAAACTATTAACGGCTTCATCTTTGCTATATTGAATTGTGTATCACAATGAACCCAAAGTAAGGTGTATGTAGGAATACATTCGGTTCATTGGTAACTTTAAAACTGCAGGTACCCATGTTATTTTCCAAAACCATGGTCTATGCATTTATGGTTTTATCTTAATATATTCCAACAGTTCAAATTAAATCATTTCTACATCAATGAACGTATGCCTTTCCATGTAAAATTGCTACTAGGTATAATCATTATCAATTTCATGCTTCATTCTATGTTTTTCCTTTGTGATCCTTTTGGGCTCCAAAGCAGTCCACCATCCCAACATAAAATCAGCCTTGAAGAAATCAAAATTTCCAAGTTTCCCATTATCTTGAACACCATGAAATCTATTTCAGGTTGGCAATATCAGCAGTCACCACCAACCATACAGTGCATTGTGGAAAAAGCTTTAACTCAAGCAACAAAGCTAGAAAGGAAGGATCTCTTTTGGTTGGTGCGAGCAGGACGGATAAGGGAGTTCATGCCTTGGGTCAGGTCTGACTTCGTTACTCTTATGGCGATTCACTTGGCATCCATCAACATACAACAAACTTATTATCAATTAAGCTTTCAGGTTGCACACTTCATTACACCTTTCAACTATGACAGCTTGGAAAGCATTCATGCAGCTCTGAATGGTCTTCTTCCCTCTGATATCCGTGTTCAAGAGATTAGCCCTGCGATGCCCGAATTCCACGCTCGATTCTCAGCGAAAAGAAAGATTTATCATTACAAGATATATAATGACACCATAATGGACCCATTTCAGCATCGCTATGCTTATCACAGTGTCTATAAACTTAATGCTGCAGTCATGAGAGAAGCTGCAAGTTATTTCATTGGAAAGCATGACTTCTCTGCTTTTGTCAATGCATCCCACAATGATCGAGTGCGAGATCCAGTGAAGAATATATTCCGTTTTGATGTCATTGAAATGGTAATTGTCAGGCCCCAAAACAAGTATTCTATAATAGTATGGGTGCTCTTGGATGGCTGAAATCTATTTCACCTCAGACTATACATTCCACTAATTACTTCATTTTGTTTTTGTTATCTGTTTTCAACATGATACTAGCCAAAAGGCCCAGTAAGTACTTACATGTTTTGAATTTTATATGAGGAATCAAGGTTTCAATGCTGATCAGTTTGTTGAATTTTTATCTAGGGAGCTCTTTTGCAGCTAGAAGTGAAGGTTCAGGTTTCTTATATAGACAAGTGCGAAACATGGTAATTCTTTTGTCAATCCCATGTATAAAGAAGTTGTTGTATTATGCATTTAAGGTATAAGCATTTTTAAATTTTTTTTGTTTATTAACCCTTTCAGGTTGCCCTGCTTCTTCAAATTGGAAAGGAAGCAATTCCACCTGATATTGTTCCCATGATTTTGGCAAGTCGAGATCGCAAGGAGCTGGCTAAGTATGCTTTGTCTGCTCCACCTCATGGGCTGTGTCTTGTAACTGTAAACTATAATGAAGAGCACCTAGGGCTTCCATCAGGTTGCCCCAAAACCAGTTTTGGTAGGCATCATACTATAAGCAAATGTAAGCTTCCATTTTACTGAAATCCAATTGCATTACAACAGAAAGAGGATAGGAAGATTATTCATCAAATGGTGCATGCAGCCTTTAACTCTCCACTGTTGGCAATTCATGGTAGGTATTGTTGGATTATCTCTTTTAAGCAGGGTGCATCATTAAGGGATAGACACTCTTTTCCTTATCTTTTTTATTGGAGACATTAGGTCATGTGACATGCAATGATAGAAAATATTTTAGTTTTCTCATAAATGTCTTTGGTTGAGAGGATGGAAAGTGAAAAGATGGAAAAAGTGATTTGAATAAATTTACTATTACCTTTATTATATATTAGGAGAGGATAGAAAATATTGTAATTAAGAGAGGCAATATAAAAAAATTTAGTAAAGAAACATTTTTTCTCCACTTTTTCCTCTCAATTTGGGAGGATGGTTTTTGGTGGGCTGAGTGGAAAACTCCACCCCACCCATTTTTCATCCCCCTCATTTTGACAACACCAAATAATGGAAAAATATCATTTTCAAGCCTCCCTCTTTTACACCCAACTAAACTGACCATAAAGCATAATAGATCCGGTTTAGATTATTACAAGAAATCGAAATTGAATTCTTGTTTGATGTTTCATCCAAAAAAAAAAAAAAGAACGAAAGAAAAACTTGTTGCTTGATGTTAATGATTCTCAATCTTGCATTTTCTTAGCTATGAAAATTTGCAAATAATATTTTGACATTTCACCCATGCATGGGAGAAATTATTTGGTCCTCCTTGGTAGACGAGTGTCACGGTCCTCCCAAGTGATGTGCACTAATAGAAAGCAGCCACATATTTTAAAAAAAGATGACTCAACCTTCGGGACTGCACTTGCAATACGTAATTGAGCTAGAGCCTTAAAAACAAATGCATTTTGCTTCTAACCCAAATTTACTTAGTTGCTTCTCACCAAAATTTTCCTAAACCGCCCAGGTCTCTTCTCTCTCCCTTCTTGCAGCATTGAAGGAATTAAATGAACAAGCTCTATGAGATTTTGAATTAACTTGGTTTTTGGACCTAACTTGATCCGGCTTGTTTCCTTTTCCCATGGATGAGTAGTGAGGACACAATTACAAAGATTATGGCGGTAAACTATGACTGAAGTAGTTGTTGGAATCCAAACACCACCATTGCAACTAACCATGACTGATCAAGGTATGCTACAAAGACTCATTTCACTCTTCGAAGTACCATTTTTATGCTCTATCTTGTATCTATGTAGCTTATAAATTTATAATATAGTGTCTTCTGCTTGTTTGATAAAAAGCCCAAAATGAGAAAGTATTAAAAGAATGAAATTTTAAGTGTTTTTTTTATTGGGTTTCTATTTATTTTTTTCTACTATGAGCCTTTGTTTCTAGAGTTAAAAACAAGGGCTCAGTCAGGAAAACTAGATAGAAAAAATAATAATAATAATAATAATAAAAATTTCATTGTTTTAATACTTTCTCATCTTGGGCTTTTTATTAAATAGGTAGAAGGCACTATATTATAAACTACATAGAGACAAAAGAGCAAGAAAATGATACTTTGAAAAGTGAAATGATTCTTTGTAACATACCTTGATCAGTCATGGTTAGTTGCAATGGTGGTGTTTGGATTGGCAACCACTTCAGTCATAGTTTATAGCTATAATCTTTGTAATTGTTCCTCACTACTCATCCATGGGAAAAGAAGGAAACAAGTCAGGTCAAATTAGGCCAAAAAACCGAGTTAGATAAAAATCTCTTAGAGCTTGTGCATGCATAGAAAAAATTCCTTGGGTTAGAAGTGAAGGGTATTTGTTTTTACGGCTTTAGCTGAATTACGTATTGCAAGTGTGGTCTCAAGGCTGGGTCATTTTTTTATATATATATATTAAATGCGGCTGCTTCTATTGGTGCACATCACTTGGGAGGACAGCATCACTCGTCCACCCTGAAGGACCAAATAATCTCTCCATGCATAATATCATTTGTGTTTAGCAAAAATCATTCTGTCTCAACTTATTTTATTTTATTTTAATTTTTCCCATAAAATTAAGCTAATTTTGAAGTTATAACTTTTTATTTCACATTTAGCAAATAAGCTACTAAAAATTACTAGATATCAAAGGGGGAGAGGGAGAGAGACAATAGGGGGACTAAAGTAATGCATTAACATTTTCATGGACTCAAGATTAGAAGGTTAATCTGGGAAGCTGATTATAGGGTACCTGACAAGAAAAAAGAAAAAGAAAAAAAAAGCAAATCAAAATATAGTACCAGAGTAACCAGACAACCAGGCACCAGCGCCGGCAGGATGAAGCATAGAACTTGTCAAAGAATTAAAAACCTGACAACATTAAAGCTATCCATCCAT
This sequence comes from Castanea mollissima, assembly GCA_014183005.1. NCBI lineage: Eukaryota > Viridiplantae > Streptophyta > Magnoliopsida > Fagales > Fagaceae > Castanea > Castanea mollissima. Next base: position 13,635,322 of record JACAVU010000008.1, read on the forward strand.
GGCCTTAAGTTTAGTTGTAATATTTTCAAATTGTGTGGACCTCGGGTCAATTAAAACTAGGTTTAAAAGATATGTAATATAATGACAAATTGTTGCTTATCTAAGAAAAAAAAAATCTGAACAAACATAAAGTGATCACATTGGAGGATGCAATAGGAATTAGGGAATCATTGCATGTCTCCTAAGATGATCAAAGGTTACCAGATTCATGAAAGACAAAGTGGCTTTCAAGCTGCTGCTTAAGTAGCAGACCAATCAATTTAGATAACCTTGATAAAACTAGATGAGGTAATAATGGACTTATGCACTGGGTACATGCATCATTTCCTTTACAATAAGTAGACTTTGCAGTTAACCTCTAAACACAAATATAAGAATGCAGCTCATGTCTCGAAAAAACGAAGTTCTATCATACATTCTCGGTGCTTTGGTGAATACCATGCCACTGCTTTTGCTGAACCAAGAACTTGCATTGAATATTCAAGGGCAAATACAGGTTCATCCACACGTACGGGCCAGTCTTGGTTCTCCAAATCAAGAGTGACTCCTGAATCGACTCTAAAAAGAAAGGGTCCAGCAATCTGAAAGTTGTACATTGAACTTGTCATGACTGGCAATGAGTTTATTAAAAGGCCTTTAATGAAAAAAGAATATAAAAGACAACGAAGATAACTTTTAAATTATTTCTCCTAGCATGTCACGTTGTTCAAATTTTAATAAGAACATCAAATGCTCAAAATAAAAGCAAACCATGTCCAAAATTTTATTAAATGAGCATAAACAAGGCCATTTATTGTTGGCAACTAATGTAAACATCTTGTTGCCATTAATAAGTTATACTAGAATTTAATATGGTGTTAGAATCAGCATGCAGCCAATATTTGTGAAAAAGTTCTAGCGAGAAGTATTGGATGCTTTCATTGGCAACTAATTTATTCAGGTCCAACAAGTAAAAAGTAAACAATGAATGCTAGTCTGTTCATCAACCAGCAGCTTTTGCAAAAAAGATAAGAGGAGTAGTGATTATGTTCTTTGAACCAAGGAGCTTCCATAGGCTGTGTTTCTATCTTTTGTAAATGAGCTCTTAGCCTAATCAGGAAAGTACTTAAAAAAAAAATACAAACATGGGATATGATGAGAGAAATGTAGGCACCTGCTGCTGAAGAGAAATGGATGCATTGGGGCAAATAGTCTGAATATCTTCCAGACTTGGGTGTTGAGAATTCAAAAGATTCTGTGCTACACGTGTAGCACCTGCAACAAATCTTGAACCAGAAGGGAAATCCAGCGGACATGAAACCGGGTGAGATCAAGGAATAGCCTTTGATAATTTCCATGCTGAGCTGTAAATGACACTGATGCAAACAGATCTGCTAGGAAGGCAGATTTCACTCCAGATGCCTGAAAAGAGAAGCCATTGGACTCCAGGGAATTGTCTTGTGTTCTAGCCGAGCAATCTCCAACAGAGGCAGTGAAAGCAGCACCTATATGTTTGAAACAATGACATCAAAAAGTTATGCGGCAAGCATATAATGAATTTTATGTATTCAAATGTATTATCATTGCAAGATATGAATTGCAATTGATTGTGATTCCTAGCATGTTCAGAATCCTAAGCAACAAATTAACTGGTTATGACTTATGAACAAATTATTGCCAGATCTTCTACATTGAGTCCAATGACTCCAACCTGAAAATTCAATGATGACATGATCACAAAGTGCAAATCACACCTCATAATAGAGATCCTACGATAGAGACTGTTAGATAGGAGAGCCAACAAGAGTACTTTAGACCAATTCTCTCCTTTATAAATTACAAAAATGCAACAGCAGAAGTTCAATGTCATTAATTCTGGCACCTGCAGTCACTTGCATGGTACTAATAAAATAAAAGGTTTGATGGTTTTTTTTTTTTTTTTTCTCTTGATGTGTCCTAGGCTAAGGATTCCTCCATTGAAGCAGGAATTAACCTCACTATAATATCAAACTCTACAAATCAAAAGTGAGCAACAAGGGAAGTAGCTTACCAATAATCCCTGAAGCTGAAATGTGAGGATTTGAAAGGAACATGTCATATGGTTGCACTAGTTTCAACTTGGGAGCTTTACTCCTCCAAAAGTCAAAATTCTGTTTGAAAGAAAAAGCACTTTTGACAGAAAAGCCAGGAAGGAGAGTAGCAGGTGGTCCATGGATGGGTTGATGATCATCACCTTGGAATTGGGTGGGTGAGCCCGTGTTATGGTGCATACATAGATGATAACTGGCACCAGAGTCAGAGGCAAGAGAAGCCATATCAATGGCCAAGGATAATGGAACATCCCAATAATTGCCAGACTTGTCGACAAAAAGTCCAGGCGAAACTGCCTCCACTGTTAGGTTGTGATTGGGGAACTGCAAAATGGTAAATCATACCCAATGAAATCCTCATCAAGCAGGATTTTCAAAAATAATTTCATTCATTGTTAGTAGTGGGTCTTAATTGAACCAACAATCTCACCCTCCACCTAGTAAGTCTTACAAGGAAGTGAAGGGATATTGTGCATCCGCCAGATGCATCATCTCTCTCACACTATGTAAGCCCCACATAGTTTGGTTAAGCTACTAGCTCATTGACAAGTAAGATGCTTATTTAGTAGGAGAATAACTCAACATGTTATTACCATTCATTTTTTCTCTTCTTTTTTTAAATATATGATAGCATTTCAAACTTAAGGTGTATGGTCCGAGATTATTGCTCTTTACCAAAAAGTCAAGACAACATAGTCCCTTTCACGACAACAACACAGTTGAGTTAACTAGTCCCTTATTTGACAAAAGAGACTTCACTAGTTGATTAACTAGAACACACCACATAAATGCAATTTTAAGAACAATTAAAAAAAGCATAAAAAGAGGGAAATGCATTGTAAACCTTGTGATGGAGGATAGCTTTCTTCCGAGGCTTCTTGTTATCACCAAAAGTATAAGAATCCAAACTAAGAAGCAGTGTATCATCGGGTGTTAACATTAGTTCAGAAGAGAAACCAAGGGCATATAAGGAGTGATTCTGAAGGTGTCTCCCAATGGTTTGCAGCCATGAGGACACGGAATTTGGTGTTTCTCCACTCCCAGTAACACAGGACATGAACTTCTGAACATTGAACTGACCCAACAAAGTCCCAAACCTGCATCACTTTTCAGAACCCCCCAGAAATATCAGCCCAAACATCAACATCAGTGGACACTTTAACTATAATTCTAATCACACAACAAATTTCACAATTTTGTGGGGGAAATGAATAAAAAAAGGCCCAGAGTTTATACCCGTTTCACATTAAGTCACAAGTTTTTAATTTTATCAAATAAAGTCCCAAACTTATAAAACTGTTTCAACCCTATTCCTTTTTCATTTATGTTATTCAGTGTAGCAATGGAGTATTCACATAGGCAGTAAATTTTGATCTTCTAACATCACTTTCTCACTCTAAACAAAGTCATCTCTCTCTACCCTCTTGTTCAATGACTACCAAATTGATTTATGAACAAGCCATTCTTTGGTGAAACACAAAGTTTAGAAAATGGTTTTCTATACTTTTATCCACTGTTCATACCTACCCAGAATAACAGAAATGCTAAACAAAGATGTACATACACAGGCCTTAAATTGAAACAATTTCATAAATTTTAGACTTCAATTGACAAAATTAAAAACCTTGGACCTAATATAAAACATGGGTTTATATAAAAATCATTTTTTTTTTTTACAACCTTAAGTTTTTTTTTTTAGTTGTGAAATTTAATGTTTGTGTTGCATTGTTGTTGGGGTGAATAATAAAAGTGAGTAGTGGGGAGTGGGGAGTACCAGTTTTGAGAGAAGGGAATGGTGAGGGTGCGGTGGAGAGCGACGCCGTGAGAGGCGGCGGAGTAAGAGGGGACAAAAGGCATGAACATGAAGCGTTGCATGAAGTGGATCTGCTTAGCCCTCGATAGCCGAGTCCCTCTTGATACTCCCAATGGAATTGGGTCTCCCGGAGCGGGTCGGGCCAACCCATCGGCTGTCATGGCTGTTGACATGTCCAGCTCCCAAAAGCTTCCATCCATTGCCCATCTCAGCTTCTTCATCACTTTCTCCTCCTACTATTCGCCTACTCTCTTACTCTCTATGTTTAAAACACCCACCAATGTTTTTTTTCTTTTTTTATGGGGTTTTAAAAGTTACTATCAAATTTCTCTCTCTCTCTCTCTCTCTCTCTCTCTGCAAGTAAAGAATTTTACTTTTTTTATAAGCAAAAAAAGAGATCTATTTACATATATAACAAATAGACAACCATTTAGGCTTGTTTAGAGGGTAAGTTCTAATCCATATTTTCACATTTTAAACAACATTATATATATTTTTATACATTTTTTCGCCCACACGTATATTAAAAACACCCAAACAACATAACTCAATTTTCTCTCCCAAACACCCTATTAATAATTTGTTTATCATTAGATACATCGATTTAATATCCAACTTGTCAACTTGATGTGAGTACGACACTGTTGTTTGCAGATTAGTATTGGTGTAAATGAATTCGTGTCAAAATCAATCAACACGCTTTAACATCGTTAATAAAATGGGTCAATTATAGGTTGACTTGCTTAACCCACAATCAACTTGATTAATATAAATAAATGTCATTTTTATGTAACATAAATTTGGATTCTAATATAATGGAGCAATTAAAAGGATTTTATTGATTACATTGATAAATCTTTCATTAAAACTTTGAAATCCCTAACTCTTTTACCTAAAACAATGAATAAAAACTCACTACTCACTTTACTTTTCTTAAATTATCTATTAAACAGGTTGAAACGAGTTGTGTCATGTCAAACCATTTAATAAATGAATTATGTTAGAGTTGAGGGGTTTTGACATGATTATTAAATGAGTTGGGTTAGAATTAAACTATGTATTCAAATACCCTTAAAATTGTCATGACAAGAACACAGCCCACTAATACAAATTGCCACCCTTATTTCTAATTCTATGCTTGAACTGGATATTTAATACTCTATATGAAATTAACCTTACTTGATTTGATATTAATTTTTTTGAGAGACATGATTTGATATTAATTTATCAACCTATATATTTGATTCATTAAAATTAATCTTGGTTAAGTTAGTATTAAATACATTTGTTTAATTAATATTTATATATAAAATGCTCCATTTAATGTTATTGCCTTGCCTCATATTATATTAGAGAAGTACTAAGTTGACAATATTTTCATGACAAATCTTAGGTGATAGGTTGTTATGGTTCTCATTTGAACTCATTATTAAAATTACTTTTTTTGTCCACCGATAACATTCTGCAAATAAGAATTTGTTATAAAAATATTGTAAATATATCATTTCTCTATTATATCAAGTCATCCTAGCCCAACATGTCATAGTCAGATCAAAGGGCGCTAGACCCAATCCTTGTCCAATATACAACTATTATTCATTTGCTAAAATATTTTATTCTCATATGCATTTAGCCCTCCTAAGGCCCCATTAATACATGTGTTATTTGTCGTCATGTCACGTGGCATGATGTTGATAAGTCTACACTAGAGATCCCATTTTTTATTTAACAAAAAAAAAAAAAAAAAATCTAGCAATATCCATAGAATCCATGTCAAATAAAAAACTTTTATTTTATTTTGTGTTTCACTTTATATTTTATCAATTGTTAATTATTGTAGCCCATGTATGATGTGTTTGATTCCCCACCCATTTAAACTCTAGATATATCTTTAGGGAAGTAAAAAAAGAAGAAGAAAAAAGTTAAGTTGTAATTTGTAGAATATAAAATGGAATAAAAAAAGTGTGGCCAATAATTTGTATTCATCATACTACTTTTTTTCCTTTTTCTTTTTCTTTTTGATAAAATTTCATACTCACACTGGAGATTTGTGATTCATATATGAAATAGGATATCCCATCAAAGAAGCCAGAGGGTGAGATGCATATATTTATTTGTTGCAAGGTTTATACGAGTCCCAAGGGAAGTGTCATTTTATTCCGAAGAATGTCATTGCGTGAATCCTCAAAGAGGTTGGTGCAATTTATCCAATTTTTTTTTTTTTAAAGGGTCATCTATCAGGGGATTAAGCCTTGCAGTTTTAATTTGTTGGTCATAACATTTTTTTTTTTCTTCAATAAGTTACCTATGTAGTTCAATGGCGTTTTAAACCTACAACTTCACCCTTGTACCTTATAGAAGAAAGAAATGTCGCCTGAATTGAATTAGAGCTTGTTTAAATTTTTTTTTTTTGATAGTTTAATGTTAGAATAAGTGGAGGAGTGAGTTGATCTTGATTCTCCTTATTTGTAAATTGTTGATAACAATATAAAACCGAAAACCTCCTCTAATATCCGTCTTTATCACTCAGCAATATACTAGAATATATAGCATTTTAACGTAGGAAAATAGCAAAGCCATATGTTCCTCATAAAAAAGAAAAAAAAAAAAAAAAGGCGAGGCCATACATTAGTAAACTTATTTACCAAGTTACCAATAGCCATTGTACATAACACTGTCTGAGACAGCGTTGTCTTCATGTCAAGTTAAAAATAATAGCTTCTACCATCATCATTGCCATTTGCCATCAACAACAATGAAGCCAACAAAATAGCCTACTATTTTACAACATAAGTTTGTATTAATTGTCGATGATGTTCCCATTGAGCTGCAAATCTTGTTGCGAATAGGCATCATGAGCAAGCGTCTGCAGAAGAGAAGGTATGTATCAAAGTCAACATATCTACCAAACAGAAAAAATTACAAAATGCTAATACCAATTTGGATTACACGATTAAGAGGCCATGATATTCCAAATACCTGTTCCTGTGAACGGAAATACATGAATGGTGTATAGTGTAAGAAGTTTGAGACCCTAGAGGTATATATATCGGCGTACCTGCATTATGAAGATTTTAAAATGACCATTATTTAGGGGAATATTTAAAATTACACTTCAACCTCAGTTAATAGCAATGACTAGAAATCTATACATGAAAATATGTGCGAAGCATCTCAAGAACAAGAAAAGAGAACGTACTTCTCAATTTGTCTCATCAGATGGCTTTTATCCCACAGCCCTGCACGTGAAAGGAATCCCCACCTAATGCAGAACAGGTGCATCATGTCAACTCTATGTTCAGAATGTGTTAAATCTTCACACATCACCATAATATATATAACCATGTAAATTCATCAAGCCAAAGGTAAATTCAACATAGCAGGAATAAGTCATTAAGTCTAAGAATCTCTTGATGTGGGATGTGAGGTGAAGCAACTGTTACGATAAAAAAATTTATGTGAAGAAATTATCTGGGGCTAGTAAATTAACTACATCAAATCGAAATCTTGACTCTTGTGCATCAGTATTTTAATGTTCAATCCTTTCTGCATTGCACACGTTACATTCTCAAACTTGTGATTGTATTAGTGAATGGTGATGGGGCAACTACTTGTACAAAAAAAGTTGTGAAATTCACTTTCCACACAATAACCCTGAAGGCCAAAGAACTTCCAAAAATGGCCCCACAACCACCCCCCCCCCCCCCCCTTTTCTTCCTCCTCCACAAACAAAAAAGTTAAAATATAGGGAAGAAAATGAGAAGTGCGTTAATAATATATGACAGATATTCTAACACTAGATAACAACATGAATAAAGTCATCATCATGAGGCAGGAGAGTCAAGCAGATTAAGAGAAGGGGACAATGATTTGGCCCAATTATATTTTAAACAATATCCAAGTCAAATAAATAATTGGTATAACCTTGACATACAAACATACATACTGAAAGTAGTATGAGGCCAACAATATATGGATGATTTGATATGTTGAGAGAAAAGGGATTCTAAATTCCTAATCCAAAAGTTATCTGAGACTTACCTTTTGTTGAAGAGCTCCCCATCTGCTTCTAGCATTGGAGCTATTTTTTCGTCTAGTCTTTGCATAACAATAAGTAGCTTTTGCATGCTTTCTGTCAGTTCTTGATCACCCATGCTAGTGGCAGCAAGGGTCTGAAATACACAGATGTCACATTAATTATCAAGAAATACATTGCTAGACTAACATTATTTCTGAAATCATAAAACTATCTAAAGATTTCTATTCATTTAGAACAAGAAGACTCACAAATTTCAAAATTGAGAACAATATAAATAATGAAAAGTAATATTTAGCATGCTAGTAGGAAGGGCATTATGAAAATAAGATAAGCATCACAAGACCAAAGTACACGATGAATACAGCAAGCTAATAATGCATATAACTGGACACAGCTTACTTGAGCAGGACGTTCTTTTGTGCGCCTTTGGAGAGCAAGCCGAAGTTGGTTAAAAAGATCCCCTACAACCTCCTTTTGATTTATAAGCTCTATTAGTGATGCTCTACTACCCCGGCTTTGAATCAAAGCACTATACTGCAGTTTCAATATTCCATTAAACACCAACAACTCTTGTTAGTGTTAATAAGTCAAATGAGTCAGAAATATTGAACAGAAAGTAAACTGACTTAGCATTACAATTTATAGTTCATAAGTGCATTGGTCATTAGAACCAACACAGTTCAATGCAAAGCATCATTTGGGACCACCAAGTATTCTTTTGGATTCAATTTTAGTCTCTACTATCGTGTCTAATATACTATGCCCATCATTGTAAGTGATTCAACTATAGAGACATTTGAAATTTTAAATACAAACAGCTATGAAAAGTGAAACTCCAACTGATGTCAGATACACTAACCTCTTCTTCCAATTCTCGACAAATTAGTGCAGTTCGCCATCGCAGATGAACTTTGGATTGACTTACATCAGTGTAAATGTGGTCACCAACATATAATATCTCATCTCCATGGATATCTAAAGAGTTCTCAACCATTTGAGCACTGCCTCCTGAATACAAACCCCCTGCAGAAGAAGATAGTAGAATGAATGCATGATAATATTGAATCATTTTGAAAAACTTAAGGTAGAGTAGCAATATCTAATGATCACTACACACCACAAAACACATTCATATAACTTGGAATGTATTTAAAGATATCATGGCATTCTTATCATGCTGGTTGAGAACATAAATAGCAAATATTATTTTACCAATTTAAGAAAGTAGTCATTCGGCTAATTTTGCGTCACTGCAATCATCATGTGGTCTGGACATATGTTTATAAAAGAAATCCTCATGGGGGTCTGCAGGTTACTTCGCATGCATTGCTAAGAAATGCAAGACAGTTTGATGCTTTATGCTTTGCTTAGTAAGCAATAATTTTATTTATTACATGATATGCCAACATTCATTACAGAAATTATCTACCAGCCAACTTAGGTTTTCACATTGTGTACAACCAAACTATACGGAGTACATATTCTCAAGTGTGTCACAATACACTTGTGCTTGCCTTGCCACTTAGCCAGGCATTTATTTTTTCATAAGCAACAATAAAACAATAAATGTGACAAAACAATCCAAACCTAACCATTATGGCATGTTATACAGGGACAGTATCTTTACTTCTTATAACTCATTTATTTATTGCCTGGTGAGCCTACTCCTAATATCTTCAGTAAATATAAAGTTCTTTATAATGACAATGTTATAATCCATACAATAGAACAGAATAAGGTAACTAGCTTCGTGCATCTTAGAAACCAAACCAAATGTAACTAGATGGGATAACATGATAAGGTAAAATTTCGAACTTTTTTGCCTCAAAAATAAAATATACAGTGCAATGGTTTAACAAGCACAATAAATAAAAAATCACTGACCTGTACGAGCCTTGAAGCATGGACGCATAAGACCCTCCCCTGTTACCACCTCATACATTGGTTGTGACATTTGGAAGAATTCTGGCTTCCTTGCTGAGACTATTACCTACTCATGAGGGGAAGGAAAAGAAAGTTCACATGTACTGCTATTGAAGATCTGTTAGAAGACCTTTATTATTACCGTTCTTTTTCCCCGTATGTATTAAAAGAGAAGATAAATGATCCAAGTAGGATAACATTCTGAAAACAATTAACGGTGATGTCTCAGGCATGGTTTGGGAAAGGAGGACAAAATCATTTTTGTACCATACTTCAGGAACAAATATAGTCATAACTGATGCTTGTCCTACAATAGTTTAAGGAACACCTACCAAAGGACCTAAAGAATAATAACCAGTCAGTGAGCATAAAGAGAAAGAGATATACTCACAATATCAAATAGATCTCGCCAACCCATGTCGTTGGGAAGAAATCTGTTGAAGGAATGCTGCATCATTTTGTCTGTGTAATGATAGTCTGAGTTGGTAATAAGCAAGATCTTTTTACCAGCCTGAAGTATAAAAACTCCCTAGTAAATGAGGATTAAAAGGATTTCACATGATATGCAAAGATAAAAAGTTACAAAAAAATACCTCCTTTTGGTCCAAAAGTGCCAAAGGCAGTTCTGGATCAGGTTCGACAAACAGTTCAGGCTTAGACATTATCTCACTCTGTAAAATTGCCATGAATAAAATGAGGCACTTTTGAACCAAAATATTGAACACCAGACAATCTATATCCATGGTTATATATATATACCTTAAGTTGACCTTCAACATGTGCCCTAAAGAGGGCTCTTCCAACAGCCTGAAAACCATCTCAAGAGTCAATAAAGAAAGACAAGTAACTAACATCAGTATACCACTATCAAATAAAATTTTCTGAAGCAGATTGCCTTATAAAGCCCTTTGTAATCAAGAGGACCAAGTTCTGCAGTTATAGCTCCATCATCCAATCTGTCAACCATCTGGAAGGAATGACATGACCTTAATAAAGCTCAAGACATTGTCGATTATACAAAGGAAAACAGAAGTGATAAAATGACATGTCAAATCTCAACATCTTTGTGAATACACGAGGTACAGTCCATAAGAAGCAAACAGAAAAATACACCACAGAATCTAAAGTTACTAGAAGTATCAAGACCATGACAGATGATATGAACAGCAAATTGGTAACCCATTTGTTCTTGGTCTTGCCTTGAAAGACAAAACTTGCAGCCTGGTTCTAACTTGTTTCAGTTCTCAACAAATTGATTCCCTATCTGATACGGAAATATCCAATAACTCTATATATTTGGAATATAGCTAACTCATATGTTTATTTGAAAACCATATATGCGGTATTCTCCATTTTTTCTCAATTTCTAATATCTTGATCACTCTCCACATAAAAATTTCTATTAATTTCATAGAACTTTAAATGCCAAACCAATTTAGAAACCACAATTCTTGTCTTTCTCACACAATCTTACTGCTGTGAGCTCAGAAGAAAAGGCCACTTGATATTACTATTAAATGGAGGCTTGAAAGAAAATGAAACTGCAAGAGACCTCTACAAACAGCTCAATGAAAATGAGATGGGATCAGTGGCCCTCCTAGCTTAAAGTATAATGAGAATGTGAAGATGGACTGGTAGAATTCAAGCCTAAAAAGAATTAGTGCATACCAGATGATTAAGACGTTTAGCATTATCTTAGTCTATAAGGTAAACTACCTGCATATAAGCCACAGCCTCTGAAACAGAGAACAGCGTATTCAGGAACTCCCATCGACTCTCCTTCCGCAGATCCACCAGTTCCCTCCCATACATCTCACTTCCATGCATAGAAAGTTAAGCTTGCACTATAAAAAAATATTACTCCAGTTCTTCTACAATGATACATCAAAATACTAAATGTTGACATGCTCAATATATTTACTAGACAATGAGGGCAGTCTATGAGCCAAAGCATATATATAATCCTTGTGCAGGATAAATGTAGTAATTAACATTTTGTAATGGCATTAGACGATATGGGTGAAAGCTTGAAACAGAACTCGAGGTATAATACCTTGGCCTTATTTATTTATTTTGTCTCCCCAAAAGAATGGTCATGATCAACATTTTGTATAAGCATATTCTAGCCAATTAATAAACTCAGTGTATACTTTGCATGTGCACAATTAGACCTTGCCATTGCTCCACAGTTCAGAAAATAGGTAGGCAACTTTCCTTAAAACAATTTCCACAATCAAGCTGACAAGTTTTAAACACATACCTTACAGCCCGAGTGGATAGCATTTTGGTGCCATGCATAGCCCTCTTTACATAACCAAATCGATCAGCCTTAACCAAGTTACCACTCTCTTTGTCTATGACAAGGCCTCTAATCACCTGGATGAAACAATTGAACAGTTTGTGCTTAGTTACAGGAAAGGAAAAAAAAATGGCAGGACCAGCAAAAAATGTCATAATCTACAAACACTTCAAATTGTGTGGAAATGAAGATGTCACCAAGTCTGGGTCAAATGCAAGTCCATCAACAGGATAACCCATATTCTTTAAATTTTCCATACAGTAGTCATATGCACGTCCTTCCCAAGCCTGCAAGAGAACAGATCCATGAGAAAAAATTCCAATTGTCTGATGAGGAAAAGAACACCACTGTTTAAATGAAAAGTGTAGAGGATACACATGAAATGGGTAGATAACTTTATTCCTACTATTAAACTTCCTAGCCAGAATGGTGTAACGACTGCCCCGCTGTCTCCAACATGGACCAAGTGAAATTGAATTCTCCATGAAGATGCGGAGTAAACCTCCAATGCTGGGGCTTTATATAAGGCATAAAAAAAGGAATAACGGTCTCCATCATTCCTTATCTAAGCTAAAAAAAAAAAATAAAGCTAACCAATGCGAGAAAAGAAAACATGAGAATCAATAAAGAGCTATCTGTATTCAGATGCCTCATTAAGCATAAGTAAATCTGAAGATGACATTAGTCCAGTACCCAGGGCATTTACTGTAAACATATAATGTAATTCAGAATCTGCAAAAAAAAAAAATTAAAAAAAAACTTCAAAACATGCATACACATTATAAAACTGATTTACCATCACATTATAATGCATTAAGGTGTAGTCCATGTCATAGCCAATGGCACTGATTGATCGGAGATTCAAAGTACGACTGCAAAATATACCACGAGGTGAATGTCTTGATGAAGAAGGGCTCTGCATATTAAAAATGGAAGTTATGAAATTGGCAAAAGAAGCACTACAAAAGTGTTAGAAACTTTAGTTTTGGAGCATCATCACATGACTAAATGCAGCTTAGTTTGGGAAGAGGTTAATATTATAATGAGGAGATGTGAAACAATGCAAATAGAAGACTAGTGACCACCTTTTTGATATTCATATCAGAAAAATCAAGGTAACTACTTAATAGACTAGCTACCAAAAATATCTTGAAAGGAGAAAAACATGCTCCTTACTTGGCCAGCCTAAAAGCAAATATTTTTTATACATCTATAGAAATTAGGAGTCAAATGTAGGAAAAGAAATGATTTACTGCACCGGGATACCCAAGTCTCTAAGCAAATTCTCAGCTTCTTCAGCTTCCACTCTAGCTACTTGCTCAATTGGACCTTCTAAGGTTGTCTGACTATCAATTCCTACATGGGGGATGACCCAAAATGCCACGTGATTAGTAAAAGCCGTAAGAAATCATTTATCAAGAGCCTTGTAGCTCAGTGACATTGTCTGGTCTCCACTGGGGATCAAATCAAATCCCCCTTAAATTAAATTTTTTTTAAAAATGCATATTTTAAAGAATAGAAAAAAGTACATCCTAACCAACCAATTAAAATAAAAGAAACAAAATTGAAGACATTGACAACTAAAAGACAAAGACCAATTGAAAAAACTTATTAAAATGCTTGCAATTGAATAGCAATAGACATCCATTTTTTTTAAGACATCACATGATAATTCATTAAAAAGACAAGTACTTTAACGTGTACCAAAAGCCTGAAGATGCTCTTGCTTGAGATTCAAATCCCCTTTGGTACTCTCTCCCAAATAATCAACATCGGACTTGCTAGACGATGTGACAGAGAACACGTCGCCACCAACTCCAACCGACTTAGCTTCAACGCTGCAACAACACTTCATGCGTGTGATACGAGAAGTGGTTTGTTTCTGAAAACAAGATTTAGAACTGGGATTCTGAGATGGTTGGTGGACACTGCCATTGAATTTGATAAGTGGGTCTCTCTGATTCTGTACAGTGACACTGAGAAATTGCCCAAAACCTCTGTGGCATACAACATCGTTTTTTTCTCCTAGTCAGTTCAGGTATTTCCGGCAACAAGATTCCAAGACTGAAAAACTAGGAACAGGAACACAAAAATATCTTCAGTTTTAGTAGAAGTAAAAGTAGTGTATTACATCATATAGTATAGTACTGAATAATTGACTTGACCCAGTACTGTGAAAGTGAAGGCCACAGACACACAGATCTTTTGGTGGATAAAGTTGCAAGCTATACTTTGTCTGTCGTATTATGGTTGCTGTCTTTAGTATATACCATTTTTTTTTAAAAAAAGTTTTATCTCTCCTCTCCCGTTGTAACTGAATTTCCTATGTCCATGTTTTTTTTATTGATAGATCCTATGTCCATGTTGTTAAGCTGTTATTAACTTTTCAATCACTATGTTGTTTTATAAAATAAAAAAATCACTGTCCATTTTTTTTTAATGATAAAAACACACTGAAACTATTATTATAATAATATCATCACAGTACAAATACATCCTGGATAAGAGCTTGTTGAATACAGCAAGAAATCTCTTTAATCCAAATAATATGAACATCCAAAGGTAGTAGTTGTAATTTTGAAGTAGCCCAAGTTTCCTGTGCTTTCGGATAGCCCCAAAAAATGTGACCAGTCGTCTCAACCTTATCGTGATAGCAAACACACATGTCTTCAGCAATGACATTACGCCTCCTTTGAAGGAAATATGCATGTGCGCAGCGGAAAAATAACGGATCTGCTTCATTCATAAAAGTTAACATGCACTATGTAAGTTTCAGAATTTGAGAACAAGATAGTGTACCTTGGAGCGGAGAATTTCAAAATCGAAAATCAACATCGCTTGGGAACACTTTCAATCTTTACTCCAATTCTACTAACTTCCAAGATGTGTGGTTTTTCAATTAGTTCCAAAGGGAGAAAGGTCAAAGTGTCTAACACTAACATGCACTACTTCACAATAGTGTTCTTCCAAAATTCTCTATAGAAAATTTTGTATCTTTTTTCCTTTGTATCTAACTGATTATCTAATTAGGCTGGCCTTTTGGGCTTTTCTAATTGGGCTTAAGTATGTGGCTTGGAGTGGGACTAAAAGGGACCAATAAGACACTAGCTCCAATAGACCTTAGGCTTTTTTGTCAATTCTTGACAAGTCCAAAGTTACCATTAACTATATTTAATACCACTATATAAATATAGTTGCACTCTAGGTCTTATCTATAAATTATATCCCAAGACTTTATTGTACTTGCAACCCTTTCATAAAATATTCGTAGTAATACAAAGTCATAAAAGAAGACTGTCATTTTGTAGATTACTACGTCTTAATTCCTTGAGTACCCGATTTAATCCTTTCAAATTATGCATTATATATATAATCCAATTCCATAAATATATATACTTTAGTAACTCCTTACTAAAGTGGTTATGCCTAACTCTTTGAATAACAATCTCATTAAACTTATCTCAAGGCAATATTTTGTATCTTCGTTAAGAGACTATGAATTCCATTTTGAGAATATATGTTCCATCAACACTAAATGTGGTTGCCCAACATATTGAGATTTTGACCGTTACTCTAGATCTCACTTCTGATATATCAAAGCAACCTACACCTCATGATCAAGTCCATTTTTCTCTCAGAATTAAGAGTTCTTGCAAATATAAGTCGTGAGTTTATTATTCATATGACAGTCAGTCGTTGGAAGAATAATAAATCTCGCACGGTCCAGTTCAATATGTTTTAACACTTAAAACATATCAACATACTAACTAGAAATCTTCATTTCTATGATCAAGATAAATCATCTTAGTTGATATGTTATAGTCTTCGCAGATGAAATGCCCAATTTTCATCATCGACTACGAACTACATTTTGAGTTTACAAGGAACTTGTGATTTACATCTTTTGTGACTAAATCATATAAATCACATACAATGCATCTCATGGAATATATGATAATGTCTCAATATTCATGTTACCATTATTTTCAGATAATAATAAAAAAAATTTATTAAACACAACATTAAGTCATACATAATGTCACAAAAAATAACATACATAGCATCATACAATAGTATTTAAGGGCACAAATCCTAACATCCTTAACTTAACTTTGGTTGGTAAAGTGTCACAACAAGCACTCCAACAAAAGTGTCGCATCTTATGGGGAATGGGCAAAGACCAATTTTCTTCCAAAACTTCCTCCCTAAACTATTATCAGAAGTAGTTCCACAGGTTGTAGATTTAAACAAACTAACCACTAATTTATAAGCATTCCTAACAGTGAAGTTTCCATTGGTAGTTTCAACCCAAACAATTTTATTAGTTGGTAGAGTAGCACTCAAAGAATACACTTGATTAACTCGGCTTCATGAGGAATAAAGAGGTTGTCAATCACTTCAGTTTTCCACCTTGCTGTTCCTAAATCAATCAAGTCAGCAACATTCATGTCAACACTCAAAAACAACCTTGGAGAAAGTACTCTATGAGATGAAACCCTTGGCAACCACTTATCTTGCCAAATCTTGATATTTGTTCCATTATCAACCCTCCATCGCATCCCTTCAATAACTAAGCTTTGGACAGAAGTTAAACTCCTCCATGTATAAGAAGGGTTGTGTCCAATCGAAGCATGAACAAAATCACCCGTTGGGAAGTATTTAGCTTTAAGGACCCTATAAACAAGAGAATCACCTCCCATTTGAAGATGCCACCCCTGCTTTGCAAGCAAAGCCATATTAAACCATTTTAAATTCTTGAAACCCAATCCTCCATCACACTTAGGCTCACACATTTTTTGCCAACTAAGCCATGCAATTTTCCTTTCCTCCTTTTTTTGACTCCACCAAAAATTTCTACTAATCATCCCCATCAATTCATCACAAAGCGAATCTAAAAGTTTGAAACAACTCATAGTGTAAGTCGGAATTGCTTAAGCCACAACTTTTATTAAAACTTCTTTTCCCGCATTGGACAACAATTTTTCTTTCTAACCTGCCAACACTTTCCCTAATTTCTCCTTAATGGCATTGAAGGTAGGCCTTTTATTTTTCTCCACCAAAGAAGGTAAGCCAACATTCTTCTCATGTTGCTTAATTATTTGGGCACAAAACTGATTTTTTATCTCCTCTTGAACTTCACTTGAAGTGTTACTACTGAAAAACAAAGATGTTTTTACACAGTTTAATTGTTGACCGGAGGTTTTCTCATACACAACAAGCAATTGTTGTAGTTCATCACAATCCTTTAACGTTGTCTTGCAGAAAATCAAACTGTCATCTGCAAAAAACAAAGAAGACAATCTTGGACCACCCTTACAAATTTTCACACCCTCCATTTGACCCCTATCCATTGCTGATTGAATCAAAGCAGAAAATCCTTCTGCCCACAAGAGGAAAATATAAGGTGACAAAGGGTCTCCTTGACGGATTCCCCTAAATGGAATGATGTGCCCCCTCAGAATCCCATTAATTTTAATTGAATAAGTAACCGTAGAAACACATCTCATAACCAAATCCCTCATCCGGTCAGCAAAGCCCAATTTCTCCACTCTACCCTATTATAAGCTTTACTCATGCCTAA
Organism: Castanea mollissima; assembly: GCA_014183005.1. Taxonomy (NCBI): domain Eukaryota; kingdom Viridiplantae; phylum Streptophyta; class Magnoliopsida; order Fagales; family Fagaceae; genus Castanea; species Castanea mollissima. The sequence continues at coordinate 13,653,046 of JACAVU010000008.1, forward strand.
TTTAAGAGCCATTTCCCCAATCTTACCCCCTTTTTTTGGCTAATATGATGCATATTTTCAAAAAACACCAACACATTATCAGTAATCAACCTCCTATGGACAAAAACACTCTGTGTATCACTAATAATTGAAGGTAAAATCTATTTCAACCTATTTGCAATAGCTTTTGAAGCAATTTTATAAACAACATTGTATAAAATAATAGGCCTATAATCCATTATCTTCGTTGGCTATTTAATTTTTGGGACAAGAGTTATATGAGTTTCATTAAAATTTGGTGAAGAAATACCAAAGTTTAGAAAATCAAGTACCGTTTTTGTAACCACCGTGCCACAAGTGCTCCAAAAATGTTGGAAAAATAGAGGAGGCATCCTATTAGGACCTAGTGCCTTAAGTGGGTACATTTGTTTCAAAGTTCCATTCACTTCACACTCCACGAAAGCCCTAACCAGCCACTCATTCATTGCTTGAGACACCTTTGGTTGCACAGCCAAAAGCAAATTAGAAAAATCTCTCAGGTTGCTAGTAGAGAAAAGATCCCCAAAATACCCAATTGCAATCTCCTCCATTTTATCCTCTTCAATCTACCATACCCCATCATCATTTAACAAACCCTCTATAAAATTCTTTTTATGTCTAGCCGAAGCCTTGGCATGAAATAAACTTGTATTCCTATCACCATTTTGGAACCAATTAATCCTTGACCGTTGTCTTCACATATCATCTTATCTATCCAACCAACAATTCAATTCAATTCGTGTATGTCTCAATGCTTCCACTACTTCCTTGACATAAGCTGCAACTCTAGCCATTCTAATTTTGCTTGAAGCTCCTTTATTTGTTTTCCCACATGACCAAATTCTGTAGCATTCCAAGTGGACAACTCAACCTTACACCTTTCCAAACAGCTTTGAAGAACCTAATCCGACTCTATGACTTGACCACTCACCCATGCATCCTTGATAACCTTTTCACACCTCAAATCCTTCAACCACATTGATTCAAACCTAAAAATTTTCTTATTTCTCTTTTTCCTTTGTTGTTGAAACAAGTGAAGGGATAGTGGAGAGTGATTTGAAACCGAAGAAGACAAATGATGAAACTTAGTTGTTGGATAAAGAGACATCCATTCCAAAGTAGCCGAAAATCTATCCAATCTTTCTCTTATTTGAACCCCACTACTTGTTTGATAAAGCCAAGTGAACTTAGAGCCAATGAAACCCAAATCACACAGACCACAATGATCAATGTAGACACAAAACCTGCCATTTGCTTTCTAGGACGAATACTTCCACCCTCTTTCTCCGGGAGCCCTATAATATCATTAAAACCACCAATAACCAGCCATGGTAAAGAAGATGAACATTTCAAATGTTTCAATTTTACCCAAGATTCATGTCTCTTAGCTGTATCCGACCATAGAAACCTGTAAGATGCCACCAACCAAGTTCTCCACTATTTACCCATGCATTAATATGGTTTTGTGAAAATGTCTTTACATCAACCTTTAACTCTTCTTTCCACAACAAAATAAGACCACCACTATTTCCAATACTAGGAACAACAAAACAATTTTTCATGTTGCATTTTTCCTTAATCAAATCTATCCAATATTTTTTTAGCTTTGTTTCCATAAGGAAAACAATAATGGACTCTTCTTTATGAACTACCTTTGCTAAGGCATTAACTGTTCGAAGGTTCCTAAGCCCTCGACAGTTCCAACTTAAAAGACTCATTGTGCTCGGTGGAGTTACTGAGCTACCTCTGTTGTTAGAATAGTTGAACATACCTCCATTTTCTTCCTCTTCTCCCCTCCAAAATAATGAACTTCCTTACTATTTGTCTTAGCAACCTTTCTCTTTTCACCAAGGTCGGGACCTGCTTCTTTCCCCTTTGTAAAGATATCTCTGTTATCAACATTTCATTTCCAGGTCTTTTTGGGAGTGCGGGTTTCTAGAGAAGAATAACCAGAGGATGATAAACTTGTGTTTTCCATAGAAGATAACACTCCCTTTAATGATTTCTTAGGCCTACCACTTGCTCCTTTCTTTTCTTTAGGAGTAGTATTTTGGCCCACATGAAATTGCTCAATCTGGATTGCCTCCAAAGAATCCACATCATCTCTGACTTCATCCTTTTTTAACTGATTCTCCTTTGTCATGTTTGTGCATGATGTGGTATGATAAAATTTTGGAGTAGTGGTAGAAACATTACCAAAATTATTGAGTTGCTTAATCTGTATTGCCTCCAAAGAATCCACATCATGTTTGACTTCCCCCTATTTAAACACTGATTCTCCATTGCCACGTTAGTGCATGATGTGGCATGATAAAATATAGGAGAAATGGCTAAAACAATACCAGAACTATCGGGTTTCAATTTTGAAAATACAGGAGAGGAGTTAATCCCCTGATCTGAAATGTGTAATTGCTCCTCAATTCTTGGCTCCTCCCTTGCATTGTCTTGCTTTGCCTGCAACAGCCCCCTTGAAAACTTCACTGATGAAGAAGCATACTCACCAACCTCCATAATTCCTTCCACAGTCCGAGACACCATAGCATTGACAATTGTAACATGAGGATCAAATGAAGTAATCATATTATCAAAGCCTTAAAGCAACTCTGGCCGATCTTAAGAAGTTCGAGAGTCTAAAGATACCATCCCACCATTAACATCATGATTCCTTACTTCATATCCTTTAACTTCAACAAAAGACTTCTTTGCTGGATTAAAAAGAGGTGCCCTAATCCACAAGCCAAATTGTTGTTCATCAACTTTCAGAGAACCCTTACTTTGCAGCTAAAGTGAACAATCCTTATCATCATAAGAAATAGACCCACACCAATAACAAATATTCGGTAGCCTTTCATACATGAAAGCAACCCAACCTTCATTTTCATTATCCCAATAAATCTTTCTTCCCCTACACAAAGGCTTAGAGACATCAACAACCACCCTCACCCTCATGAAATTGGCTCCTAACATTTCCCCTAGATCTTTTGGTGTAATAACATGTCCAATAGTCTCACCAATGCTAAAAGCAGTCTCAACAGTTTGAAGCGAAAAGGGTAAATTGTGGATTTGCACCCAAAATGTTGTTGTTGTAAACCCCAACATGTGAATAGGGAGATAACCATTTGTTAAGGACATATTTAATGTAATTGACTAATCCTTTGACAAAACGCACTTTACTTGTATTTAGGTAGATCTAGGATGTGTTTAATACTTCAAAGAACATGTTATTCAAGTCTAGTATTAAATCCATGAAGATTGAACTAAGAAACAAGTGAAGAAAATGTGTTTACTAAAGCTGGATAGATAGCTAGACACTTGTGGACACTTACGGACAGTTGCTCGACACCTGCTCGACAGATAGCTATCTATCGAGATTTAATGAATGAAACTCGACAGCTTCTTGATCAATCGAGGTATCTATCAAGGTTACCGGAATTCAGATTTTCAGATTTGATTTTTTGCCCATGTTTTTGTATTTGTGTAGGGTTTCTTTTCTCATAACCCTAGGCATATATAAGGCTTATTTTAGAGGCCGTCACATAAGAGAATACAAAGAGAATATATGTAAAAGGTGATTGAAGCCTTATTTTCTCTAAAAGAAGCTATTGCGTCTTTGCGCCTTAGGGTTTTGTAACCAAGTGCTTCTTGATCTTCATTGTTGATGAGTGAAGAACTTTGCAGCCAGCATTCTTCTTTCTCAAGTTGGTGAGTGAGTCACGTACTGGGATTCGTGCAAAGGAGTTAGTCACGTACTAGGATTCGTGTATCAAAGGGTGGCGTTCATATATTAAAGAGTTTAGAGGTTTTGAAGCGGTAGAAGGTTTCTATTGTAAGTTCTTCTATGGGGATTGTAGAGTTTAGGGACAAAAGTTTTGTACTAGATTTGAAACTTCTATTTACTATAGTGAATTGCTTTTCGGGAAGGTTTCCTCTAGGTTTTTTACTGTGAAACTGGTTGGTTGTATTGGTTTTCCTAGGTCATCATATCTTGTCTTATTTATTTTTCTGCTGCACTTAGTTTTGACATTATATTGATTTTTTTGTGTTTTAACAAGTTTTATGCATAATAAATCTAATTAACAACTTGGGTTTAAAACTTGTTAATTCTATCAACTAGGGTCTAAATTTCTCAACAAGTGGTATCAGAGTGGGTACACTCTGATTGGATTAATTTATTGAGTATGATCCTTGACCCCCGTTATCATGGATCGTGGACAATCTCTTTTGATTCCTCCTTTATTTGATGACACTAATTATGCGTACTAAAAATTTCGTATGAAAGTTTTCTTGCAGACTCTAGGTGAACAGGTATGGTAAGCTGTTGAAGTTGGCTGGATTAAGCCAAAAGAATCACCGATGGATTGGGATGATGCAACAATCATAGTGGCAAATTTCAACAGTAGGGTTTTGAATGCTTTGTTTTGTGGGGTGACCAATGAGGAATTCAAGAAAATATCATTCACGGAAGTTGCCAAGGAAGCATGGACCATTCTTGAGACCACCTATAAAGGTACCATGGCTGTAAAGACTATGAAGCTTCAAAGACTCACTAGCAGCTTTGAAGAAATAAGGATGGAGGAAGATGAGACATTTGATGAGTTTTATGCTAAACTCAAAGATATTGTGATTTCTGCCTTCAACCTTAGAGAGTCTATAGAGGAATCCAAAATTGTTAGGAAAATCCTTAGGTCCTTACCTGAAAGATTCCATTTCAAAATCACTGCCATTGAAGAAGCGAAGGACATTGATCAATTCCTTTGACTAAGCTTATAGGGAACCTTCAAACCTATGAGATGAGATTAGGCTCAATGAGAAAAGGTGGAAAGAGTAAAAACTTGGCTCTTAATGGTATAGAGGAAGAGATTGAGGACTCTGAAGATAAAGATGAAGATGATGATGAAGATGAGGATCTAACCTTCATATCTGATGAGATTATCAAGCTTCTTCAGTTTAGAAAAAAGGATAAGGGTAAACCTTCTAAGAAATCTAAATCCTCTAGGAAGGGTAAGAATGAGAAGCTCTTAATCCAATGCCATGAGTGCAAGAGTTTTGGTCATATGAGGATAGAGTGTCCAAACTACCTTATGAGGGAAAATGCCAAGAAGTCAAAAGATAAAGGGTTGATTGCTACTTGAAGTGACACTGAGAATGACTCTTCTGATGAGTATGTGGATGAATGTAGTCACATTATGGCCTTTGTTACCTTAACCGATAGGGTGATTGTGGAGAGTGCTAGTGATAGTGAGGATTCTTCTGATGAAGAAGTACCTAAGAAGTTGACCCTTTAGGAAGTCTACGATAAGCTATGCACTAAATTCATAATATCTTTAAAGACTTCTCATATTTGTAGAAAAAAGCTTAATGAGGTAAAAACTGAAAAAGCTGATCTGTTGGTTAAGCTAGATGAGACTACAAGGTTAGTTGAGACTCTTATCATGGAGAATACCTCATTAGAAGAGAAGGTCAAGAATCTCAAGGTTGAGCTTAGTCAAGCTAGAACTCAAATAGAGAGGACGTCTAGTGTAAAGATTGAAGAAGTCTTGAGTGCTCAAAAGCCTAGTTCTGATAAGACTGGTTTAGGATATGATGTTTTCTCCAGCCCCTCCTTCCATGGCTTCTAGATCAAGGACTGTCATTGTGCCTTAGTCCGAGAAAGGTAATAAAGGTATGAAATCCAAATTTTTTTTGGCTAATTCTAAATCCTTTGTTAGACCTCATGTTTGTCACCATTGTGGTGTTTCTGAACACATTCATCCTAATTGCTTTAAGTTGTATCCTCAAAAGCAAGTGTCCAAACGGTCACAAGTTTCCTCTCAAGGACTAGCACCTTTGTTTGGAGAGTTATTAAAAGCCTTGAGCTTTTTAACTCAATTTCAAGAGAATCTTAATTCTTCTATATCCTTTAGTAGACATACTAGGACACGTGCCTTTTCATCTTCACGGCCAAAGACTCGTGCTGTGTGGGTGAGAAAAGAGCCAAAGACTTAATTGTCTTTTTTGTTTGTCCTCTGCTTTAATTCTTAATATCTAAAATAGGACTCTCTTTGCTTAATTTCTTATCTGTTTTTGGAATTATACTTTCATGCATCTGCACCCTTCTATCATGCTTTCATGCATTTGCATATATCTTTCATGTTTTCATGTTGTTTGTCTGTTTTTGTTTGATTGTTTAGTTTTTGTTTTGTTTTTTTTTTCAAAATAAAAATAAAAATGAAAAATCAGAAAAATACAAAAACAGTGTGTGTTTGTGTACATCGGTTCTTGTGAACCTTAAAATGACCATTGAAATAGAGTTTTCTAAACTTTGTATCGCTTGTAGCTTAGATGAGCATCTCTATGCACAACTAAGCAAGTGAGTTTTGTAGCTTTTTGTTTATGATGAGTAAGGTTAAGTAGTCTCTTGTACTAAAAACTCGAATCACTCTTTTTGATGGGAAGGACTAGAAAATTCTAAGAGAAAAGGTATAAATAACCATCTCACCACTATTATCCGCCAATCATGATATGACATCTGTATGCTTTGGCATAGTAAAAGTGTAATGTCAATGACATCTGTATGTTTCGGTATAGCAAAAGTGCAAGTCAAAAAGCTTAACATAATTGGGTATTTTTTTTTCTCTTTTGTATGCCCATACATGGTTTGCTTATTAAAAAGAAAATATGTAAAGAAAATAAAAGCAAAAAGAACAAAATGCTTTACATATGATTGTAAGCGTGTTTTCTAGGAGATGTGGGAGTTATAGGATGTACCTCAAAGGTGATAGTCCCCATCAAACAGTTATGATTGTGTGTGAGTTAAAGTGATTTTCTCATATCTCAAATCATCATAACATTGAGACACTTTTGTAATCTTGCAATATTTTCACACAACACGCAATATTCTTTGCTACTATTGATACATGTGCAGGTACAATGTGATTTGGCCATCATAAGGTTAACATGTGTTGATGTATGCTCACTAAACTATCTTAATTTGTTTTTTAAAATATAAAATTGGTTAGACTTGTTGTGTGTGTGTGTGTGTGTGTGTGTGTGTGTGTGTATGTGTTTTTGGGAGCTTATGCTTAACTCTTATTGTTTGAGAGATGTTTTTGAGAGGTTAAAATGTTGGTTGGATTATTGGCTGTGTTGCATGTTTGATTGCATTCATATTTGTGTTTTTCCCTTCTTGAAAAACTGGTTTTAAGCCATCTCTACACCTTCTCGACACCTCTCGATACCTGGCTTATCTGTCGAGATCTTTAGTTGATTTTTTATCGCAATCTCGACACCTCTTGATAGCTAGGTGGATCGATTGAGAAAGTTCTTGTCTCCTCGATAGCTTCTCGATAGCTATTCGATCCACCTCGATAGCTGTTCGATCCATCGAGGTATGCTCGATAGCTTCTCGACACCATTCGATCCATCGAGATCCTCTGCATGCATTGTTTTTGACATGTTTTGCATATTTCTTTGATCTTGTCATCCATAGCATATTGTTTCATTACATTTATGCATTTTTATGGATTCTTTGTGCCCCCTTAATCATTTTTTATTATCTTTATGTTTCTCGGGTGAAGCTTTATAGTTTTTTGTACCCTTTGTCAATCATGACAAAAAGGGAGAGAAATTGAAGAACTTGGGTTTCTTTTTAAGATTTTACAAGTTAGGAGGAGAAATACATGCCCTTGTAAGGGGAAGATGTGTTTCATCTAGTTAGGGGGAGTGTTTACTTCCTTGTTATTGTAGGAGCTACTTTTAGCTTCTTTTTCTTGTACCTTAGGTCTTGTGACTATTCTTACATACATGATGCTTATTAAGTGGTATATGTGATGATGTATGTTTTCTTCACCTATATCTACATGTGTTGTTTATTTTCTCTCTTTATACACATGTTTCTTTATTTGTATGCAATCTATTATTTCTGTTTCACATAAAGATGCTTTGATGTGTTTTGTTTAAAGTGTTTCAAAAATATAGGTTGTCAATGTCTTCCATGCCATGAACTCTATTCTTGCAAAGTTTTTCAAAAGTTTATATTAGGATATATTTTATTTTATTCGACAAGTAATCATGAGTGGAGTGTCTCTCATATGTTCATTTGTTTTTTGTGGTTTTGTCACGGATTGCTAAAGGGGGAGATTATGAAGGACATATTTTATGTAATTGGCTAATTCTTTAACAACACGCACTTTACTTGTATTTGGGTAGATCTAGGATGTGTTTAATACTTCAAAGAGTATGTTGTTCAAGTTTAGTATTAAAGCCATGAAGATTAGACCAAGCAACAAGTGAAGAAAATGTGTTTACTAAAACTGGACAAATAGTTGGACACCTGTGGACACCTGCGGACAACTGCTTGACACCTACTCGATAGATAGCTATCTATCGAGATTTAATGAATGAAGCCCGACAACTTCTCGATCGATCGAGGTATCTATTGAGGTTACAGGAATTCATATTTCCAAATCTAATTTTCGGCCCATGTTTATGTATTTGTGTAGGGTTTCTTTTCTCACAACCCTAGGCATATATAAGGCTTATTTTAAAGGTCGTCATATAAGAGAATACAATGAGAACATATGTAAAAGGCGACCGAAGCCTTATTTTCTTTGAAAGAAGCTACTACGTCTTTGCGTCTTAGGGTTTTATAACCAAGTGCTTCTTGATCTTCATTGTTGATGAAGTTGATAGGACATATGCGTTTCACTTGTTTAGAACATATGTCATTCATTTATGTAATTGGCCAATCCTTTGACAAAACGCACTTTACTTGTAATTGGGTAGAATTAGGATGAATTTTATACTTTAAGAAACTGTATTTTAAGATTAAGTGTTGAAATCATCAAGTTTGTCCAAGAAATAAGCTAAAAAGTGCAAGTTCATTAAAGCTCGACAGCTAGCATGTGTCGAGGCTTAAAGAGCTGTTTTAGCCCCGTGGCTCGACAACATCTCTATATCTCTATCTGTCGAGATTTAAGAAAAACAGATTCTGAGTTATATTTTGATTCTAATTCGTGGATATGTCTTTGGGCTTTCTTTTCTCCTAACCCTAGACATATAAAAGGATTATTTTAAAGGTCATCAAAGTGATGCAAGTTGCATAAGCATTGACAAATCCTTGTTCATGCAAATTGTGACTTGAGACAAAATTCTTGCCCTAGTTCATCTCTCTTGTGAAGAAGTTGCTATGTCTTTGTACCGTAGGGTTTTGTAACCAAGCATCTTCTTGATCTTCATCGTGTGGATGAATTGAAGAACTTTGTAGCCAGCAATCTTCTCTAGTTGGTGATTGAAATCGCATACTGGGATCCACGCAATTGGTTAGTCACGTACTTGGGAGCCGTGCATTGAAAGGAGAAATTATCACTACAGAACAAGTCCAATTGGGTATTAGGGTAAGGGTTCAACTATAGGTTGGTAAGGTACTTGAGATTCTTTTACTAGTAACCGCTTGTTGTGATAATAGTGGAATTTCAGGAGTGGTGACCTTAAAATCACCTAATGGGGTTTTTGCTGTGTAGGTTTACCCCATTCGTAAACAAATCACCACGTCATTTATTTTCCACTGCATACTTTAGTTTATTGGTGATTTGTTTGTGCTACCACGCATTTGCATGTTAATTTGATTAATTAATAACTTGGCTAATTAATCAACATAATTCATCACAAGGGGTCAATACGTTTTTGGTCTATCAGAAGTGAAGAACTTTGCAGTCAACATTCTTCTTTCTCAAGTTGGTGAGTGAGTCACTTCCTGGGATTCATGCATCAAAGGGTGGCGTTCATATATTGAAGAGTTCAAAAGTTCTAAAGTAGTAGAAGGTTTCTGCTGTAGGTTCATCTACGAGAATTGTAGAGTTTAGGGACAAATGTTTTGTACTAGATCTGAAATTTCTCTTTACTATAGTTGATTGCTTTTCGAGGAGGTTTCCCGCCAAGTTTTTTACTGTGAAACTTGTTCGTTTCATTGGTTTTCTTGGGTCATCATATCTTGTCTTATTTATTTTTCCGCTGCACTTAGTTTTGACATGATATTGATGTTTGTTTGTTTTAACAAGTTTTATGCATAATAAATCTAATTAACAACTTGAGCTTAAAATTTGTTAATTCTATCAACTAGGGTCTAAATTTCCCAACACTATCAAAATTTTCAAATACAACAAGATGTCTGTCCAAAGCCCACGGTTCTCCTTGAAGAACTCTTTCAGCATCAACTTCCAATTCAACAGCAAAATCCACCCTTTGTACGCCATAAAGGGTGAAATGTCTTTGCAACAACCTTAACATTTAGAGTTCTACGAGTAAAGAATTTCCCAGCAAGAACAAATCCCTCTTCTTTCTATCAGCCCTCAATGAAATATGATTTTCCTCTGATTACGACAATGTTAAATTCTTCTAGCATGTTGATAATTCCTTCATTGAAAAGGCTAACTAAAAATAGCAATGAACAACCTTACTAGACATAGCAGTGAATACCACCAATCTCCAAACAGATACAGAGAAACAAAGTATTACTAGACACAAATGCAAAAACATAAATCTCCAAGCAAACACGAGAATACTAGAGAACCCACCTTCCTTCTCAAAGAGAAGGGAACTACATACTACAAGAAATAGATGCAAAACTACCTTTATAGGAAAGCCAATTGCTCTTACTTGAGAACTTCATGTTATGTTAGCGTGCAAATGGAGATATGTTTGATCAATACTTTGTCCATGTTGTTAAATTGTTATTAACATTTCAATCACTATGTTGTTTTATCCAAAAAAAAAAAAAATCACTATGTTGTTTGGACTTTGGACTTTCGTTTGATTGAAATAGTTTGGGATAGTTGTTTTGAAATAGTTTGGGATAGTTGTTGATTGAAATAGTTTTGGATAGTTATTCATATGCCGAGAAATGCTATGTGTTGATACCCACTTTTGACAAAAGGCCGAATGGCAGAAGAAGCCCAACAATATGAAGAAAAAGGGGAGAGAAAATAGTAAAGTAAAACCTAGTAGGCCGAAATTGCAGGAATAATGGTCAGCAGGCCCGCAAGAATAATAAGTGGAAAAGAAGAAGCAAATGGGTCGAGGAAGCCCAAGAAATGAAATAGTAAACCCATGGGAATAATAAGAGGTAAAGAAGAAGTAAATGGGTCCGGAAAGCCCAAGAAATGAGGGCGGTAATGATATAGTAGGAGCATTGCAGTGGCATGGCATTTCCCCAATCAAGAAGCCCACAAACATAGGAAAGAAAAGGACATGAGCTAGGCAAAAAGGAAAGGGTCTGCACCCAAGAAATGCCCAGTCCAAATGAGAGATGGAAAGCAGAGAACGTGAACCCAAAGGCCCATGTTTCTCTCACGTCGCAAGAGTTAAATAAATACTAGAATGTACAATAGAATTAGACAAATACGGAGGTAATGACAAAGGTGTGAGGCTAGAAAAGTAATGGATTCAGATGGAAGTAGAGCATACACACAGGACCTAAGCACCACTTACTTGTACCCAACCAATACATGGAAGGTGGGCCATAGGTCAAGGGTATAAGAGGGTGTGGTCCAGCGGTGGGAAGAAAAGGGGAGTCTATTTTGGGGTTCCCGCTAAAACTTCTTTGGGGAGAAATCTCCTGCTGGGATGACATCTCCCAAAAAGAAGTAAATATGATCTGGAACCACTGGATGCATGCTATAGAGATAGGTGAAGAAGAGGTTTAGCCCTTATCCGGATGAGAAAAGTAAGAGACAAAACAAGCCATATTTGTTTGGGAATGAGGCATGGCACAACTAGTAGTAGGCAGTCTTGGAAGGACACTCACAACGAGTTAAAAGCGGTTGAGGAGTAAAAATGGTAAATCCTGTCACGGCAGACAGTATAAATATTTATGAATAGTGAAAGGGAGGAGGAACCACGACAAGAAATAGAGGTAAAACAAGGAAGCAAAAGAGGAAAAAAGAAGAAGGAAAGACACAGAAATCTAATAAAAACATGAGTGATAGGAATAGAGGTATGCATCAATAGGCTACCTATTTATCTCCCTCTTGACAGACCCATTCTTTGTGAAGTCAAGGATTAGAGTTTAAGCCATCTAAGTCATTTTTCCAAATTGTGTAATCTATATAGCAGGAGTCTTCTTTGAGGTTACCCAAGTAGGAGATTAGCTCCCTTTTTGAACTTGTGTTTGCTAAAAAAACTAAGCCCACATCTTTGGGCAGACAAGTTCTACTTTTGGTTGATGAATGATTAATTTGTTAGCTTAATGCTGAATTGTTTGTCATAATCTTGATATATGTGATTGTATTATTTTGCCATGACTTTGTGATTTTGCTTTGTTGTGTTATTTAGGCGTTAGTGATATTTGTAAAATGTTTTGGCTATCTTGTCGTATTGTGTTCCTGATGTAATATCTGTAACAATGATTCCTACTGCAAGCACGTTGTACATTCAAGACTTCTGCCAAGGCGCGTCTATGCTGGGATGACCCAACTTATGCACAAGTTGGCCTAAGGTGTGTCTCACTTAGGCCAGTTCCAACTCTCCTACCTTAGAATCATGGGCGTAGTGCAGTAGGAGAAATCAAAGCCCAAAAACACAAAAGGCCCACCACACTATGTTCACAACATTTTCATAATAAATCTTAAGTGGTAAGTCATTATTGGTTATTATGGGAGGGTAAAAAAGTGATAGGCCAAAAACTTATTGACCCCTTGTGATGAATTAAGTTGATTAATTAGCTAAGTTTAATAATTAATCAAATTAACATGCAAACACGTGGTAGTACAAACAAATCACCAATAAACTAAAATGCAGCAGAAAATAAATTGACACGGTGATTTGTTTATGAATGGGGAAAACCTCCAAGGCAAAAACCCCATCGGGTGATTTCAAGGTCACTATTCTTGAGAATCCACTATTATCACAACAAGCGGTTACAAGTAAAGGAATCCCAGTACCTTATACCAACCTACAGTTGAACCCTTACCCCAATACCCAATTGGACTTGTTTTGGAGTGATAATCTCTCATTTTCAATGCACGGCTCCCAGTACGTGACTAACCAATTGCACGAATCCCAGTACGCGACTTCAATCACCAACTTGAGAAAGATGTTGGCTGCAAAGTTCTTCAGTTCATCCTCACAATGAAGAACAAGAAGATGCTTGGTTACAAAACCCTATGGTGCAAAGACACAGCAGCTTCTTCACAAAAAGATGAATTAGGGCAAACTTTGTCTTTGGTCACAAATTGCTTGAACAGACTTTGCTCAATGCTTGTGCAACTTATGCTTACTTTGACGCCCCTTAAAATAATTCTTTTATATATCTAGGGTTACGAGAAAAGAAGGCCCAAAGACATATCCACGGATTAGAATTAAAATAGTACTGAAAAACTGTTTTTCTTAAATCTCGACAGCTAGAGGTATCGAGGTGCTGTCGAGTAGCTGTCGAGTCACGAGGCTGGAACAACTTCTTAAAGTTTGATAGATGCAGCTGTCGAGCCAACTGTCGAGCTTTAATGAAGAGCACTTCTCAGCTTGTTTCTTGGACAGACTTGCATGGCTTTAACACTTGATCTTGAAACTTTATTTCTTGAAGCATAAAAAACATCCTAGGTTTACCCAATTACAAGTAAAGTGCGTTTTGTTAAAAGATTAGTCAATTACATAAAAGAATGACATATGTTCTTATCAAGTGAACCACATATGTCCTAGCAATCTCCCTCTTTGGCAATTCGTAACAAAACCACAACAAACAAATGAACATATGAGAGAAGTCATAAAGCACTCAACTCATACTCACTTGTTGATATACAATAAAATCTATCATAAGATAAACTCTTGAAAAACTTTACAAAAATAAAGTTCATGGCATGGAAGACTTTGATAACCTGTATTTCTAAAACACTTTAAACAAAACACATCAAAGCATCTTTGTGTGAAGTGGAAATAATAGATTGCATACAAAATAAAGCAACATGTGTATAAAGAAAGAAAAGAAACAACACATGTAGAGGTAGGTGAATAAAACATACACTATCATATATATATATATATATATATATATATATATATACCACTTGATAAACATCATGTATGTAAAAATGTGGTCACAAGAGCTAGGTACAAGAACAGTGTATCTCTAACAAGAAAGAAAGAAAAGATACATTTAATTCTTACTACAACCCTCAAAAACAAACTCTCCCCCTAAAAAAAATTTCCTAACTCTCCCCCTAAGAATGACTACTCACATATCCAAAACTACTCTCCCTTTTTGTCACGAGTGACAAAGGGTAAGTAAGTCAAGTAGATATCTCGTCAGAACTGGAAGAGCTAGCATCTCCATCCTCATCATCATCATCGCTGGAACCATCATCAAGTGTCTCGGATGCCTTGGGAGGAGGAGAGGGAGACTTCACAAAACCACCAAGGAGAGCCTGCCGTTTAGCAATGCAGCCAACACAAGTGTTCACTTGATACAACTCGGTAGAAAGTGTATCAAGGCGAGCATCCATGCGCTGAAGCTGCGCCATGATTGCATCCAAAGACACACCTTCTGCTGAAGAAGAGGAAGCGGAGGTAGAAGGATCTGAAGGAGTGGGAGGAGCTATCGAACCGGACTGCCTCGCACGAAACTACGCCTTGCTCCGTTTAACGGTAGCGTAGTCAATGACACACATAAAGGAGAAGTGGTTGGATGAGGGAAAAGGAACAGAGAAGTGGTGTAAGATCCGCATGATAGTAGAAGAAAAGATGAGCTTATTACGGGTAGTCGTATCCTTATACACGTCTATGATAGAAATGATAAAATGTGAAGAAAAATCGATGGAAAGGTCCTTAAGAAGGGGCAACAAAAACGAGAACGAGACTCTTTAATGGAGTTGTAGTGAGAGAGAGGATACAACACAAAAGTCATCACCGTGTTCAAGAATCTAAGACCTTTAGTAAAAGGTCGACATGATGTAAACTGACACTCACTCCAATCAGCTGGGTGCTAATAAAAAGCAGAGATCATCTCGTCTTTGGACACAGTTTGTAGATGCTCATAACTGGGGTAGTTAGGATGCGCAACCCTTAGAACATGAAGCACATCGGATACCAACTCTGGTGTGACAACAATGCATGTACCTTGAACTCGAGTATAAAAGAGAGGTACTGAAGTATCAGTTCCATGCATGTTGGAGTAGAACTCCTGAATTAGCACGGAAGGACATGTGACCGGGACCTCACACAGTGACTCCCATTCCCGTCTGTGAATGACATTGGGAAGGTCAGTGTCAAAAAATCCGACAAAACAACTTAGCGTTCCAAATGAACACCTCGTTTAGAGAAGTACTCTAAGAAGTCCTTTTGGGCTTTCTCATCACAGAACCAAACAGAGGAGGGAGTAGGATCAGAGGATGAAGAGGCCCTAGAACGCAGAGGGTTCTGGGACGGAGCAAACTTACGTTTTGGTGCCATTGACGCACTAACATAAACTAGAGAGAAAGGGGGAAGAGGAAAACACTTAGAAAAGTTCCAATACAGTTCAAATATAGCAAGTATATCGAAAGAAAAGAACGTATGCATGAACATGTGACACGCCATTTAAAAACATCATGGGCTCCGCCCAATCCAAACCTACTAGCACACAATCAATTGCACACATCTAAATGCATGATAATATAGGTTTAATGCTCATGGAATGCAATGTATGAGATTTGAAATTCATTTTGGTAAAAACCCGTCCCAAAAATTTCACAAAACTCAACAATTTTGAAAAACCCCAAAATTTTTCAAAAACTCAAAAACATACGTTTCAAAACATGAAATGCATATAGAATGAAAGATAAAAAGCTTACCAAGAGAAGAAAAACTTGAAAAAGCTTGAAGAAATCTTGAGGAGAGTATATGAGTGAGAGAAAGTGAAAAAAGGAGGTGAGAAAATGAAGCTATCGAGAGAGAGATCGAGAGAAATGAAGTCCGGATCGCACAAAAACTATTTATAGAACCTCAGTAAATCTTGACAGATGAAGGTGTCGAGAGGTATCGAGACAAGTGTTGAGGTAGGTGTTGAGAACACAGGCATCGACAGATGCAGCTATCGAGGAGGTGTCGAGGAACGAAACATTAGACACGAGAAAGAAGCTTGATCGATCCACCAACTGTTGAGAATCTATTGAGAGGTCAGGAGGTTTCTCGATCGATCCACCAAGCTGTCGAGAGGTCAAGAGGTTTCTCGATCGATCCAGAAGCTATCAAGAGATGTCGAGATTACTATAAGATGCAATTGGAGAGCTCGACAGATAAGCTAGGTATCGAGAGGTGTCGAGAAGGTATCGAGATGGCTTAAAATAGTTTTTCAAGAAAGGAAAAACACAGATATGAATGCAATCAAACATGTAACTTAGCCAATGATCCAACCAACATTTTAACTTCTCAAAATCATCTCTCAAACCAAAGAGTTAAGCATATAGTTCTCAAACACACACACACACACACACACACACACACACTAAATAAGTCTAACCAATTTTATATTTCAAAAACAAGTTAAGACAGTTTAGTGAGCATACATTAGCACATGTTAACCTTGTGATGGCCAAATCACATTATACCTATACATGTATCAAGAGTAACAAAGAATATTGCGTGTTGTGTGTGAAAAACATTGCAAGATTGCACAAGTGTCTTTATGTTATGACGATTTGAGATATGAGAAAATCACTTTAACTCACACACAATCATAACTGTTTGATGGAGACTATCACCTTCGAGGTACATCCTATAACTCCCACATCTCCTAGTAAAACACGCTTGCAATCATATTTAAAGCATTCTGTTCTTTTTGCTTTTATTTTCTTTGCGTATTTTTTTTTAATTAAGCAAACCATACATGGGTATACAAAGGAGAGAAAAGACATACCCAATTATGTTAAGTTTTTTGACATTGCACTTTTGCTATGTCGAAGCATATAGATGTCATATCATGATTGGCGGGTAACAGTGGTGAGATGGTTATTTATGCCTTTCTTTTAGGATTTTCTAGTCCTTCCCGTCAAAAAGAGTGATACGAGTGTTAAGTATAAGAGATCACTTAACCTTACTCATCACAAACAAAGAGCCATAAAGTTCACTTGCTTAGTTTGTGCATAAGAATGCTCATCTAAGCTACAAGTGATACAAAATTTAGAAAACTCTATTTCAATGGCCATTTTAAGGTTCACAAGAATCGATGTACACAAACACACACTGTGTTTGTATTTTTTTGAATTTTTTTTTTTTTATTTTTGAATCAATACAAAATAATTAAAAACTGAAAAACTAATAACCAAAAACATGCAAGACAAAACAAAGCAATGCATAAAAACTAAACTGACTCAAAACATTAAAGCAAAGCACACAAGTAATGCAAAAACAAAGAAAAAACAGATGAAGAGAGAGAAAAAGTGATTCAATCACTTGGAACCCTTTTCCTTCTACACCTTGGAAGAACCTTTCCTTTTCGCAAACCCTTGAACTGGCGGTAAGGGGGAAGAATTGATACCGTTCAGGTTTGAAAGAAACATGAGGGCTTTGAGAAGATCACCGAGAGGTGCAAATGAGGATGGAAACTAATTCTGGTTTCCCGATGCCAACATGCTGTTGCTATTTTGAGTGGCTAACCACTTATAGCAATTTGGTCGAGTATGACCAGCTGCTCCACAGTGATGACAAAGATGCTGCTTCTTTTGTTTATGCCATTGAGAGTTTGCCTAGCCTTAGGATTTTTTAAAATCCTTCTTATCCTGCTTAGGGGGTGCTCCCAAGATAGATGTACCCTTGTCTATAATCTTACTAACTAATTTAGTTTTAGAATTTGTGTTCTCAATTTCAACATTATTGCTAGGAGGAACAAAAAGCAGTAATACTAGCAGAAGCAATATTAGAGGAAAGGAAATCATACCCTAAACCTATTCAATCTGAAGCAGATTTTTGAAAACTGAGCATCTCATCGAGCTTAGTGCTTGAAGTCCTTTCTAGTTGAGCGCTGACTTGGAATAGTTTTGCCTTAAGCTTCTTAGTCTTCTCAACTAACAAGTTATTTTCAAACCTTAGTGCTTTAATAGTTTGATTTGCTTCATAAAATTTTGTGGAAAGCTCTTCATGTTCAAGCTCCACATCACTGAGTTTCTTGGTGGTCAACCCTTACAGTTTTTCGTGCTTTTCTGAGACCTTATATAGTTTAGCATAGGCTGTGTGAATGTCATCTTGATCGTCCATCTTCTCAAACTTGGCTTCCACCAATTCCTCTTCTTCATCCACATCTTCAACAATCCCTTTAATACGATTAATTGTGGCAGTGAAGGCATTCAAGATTCCGTCATCCTCATTGTCGGAATCATCTTCAGGCTTGAAACTAATTCTAGTTTCCCGATGCCAACATGCTGTTGCTATTTTGAGTGGCTAACCACTTATAGCAATTTGGTCGAATATGACCAGCTGCTCCACAGTGATAACAGAGATGCTGCTTCTTTTGTTTAGGCCATTGAGAGTTAGCCTTCTTAGCCTTAGGGTTTTTTAAAATCCTTCTTATCCTGCTTAGGGGGTGCTCCCAAGATAGATATACCCTTGTCTATGTTTTCACTAACTAATTCAGTTTTAACATTTGTGTTCTCAATTTCAACATTATTGCTAGGAGGAACAAAAACAGTAGTACTAGCAGAAACAATATTTAAGGAAGAGAAATCATACCCTAAACCTGTTCGATCTGAAGCAGATTTTTGAAAACTAAGCATCTCATCGAGCTTAGCGCTTAAAGTCCTTTCCAGTTGTGCTCTGACTTGGAATAGTTTTGCCTTAAGCTTCTTAGTCTTCTCAGCCAAGAAGTTATTTTCAAACCTTAGTGCTCCAATAGTTTGATTTGCTTCATCAAACTTTGTGGAAAGCTCTTCACGTTCAAGCTCCACATCACTGAGTTTCTTGATGGTCAACCTATACAGCTTCTTGTGCTTTTCTAAGACCTTATATAGTTTAGCATAGGTTGTGTGAATGTCATCTTGATCATCCATCTTCTTAAACTTGGCTTCCACCAATCCCTCTTCTTCATTCACATCTTCAACAATCCCTTCCGTAGGATTAACTATGGCAGTGAAGGCATTCAAGATTTCGTCATCCTCATTATCAGAATCATCTTTAGGCTCGGTGTCGCTTAGTGTAACAGCAAGTGCCTTGCTTTTTCCAATCATCTTGAGATACGTTGGGCATTCCTATTTCATGTGTCCAAAGCCTTGACACCCAAAGCACTTAGGTCCTATAGGAACAGTGTACTGACTGTCATCCCTTACAACCTTCTTCCCTTTGTCTTGACCCTTGAATTGAGAAGAACTAGATTGCCTACGGTCCTTGTTGAAGCCTTTTCCATTGGCATTTTTCATGAACCTTTTGAATTGCCTGGTGATGTAGGACTTCATCTTAGAATCTTCATCGTCTGAAGACTCTTCCATCTCACTGCTCTTGGCCTTTAGTGCCATATTCTTGCTCTTGCTTGTCTTTCTCATTCTAGACAAACCCAACTCATAGGTCTGTAGATTTCCAATCAGCTCTGTCAAAGGAATTTTATCAATATCCTTCGATTCCTCAATTGCGGTGATCTTGGTATGGAATCTTTCGGAAAGAGATCTGAGCACTTTTCTCATAATCTTGGATTCTAGGATAGTTTCTCTAAGATTAAAGGCAGAGTTCACTATGTCTTTGAGTTTTGCATAGAACTCATCAAATGACTCATTCTCCTCCATTTTTATCTCTTCGAAGCTTGTAGTGAGCCTTTGAAACTTCAAATCCTTGACAGCCTTTGTTCCTTCATAGGTTGTCTGGAGGATGGTCCATACTTCCTTTGCAGTTTTAGTGGAGGATATCTTCTTAAATTCCTTATTTGTTACTGCACTGAACGACGCATTCAATGCCCTGCTGTTAAAGTTTGCCACCTTGATCTTTGCCTCATCCCAATCGGTCGGCGCTTTCTTTGGCTTGGTCCAGCCAATCTCCACAACTTGCTACACTTTCTCATTTAGAGATTGCAAAAAAAGCTCTCATGCGTACTTTCCAGTATGCATAGTTAGTCCTATCAAATAAAGGAGGGATAATAAGAGGTTGTCCTATATCCGTGACAAATAGGGTTCAATGGATCACACACAAGGATTAAACCCTAATTAGAGTGTGCTTGTTCTGATACCACTTAATAGGCCAAAAACTTATTGACCCCTTGTAATGAATTAAGTTGATTAATTAATCAAATTAGCATGCAAACGTGTGGTAGCACAAACAAATCACCAATAAACTAAAGTGTAGCGGAAAATAAATTGACATGGTGATTTGTTTACGAATAGGAAAAACCTCCAAGGCAAAAACTCCACCGGGTGATTTTAAGGTCACCACTCTCAAGAATCCACTATTATCACAACAAGCGGTTACAAGAAAAGGAATCACAGTACCTTATACCAACCTACAGTTGAACCCTTACCCCAATACTCAATTGGACTTGTTCTGTAGTGACAATCTCTCATTTTCAATGTACGGCTCCTAGTACGTGACTAACCAATTGCGCGGATCCCAGTACGTGACTTCAATCACCAACTTGAGAAAGATGTTGGCTGTAAAGTTCTTCAATTCATCCTCACAATGAAGAACAAGAAGATGCTTGGTTACAAAACCCTATGGTGCAAAGACACATCAGCTTCTTCACAAAGAGATGAACTAGGGCAAACTTTGTCTCTGGTCACAAATTGCTTAAACAGACTTTGCTTAATGCTTGTGCAACTTGTGCTTACTTTGGCGGCCCTTAAAATAATCTTTTTATATATCTAGAGTTATGAGAAAAGAAGGCTTAAAGACATATCTATGGATTAGAATCAAAACAGTACTGATAAACTGTTTTTCTTAAATCTCGACAGCTAGAGGTGTCGAGGTGCTGTTGATAAGCTGTCAAGCCACGGGGCTGGAACAGCTTCTTAAAGCTCGATAGATGTAGTTGTTGAGCTTTAATGAAGAGCACTTCTCAAATTTTTCCTTGGACAGACTTGCATGACTTTAACACTTGATTTTGAAACCTTGTTTCTTGAAGTATCAAAAACATCCTAGGTCTACCCAATTACAAGTAAAGTGCATTTTGTCAAAGGATTAGCCAATTACATAAAAGAATGACATATTTTTTTATCAAGTGAACCACATATGTCCTAACAAAAAGTAATTTCAGTTGTGGATCCAAATTAGAACCAATAATAACTTATCATCTATAATTTGTTGTGAAAATATTATGAAATGTTGTGGATGTAGTATTTCTCACTTTAATAATAGAATAGATTCAATGGAATTATATTCCAATCACTTTCTTAAAAAAAAAAAAAAATTCCAATCAAAATTCCTATAAAATTAATTTTTATACTTATTACGGGTCTAGCTTATTATGTATAGATTTTATTTAACAGTGGGTTTTGATTAGCTCAACTGGTAAAGTCTCTGATGGTTGAATAAGAGATTTAAGGTTGAATCCCTGCCTACACCAAAAATCCTGATTGGTGTCTTGGTTTGATGAGAGAGATATCATCAGAAGCAAATGCCATAGGTTGAAATTCTCTAAAAAGAAAAAGTATGGATTTTATAATTTTATAATTAATACACTTTGGTTATGATTTTTTTCTCCATATTTGTTAAAAAATGGGAGCATATTCCTTAGATATTCAATTCTAAAATAAAAATTCATATTATATAAAACAATCATGGTTTGATGAAGGATACCGATCTATGATGATAGAATAGATTCAATGAATAAATGCCTAATACTTCCCTCATTCCACAATCCATGATTGCATCGTTAAACCTCACCATTCTTGGTTTTGGAGAGGCATCATCACACCTAGGAACAGAAAACTTCAGGAAGGAAGGTGGGTTATAGGTTCAGGTTCGAGTTCCAATATTCCTCTTAGTCATAAGGATTGGTTTCCTTGTCAGCCACAAGCTTTGGAACAAAACCATCTGAGTGAAGGAGCAGTGGCTGATCTCATTGATAGTGCTTCTCATTAGGGGAGTGCAGCCAACCTACCAACTCACCAAAACCGACCCAACCCGTCAGGTTGGGACAGTTCTTAGGCCTTAGCGGGTTGGGTTGGGTTACAATTTTTTTTTTTTTTGATAGCCAGTTGGGTTAGGTTTAGGTCATAAAATTTCAAACCCGCTAAACCCAGCCTGACCTACCCATATATTTAATATATATTACGTAATTAGTAAATTTTTTAAAATAACCAAATCTTCATATTTTATATGAAAGTCAATTAGTTCACACAAACCCTAATAAATTACTATTGTTGTTTAGTCATTATTGTTGTTTGCCTTTAAGAAGTTACATTGATACAAATTTTGGGGTTTTTTAATATTTATATTTATATTTTTTTTCTACTCAATTTAATAATGATAATAATAATAATAATAAATTTGTCCAACCCATAGGTTCAACCTGACTCATGTGGGTTGGGTTAGGTTGGGTTGGACTTATGTGATAGGTTGAATTGAGTTGAATTTTTTTTGACCCACCATGGTGGGTTGGGTCAAAAAATCCCCGCAACCCGACTTATGCACACCCCTACTTCTCATGCTTGGAAACCAAATTTAGTAAGAGCTCTTTATCCTAGGCCTATAAGTCAGGAGGTTCTGAGACTGCCTATCTCCAAGACTGGATCAGATTCTGATAGACTTGTATGGAGACACTCCTCATCAGGGGATTACCAGGTTAAGAAACCTTATGAACTCATTGCTAAGTGATAATAGCTTAATTTTGCATATTTATATCATTATTAGAAAAACATTATCATACTTATTTTGAGTTAATTTATGCATTTTATAGTTGATTTTGGAATAATGCTAAATAATCAATTTTGTGCTTAATTGAATTTTAATGCATGAATTTGTCTTTTGTAGGATAATGGAATTAAATAAGTGGATTTGTGTAAAGAAGAAAGCTAATGACCTTTAATTTTACAAGGACCATGATGAAGTCCAATTGGAGAAAGGAATTAAAGGAAATTTGCACCTAATCCAAGTCCAATACGAATTAAGATTCCAGCTTCCACACCAATTAGTATTTGGAACATAACTTTTGGCTCAGATGTTCCATTGAGATGATTCAAGTTAGGCTTTAAATCTAACTTAAAGGGCTATAACTTTGTAGTATACCAAAAGTCCGAATTCTGAAGTTAAATGGGCCAAAAAACTTCGGTTAAGTGAAGCATAAAAACCTGGGATTTCCTCCAAATGGGAATTCAACTTGTAATAGAATTCCTTGACCTATTTAAAGGCTTTTTAGGGCAAAATTTAGAGGAAGGCTGTAGTAGAACATAATTTAGGTTTTCTTAAAGTTTCTTTACAGTTTTTAGAGTTCTATTTGTGTTATGGTTTGCTAGAAGCATTGCTAAGGCAAGGAGTGAAACCTAACCGTTTATTGGTATGTTCTTAACAATTATTTATTGGTTTTAATGCTTATGTTTTTATGTTTTTTACTGTTTTAATCATCTAGAAAAGTGTTTAGTTCTGTATAATTCTTTGATTTATCGTAAACTTCGGGCACGTTAAATTAGTATTCCTTGCAAACTAATTCACTAGTTTTGTTTTACCTAAAATCAATCAATTGCATGAAACTATCTTAGACAATTAATTCTTGAGTTTTTATTGTTTAATTATCCGACTAAGATCATCCTTCGTATGAATTTTAATTGAGTTATAAAATAAATATTGTTAAGACTACCAATAGATGTGTTGTGTGTGGATCCCTAAATCTTAGCGCCTTAATAAATTGTTATTTTCACTCAATTTAAATTACTTTCACTAAACTATTAAAAATATCTTCAATTAAACTTTATTATTTTAGTTTTATTCTCTTGTGGTTTGCTACTCAATTCCTTTTTTCTTGTGGATTCGACCTTGGACTTATCGAGTTATTACTTCGCGACAATCCTCACTTGGGAGCATTATTTAAGTCGCAGCACGAGGGACTCAAGTGTTTCTAATCTACCATTGTGGCATTTGATTTAGAAGGTGCAAGTACCTTCAAAGATTTATTATTTGGTATAAAGGCTCTTACATGGCAGCTTGCCTACATTCTCTACCCTTAGGAGTAGAGGGATTCGTGTGTCAAGCAATGCCCTCTTTGTGATGAAGCTGAAGAAATAACTTCCCATCTTTTTCTGTTTTGTTCTTTTAGCAGAGCTAGCTACTTGGCATGGCACCTCATTGGCTATGCATACTTCTGATTTAAGGAATAGTTCCATACAACAATGGATTGAAAGGTTGCTTCAGATTCATAAAGACCTTGAATAAGATAATATGAGCTACTTGCAGGGAATATTCATAATTCTTTGGAGCATATGGACTCATAGGAATTTAGTTGTTCATGAAGGGAAACATCCAAATCCTCTAGAAGTTGTTCTAACAGCTTAGTCTCTTGTTTGCAAGTTTAAGGAAGCTTTCTCTAGTTGTAGTGTAGCAACTCGTAGACCATCAGACCAACAAGGAAGGATTCAGTTCCCTCAAAAGCCTTGGCAACTAATCATCAAGGTGGCTGGAGCAAGAGCCAAGAAGCTTCATCGAGCTGGGTTTGCCTATGAAACTAGAAATATGCAAGGGGAGGTAATTTTGCAGAGAGTGTCTAGCTATATAGAGAAAATGGGTGCTCTCATTATCCTAGAAGCAATGGTTGAAGTTGCTATCAAAGCTAGGAGTTTAGGTTTCAAGTTACTTTTGTTCTTACTGATAGCTTGAGACCTGTTCTGGTCTCCAATGGGATATGCAGACCCAATTGGATGGAGAGGATTTTGGTGGAGGACTTATATAGTTTAGCTCAGTCCGATGTGGTCTGTCACTCTATTTTTGTTCTAAAGATTGTAATAGGTGATGTTAAATTCCTAGCTAAGTTGGCTATTGACATGCCAATTAACCATTGTATGGTTTAACTCTCTTGTTTTCTGGTTTTATCAAAAAAAAAAAAAAAAAAGGAATTATATTCCAATCAAATTTTCTAAAGTGCCTTTATAAAACTAAATTTTATACTTGTTGTGGGTCTAGCTATTATGTATAAATTTAATAATTTTTTTTCAACAAAAAAAAAAATTGCAAAATTTTTTTACATATCATTGTCCTTTGTTTAAAATTGTTTTCTCCATAAATGTTTAAAACAATGGCAGCATCTTCCCTAAATATTAAATTCAATTTTTTTTTTGATGATATGTAAAACAATTTTGAAATTTTTTTTTTGTTGAAACAATTAATTTTTTTTAAGTTAATACATATTTGAAATTGAAATAAATACATCATAGAGTTTGTCATTTGTTCTTTTTTTTTCCTATTAAATTTCATACAATAGTGTAATTTGATTAAGCTTATACTTGCCAACAGTTTTTTAATTAAATTAGTACAATTAATGATTATAAATGAAAAAAAGTTAAATGTTATACTAATAATGAGATTTTATATACATACACACACGTACACTAGTCTTTTCATTTGCTCATGCTTTGAGACGCTTCTATTTTTTTTTAAAGAGAAAAATTTTAAATCATCATAATTCGGGGTTAATGTATATATATATATTTTGAGGGGGTTAATGTATTTTCTAGTCACACAAAAATACTTAAGATATTTTTATATTTTGTGCTACATCTCATCATACTCCTAGCTAAGAATTTTGGTGATTGGAAGATGCATCAACCCCATAATTATGATGAATGAAATTTTTTGTCCTTTACAAAAAAAAAAATTATTGCCTTTAAGTATGCGTGTTAAATAAGATTATTATTATCTATTTGAATTACAAGTTTGGCTAATAGTTGAAAAACTAACCCCAAATATGAACAACAAATAGAATTTACATCTCTATCTCCCAGCGATATATTTTTTGTTGTTTTGCTATCATACAATCGCACACATTCAAAAGTATGAAACAAAACCCCAAATTAAACAATATTTATACAATACTGTATTTTGGCAAATTCATCCACCCAAATAACCAATAAGTTGATAGGGATATTGTATTCAATGTAGGGTCTATTGAATCACAAAATAAGATAAACAATAATAGACCCTAAATAAAATGCATTATCCCCACCCCATAATTTGAACTATCAACTTATTCGTTATTTGGGTGGATAAATTTTCCAAAATACATATTTAGGGTTAGGTTTCCAACGACCATATTGCAATCAAAGTTGTAATTTAAGTAGATAATAATAATAATCTTATATTAAACTAGCCTCAACGTCCATGCTCAAAGGCAATTTTTTTTCTTTTTGGTAAATGACAAATTTTTTCATTCATCATAATTCGAGATTGATGCATTTTTCAATCACTAAAATCCTTAGGAATGTGATGAGATATAACACAAAATATAAACACATCTAGAAACATATAAATCTCATCACACATCTCAGTATTTTTGTGATTAAAAAATGCATTAATCACAAATTATGATGATTGAAAAGTTTCGTTATTTAGAAAAAAAAAATAGAAGTTGCGCGTGAAGAGGCTAGTTAGAAGTATATTAGTGTTGATAGATAGATAACACAAACCACAAGCTTGTAGAATTGGAACAACTAATAAGTATAACATTTACATACCCCATCCGGCAGAATGGAGGGATTTTTGAAGAGCATATGAGTCTGTGAAAATGAAATTGCATACCTCGCCAATTCCTCGACGTCACACCAGTCTTTCATAGTCCTCGAGCAATGCTTAATGCGTTGTATTGAAAGTTGAAACAAAATTGAAATTTCGTATCTATCTATTCAATATTTCCTGCATTAATTTATTTTCATTTTTTTTATAAGTATTTATTTTCATTTATGTTTTCTTTTTGGGGTTTTGAATCCAATTAATTAAAGGTGTGTAGCATTGAGATTTTGCTGATTTTGGACGACGGTTCTCATATCTATGAAAGAATCTGCTAAGATAATTTCTGAATCAATTTTTCATTCACCTTCAGTTTTAAAAAACCAAAAAGTAAAAAAAGAAATGGAATCTCGTTTCTCTCTATCATCTTTCTCGACGCCCTTCTCAAAAAAAAAAAAAAAAAATCTTTCTCGACTCAGTTTCAGATTTAGATTTCAAAATAGGGATTTGATTTGAAGTGGTGTTAAACGAATCAAGAGTTATGGTCATGGGTAGTTCAGAATAGTTTATATTAAAATTTTTATTATTAAAATTAATGCCACACCACTCATAAGTTGTCACATCATTGCTTTGTAGTGAAGTAGACATTAAAATTAACGATTATTAATAAAACTAGTCTCTAACCCGTGCGATACACGGGATAATTTAACAAAATAAAATTGTTGCACATCAATTTTTGCAAAATTGTAGAAGAACTAAGAATATTTATTGAAAGCTTTCTCTAATGTACAAATGTTAATAAGCAAATATATCAAAGAATAGTATATTGCACTCATATTCTGCATGATTACAATAAATTTATAA
The DNA here is from genome assembly GCA_014183005.1 of Castanea mollissima. Taxonomy (NCBI): domain Eukaryota; kingdom Viridiplantae; phylum Streptophyta; class Magnoliopsida; order Fagales; family Fagaceae; genus Castanea; species Castanea mollissima. The sequence goes on from JACAVU010000008.1 coordinate 13,680,496, forward strand.
AATAAATAAGGGGAAATTACATTTCACTACCCTAAATTATGCACTACGTTACACTTTGCACTATAAACTATTCGAACGCATACTTTACACCATAAACCATCACACTTATCACACTTTGCACCCCGATGTTACTTTTGCTGTTATGTTTAACGGAATGTTACTGCACATGACAAACACATGTATCTTGCTTAGGTGGAACAAACTTAAGATTGAAAAACCCTTCTTCAAAATCAATTAAAACTAAATCCAATTTTTTTCACATTTCTCTCCCTGTCTCTCATGCATGCAGCCTCTTCTCCAAATTCAATGTTTTTTTTTTTTAGGTTCTTCAATGGATGAATTCCATTGTCACTGGTCCTTATATATTAATGATCATGCAATTTTACACTTCGGATTTTCTTAATTGGTGTTATGAATGCAGGAGGCATATTTGTGAACTTCAATTGGCAGAGAGTCTTTAAATTCTTTAACCCAGTGGGAACTTCCAAACTCTAGCATTTCTTGACCTCAACCTCCACGAGCCTTGGCATTGCTTTCTCCTTTGTATTCCACTCTTGCAATTCTGACTCCTTGAATTTCAAATAAAGAAGTTAGGGAAATCCTCCTTTGGAGCAAACCATGCTCCTCCCTGTATAAGAACCAGAGCTGAGAAAGAGCCATCTAAGGTTGTGAAGCTTCTCTAACACTGGCATTGGATCATCTGGAAGTTCGGATCTTGTCAACTTAAGGCGAGTCAAGTTTTTTGGGAGTCCATTTGTATTTATGATGACCCTTGAATTAGATATTACTCCATGAAAGTGTAAGAGGGAGAGATTTTCAAGGATTGACAAAGGCTCCAACCATAGATGCTTGTGATGCATTGCATTTACATTGCCTAATGTCGACTTCAAAGAATGAAGGTGCTTTAGTTTCACAACATGATTTGTCACTTTCTTTAGTAGGATTTAGGGTTTATAAAAATCTAAATTTGGGGAAGAGGCTGCACGCACAAGAGATAGAGAGAGATGTGAAAAAAATTAGGTTTTTTTTTAATTGATTTTGAAGAAGGGTGTTTCGGTCTTTTAAGTTTGTTTCATCTAAGTAAGATGCATGTGCTTGTCATGTGTAGTAGCATTCTGTTAAACATAACAACCAAAGTAACATTGGGTGCAAAGTGTGATAAGTGTAAAAGTTTAAGGCAAAGTGTGCGTTCAAATAATTTAGGATCCAAAGTGTAACTTGGTGCATAGTTTAGGATGGTAAAGTGTAATATTCCCTAAAATAAGAGTTGAAGGGAAAAATACCAAAAGAATATAGTTTGAGTGGAGAGAGAGAGAGAGAGAGAGAGAGAGAGAAACAACTCATATCCCAGATCAATCATCAAATACCTCTTTTATGTAAATATCTTACATTATAGCATTAGGAATAGATACTATAACGATGACAATCGACTAAATCAACCACATATAAGTGGAAAGTCTCATGCCACTCAGTTGTAAGCTCACAAACATTAACAACCTCCACATCATCAAATTTTGCATGGATTGGGGCATTGTGTACTCCATATAAACTTATTAAGAACAGTGGCGGCACCATGTTCAGCCCAGGGTGGTCCTAAGACCACCCTGACCTGAAGTTTTTTTTTTTATATATAATAATTTAAAATTTTTTATTTGTTTACTCTTAAAAAAATTAGGAACACCCTTAAGTAAAATTAGGAACACCCTCAAATAATTTTTTTTTTTTATTTGTTCTACTTTCAAGCAAAAAAAAAAAAAGCCCAAAAAAATTTGTGAACTAAAATCTGGAAAAAAAAAATTGTAATAGAGCAAGCCCACCCAGGGAAAAAAAGCCTAACATCAATCCTAAACAACAGATGGTAAAACAAACCTAATCTAAAGAAAAAACAACAGATGGTAAAGCAAACCCACTAGATGGTAAAGAAAACCCACAAATTCTCAAAAAAAAAAAAAAAACCAAACCAAAACCCAATACACGTCCGCCGATTCATCAAATGGTAAAGCAAAAACTGAAATTAGAAACCTAACCTAAAGAAAAAAACCTCATCAACAACAATGACGCCTCCACCTCCACCTCAAACTCAAGCAACAGCCAACAAAGCACATTGGTCATTGCATCGGGCCTCAAACTCGAGCTCTAGAGTAGAGAGCACACCGGGCATCGAAGATCGGTCCAATCGGATCGGAGATCAGTTACGCTTGGCCTAGATTCCTTCCTTTCCTCGCCTCGGCCTCGACATGCTACTCGACGGCACCGCCTCTTAGGCCTCCCTGCTCCCTCAAGGTATTTCATCTTTATACTTTACTTCTCTCTCTTTTTCTCTCTTACATCTTTGGGTTAATGGGTTTGCTGTGGTCTGAGACTCTATCTTTCTCTCTCTTTATTTGAAGATTGAAATGAGACTCTCTCTCTCTCTCTCTCTCTCCTCTCTCTCTAATTCTCTCTCTTTCCCTTTGAAGTTTGAAATGTAATTGGCTTAGCTTTACTTTATAACTTTATTTGCCTTTTGCCTCTGTTTTGACTTTATTCGTTGGTGTTGGTGAGTTATTGAATTTGTCTTTCAGTGTATGTGTTGTATTGTGAATTTTCTAATTGGCTCTTGTCATTGAGGGCCATGAGGTTTGTCTGTTGAGTGGGGGGTGGATTGGGACTGGGGTGGGAAATTTGGAATGGGGGAAGTAAAGGCATGCAGAGGCAATTAGCCTAACTTACCAATAAAAGACAAAATTAAATCATGTTAGGACATAGGCACTAGGCAGGCAGTGGGTTGAGTTGGATAATGCACATGGGGTGTGTACTAGTGCACAGTGGGGTGTGTGTTAGGGCATAGTGGGGTGTGTGCTAATTGTTAGTAAAATAATAATAATAATAATAATAATGAAGCAACTAAATACCAATAATTAATAATTTAATTAACCAACACATTATAAAAGACAAACAAATTAAATTATGTTAGGCTAAACCATAATTAAAATTTTTATAATTAATGAAACAACAATATAACAAATTATAGTTTAAAAGACAAACAAATTAATGAAACAACTAAACAACAATAATTAATAATTTTATTAATATTACAAATGAACTTATAGTTTATTGTTTATTCTTTTGTTAGAATTATGAACAAATATTTGTTAAGAAAACCACGTACCCAAGATTCATCTTCATTTTCTAAGCAAATTTGTGTTGACTTTAATTTAGAAAATCTTCCTTTAGATCCTGAGCTATGAGAAAAGATATCATCTTTTCATCCTAATAATCATGATGAAATAAGAAGATATTATTTATAAAAAGGCCCTGGTCAACCTGTTCTCCAAAACCATGATTACCCTTTAACAGATTTTTATAGAAAGCCCTGTCGATTTAGATCCGAATGGTATGTAGATAGAAAGTGGTTGGAATATAGTATAGACAATGATGCAGTATTTTGTTTATATTGCTACCTATTTGGGCAAGATGTTGGTAAGCAAGGAGGAGGTGAGACTTTTGTAATGAAGGGATTCAAACTTTGGAATCAGAAAGATAAGTTATATTCCTGTGTTAGAGGAGTTAATAGTGCTCATAACCAAGCTGTCAAGAAGAGTGAAGATCTAATAAAGGAAAAGCAACACATTCAAAGTATTTTGGTTAAGCAATCCAATCAAGATAAAATTGAATATCGGGTTCAATTAAATGCAATAGTTGTGTGAGAGTCCTTGAAAATGCCTCTCAAAAAAGAGATATTTTCAGGTTGCTTTTAAGGGCACCTCTCTTTTAGGGTAAGTGGTGTGGAGTCGCCACTTATTTTTTATACAAAAAAAAGAAAAAAGAAATATCAAATACATGACTGAATAGTTCCATTCTCATTGATTGAATAAAAAAGTACATATTTGAAAAATTGAAAATTACATGGCTTTGGGTCCTAGTTACATTCTACCCAAAATAAAAATAAAGACAAGGCTTAGATCTATTTATCCAAAGACCTATATTCAAAGGCTAGGTTATGGAATGAAAAGGTGTTAGGTACCCATTCCACCCAAACAGAGTCTGGTCTTCTATACTTTTATGACCTATGTATCCTTTATGCATGCTATGAATGACATGTTGTATATATGAACAAAACTAAATCACACAAATTTATTTATGAATGAATCCTCTTCTTTGTTTTAAAAAATTCCAGATTTATTGTAGTAACAAAAAAAAAAAACTGATTTTGGTTTGTTTAAAAATGCTACTCTTGGTGCGATAGTCACTCCACAAGTATAAGTAATTGTGGGGTATGGGGGGTAAGGGCCGGGATTCAAGTCTCTAGAATGGAGCTTTCACACACATATACACTTAAATTAGGCTAGAGTAGAATTTCTATCTTGTATAAAAAAAAAAAAAAAATCCAGATTTGTTTTTAAGAATCTAAAAAAAAAAAAATTTGGTGGGAAAAATTTAGATCTATTTTGATGATTAAAAAAATTGATTTTGGTTTGTGAAAAAATTAGATCTATTTTAACATGTAGAAAAAATGGTTTTAAGTTTGTAAAAGATCATATTTGCTTTGTGATGATAAAAAAATGGTTTTTGATAAAAAAATCAGATCTATTTTTATATGTGTAAAAGACAAGAAAAAGATTTTTTAAGAAGAGAATTTCATTTATGAAATAAATTTATGCTACATGAACCAAACAAAACAAAATAACCATAAACACAATCATGCATAATCTTTTTCTTTGTTCCAAAATCTACATATGTTAAAAAACTCAGTTTTGTATCTAAGAAAGATACAAATCAATTTTTGATTTGAGAAAAATTCAGATTTGCATCTAATGAAGATGCAGATCCATTTTTTTGTTTGAAAACAATTTAGATAGAAAGATGCAGATCCATTTTTGATTAAGGAAGAATTCAGATCTACATTTAAGAAAGATGAAATCTATTTTTAATTGAGGAAAAAATTAGATCTACATCTAAGAAACATGCAGATCTATTTTTATTTTAGAAAAATTCAGATCTATATCTAAGAAAGATGTAGATCTATTTTTTATTTTAAGAAAAAGAATCGGTTATATGTAGATTATTGAAATTAAGAAAGAGATCACAACAATTATATAGAAAAATCAAGACCATGCTTCAAGAGCACAACAATTAACAATTCATGTTATTGGATAAAGAAAAACATGCATCATCTTAAAAGAGAAAAACATAGAGAAAAGGAAAGGGTGATTGAAAACAACCTCTCGCATGGAGCACTTCTTATTCTTGAGAGGATATTTTAAGGTTCAAAGAAATTTATTCAATTATCTTTAAAACCTAAAAACCATAATTTCAAAGAGGGGATCATCAAATATGAGCAATTGGAGAGTCTAAAATAGTGTGCCTCTCAGAGCGAAAAAAAAGTGTTTCTCTTTCTAGAGGGTGAAAAGTGTCAAGAGGGCTCCCTCCTTGAGTGTAAAAAGAATACCCCAAATTTTGACAAGCATCTCCTATTTATAGAGGTTGAAATGCTGAAAAAAAATCAGCAAAAAACGCATGGCAAAAAATCCTTAAAAAAAAAAGGAGATATGAATAAGAGTAAGTTGATTTTTCAGATTAGAACTAGTTTCGTATTTTGATCATATATTTTTACTCAAAATTTGGATTAAGCTGATAGTTTAATATCTAAAGGGAAATTCTATTCTCTACAACTTTGCCAGAAATAGCCTAGCCCGAATTTTGGGTTCTACTATGCCAAAAGTGCATTGGAACGTGAATCTAAAATTTGCTACTTGATTAGCACATTTTTGAAGTGTTTTCCAATTCTAAGACTGTATTTGGACGAATTCTAGAGTTATTTTCATGATAAACCTCATTCCAAAGTGATAATTATGACTTTTAAAATAATTATTTTGAATATAATTATCCCAAAAGCCTAATTATCCACAGTTTTTAAATATTATCAACTTATTTGTTTTAATCCCATGCAACAAATCTCACTTTAAGAAAAATATTCCACCAATCACATAAATTCATTTAATTAATTTTAATCATTAACTAATCAAAATTAATTTCAATTAATCACACGTGATCAACATCACCCTATATAATGCATGTAAACCGTTAGAACCTCTAGATCATTTTTATGATATGCAATGAATGAATTGATGCATATAATGCGAGAACAAATTGATGCATGTAATGCAATCATGATTTTTGGGGTACATGGATGGTCATTCTAGTCATCTTCCTTGATTAAATCATAGGTGTAAAATCGAGTGTCTACAAGTTGATTGCATAAGATTCCTTTTATGTCGGAGATTAGCTTTCCGTGGTCACAATGAATTTCAAGGTTCAAGTGATAAGGGAAATTCCTTGAGCTTCTACAATTTTTGGAGGATCACAATGAATCTATCAATGAAGTGTTGCAAAAAGCTCCAAAAGATTGCAAGCTTGCCCACCATGAAATTCAAAAAGACATTGTGAATGCGATTGCACGTGAAACATCCAAAGCCATAATCAAGGATCTTGACAGTGGGTTCTTTTCAATATTAGTTGATGAGTCACATGATATCTCAGTGAAAGAACAAATGGCCCTTGTTCTTCGTTATGTGAACAAAAAAGGAACTATCATAGAGCAGATCCTTGGTATTGTAAATGTAGCAAGTACCACTGCTTTTTCACTCAAATATGTTATTGAATATTTACTTTGTGAACATAATTTGAGTTTATTGAAACTACGTGGGCAAGGTTATGACAGGGCTAGTAATATGCAAAGTGATATTAATGGTCTCAAAACTTTAATTTTGAAAGAGAATAACTTAACATTTTATGTCTATTGTTTTGCTCATCAACTTCAATTGACACTTGTTGCCGTTGCTAAAAATCACATTAACATTGCTGAATTTTTTTATGTGGTTAGTAATTTAGTAATTGTTGTTGGAGAATGGTGTACGTAGAAGTGGGCAAGGTTTGAATCAATAGACAAATCTTAAACGTCTTGGCGATACATGTTGGGGATCATATTATGGGACTATTCTCAACTTGATTTTGATTTTCTCTACTGTTGTTGATGTACTTGAGATTATTGAATAAGATGGCCTCTTCAACCAAAAAATTGAAATTCGATCTATTATGAGGTCAATTCTATCTTTTGAATTTGTCTTTGCTCTACACTTGATGAAAAACATTTTAGGGATCACAAATGAGTTGTTAATAGCATTGCAAAAAAAAAAAAAAAAAAAAAAAATCAAGATATAGTAAATGCTATAGATCTTGTTAAAGTGTCTAAACAACAATTGCAAGTGACGAGAGATGATGAATGGATATCTTTATTGACTAAAGTGTCTTCATTTTGTACCACATATGATATTCTTATCTTGAACATAGATGAAATATTTGTAGTTAGTGGGAGGCCATGACGCAACACCTAACAAAATAAAATTTTACATCATTATCATGTTGAGCTATTCTACACAGTCATAGATATGCAACTTCAAGAGCTTAACAACTGTTTTTCAAAGGTGAATACCGATTCGCTACTTTGTATGGCTTGCTTGAATCCAAATAATTCACTTGTGGCTTTTTTTTTTTTTTTTTTTTTTTTTTTTGTTGAGAAACCACTTGTGGCTTTTGATAAGGAAAAGTTGATACATCTATCAAAGTTCTATCAATTTGATTTTCTTGGGACAGATATCTTGGCACTTGTCTCTCAACTTGAGAATTACATTTTTGATATGCGCAATAATGACTTGTTTTTAGAGCTTCAAGGAGTTAGTGAACTTAACTGAAAAGTTAGTGAACACAGGGAAGCATGAGACTATTCATTAGTCTATTTGCTTATGAAGTTAGTTTTGACCCTTCCTGTCGCTACTGCAACAGTAGAAATAAGTTTTTCAGCAATGAAATATATAAAGAATGAACTGTGCAATCGAATGGAGACCAGTGGATGAATGATTACTTGGTTGTGTATATTGAAAGAGATGTAGTTTGTAACATTAATAATGAGACTATCATGCAACAATTTCAAAATATGGAAACTCGTCGAAGGCAGTCGTAAACTTTATGTATTTGCGTGTTTTTTGATTGTTGTTGTTGTTGTCAATATATAAATTTTCTTTTTATTAGATTGTGTAATTTATGTTTCTTAAAGAACACTACAAAAAAAAATTCCTGGAGCCGCCACTGATTGAGAATTACCCTCATGATGCTCCTGGTTGTATTACATCGGTTTGGGGTAACCTTTCGCAAAATAAGAAAAAAATAATTTTATTTGGATAAGAAACTGAGTCAAAACAAACATCATATAAGCTATGAATTTATTAAAACAAATTTTAAGAACAAATTGTTCAAGCTCAAAACTAAATGTGTGTCCGTTTTGTCCAACTTAATTTTGTCATAAAATATCCCTATTCAAAAAGGAAAATATTAATGTTGTTCACTCTTCAAATTTGTGTAGTTTGATCAATTTAAATATCCTAGAGCTATGTCCAACCAAGAACCATCAAGAAAGGCAAAGGGAGGAAGGCCGATTTAAATGAAGAAAATGAAGGCCTCTAGAAGAATTCAAACTCGTATCAATAGCGAACATTACCTCCAATTTAAACACTAGAGCCCTTATATATGCTAAAATTATCATGCATGAATATGTTTATGAAATGGTCTCACACCCTTGGACCAAATGATATGAGTTTGGCTGTAGTTTTAATTGAGTTCTTTGACTGTAAAATTCCCTGAGGGTTCACATTTGGGTACACAATCATGAGGCCTGTCCTAAATTTTCAATAAAACCCAAAAACCAATGCACTATCGTGGGCTTTCAAGTGGAAAATCATAAGTTCAGCTATAATATTTAAGCTTGTAACTTTAGATATACATGCAGAATCACTACTTCTCTTTTGCATAATTGGATGCCAAACCCAGGCATTAGAACGTGATTTGATTTAGGTATTTTCTTTATTATGCTTGATAAAACATGTATTTAGTGCTTAATGTTTGTTTCATAACTAGCTACTAACCTATGCGATACATAGGATAGTTTAACAAACCTTGACATTTTGGCTTTCAAATTTCCTGCCACTTCACCTAATGTATTTTCCTACTATCACCCCTCTGCCCCTAAAAGAATCAGTGTATAAGGGCCTCAATATGAAGGCACAAACCAATAGGCGGTTTGAAACATGACATAGTGTATGTTGGAAGAGCTTGAGCCACTACCTTGATTAGAATTTATCTACTCGCTTGTGACAATAGTTTCCCTTCCAAACCCTGGAGCTTTTTCCAAATTCTCTGCTTGATATTATCAAAACTCACCTTCTTACTTTTGCCAACAGAGGATGGTAAGCCTAGATATATATCATAATGCTCAACACTTGTCAATCCTAACTTGTTTTTGATCACCTACTGCATTGCTTGAGATGTGGATTTTTTGAAAACGAGGCTTGTCTTTGATCTATTGACTTGTTGACTTGATGTTTGCTCATAAGTGGATAGGATATGTAGCAGCCTTTGACAATCAGCTTTATTAGTCCTGCAAAAAACAAGACTATCATCTTTAAATAGAAGATGTGTTATAGCTTGTTTGGATGGAGGGGAAGTAGAGTAGAGAGAAGGAAAATAAGTTAAACTACTTTATTTGGATGTTTTTTAAGGGAGAAGGGGGGATTTGGAGGGGTTCTAACTACTTCTAACCTTTTATTTTAACAAAATTACAAACTATGAAAATGCTAATCATTTCCCCTCCCCCCCCTTTACTTAATTTTTCATGGACCAATAATGTATTTTGGCCTTAAAAATTTGTTATACCCTTTAAATTATAGTTTAGTTTCCTTCTCTTTTATTTTCTTTGCATAGGTGCATTTGAGATTTTGTTGTATCATAGAAAACTTTGACTTAGCATTTATTTATTGGTTTTTTCCCTAAGTTATCTAGAATTTTTTTTGGATAAAAGAAAATTACTCACTTCCTCCTTCTGCCTTTATGAACGGTTTTGGTTGTCTGTAATAGGAGTATTTAGCAAGGTGGAGTAGTTTTTTTTTTTTTTTTTTTGGCATAGTCATGCACCTATGCCTACTAAATAAAATATTCTACAGTACATGAAGTTTTGTTTTACCATCCTCCTCTCTACTCCACCTTACATTTCCATCGAAAAATACTCCATCAAAACTTCATGTACTGTAGAATATTTTATGTAGCAGGCATAGGTGCATGACTATGCAAGTGTGGTGTATGAATAGTGTAGGGTTATAATACTAATTTATTTATTTTATTGTGGTTTTGTTGGAGAATAAAAAAAAATACTGAAAATTGATAGAGGTGGGGTAAGGTTCTTGAAACAATTGACAACTGATAAACAATTGACCAAAAGAGAACGGTCGCAAATTCAAGAGGGACATTGGAGAATATTATTGAGTGGATTATTGACAAAGGAATGGAAAGCAATTTTATTTTAACTGTTTTTTTTTTTTTTTTCAACTTATTTATATAAATAAATCATATTTTCAGTTTGAACCTTGTCACATAGCACTTTCTGTAGCTTATCAGTCCATTTTTATTTTATTATTTTCCTTCCAAATCAACCAAATTTTCACTCTTTTTTGTTGTTTGTGTTCACTAAAACGAATAAAGAAATAATAAAAAATAATATTTAAATGAAATATAAAACAAAAGAGTGCATTTAAATAGTGTATTTGAAATAGTAAACGCCTAAAATAAAAATAAAAATTGACACAGCTTAAACAGCCCCTTTGAGAAGCCATGCACGAGATTCCCTTATGGCATGTTTGAGGAATATATATGTGGCAAAAACAAAAGGCTTCTATAACTGAATTGTTTGGGTTCAACACTTCAACTTATTTTGCCATTATTTTTTTTTATTTTTTCTCCAGTTTGAACTTTTACTTTGACAAATGTTCAACTGTCTGTAGCTTGTAAAGCTAGGCTTGTTTAGAGAAAGTGCAACTGCCACATTAAGCAAGCATCTAAACAGTGATAATTTTTTGAGTGTTCTTGTTGATATTTTTAAGTTAGGCTAATGTTTCTTGGAATCCAATCTTGGAACAAATTCTGTTCTTTTTCTCTCACTTTTCAGCCATAAGTTTTAAAAATGAGCGTAATTAATAAGAAAGAGGATCTGGGTTGAGTGTTCAGAGATAGTGCAGCGGCCACATTAAGCAAACATCTAAACAGCAATAATTTTTTGAGTGTTCTTGATATTTTTGGTTAGTCTATTGTTTCTTGGAATCCAATCTTGGAACAAAATTCTGTTCTTTTTCTCTTTCACTATCAGCCATAAGTTTTAAAAATGGGCGCAATTAATATGAAAGAGGATCTGGGTTGCAAGTTGTATTAGTTGGCAACTTGGTTGATCATTTCTTTGTTGCTTTGTTGTCATGCTATCTTCAGTAAAGGAAGGAATGATTTCTTTTGCCAGAGTTGCATACGGTCTGATTTTTAGAATTTTTTTCTTAATCTAAATAACAACATTGGCTAATGCAAATGATTGGTTTTCTTTTTTTTGGGATGGAGATTCTCCTTCCTTTTCCCTCAATATTGTGATTGATAAGTAAATACTTAATACCACCTATTATACCTTTGCCATGATTTCACAGAATGAACTTTAAATATGCTAGTGGTTTTGAAAGTATATTTCTCTATAATGGGGTTCCCAACAGATTCTCTCTCTCTCTCTCTCTCTTGATTTCTCTCTAAAACTTATTTAGCTTTTTGGTAACAGCTTCTTCTCATTCATTCTTCTATCCCAAACTATTTCATTTGGTTTGTTCTTGCACTGAAATGATGTTCTACAAACTCTGGCTTGTGAAGTTTCCCTTGGTGCCAGTTCACTGAGGCTAGTTAAACTAACTCCTTGTTTGTCAGTCTATAATTCGTGTACTAACTTAAAATTTTCTTAACTTCCTTACAATTTATTGCTTTGGAGAATTAAATTTTGATTATTGTTTTTATTGGTTAAGTTTTCGACTTTGCTTAAAGAGAAATGCTAAAAAAAATGTGTTCCTTGGTTTATTTTTCGGTAAATGCATATATATACACACGATCCCAAGTAGAGAAAAGGCTTAAAATTATTTTTGATCTTGTTTCGCATCATTAGACTGAACTTAACTCATCCATTCTGCCTTAACTATGGGTTGCTAATTATGTTTGTCTTGCAGCTGTGGTCATATAATCAAAGTTCTTCAAGGTGATAAACTATAGCAAAATAAGTATTGCTGCAGGCAACATGGCCAAAAAAGATACAAACAACCAACAACATTCAAACAAGACAAAAGGGAAACAGGAAAGCACTAATACAGTACCATACTACAAACTTTTCTCCTTTGCTGACCACCTGGATTATCTATTAATGTTTGTTGGCACAATTGGTGCTGTTGGTAATGGTATCTCTATGCCTCTCATGACCATGGTCTTTGGAGATATTCTTGATTCTTTTGGAAGAACTGTGAATACCAAAGATATAGTTCATGAGGTTTCTGAGGTACGTACTTTTGCAACAAAAATATGATAATAATTCATCTATATTTCCCATACAACTATGCTATATTTCTTGACTTTGAGTTTGTCTTCACCATGCAACATGAAGAAGAGCACAGTTATACTCTATACTAATCAATATTCACAGAAATTTGGACTCCATTTAATCTTTTAACAGTTCTATGAAAGTGCTTTCTTTGTTCTCTGATATGCTTGCTCAAGTACAATGTCTATCTGGTTATGCTTAACTCGATACCACGGTATGCTTATCCCAATAATTTGCTGAAATCAATGGTAACTTGATTGTTTTAATTCTCAGGGGACCCTAAAGTTTTTATACATGGCTGTGGCATCCGGTGCTGCATCATTTTTCCGTAAGTACATAAGCTTTCTTGCTGAGATAAAAGAGTAACAAGGAGATGACTTAATGAATATAACGGTTTATTGGAACCTGAGATACCCCACTTTTTCTATGTGCCAGAGTTGGCTTGTTGGATGGTAACAGGGGAGAGACAGGCCGCACGAATAAGAAGTTTATACTTAAAAACGATTTTAAGGCAAGATATTGCCTTCTTCGATAAGGAAGCTAGCACTGGCGAAATAATTGGGAGGATGTCAGGAGACACTGTTCTTATTCAAAATGCCTTGGGTGAGAAGGTATTGATGCACCACATGCACACCTGAAACCCTTACTATCTCCTCAAAGCATCCCTAGTTGGAGTTTAAAATTCTCTCTTATTTAGTGATTTATTTTTGTAATTTGCAGGTTGGAACTTTTGTACAGTTGGTAGCAACATTCATAGGAGGCTTTGTTGTAGCGTTCATCAAGGGATGGCTTCTCACTTCAGTCATGCTATCTACAATTCCACCTCTTGTCATCTCTGGTTATTTCATGAGCATAATTATAAGAAAGATGGCATCCCGAGGGCAAGCTGCTTATTCAGTGGCAGCAGCAGTAGTAGAGCAGACATTTGGTTCAATCAGAACTGTATGCATACTTGGCATAAGGAAGCTTTGATTTTCCCTTTCCATTATTATAGAATAATATTCAATCATGATGGCAATTCTCAATGCAGGTTGCATCATATACAGGGGAAAAGCAAGCTATAGCTAAATACAACAAGTCCTTAACCACAGCTTACAAGTCTGGTGTCCAAGAAGGCTTGGCTGCTGGGTTGAGTATTGGTGCAGTTACGTTTTTAAAATACTGCAGTTATGCTTTGGCAGTATGGTATGGTGGGAAAATGATAGTTGACAGAGGATATACTGGAGGGGATGTCATTGTTATATTGTTTTCTGTTTTGATTGGCTCCGTGTAAGTTGCATTTTATTTCATAAGTTTTTCATAAAATTGATACATTATCCTCATACTATAATCTGTCACATATACACTATACCAAATCTGCATGTTTGTATGCTTGTGCAGGATTGAAAATTCATTCCCCCCACAAGCCACACTTATTCCATATATTACACAAAATGTGATAGTTGATAAATCCAAAAAGCTGAAGATACATTTTGGGTAAATTAATTTTTGTTTCCAGGAATCTGGGGCAGGCATCTCCATGCATGAGTGCTTTTGCTGCTGGACAAGCTGCAGCATTTAAAATGTTTGAGACAATTAAAAGGAAGCCACAGATAGCCGCTTATGACAATAGTGGCCTGAAGTTAGACGATATTCATGGAGATATAGAACTAAGGGATGTTTGTTTCAGTTATCCTGCAAGACCTGAAGAGCATATATTCAATGGATTTTCTCTTTCAATACCGGGTGGTACAACCACTGCTTTGGTTGGACAGAGTGGAAGTGGGAAATCAACAGTTATCAGTTTGATTGAGAGATTTTATGACCCGCAAGCTGGTGAAGTTCTTATTGACAAGATTAACCTCAGAGAGTTCCAACTTAAATGGATCAGACAGAAAATTGGCCTTGTTAGCCAGGAACCTGTGTTGTTTACTTGTAGCATTAAAGACAATATTGCCTATGGGAAGGACAATGCAACTACTGAAGAGATAAGAGCTGCTGCTGAGCTTGCTAATGCTGCTAAATTCATAGATAAACTTCCTCAGGTTTAATTCTTCATCTAATCTTTTGTTTAGAATGATCCATTAGTTTGCAATTCTTTTTGGAATTTTATATTCTTTTATACTATGACAGAACACTCTTGGGATTTCCATGATTGTATTCTCATGTTTTTATTTACTTTTTCTGTAGAAAGCTGAACATATGTGCCTTGAGTTTTACCGAATTTTAACCATTCAATAATGTGGTTTTTGTGTCTGATGTCTTCAGGGACTAGACACAATGGTTGGTGAGCATGGAACTCATCTATCTGGGGGCCAAAAGCAGAGAGTTGCTATAGCCAGAGCAATTCTGAAAGACCCAAGAATTTTACTTTTAGATGAAGCCACAAGTGCTCTTGATGCAGAATCTGAGAGAATTGTGCAGGAGGCTTTGGACAGAATTATGACAAATCGGACAACCGTTATTGTTGCCCATCGCTTGAGTACAGTGAGGAATGCTGATGCTATTGCAGTGATACATCAAGGAAAAATTGTTGAAAAAGGTATATATAATATATTTGTTTGTGTTCTTTTCTAGCCGTGAGCTTCCACAAGTTTCCCATTATTATTGTGAATACCCTAGCGATTTATCAAATATTCATGCTTAGTTATAGAGTTTTGATAATTTTTTTAGAATGAAAAGGTGCCTCTCTCTCAGCATTGCAACTTGCTTGAAGTTTATTTACATATATCTTTTAACGGTTAAATACCAAATTCAAATTACTAAATTGATCACCATGCTAATTAGATTATTTTTGAGATAAACATAGTACTGCATTCTTATCCCTCTTGACTGATCAGGCTCACATTCTGAACTAATTAAGGATCCTGAAGGAGCTTATAGCCAGCTTATACATTTGCAAGATATTAGCACAATGTTGGAACAAAATGCTCTAAATGATCAGGAAATGCCAGAACTTCCTAGAAGAAATTCAAGTCATCACTCATCCTCAAAATCTCTTGGAGTGGCTGATGCAGTGAGTGTGCAGGAAACAACACCTGCAGAAACCACTACTCCTGCTTCAGCACCAACCGAACTTCCTCCAGAAGTCTCACTTTATCGCCTGGCTCATCTTAACAAGCCAGAGATCCCGGTTTTACTTCTAGGCACAATAGCTGCTGTGGCCAATGGATTAATTTTACCCGTTCACGGGATACTATTGTCCAACACAATCAAAATTTTCTATGAGCCAAAAGATAAACTCTATAAGGATTCAATATTTTGGGCATTAACTTTCATTGTTCTTGGTGTGGCATCTCTATTGGCTCAACCATCAAGGTCGTACTTATTTGCTATTGCTGGGTGTAAGTTAATAAGAAGGATTCGGTCAAAGTGCTTTGAGAAAGTAGTTTATATGGAAGTAAGTTGGTTTGATGAAGCTAAGCACTCAAGTGGTGCACTTGGTGCAAGGCTCTCTGCAGATGCAGCTTTTATGCGAGGGGTGGTTGGAGATGCACTTGCTTTGCTTGTTCAAAATATTGCAACTGCTATTGCAGGCATGGTTATTGCTTTCACAGCGAACTGGCTTCTGGCTCTGATAATTTTTATTTTGCTACCTCTCTTTGGAGTAAGGACATATGTCGAAATGAAGTTTATGCAACGATCCAGTGCAGATGCAAAGGTTTGCTTTAAACTTTACAGTCAACTAGCTCCGATGCATAAAAAAAAAAAAAAAACATTTAATTTCAGATGAGTGTGGAACAGAGGGGAAAGAAACTTTTGATTCTATCTGAAAAGATGCAACTATTAAAAAAACCTTTTAAAGAAATCCCAATTTCTACTTAAGTTAATGGTTTACACATCTGAAATGAACTACATATGCATTCAAATAGTCCCTTTGAAATATACTGAACTTGTAAATGGTCACAGAAAATGTATGAAGAAGCAAGTCAAGTTGCAAATGATGCAGTAGGGAGTATAAGAACAATTGCTTCTTTCTGTGCTGAAGAGAAGATGATGGAATTGTACCATAAGAAATGCGAAGGCCCTATTAGGACAGGAAAAAGGCAAGGGTTAATCAGCGGGATAGGTTTTGGGCTATCGTTCTTCATAATGGGTTCAGTCTATGCATGCTGTTATTTTGCTGGAGCCCAACTTGTTAAAGATGGCAAAGCAACATTCTCCGAAGTTTTTCAGGTGAGTTCTTCTGGCTTATCTACCAAGTCAGGCATTCAAATTTTGTTTAGCAGTTCTGACTAGCTTTTTATTACTTCAGAGGTATTCTTCATTGGTTTATCCCTTGATAGAATCTTGTGTGTCCTAAATTACAGGTTTACTATGCTCTCACCTTGGCAGCCTTTGGAATTACTCAGTCAAGCTCCTTGGCCCCAGATGCCAGTAAAGCAAAGAGTTCTGCTGCTTCTATATTTGCAATTCTTGACAGGAAATCAAAGATAGATTCTAGTGATGCCTCTGGAATGAAAATAGAAAATGTGAAGGGAAAGATTGAGCTTCAACATGTCAGCTTTAGGTATCCTACTAGACCTGATGTTCAAATATTCAGGGATCTTTGCTTGGCTATTCATTCTGGCAAGGTAACTTGTTCGGACTTGGCATCATAAGTTATTCTTGTACTTTACATTATGGCAGGCCTCACAGATGGTTTGGAAACTTTAGTCTTACTTTAATATGCATATACTAACAAATTCAATTTTTTTTAATCAGACGGTTGCTCTGGTTGGAGAAAGTGGGAGTGGAAAATCAACAGTGATCTCATTGTTGCAGAGGTTTTATGATCCTGATGCAGGTCACATTACACTAGATGGTATTGAAATCCATAAACTACAACTGATGTGGTTAAGGCAACAAATGGGTTTGGTGAGCCAGGAGCCTGTATTATTTAATGACACTGTTCGAGCCAACATAGCTTATGGTAAGAAGGGAAATGCAACTGAAGCAGAAATTTTAACCGCAGCAGAATTGGCAAATGCACACAAGTTCATTAGTAGTTTGGAACAGGTAAAAAACTTGAACAATCAAGGTGCTTTAGTGAGATAGACTAGTTAGCAACTACATGATATCAGACTATTTTGAGTTCATGTGCATTCAAGGAAGACAAAGAAACTATTTAGAAGCCCCCTACATGTTTATTAGCTAATCCTTTTTATGATTCTAGTGTTAAGATGTCAAAGTATTAAATTTGACACCAAGAAGAAAGTATCAAATACTTTGTAACAAATCTCACCGAATTCAAGTAGAACACAAAAAAAGAGTTCTCAATAAAAAAGAATTTTTATTGATACTTAAAATGTAACAAACATTGTTTTCTAGAATCAACACACTTCACTATTTCACTCTTTGCTTTTCTATTTTCTTACACTTGCATTTGCTTTCTAGTTTATGCACTTATTGGGTACTATATTGGATGCTACTACAACTGGTGAGACTAGCTTTATATAGAACACAAAGGAGACAAGCTCCTAAATTCTAGCAAAGGAAAAAGTAAATAAAAGAGGCTCATCTTTAACTAAGGCTCTTCGCCACCGTGTACCCTTGGCGTGATGGTCACTTTGCAAGTACAAAATTTTTGTGGAGTGAGGGAGAGGGGGCAAGAGCCAGGGGTTTCCAAGAGGGAACTTCACACATATATGTATTTAGAATAAGTTAGAGTTTAATTTTTATCTTGTATCAAAAAAAAAAAAAAAAACCTAAGACTCTTCCACCTAAAAGCAAAAGAAACCTATACTACAAAACGTTCCCCTTCTAGTTGTCAAAGATAGCAACTTACCTACTAAGTACAAAGGAAAGAGTTGTTTTCTTCTTAACCAAAAGACATGCATTACACATAAAAGAAAACATGCATGCAACATGCTAGTCAGTAAATACTCTTACACCTTGTATGACTAGATAACTTGTCTTGCAGTATAGGTTTATTTGGCTTACAACACATTTAAGCCCAAGGATCCTAATATATCTAACAAGCCTATTTGATGAGGTTGTTTGTAATCTATATTTGCTTGTAGGACTCATAATAATTATAAGGAATGTGGAATGCGAATGCAGGGGTATGATACAACAGTAGGTGAGCGAGGTATCCAGTTGTCTGGGGGACAAAAGCAAAGAGTGGCTATAGCACGAGCTATAGTGAAGGCTCCCAAAATACTACTACTAGATGAAGCCACCAGTGCTCTGGATGCTGAGTCTGAGCGAGTGGTTCAAGATGCATTGGATCGATTAATGGTTGATCGAACCACTGTGGTGGTAGCTCATCGTTTATCCACAATCAAAGGTGCAGATTTAATTGCTATGGTGAAAGATGGAATCATAGCTGAGAAAGGCAAGCATGAAATTTTAATCAATATCAAGGATGGTATTTATGCTAACTTGGTAGCATTACACAGAAAAGCTTCATCTTAACAGCGTCTTGTTGATTTGAAAAAAATAAAAAAGAAGCAAGCCTCTTGTACTCGTCTTTTTCCACATGTTGAAATAGTCCCTAAAATTTCCCATGATTAGAAATCTATGTTGAGGAAGATGGATTTGAATTTATCCCCTGATGAGAATTTTTAATAAAGTGAGTTGATTTTGTAAATTTGTTATTTTCTCTTCTATTCAATCCATATTCTGCTTACACAAAAAGGTGAATACTCTCTCTCCCTCTCTCTCTCTCTCTCTCTCTCTTTATATATATATATATATATATATATATATATATATATTTTATACAAAATAGAATTTCTACTTTAGTTAATCTAATTGTATATGTGTGTGAAGCTCCCTCCTAGAGACTTGAACCCCTTGGTGGATGTTTAATTCTTTAGATTGATGAATTTTTATGTTTAACTACTTTAGGTTGATATGATTTGGTTATATTTTCTTTGTTTGTTACATGTTATCCTATGAAATTGTAGAATGATTTAATGTAATTTTATTGCAAAGCATGATTTGGATAATTTGATATTTACAACTATACATTTTCTTTTGAATATTTTTCTACTTATCTTCTTTTATATAATTTGTTATTTGTATCACATTCTCTTCCAAAAAGGTGATTGTTCTCTCTCTCTCTCTCTCTCTCTCTCTCTCTCTCTCTCTTCTCTCTCTCTCTCTATATATATATATATATATATATTATATTATTTATTCTTTCTTGCAACTCTATTTAAGATTGATGATGATTTTTTTTTTGGTTTATGATACACTTTGGTGGTGTGCTTTTTGAGTTATTTATCATATGTACTCTCTATCCTTCTTATAGTTTTGGTTTGAGTTAATTTTTAGATATTTTAGAAGTGAGATAATTATGTATTTGAATGTCTGTATAAATTATTTAAATAATATCAATTGTAATTTTGTAATGAAGTTTGGTTATCATGATAATTTTCTTAAGAGAATGAGAAATTAAAATAATTAATTTTGGAACTTAAAAATTTTAGTTGCAGAAAAAAAAAACAATGACATACTATACAAAAGGTTGAATAATATAAATCACTTGATTTTGATACAACATATGTTCTTTGGATTGAAAGTTCTGGGTTGAAAACAAATATTTTTGAACAAATTTTAAACTCATACTCATGCATTATATTAATGAAATCAATTGGATTGAGTGTTTTCTGCACAAAATTTCTATTGTTTTAAAAAAAAATCCAGTTTTCCAGAATTTCGTTTGATCGAGTGTGATTTTCGATCAATCGAAAATTTCCAAAATTTTCAAGTCTAGCTTTTGCCTGACTTGATATGTATTCGATTGATGCTTGACTGATCAAAACTGAAAAATTTTAGTTTTTAAGTTTTTGACCAAATTTTGTTTTCATGCATCATTTATGTTTAGGATTCACATGCATTGCATTGCATTGTTTTTTTGGTATCCATCTTGCAGTTTTGCAGTCGTATCTCTCATTGATTTCACATATAAAATGCATACACTTTGCTAAATTGGGTACTCAACTTGATTTAAAAATTGATTGATTAAGTTTTGAGTTATGTACTTTTTAGTATATGCTATTTTTATGTGTGAATTGAAGAAATTTTTTTGAGATATGATGGATAGTAATTGTTCAAATATTTTCTCTACTTGATTTAAGTTCATAAGACCATTTGCTTATGGGTCACATAGTGTCAAGTGTGCATTTATTGAAAGAGACAACATTTTTTTCATGTGTATCTTCAACTTAGTTTTTAAGTTTGGATCGTGTCTTTTTATTTATCCCCACCTCCTAAATTTTCCCCAAAACTGATTTTCCTAACACTTGAGTTGTTTTTCCTATTTTTATAAGGAAATAAAAGTTTTTTTTAACCTTTGTTCTCAGGGGGAGTTGTTGCTCTTCATAAGGGGTGTTGCCTCTATTTTCTATAGAGCTTGAATTTTGTGGTTCCTTAGTTCTCTTTTTTCTCTCATGTTTACTGTCAATCTACTCTTTGTTTGAGTTATCTTTGTCAATATGTGACAAAAAGGGGGAGAAATAGATGAAATGTGGGAATCTTGTTTAAAAAAGTTATTAAAATGTTTTGTTTAGGGGGAGATAAAATTGTTTTTGAAAGCGGGAGAATATAAAAACTTTTTGATGTATCTAACTTAGGGGGAGAGTTAGAATTTACTTGTTTTTATATTGTGTTTAATATTATTGTTCATATGTCTTTCTTTCCACATATGCAGTGATGTGTTCTTTTGAGTGTTTTTAAGAAAGACAAGTACATTTTGATCAAGACCTTCTATCTCTTATTGCAACTTTTAGGTTAGGAGTCTTAGATTGGGATTTATGATATATTTGGGCATTTTATTGTATATGGGCATTATGTTGTATGCGTGTTTTGTCACGGATTGTCAAAGAAAGAGATTGTTAGGTTTTGAGTTTGTAATGTTGGCAAACCATGACAAAAACTAAGTCTTATTGGTTTAGAATGGTTTACATTGAAGTTCAAGACAAAAAACTCAAGTTTGAGATGAAAAAAATGAGTTACAATTTGTTTCGTTCGATTGATACTCGATCGATCGAAAGTCATTCAATTGGTACTCGATTGGTACTCAATTGATTAAAAGTCGCATATCAGCAAAAATTAACAAAAGTAAAAAGGGCATAACTTATCCGTTTGAAGCCTAAATTGCGAGCCATTTTTTCCAGTATTTAAAGGACATTATAAGCTAACCCTAGAGAAGTTTTTCAGAGTTTGTTTTAGAGAGAGAAGAGTGTGCCTCTTTTGTAGATCTAGGGTTTTGTACCCAAAAACTCTCTAAAGTCTTTGATGAGTTGTGTGATTAATCTTTTGTGTGATCTAGAGGTATTTATCTTCATACACACACTTTGAATTATAAAGATCAAGATTGACATCAAGAACTTGATGGTGAATTTAGTTGCTGCATAAAGAATTTTAAAGAAGATCTTAAACCTTTGAGTAGAGTCTCAAAGTCATAAGTAGGTGAACTTGTGGTTGCTGCAGATCAAAGAAAGAAGTAGTCCGTGGACTCGAAACTGTCACGTGGTTGTGGTATTAAGTTTTTTACTTGAGGTAGTAATAAAATGCTAGTGGTCTAAGTTCTATTGTACAAACTTCAATTCTTTCATAGTAGATTTGTTTTTTACCTTGAGGATAGTTAGGTTAAATTCTCCTCAGGTTTTTTACCGGTTTGGTTTTCTTGGGTCATCTTATTGTTTTGTTATTTATTTTTTCACTATTTTGCATGATATGATTTTTTTGTTTTAACCTAGATTTAAATAATAAACCTAAGTATTCAATTGGTTAATTAATTAGGTTTAACAAATTTTGTTTTAAGTGGTCTAATAACGAACACATTATAACTAAGGCTACACCTTATGTTCTTTTTGTGCATGTGCTACACTTTCTCGAGCACAAAATCTTATGATATGCACTAAGGTATTCATGATTGCTAGTAAACAGTAGTGAGATGGTTATTTATATTTTTCTCTTAGGATTTTTTTTAGTCCTTACAATCAAAAGCATGTGACTTCAAAATTAAAATCATGTGATCAAAAACTATAAACAATTCCCACACAACATACACCACATAGCCAAAACTAGTAAAGTGCAGTAGAATAAGTTTATCCAAGCTAAACAAGGTACAGAAGCATGTTATGTAAAGATAATATGGTCAACCTTAACGACACATCCATAATATGTAATACAAAACACATTTTGCCTTCCCTTTTCTTTTTCATTTTTTTTTTTAATTTTTGGAAAAAAAACTGAAACACCTTAACATGAAATGCATGAATGTAATGCAATGCAATTCCTAAAGACGAAAAACAAAAATAAAAACAGCAAAAGAAAATGGTCACAAGGTGAAGAGAGATAAAGCACAAGGACCATGTCAAAAAAACTCAATTAGATTGAGCATTTTGCATCCAAAGCTTTTTAGATGCAACTCTAGTATTGGAGTTATAATTCTTATGAGAATTCTGAGCAACTCCAAGATTGGTACAAAGGTTCAAAACCTTTACCAATTCACCAATAAGTACCATAGGATCACGTACTTAAGGCACAGGTACTGTTGGCTTATTTGCTCACTTTGTAGCTTGCAACTTGAAACAGTTTAGACAAATATGTCCAATCTTTTCACAAAAATGACAAACCCAGACCAGTCTATCATGCAACTTATCCTTAGGGTGAGTAGGATTCTTAAGCTTAGACTCTTTAAGATCAACCCTAATCTTCCTAGGAGGTGTAACTTCTATTGGTTTGACAATCTCACTCACGGGAGGCTCAGAAGAAGGGATAAAATTTGTGGAATGAGTTTCAGACATAGAGATGCTTTCTACAAAACCTAGACCAGTTTTTCTAAAGGAGACTTCTAAACACTCAACATGTGATCAAGTTTAGAACTAGCAGACCAATTAGTTTGTTCTCTAGCAACTAAAAATTGTATTTTTCATGTAAATATGTGCAACAAGGCTTTATGGAAAAAGGGTGGTTCAATTCGATGTTGTCTAAAAAAAAGGAGTTAGAATACGGGTATGGGCTAAGTAAATCAATGGGCAGCCTTGGTTCTATTGAAAATACCAGTGTAAGTGAAGGCCCAATTAGAAATGATATAGATAAAAACACTCTTAATGGGAGCGATAGTGACAATTCTAGTTACAGTAATGTTGATCATTTAGTCAGCATTAGAGACATTCATAATTTCATACCCGATGATACTTTTTTAGTTAGGGATAATAATAGGGACAGTTATTTCATATGTTTTGATATTGAAAATCAAATTTTTGAGATTGACAATGCTCATTCTTTTCTAAGTAAACTAGAAAACTCTTTTTCTAATTCTCGAAATTGTTGTTATCTAAATAGTGTATCTAATAGTGATGATCCCCTTTCAATCAACATCATGTTCTCAGTCTTCACTTTATCAATTAAGGTACTAGCACCAAGCAGTTTCAACAACAAGTCTTTCTTATCAAGTTCAAGAGAAACAATTTTCTTTAAACCTTTATCAATATTCATTGCATCTTTTGCAACAACTTTGCATAGCTTATTGTAAGCTTCTTGCAAATTAGCATATTCAGAGAGTTCCCCATCAGAAGGGCTCTCTTCAACAACACTTTCATCAGCTACAACAGTAATTGTGAAAGCAATGAAGTTTTCATTTTCATCACTACCAGACTCATGGTCAGAAACTTCATCATTACTAAAGGTTACAGCCATAACCTTATCTTTTGATCTCAAGAATGTAGGACATTCTTATTTCACATGACCATACCCTTGACAACCAAAACATTGTTGACCCAATGAATTATTAAAGGTTTGACCTACATTCTCTTTAGATTTATCAGTATTGTTCACTTTAGTGGGTTCATTCCTCTTAAAATTCCTAGGTTCAGCATTGTTTTTACCTCTTCCTTTTCTGTTGTTATTACTAAGAAAGTTTCTAAAATTCTTGACAAGATATGCAATCTCTAGAGAAGAAAGTTCATCATCAAATCCATTCCCATCAACATCATCAATTGAATTAAGAGCCATTGATTTGGATTTGTTTGTCTTGGGTAGGTCTAGCTCATAGGATTGGAGAGATCCTAC
This sequence comes from Castanea mollissima, assembly GCA_014183005.1. Classification (NCBI taxonomy): domain Eukaryota; kingdom Viridiplantae; phylum Streptophyta; class Magnoliopsida; order Fagales; family Fagaceae; genus Castanea; species Castanea mollissima. The sequence goes on from JACAVU010000008.1 coordinate 13,704,962, forward strand.
AAGTTCATTAATAGGGATGGAGTCTATATCCTTGCTTTCAGTAATGGTAGTTACTTTGGGTCTAAAATCCTTAGTCAAGGATCTAAGAATCTTCCTAACAATTTTAAGTTGATCATAAATTTCACCCAAATTATAAGCAAAATTAACAATATCATTAAGCTTAGCATAGAATTCATCAAAACTTTCATCATTAAACATCTTAATGCTTTCAAATCTAGTTGTTAATTGCTACAACTTATTGATCTTAACTGCCTTTGTACCTTCATGCACAGTTTGGAGAATATTCCAAGTAGTATGAGCAATCTCAACATTTGAGATTCTCTTGAATTCCTCCATAGAAACAGCATTAAAGATAGCATTCATAGTTTTGCTATTAAAAGCGGTTGCTTCTTTCTGAGAAGTTTGCCACTCGCTTATAGGAGTAGTCGGCTTCTCCCATCTGTATTCAACGAAATTCCAAACTCTCTCATCAATTGATTTCAAGAATGCTTTCATCCTTACTTTCTTGTAGGTATAGTTGTTCCCATCAAAGTGAGGTGGGATCACAAGAGAGTGACCGTGTTCCATGACAACAGAGGTCAAGGATCAACTCTTATATCAAAGGATCTAAACACTAGAGCTAACCTGCTCTGATACGACTTGTATGTTTTTAGACTCCTTAAAATACAAGTTGTTTAACCTAGTTATTTAGCCAAGTGATTACTTAGATAAATTATTCAGATCTAGGTTAACACAAACAAATCATATTATGTAAAGCAGTGCGAAAATATAAAGAACACACGATATGATAACTCAAGAAAACCAAACTGGTAAAAAACCTAGGAGGATTTAACCCAGTTATCCTCAAGGTAAAACACATCCACTATGAAAGAATTGAAGTTTTATAAAAGGACTTAGACCACTAACATCCTAATGCTACCTCAAGTAGAAAACTTACTACCATGACTACGTGACAGCTCCGAGTTCATGGATTACTTCTTTCTTTGATCCACAGCAACCACAAGTACATCCACTTGTGTTTTACTTTAAGCTCTTGAAACAACAATTGAAGAGATCACCAAGTTCTCGACATCAATTTTCATCTTGATGACCCTAAGTATGTATGAAAGTAAACACTTTTAGATCTCACAAGAGATTCACACATACAACATATCAACAACCTCTAAAATGTGGCTAGAGTTTTTTTTTTTTTATATGAGACATAAAACATAAAACCTTACAAGTCAAACGGGCTTAGGCTGAGTTGAAAAATTCTGCAGAAAAACAATTTGCACAAACTTCAATCAATTGAGACTAATTTTCGATCGATCAAGCTATACAGAAATTGAATAGTAATTTTCTGCAATTACTTGATTCCAACTTTACACATAAACACACTTTGAGCAACCTAAATTTAGACTCTAAGTTTTTATCATGGTTTGCCAACATTACACATACAAGTTCTAATACATTTAGATCCTAAAGTCTTAGGACCTAACAACACTAACATCGAACTCCAATGGTTGAAATATCTTTTGGATGATCTTGGTGTTCCACAAACCTCACCCATTCTAATCTACTGTGACAACCAAGTGGCCATAATTGCAATGAATCTGATGTTCCATGAATGTATAGAACATATTGAGCTTGATTACCATTTTATCTGAGAAAAAAACCCAATCCAAATTGGTTCATCCTTGTCATATTCGATCCTATGACTAAATTGCTGACATTTTTACCAAACCTTTAGGTAGGGATCTATTTAATTGTTTTATCAGCAAGTTGGGCATCTTGAGGGGAGTATTTTCACTCTACTCACTTTACAGTACTTTTAGAATTTGAAGGATGGAGAGACAATCAGGGGATTCCCATATACAAAGCTATTGGAATTTGAAATCTAGAAGTCTACATTTTAAGTTGTAGCCTAAACTCTAGCGAATCAACTGTAATTATAGGATAGCTAACTAGCTTAAATTTTGGAATTAGGTAACACTCAATATTTTGCCTAGGCAGGGATAAAGCTAGGATTTCGATTTAGAGGACTATAGATCTGTGTAGATTATGGTTGTTTGGGTTGATCAACCCAAAAAACGGGGCTACAGAGCTAATATATGGTCATTTTTTAACAACGCGGCTATAGGTCAATAGTTTAAGCTGCGTTTGTTAAAAATGTGGCTTTAGGTTGGCTATGGCCGTGTTTTTTAAACGCATGTATAGGCTGCTCTCTCTCTCTCTCTCTCTCTCCTCTCTCTCTCTCTCTCTCTCTCTCTCTCCTCTCTCTCTCTCTCTCTCTCTTCTCTCTCTCTCTCCTCTCTCTCTCTCAAAGTAATCGGTTGGACCTATTGCCACACTTCTTGAACGTGGCAATAGGCAATATAGAAAAAATGCCGATAAAAACACCAAAAAAATGCAGCTATAGAGCTAACCTATAAAATGGGGCTACAAGTTAGTAGTTTAAGCTAGATTTCTTAAAAGCGCGGCTATAAGTTAGCTGTAATTGCGTTTTTTGAAAACATGGCTAAAAAAAAGTGACTATTGCCTGTATTTTTAGTAGCGTGATATGCGGTTGTTTGGATTGATCTGTAAAGTTGTTTGGGCTAATTTGTGGAGGGGGGCCAAGATTTATTTTCCTTGAGCCCAATTTGAATTAGGCTTAATATATCTAATATATCCTTCTTCTTTTTTAAATCTGCAATTCAGGGTCCCTTTGTCTCTGTCCCTGTGCCTAGGGGTCCCTTTGTCTAGGTTCATTGTAACATGATCTATATATTCAGACCGATTTAAAGCTCTCTGTAAAATGAAAAACAATTCTAACAAAATGTGCGTCCTTCAATCAAGAATTCTTTTTCTGATGGAATCTCTTCATTTTGTTAGGATTGGGTTTGGTTTTTTCAACTCTCAAGACCTGCTTATATCGACGTAGATAATGATCTCGATTTTGTTTTCTCGATTCTTGAGACCAAATTTTGATCTCTATCTCAATTTTCAGGACCACATTTGATTTTGGCCCTGACATTAATACCGATTTAAGATTACTATTTTTAAGGTGGAGTAGGTTGATATTGAAAGCAAAGCGGATAATGAATTGATGATAAAACAAAACTCAGTTGCTTTTACGTTGTAGGCACTAGGCACAGGTCATTGATGCATAGGTGCACAACGGTACGTGTGATGCAATGCAAGCCTGGATAACGTGGGAACCAAAAAAGAGTTGACAAAATACTGAAATTTGATAGAGGTGAATAACATCAGCTAAGGTCTTGCTAGTTTGATTAGCTTATTTGTTTCTGGCTCAACTGATACCTTTATGTGTTTTTAAGGAAAATTGTTCAAATCTTCCACCTCCCAAGTATCGACAGAATTTGGCTTGAACAAAAGTGGATATATATCACTATCATGACAGGTCTAAAATAACCAGACACTAGACTCAAATTTTGCCCTTATCGAAATATTTTCTTTTATAAAAAAAAGTTAGATAAGAATGATTTTTAAGGAAACAAATTGGTTTATTTGTAAAATAAATCTAATTTATTTATTTTTAAAAACCTTTTTATCTAACCTTTATTTAAGCAAATAAGTTGACCAGATGCATATTTCAAATTCGTTTATTTGTAAAATAAATCTAATTTATTTGTTTTTAAAAACCTTTTCATCTTACCTTTATTTAAGCAAATAAACTGATCAGATGCATATTTGCGTTTCAAGTGATTGTTTCTCAAAAAAAGTGATTGTTTAATGAAAATAACATCCTTTAAATTGAACCCATCTCCCCACCTTCCTATCTACCTGAAAAAAAGGGGGAAAAGAAAATTTTCGTGAAGATGGTTGGGCAAGGTTCTTGAAATAGTTGAAAGTTGTAACGGCTGCACATTGCAATCTCAGGATAACAGTGGGGAATATTGACTGGACTCAATAACTCAAAATTCCCAACAGCCCAATATTCTGTTCATTATTCCTAGGATGTGTACATTATTTTAGGATGCAGCAATAATTCATTTGGGATGCCGTACGTACCCATGTCGTACCTGTGTTGTAAAAATATTTTATTTGTCCGTATAATGTTATTATTTTTCATAAATTACTTGTGTTTGTGTCCATGCATCTTAAATTATTATAATTAGCCGCGAACCTGCGCGTTGTGCATGATAATTATTTTTATGGTGATTTTATTAAATTTTTTTATAAAATTTAAAATAATTTAATAAAGAGTAATGTATTTTGTAATTATATTTTTATTTATTATAAGAATAATCATAAATGTACTAAATTATAAATTATAGGAACAATCATAAATTATAAATTTAATAATTTTTGTTGTACTAAAATGAAAAAAAATAAAAAATTTCTCAGAAATTCAAAAGACAAGGTAACGAAAATATTTATTTTTTAATAAAAGTTATTTATAACATTTTTGTGAAGCATTAAAAAGAATACAAAATTTGGAAATTATTCTTTTAGTTTTAAACAAACTTTCTCAAACTTATTTTTTCTGCCTACAATCCAAAACACTAAAAAAATTAATAAAACTAAACTATGATTAATTGGACCAATTAGGAAAACAATTTGTTGTTTATAATCTACTAAGATTATTTTCTTTGCAGAAATTGTAATTTCGTCCACCCAAAACATATTATCAAATAAAAAATTATTAGTAAAATCTAAGAATTAAATTTCTATATATGCATTGTTATAAAATAATAATAATAATAATAATTAAAGTAAAATTGCAAAAGATAAAATTTGTTTCTCATCCAATAATTTTTGTTTAACCAACCTTTGCTTTTCTCTAAATAAATGGCATTATCGAGTACTTCTAATACAATTATTAAGAGTACTTTGTCCACCACAAATGATTAAAAAATAAACAAAAATGATTAAAGTCTCATAGTTTAACATCTAAATTGAGCACTATAAAAATCATGCTATCTAATTACAATAACTACTAAATTAAATTATCCAAATCATGCTATGTAGTAGAAAAATATTATATTTTTATTTGTTATATTTAATCCTTTATAATGCAATAGGATAACATTTAACAATCAAATAAAGAAAAAAAAAACACAACAATTAAAAAAAAAACTGAATCACATTAACCTAAAGTAGATTAAAGAATATCAAAAAATGATCAACCTAAAGCGAAGATGTAAGAAAAATAAAAAATAAAAAATCCACCCAAAAATTTTGTGTGTGTGTGTATGTGTGTGTGAGAGAGAGAGAGAGAGAACCATTTTTTATTAAGGGAAAACTATACATAGAATAAAAGAGATAGTGACAAATTTATAGTAAGAGGGTGTAAATAAGAAGATACAAAAATAAAGGAAGATGAAGGGAAAGATGAAGAATGATATTAATGTGGAGGGTAGTGGGGAGATAAGAAGGTGAGGGAAGGAGAAAAGTTGAAAAAGTAGTGGGGAGATGAAAAGGTAAAGGAGGGAGAAAGGTTGGAAAAATGTAAATATGAAATAAAAAATAATTAAAAATAATTATAAGAAAATGGAAAGAAAAAAAATAATGACGTGAACGCTGACGTGGCTCAACGTGAACATAATAACATTAAACGCTACGCTTCAGCTTTTAGTAATAATATAAATATAGATTAGATTGTATGTAAAAATAAAAAATAAAAGGAAAAAACTTTTTAGAATTAAACCTTTTGGGTTCAACTTATTTACAATAAAAATTTATTTATTTTTAATTATTACTCTTCTCATTATTATTTTTCCATTTTCCAGTTTGAACATTGAACTTAATTTTGACAAATGCAGCTTACAAAGGCTTGCTTGTTCAGAGAAAGAGCAGCTGCCACATTAAGCAAACATCTAAACAGTGATAATTTTTTTATTGTTCTTCTTGACATTTTTGTTTAGTAAACTGTTTCTTGGAATCCTATCTTGAAATAAAGTCGGTTCTTTTTCTCTTTAACTATCATGATTAAAGATATACATATGAACGGTACATGGGTTGCAAGTTGTATTAGTTGGCAACTTAGTAGTTCGTTTCTTTGTCGCTTTTTAGTTATGCTATGTTTGGTAAAGACAGTAATGGTTTCTTTTGACTGAGTGTTGCATACCGTCTGATTCTTGGAACAGTTTCCCATGCTAAATAACAACATTGGCTAATGCAGATGCTTGTCATTTTTTGGTTGTTAACTTTCTCTTTCCTTTCCCCTCAATATTGTGATTGATTAGTAAATACTTAATACCACCTATTATACATTCCCCATGATTCCAAAGAATGAATCTTAAATACGGTAATGGTTTCAAAAGTATATTTACTGAGAAAGGGGTTTTCAACAGTTTCTCTCTGTCTTTCTCTTGCTTGCTCTCTGAGGATTGTTTGGCATTTTGGTAACAGCTTCTTCTTATTCATTCTTGTATCCCAAACTATTTAATTTGGTTTGTGCTTGCACTGATTTTTTTTTTTTTTTTTTTTTGAGAATCTGCACTGAAATGATCTTCTACAAACTTCATTGAGTTATAAATATTCTTTCGTGTATTACTACTTTGGTTTGTTAAGTTTCCCTTGATACCAGTTCATTGGGGCTAGTTAATCCAACTCCTTGTTTGTCATTCTGTAATTCATTTACTGATTTATATTTTCTTAACTGCCTTAGAATTTATAGGTTTTGAGAATTAATGATGAATAGAAAAGAAAATTTGAATTTAATTTTTATTGGATGCGTTTTAACTTTGCTTGAAGAGAAATACTAAAAAAATCTGTTCCTTGGTTTATTTATCAGTTAATGCAATTCTATATACACTCATGATCCCAAATCGAGAGAAGGCTTATAATATTTCTTCATCTTGCTTCACATCATTATGTTGAACTTCACTCATCCATTCTCCTTAACTATGGGGTGCTAAATATGTTTGTCTTGCAGCTGTGGTCATATAATCTAAGTTCTTCAAGGTGATAAACTGTAGCAAAATAAGTATTTCTGCAGGCAAAATAGCCAAAGAAAATACAGACAACCAACAACATTCAAACAAGACAATGGGGAAAAAGGAAAGCACAAATATAGTACCATACTACAAGCTTTTCTCCTTTGCTGACCACCTGGATTGTCAATTAATGTTAGTTGGCACAATTTCTGCCATTGGTACGGTATCTCTATTCCTCTCATGATCGTAGCCTTGGGAGATGTTATTGATTCTTTTGAAAGAACTGTGAATACCAAAGTGTAAAATAAGATTGGATGACAAAGATTTGTTTGAATTATATTTGCTCTGTATAGAATTTTTACATTGGTCTGAATATATAGGTTCTGTTACAATGAACCTAGACAAAAATATTGACAGCCTAATCCCATAATTGCAGCTAGACAGCTGATTGGAAACCCCTTAATTGAGTTGATTGGGAATCCCTTAATTGTCTCTAATACTCCCCCTCAAGGTAGAGCGTGTATCTGAGTAACGCCCAGCTTGCTGATAAGACAATGAAAAGAATCTTTACTCAAAGATTTGGTAAAAATGTCAGCAATTTGGTCATGGGATCAAATATGACAAGGTTGGACCAATTTGGATTGAAATTTCTTTCGTATAAAATGACAATCAAGTTCAATATGTTTTGTATGTCCATGGAACATCGGATTCTCAGCAATATGGATTGCCGCTTGGTTATCACAATGGATTGAGATGGGTGAGGTGTGTGAAACACAAAGATCATCTAAAAGATATTCAGCCATTGGAGTTCTGACGTTAGTGTTTCCATGGCACGGTTTCTACCTTCAGCAGTGGAGTGGGAGATAGTAGTTTGCTTCTTTGTTTTCCATGAGATGGAATTAGAGCCAAGGAAAACACAAAAACCAGTTGTAGAGCGTCGAGTCACAGGGCAGTTTGCCCAATCTGAGTCACAAAAACCACTTAAAGTGAGTGGATTGGATGAGGAGAGTAATATGCCTTTTCTAGGAGTGCCTTTGAGGTATCGAAGCACCCAAATGGTAGCATCCATGTGAGTGATGCGAGGATCTTGCATAAATCGACTCAAAATGTGGATTGAGTAGATAATGTCTGGCCTAGTGATAGTAAAGTAGAAGAGACGACCTACAAGTCGACAATATGTAGAGGGATCTGATAAAGAAGTACCATCGGTGGGAGTCATGTGAATCTGTTGGTCAAATGGGGAAAGCAATGGTTTAGCACCCAATAATCCTGCATCTTTAAGGATATCCAATGTATATTTTAGTTAACACAAGAAGATGCCTTTTTGAGATCGCGCAACTTCAATGCCAAGGAAGTATTTTAGTCACCCTAAGTCTTTGATGAAGAAGTTCTTTGCAAGAAAGTCTTTGTTGAATTGCATAAGCATCATTGCTGGTAGCAATGATGTCATTAACATACACTAAGACAAAGGTGGAGGATGTCCTTGTGATCTTGGTAAATTAGGAATAATTTGCCAATGATTGAGAGAAGACAGCATTACAAATAGTTTGAGAAAACTTTGCAAACCATTGGCGAGAGGCTTGTTTCAACCCATATATGGATTTATGGAGTTTGCAAACTTGAGTCTCCCCCTGTTGGAAAAAACTAGGTGGAAGTTTCGTGTACACTTCCTTATCCAAATCACCATGGAGCAAAGAATTGTTGACATCAAGTTGATTGAGGAACCAGTTTTTAGCAGAGGCAATAGATAACAAAGTTCGAACAGTGACAAACTTGGCAACAGGAGCAAATGTGTCATGGCAATCCCACCAAACATTGAAATGGGATATAGATTATAGTTGTTCTTAATTTTTACAAAACCCTAACTTTTAGATCTCATATTCTCTTCTTTTTTATGTTTTATGTTTTTGTTTTGGGAGGAGAGATAAATAAAATGGGAGCAAAAATACATATTTACCTCTATTTTTAACGAAGGTGGGTTACGAAAGACAAATAGAGCGAACCACAGGTAGGCAAAGTGATACTTTTCAAACCACGGATAAGCAATGTGAATTTAGGCCAAACCACAAGTGGGTTTATTGTAATTTCCCATAAATCAATCAAAATATTACTTGGTAAATAATTAAATAGCTAATGTGTCATTAGAGCATTCACATCAAGAATGCTAAAAAATATAACTTTTAGCAACTCAAAACACTACTTTATTTATTTTAACACCAAACTTTACAAAACACACAACGTCAATGGTTTTATTTTAGCATTCAATACAATAAAATAATATACCCAACACAATAAACAACAACAACAACAACCACAATCACCACCACCACCACCGAAACCCAACCAAAATCAAATCACAACAAAGACCTATTCTGAACAAACCAAAATCACAAAATCATAATCAAAACAACCCAAATTCACAAAATAACACTCGTAGAACCACCAAAATCAAATAAAAAAACCCATGCCAAACCACGAACTTGACCCATAACAGAGGCCCACCAAACTCACAAATCACAAACCCACGAACCACAAAACATTGACCCGCTAGCCATATCCCACACACATTGACCCACAAACCATTGTGACCCATAGATTTCAATCTTTCTCCACGAACCACAGTGACTCACGTACCAAAACTAGAACGATGAGAGAGAGAGAGAGAGAGAGACCGATAAAAGAAAGAAGAAAAGAGAGAAGAAAAATAGACTGGTGAAAGAAAAAGAGATAAGAAAAGAGAGAAAAAAGTGGGAGAGATAATTAATGTTATTTTAATTGAAGGTAGTAATAATTTTTTTAAGTGTTGAGCTACAGTAGATTCTCATTTATGGCAGTCTACTATAGCTCAGTTGCTAAAACTTTTGGGTATAGCAACTTTGTTGTAGTGTGTGTTTTGTGAAATGAGTTGCTAAAATGAAATTTTAGCATTTTTCACATCTTTGATGTGAATGCTCACCTAAGCTGCCATATTAGTTGGAAAAGCATTTTCCTTTTTTTAAATAATTTAATTTTTCATTAAAAAAATACTACATCATTTAAAAAATGTCAAGTCATTATTCTGTTAGCCACTAAGCAATATCACTAATACCACTCATTTTTAAAACTTGAGGTGGAGCTAGGGGGTCAAGGGGGGCAGTTGCCGCCCTTTGGCCCACACAAAAAATACCCTTAGTTATTATAGATAATAATTATTTAATATCTTTGTCTACTTTTTGTTTTTGGGTTTATTAAATGCCATTCTATTTCTTTGGTCTTAAAACTGAGCACAACTTCTACACAAATCATTGAGGAATCTTAAGTCCTCCACTAGCATGCCTTGCACTGAAATTTTTAGTCTATCCATACCATATTATAATTTGAAACTTTTATGGGTCCACATTAACCAAAATAATAGAAATTTACATATATTACACTTAGTATTTATCTAACTACTAATAGTTTCATTCATATCTTGAGTTTTGGCTCTAAAAAATTAAAAAATAGACCACTAATGTGAGAAATATCTCAATAGATAAATATAATTGTGGGGATGAGGATCCCACATCTAATTTAAATGGAAAGTTAAGGTTATTACCAAGGACACACCTGGGACCTCGAGGATGAGAACTAGTTATGTGAGGCGCATAAAGGTAAAACATCAAAAAGCAAAGAAAGCTGATTTGGCACGAAATACAAGAAGGATGAAGAAAGAAGGGAATAGAAGTCATCCCCCTACATTAAATACAAGACAATCACTCCTTTGGATTAATGAGGAAATGACCATGAATAGTGGTGGCACAGCTAAGATTATAGGGTAAAGCTTGCTAGTATGTTCTGGATGGGACAAGAGTTTTGGAGTGCAATCTCAACCCTCCAAGTTTAAGATTCAGATCAATTGTAGCTAGATATAGAAGCAAGAGGAAGATCCAGACACGGGGGGAGCCAAAAAAGAAAGAAAAGAATCTATCCTTCTGTAATCCCAACCTCGGACTACACCCGAGAACCAACACTTGTATTTTTTCTTAACCAGTTCTTAAACTGTGAATTAATAGAAGAAGCATCATTTCTTATTCAATTCTATGACGTAAACCTTCTTAGTTTGCACATTGAGTATCATAATTAGATTTGACTTTTCATCTTTAAACAAATTTATTGTGATAGCAAACAGTAAAATCTTCATTTATTTCTACAAGTTGATTAACTGCTTTCTAGCTGTTACAATTGGCGCCATCTGTGGGGACTTATTTGATTATCCTTGTGCAACTTCATAATTATGTCTGGTCATCAGCGGAGCGGATCACTAGAGTCTATTGGCTCCCAACGTAGGGACTAGTTTATCAATTTGGAATGAAGAAGAGATCGCCATGAGACTCATACGCATAGTCAGGGAGCATCTTTTTCTTCAAGATGAACGGGACAGCAGGATGCTAGTTATCAATCACTAGATGATGAAGTGTATGATTTGGAGAAATTTAGAACGGTTATGTAGACGTCTTCTACGTAGGGCACATGGGAGAGATGATAGGACTTCTTCTTGAGGCCAGTACTCGAGTTCTGGTAGTGATGAAAGTTATAGGCCTAGGAGCAGGACTCCACCTAGTGAGTCATTTACGTCATCTTCCCGGCATACCTCAGGACGAAAACATTATCATAAGAAATCTATTACCCCACCAAGGAGGGGTTAAGGTCATGACGCCATGGGTAAAGCTAGACATGGCAAAACGGGTGAGTCGGGTCAGGTTCGAGTTCGGTTCGGGTCAATCGGGTTGCGGGTCGGATCGAGTTGACCTGTATTTTTCACATGAATTTTTTAAAAAAATTTTATAAATAAAACAACATGTATTTGTCATTTGGAAAGTTATGCAACAAATTATTTGATGTAAAATGCATTATTTTGACTTTACCACTTATATCAAGAATGAATTCAGTTAAACTTATTAATACTTATTCAATAATTTTAAAATTATACAAATTCTAACATTGCTATCTAAAAAAAAATAACACAAACATAAGTTAAAAAAATACACATGTTTTATTTCTACACAATATCAACATTCCAAAATATAAAACAAAATTACAAATGACTTATTGAATAACTCATTTGATAAAGAATAAAAACATATAAGAAATTTACAATTTTGAAAATTAATTTTATAATCTATTATCAATTGTGGTTGGCACTCTATTTCAATTTGAGATATACATTAAAATTTGATTGCTTACTTATTTATACATGATCTCTTATATGAATATCATATCATTGTTAAGCAACACACACTCTAGGAAATATCATAATTTTTTTTTGAAAAGCAGTTTATTTTGGACATAAATTGTTAAAAAATAAGTCTAAGCATTCATAACTTATGCTAATTTGATACTTTGGCTTCACTATTTTTACACTTGTGAATGTTTCTCACATATGTCTACAATTTTAAACCTATATTTTTAACTCTACTGTAACCATATTATCTTGATATGTACTTTGTTATTTGATGTCTAAAAATCTTTACTCATTACATAATGCTCAACCATTTATCTTTCAATTAATTTGCATATGTAAATGTATCAATTGTTTCCTTAAATCTCACAATAAAAAATTAAACTACTATTGTCTTAATTTTATTTCTTTTTTTTATTAAAAAAAAGTTTTAAAAAAGTGATTTGGGTTCGGGTTGGGTAGGGTTGACCCGCAAAAACTCGAAAAACTTGAGTCAAGTCACGGGTCAAACCGTTTTTGTTTTGGGTCAAAAAAATTGGGTTCAGGTCGAGTATTTTTTTGAGTCGGGTCGGGTTAGAAAATTTTGACCCGTTTTTCCATGTCTAGGTAAAGCCCTTCTTCAAATATCCTGTTCTCCTTTTTCTCAACGTATTAAGCAGGCCAAACTCCCTCGTCGTTTCAACCTGCCTACTTTCACCATCTTCAATGATAGGATTGACCTTGTTGAACATGTGAGACACTTTAACCAAATGATGGCTATTCACTCCAAGAATTAGGCTTTGATCTGTAAGGTCTTCCCCTCAAGCCTCGGATCGGTGGCAATGAGGTGGTTTGATAGTCTGGCAAAAGGATCGATACATTCTTTTGAGGAATTGACCAGGGTCTTTAGGGCAAGGTGGTTCCTAGACCTTTGGATTTATTGCTCTCAATGTCAACGAGAGAGGGAGAAACATTAAAGACTTACTTCGATCGTTATTGGGATCTTTATAATGAAATTGATGGGGATTTTCAAGGATGTTGTTGTACAGACTTTTAAGGTAGGTCTTCCTACGAATTCCAATTTGTGGAAATCACTTACCATGAAACCCCCTCGGAATGTGCACCAATTGATGGACCGGATTGAAGAGCATAAAAGGGTTGAGGACAATCAAAGTTCCGCCAGAGGTAAAAATAAAGTTTCTACCAATGATCAAAGGGATAACTCAGGAGGCCGGTTTTCGTCTTCTCGACCGAGGAGGGAATATTATAATCAAGCATACCATGATGGTGCTACTCCTCAAATGGTGAACTCAGTGTTTAAGGAACCGATATATCAAGTTTTGGATAAAATTAAACACAAACCATAATTTAGATGGCCGAACAAGATGGGGGGTGACCCCACTAAAAGAAATCAAAGCTTGTATTATCAATATCACCAGGATCGGGGTCATACGACTGAGGATTGTAGGACCTTGTAGGCCTTTTTGGACCAATTGATGAAGGCGGGCAAAGTGAAATAATTTCTGCAACAATCAAGTAATCAAGCAAACCGACCTAGGAGTGGATCACATAATGGTGGCGTCCCTCGGGCATCTTTGGGGACAATAAATGTTATTTTTGCAACCATAAGAGAGGAGCCTCACCTAGCTAAAAGGGTAATATTGATGGTGACGCAGGTGGAAGGCCCTAAAGGAGAAGCCTCAAGTAAAATATGCAAAGTCTTAGATCGACCAATCATAGGATTTTCTGAGGATGACAAGTTAGGAACCATTCAACCACATGACGATGCTTTGGTAGTGATCGTGCAAACAGTGGGGTACGATGTCAGAAGGGTGATGATTGACCAAGGTAGTGGAGCAGAGATATTGTACTCGAACTTGTTTAAAGGTTTGGGGCTCAACCTGAGGATTTGGACTAGTATGATTCTCCGTTGATTGGATTTGGTGGGAGTTCCACTATCCCAAAGGGGAGGATCTAATTACCCGTTTTAACTGGGAATAGGATGGCAAACATGGATTTTATAGTAGTAGATACATTTTCGCCGTACACTGCCATTTTGGCCAAACTATGGTTGCATGCTATAGGGGCAGTCACATCTTCATAGCATGTTAAGGTGAAGTATCCCACTAATGGAAGGGTGACTGAATTGGTGGGATGTCAGTCAACAGCTAGGAAATGCATGGTGGCAATAGTTAATCACCACGTTACTAAGTTGAGTTCTTTCGAGGTTGTCCTGACATTGTAGCAATCACAGCTAGGGTTGCCAGTGTTCACGGACAGTTCAATATCTTGTGAGGAGATATAAAGGGTCGCTATTGGGGAAAATTTAGATCAATATTTTCATGTTGGATCTCTACTCCTAGCAAAGGATAAAGTATAGTTGGTGGAGTTTTTAAAAGACAATCTTGACGTCTTTGTGTGGAGTGCATATAAAGCACCTAGGTTTGATCTTGATTTTATTTGTCATCATTTAAATGCTAACCTTAGTGTTACTTTAAAGAAACAAATACCTCGGCAATCCTCAAAAGAACATGTCGAAGCTATTAAGGATGAGGTTTGTAAGCTTAAAAAGGCTAGAGCAATTAAAGAGGTTTTCTACCCTGAGTGGTTGGCCAATACAGTGGTGGTAAAGAAGTTGGGAAAATGGAGAGTATCTGTAGGTTTCACGGACCAGTTTAAGGATGAGCTTCCTAGATGCTTTCTAAGGTTACCACCAGATTCCTTTAGTATTGTCGGACCAAGAGAAAACTGCCTTCCTCACTCCAATGAGAAACTTCCATTATAGTGTAATGCCATTTGGACTAAAAAAAGCTGGGTCAACATATTAGAGAATGGTGACAAGAATGTTTAATAATCAGTTGGGAAGAAACATGGAGGCTTATATTGATGATATGATGGTGAAAAGTAAATAAGAGACCAAACATTTGTTAGACCTCGGTAACATTTTTGCAATCTTAAGGAAACACAAGTTGCGTTTGAATCCTTCAAAATGCTCCTTTGGAGTCAGATTAGGAAAGTTTATAGGATATATGATAACTCATCGTGGGATTAAGGTTAACCTATACCAGATTAAGGCCCTTCATGATTTGCATCCTCCTTAGAACCCAAAGGAAGTTTAGCGCCTAATCGGAATGATAGTAGCTTTGAATAGGTTTAAATCAAAGTCTGCAAAACAGTGTAGACCATTTTTCCAACTATTGCATAAGTGGAAGGATTTTACATAGTCTGAAGAATGTGATAGAGCTTTTTCAAAGTTGAAGGCGTATCTGGCCCATCCATCAATCTTGTCTGGACCAGAAAATGAGGAAGTTTTATATGCTTATGTTGTTGTAGCTCAGCATGCTGTGAGTTTGGTCTTGATATGTGTGGACGAAGGAGTTCAGAATTCAGTGTATTATGTTAGTAAATCCCTACAAGAGGCCAAGGTTAGGTATCTTCACTTAGAAAAAGCAATTCTTTCTATCATTCATGTCACCAAGAAGCTACCTCATTATTTTCAAGCGCATACTGTGGTTGTTTTGACTCAGTTGCCCTTATAAGCCTTGCTCCAAAAATCAGATTATATAGGAAGGGTGTCCAAATGGAGGGCCATGATCGAAGCATTCGATGTCAAGTATATGCCTCGAATAGTATTGAAGGGTCAAGTTCTAGCAGATTTAGTAGCAGAATTTATTGAGGAACTGGGAAGCTCGGAGGTGGGAGAAAGACTTAAGGGCCTGTGCATGTGGAAACGATAGTAGCTTAGTGTACCTGGTAGTTATTCATGGATGGTGCAGCAAACAAGAGGGGATCAGAAATAGGGATTATGATGGTTTCACCAGATGGTATTACTTTGGAAAAGTCACTTAAGCTTAAGTTTTTGGCAACAAATAATGAAGCAGGGTATGAAACTTTGCTGGTAGGTCTGAATGTTGTGCAAAAGCTTGGTGGCAAGACTATAAGAGCATATTGTGATTCAAGACTTGTAGTTGGACAAGTCCTAGGAGAGTATGAAGCGAAGGATCCAAGGATGCTTTGGTATTTAGGTTGAGTAAAGCAATTGTCAAGGGACTTTCATTCTTTTACACTTGAGCAAGTTCCTTGACGTAAGAATTCCCATGCTGATTCACTCGCAACTTTAGCCACAATTAGTAGGGAGGACTTGCCTCAAATTGTACTTGTTGAGAGTTATGTGTCACCTGCTTATAATGAGCTGCTTCCAGTGGAAATTAATTTTATAAGGGTAGGCCCTAGCTGGCAAGATCTATTGGTCGCATTTTTCAAGGATGGAATTTTTCCTAAGGACTAGGTTGAGGTGGAGAAGGTTTGTAGAAAGGCACCAAGGTTTTGGCTTTTTGAGGACCAAAATCTTTACAAACACTTATACTCGGGACTATATTTGTTCTGTGTACATCCCAAGGCTGTTGAAATGTTGTTAGAAGAATTACATGAAGGGATTTGTGGTAGCTATATAGGAGGCAGGTCACTTGCTCATAATGCTTTGACATAGGGGTATTGGTGGCCAAGCATGCAAAAACGCTCGCAGGAGTATGTTAACAAATGTGATCAGTGTAAGAGGTATGCTCCTAACATTCATCAGCCAGGAGGACTGCTAAACCCACTGAGTAGCCCTTGGCCGTTTGCCCAATGGGGATTGGACATTGTAGGATCTTTCACTAGAGCCACATTGAATTAGAGGTGTCTCCTAGTAGCTACTGACTATTTCACTAAGTGTGTAGAAGCTAAACCACTAGAAAATATCTGAGATCAAGATGTAAAAAGGTTTGTATGGTGGAATATCGTCACAAGATGTGAGGTCCCGAGCATCCTTGTTTCAGATAATGGACTTCAATTTGATAGCAAGTCTTTTCGAAAATACTATTACAAATTAGAAATAAAGAACAGATACTCTACCCCGTCATATCCTCGGAGTAATAGGCAAGCTAAGGCCACAAATAAGGTTATGCTGGATGGTTTGAAGAAGAGATTGGAAGATACAAAGGGAAAATGGGTGGATAAGCTACCTTATGTTCTGTGGACCTATCGTACAACACCAAGAATATCCACAGGTGAGACCCCTTTTTCCATGACCTATGGAGTTGAGGCAGTTATTCCTACAAAAACAGGGTTCCCAACTCTGAGGTCCGACCAACCCCTTGGTGATGGCAATGAGCAATTCCTTGCTCATAGCCTTGATTTGGCTGAGGAACTAAGGGAAGTGGCCACAATTAGGTTGGTGCAATATCAACAAAAGTGTAGGCAAGGGTTCGAGAAAGGTAAAGGTTAGAGCTTTTATTCTAGGGAATT
This sequence comes from Castanea mollissima, assembly GCA_014183005.1. Lineage (NCBI taxonomy): Eukaryota > Viridiplantae > Streptophyta > Magnoliopsida > Fagales > Fagaceae > Castanea > Castanea mollissima. The sequence goes on from JACAVU010000008.1 coordinate 13,722,287, forward strand.
TGATCTTGTTAGGGTATATGTGGATTTTTTTATGAACATATGTCATTTAGAATTGGTTAATCCTTTGACAAAACACATTTTTCTTGTAAATGGGTAGATCTAGGATGGTTTAAGTCTTCAAGCAACATTGTGTTCAAGTCAAAAGTTAAAGCCATGCAAATCTGTTCAAGAAACAAGTGAAGAAGAGTTGTGTTTTAAAGCTCGATAGATTGTATCTATCAAGGTTTAATCTGTCGAGCTTTAAAAGGGAGTTTTAGCCTAATGCTTGACAACAGCTCAACAGATAACCTATCTATCGAGGTTTACAAAATTCAAATTTTGAGATCTATTTTTCACACATATCCAAGCTATTTGTGTAGGGTTTCTTTTCTCACAACCGTAGACATACATAAGGATTATTTTAAGGGCTATCAAAGGTAATGCAACTTGATGCAAAGTGATTATTCACTCAAATTGTGATTGGAGACAATTTGCCCTAGTTCAACCTTCTCTTGAAGAAGCTGCTGTGTTTGTATGTCATAGGATTTTGTAACCAAGGAACTTCTTGATCTTCATCATGTAGATGAATTAAAGAATTTTGCAGCCAACATCCTTCTTAAGTTAGTGTGTTAGTCATGTACTTGGATTCATGCAAAGAAGTAAGATGTGTACTGGGATCCACGCATCAATTAGTTAGTCACATACTGGGAGCCGTGTATTGAAATGAGAGATTGTCACTACATTGCAAGTCCAATTGTGTATTGGGGTAAAGGTTCAACTATAGGTTGGTATAAGGTACTAGGATTCATTTACTTGTAATAGCTTCTTTTGATAATAATAGATTCTTGGGAGTGGTGACCTTAAATTCACTCAGTAGGGTTTTGACTCGGTGGTTTTTCCCATTCGTAAACAAATCACCCCGTGTCAAATTTAATTTCTACTACATTTAGTTATTTGGTGATTTGTTTGTGCTACCACTCGTATTACATGTTAAATTGACATAATTAATTAGATCCTAATTAATTAGGGGGTCAATACATTCTTGGCCTATCAGATCTTGCGAAAGGTTGTTGGGAGTGCAAGAAATCCTTCTTTGGGAAAATTAGGTCCTAATTAGAAAGGGCCATATCGAGTAACTTCAATAGCAGCAGTGGGGGCTTATAGGTTAGAGAATTTGGATGGACTTGTTGTGCCTCGTCCATGGAATGTGAACAATTTATAAAAGTATTATTTCTAGTCCAGCAGTATTGTGAGGATTTATATTTTATATGCAATCAGATGTATTTTTAAGATTCTTGTTGTCTCACTTAGATTATTTTTTGTATTAAACAAAACCTTGGCTAGGTTCGACTCTTCGAGTCACCTGCCTTGGGTAAATTGACACTTAGATTATTTTTATGTTAAACAGAACCTCAGATAGGTTCGACTCCTCAGGTCACCTACCTTGGGTATATTAACACTTAAATTATTTTTACGTTAAATAGAACATCGGCTAGGTTCGATTCCTCGGGTCACTTGCCTTGGGTAAATTAACACTTAGACTATGTTTGTTGTGCTCAACCTAACCTTGGTTAGGTTCAATTTCTCATATCACCTACCTTTGGAAATTAACACCTCAGTACAAATACTTAATTATATATGGGCATGGTAAACAAATAGTAAATCATAAAAATATAAGTACAGGTTAGTAAGACAAGGTTCTAACAAAATTTATCCATTAAATGAAGTTTAAGTGGGTACATATAAAAGAGAAGGTAAGTGAAGACAAAATGACTTCTGCCAAAAAAAAAAAAAAAACACAACAACAACAACAATAACAAAAGTAGCAAAATAGTCCCACTGTTACATTCCCTAGGCCTTGGGAGTCTTCTGTGTCCTTGTTCCTGTGATGGGCTACGCTTCAGCAGTTGGGGTTAAAGCAGGGAGAACCACTTTAGTTGTTGAGACAATTGTGAAGGAGTCTTCTTCTATTTGAGGCATCTTGGCTGCCACCTCGGTGCTTTCTGGAGTAGCTGCACTGGGCTTGGAGACATGTGGCTCGGTTTGTTTGGTTTTAGCAGGGACAATGGTGCTTGGCTATTGTTCAGTTGGTTTGGATTAGGTAGGAGTAGTAGAGCTGGACTTTGGTGGGGGGTTCTTAGTGGAGCTCATCGAAGTTGGACCAAAAGTACTAACATGAGGCTGAGTGACTGGACGCGCCCTAATTGCTAGAGGGTAGAAGGCTTTCTCCAGATTCCTTAACTTAAAAGTAAGGCCTACTCCAGCAACATTAAGGGCCTCAATTTAGGTTTGAAGGCAAAAGCTACGGCATACAACAGGGAGTTGAGATTTAAGGTGGGCCTCAGTCTCCTTTTGCCTTTGGTCATATGCGGTTTGCTCAACCTTGTGCATTTCCTTGTGGCTGAGTTCTTTCTTCAGCTTGGAAATGTTCGTCCAAGCAATTGCGAGCTAGCTCTTTGCCCCACTCAAGTGTAAGAGCTGCTCCCGAGCCTGTCTCTCTGAGCTTTCTATTGAAGCTTCAGCACTCTTCCTGACCTTGTCACATTCTGTTAACTTGAGGAGAGTCTCCTTTAAATTCTTATCTGTTAAGGCAAGAGACTTTTGCGCGGCATAGCATTTGGACTCCTTTTCCTTCAAATCACAAAATGCTTGATCAACCCATTCTTTTGCTGCATGTGTTGCTTGGGTGGCCTATGCGTGAATAGCTAAGGTAGAAATTATTAGGAAAGTACATATAGAATGGACAAGACTGTAATAATGAAGTTTTAGAAGTAGAAAAATGAGTGTAAGGAAATCTTACTAGAGGTAGGTCCCTCTTTACGGATAGAAAGAGTTCATGCTTCTTTAGGTTCCGAAGTTCATCCATATCTCTAGGGAGAAGAAGCGTTTGCTCCACAGCATTGGCCACATAGCCTGCTCTTCTGCTATTGAAGTTACGGATTGAGGAATCTTCACGGAGAGGCAAGCCATCCAATTCAAAGATAGGATTCCAGTTTAGAACCCAAGGTTGACACTCAGAAATAGCTTCCAAGCTTTCTTCTCCCCTTCTTTGTTGGGCTCGGGCCGTCTTTGCCATCTTGGTGGGCTAGGAAGAGTCTCCTCTTAGACTTCGTCCTCTTCGATAGGGTTTTTACCTCCTTTCTTGTCTCTTTTTTGTTTTTTATCAACTGGTTTGGTCTGTGCAAAGGCAAGAGGAATTGGAGTGGAAGGTCTGGGAACTATCGGGACTTTGGGAGTTATGGTCCTAGCACGGGATTCTAATAGAGAGAGTAAATCTGGCAATCTCTTTTCGATCACCATTGCTTCAGGCACTTCAGTAGCCTCTTGGTCCTCACTAACTAGGGCTGCAGCTAGACGTGGGCTGAGTCCTTCCTCCTTGGTCTCGTTTGTATGGTAAAAAACCTCAAAATCCTTGTCTCGGATGGTATTTTTAGTATTTTCCTTTGAAGTATCGTCCTCAAATTCTATCTCAATTTCTTCGTCTAATGATGTAATTTCTTCTACGTTTGGTTGAGGATCCTTGAAGGTAGGAAGCTCAACTAATTGTGTTCCCACTAGAGGAGGCTGGCTTATAAATCCTTCAACAACCACGTCAACTAAGGCAAGACAAGAGTCTCGGGCCTTGATTACATGCTTGGATACTTGGAAGTGATTGGAAATGGGTTTAAAACCCAAAATCACATGAGCTGCGCCGAGCTGGCCTTCCCGATGTAGGAAGATCTCAGACCTCAGAACTCGGTTCAGAAAATCGAAGTTCACCAAGCTTCGTCTCTTGGTAGTGGCTTTTTTATCTAAGGAAGAGGAATTAAGAATTCATGTTAGTTGTAGGCCAAATAAGCTCAAGTTTTAGCAAGTAAAATATATATATATATATAATATATATATATATATATATATATATATATATGTATACACACACAAAAATAAAACAATGAAATGGTGGATATGTAAATAAAATAATTATAGAGTTTCCTAAGCTAACATAGACTTTTTAAGTGTCCCTAGGCCACCCTACCTGGAGTTCCATCCTTGGTAGGACAATGGAGTTCGTCATGCCACTCCCCTAAAATGATGAGAAAGTCCTCATCCATGCCTTTGTTCGTCTCAGGGAGATAAGAGATAGCCTAATAGCAAGAACCCTAGTTTTTAGGTAATACCTTGCGTCGGTACCCTTCTAACAACTGTACACCCAGTTTACATCATGATGGGTAAGGTATATACCAAAATTTTCATTCAGTGCATCTACACTACCTATTATTCTAAACATGTTTGGAATACATTGGGTAGAGCACAATCTAAAAAGATTTTTAAAAATTCCTAGTGAATCTACCCATAGGAATCCTCATACCCCTTTCAATGAAGGAAATCATGGAAATCCCAACAGCTCCGGTTGGCCTCTTCTTATGCCATTCACCTAAGTTGCAATGCTGTATTGACACATTGCTAGGAATCTTATAGTATCTCTTAACTCCTCTCGGTGTTTAGGATTGTCAACCAAACTAAAAAAATCTACCCATTTGGGAAAAAAAATCTACTAGTATGAAAGAATAAGGGAAGAACTCTTGTTAACAAAAATGCACACTTACGAATTCGGGGAAGGACTTCTCAGACGAGGTTATCAAGTGTGAGGAGCGTCTTTATTTTTTTTTGCTTCTAGGGAGGTGAAATGGAGATAAGAACCTCACATATCTCTATATATAGGATGTAAAAAACAAGCGGTAAACTTCCCGCCCCTTTTGGTGACGAATTTAGAGCCATTCGATCACTATCTTATGGTAGAAATGGGAAACAACAAGCCACCCATTGCATTTATTATGGAGTTGTAGATTTCGAAATGTCAAGAGTGGGTCACAGTCAGTTGAAAGGACGTACACACATGGGAACCTATTTGCGAGTGGGATATTATCAACAACTTTTATTAGCCAAAGCCTCACTTTTCTAGGCCAGGAACGAAAATTGAGGTTCTAGGGGGCTATTGTGGGAACAAGGATCCCACATCTAATTTAAATGGCCAGTGAAGGTTATTTCCGAGAACGCACCTCAGACCTCGGTGATGAGCACTAGTTATGTGAGGTGCATAAAGTTAAAACATCAAAAAGGAAATAAAGCAGACTCAGGGAGAAATACAAGAAGGATGAAGAAAGAAGAGAATAGAAGCCATCCCCCACATTAAATACAAGACAACCAATCCTCTAGCCGCATTAATGAGGAAGTGACCATGAATAATGGTGACACAGCTAAGATTATAGGGTAAAGCTTGCTAGTATGTTTTGGATGGGACAAGAGTTCTAGGAGTGCAATCTCAGCCCTCCAAGTATAAGATTCAGATCAGTTGTAGCTGGATATAAAAGCAAGAGGAAGATCCAAACACGAGGAAAGAAAATGATCTATCCATCTATAACCCTAACCTCGGACTAGACCCGAGAACCAACACTTGTATTTTTTTCTTAACCAGTTCTTAAACTATGAATTAATAGAAGAAGCATCATTTCTTATTCAATTCTATGACGTAAACCTTCTTAATTTTCACATTGGGTATCATAATCAAATTTGACTTCCCATCTCTAAAAATATTTATTGTGATAGCAAACAGTAAAATCTTCATTTATTTCCACAAATCAATTAACTGCTTTCTCGCCATTATAATTGGCGCCGTCTGTGGGGACTTATTTGAATATCCTTATGCAACTTCATAATTATGTCTGGTCATCGGCGAAGCAGATCGCTAGAGTGTGTTGGCTCCCAACGCAGGGACCAGTTTGTCAATTTGGAATGGAGAAAAGATCGTCATGAGACTTATATACATTGTCAGGGAGCATCTTTTTCTTGAAGACAAACGGGGTAGCAAGAGGCTACCTATCAATCACTAGATGATGAAGTGTATGATCTGGAGAGAAATTTAGAATGGTTATGTAGACGTCTTCGACGCAAGACACATGGGAGAGATGATAGGACTCATTCTTCAAGCCAGTAATCGAGTTCTGACAGTGATGAAAGTTTTAGGCCTAGGAGTAGGACTCCACCCAGTGAGTCATTTACGTCATCTTCCTGGCATACCTCAAGACGAAAACATTATCATAAGTAATCTGTTACCCCACCAAGGAGGGGTCAAGGTCATTACGCCATGGGTAAAGCTCTTCTTCAAATATCCTGTTCTCCTTTTTCTCAGTGTATTGAGCAGGCCAAACTCCCTCGTTGTTTCAACCAGCCTACTTTCACCATCTTCAATGGTAGGACTGACCCTATTGAACATGTGAGATACTTTAACCAAAGGATAGATATTCACTCCAACAATAAGGCTTTGATGTGTAAGGTCTTCCCCTCAAGCCTCAGACCAGTGGCAATGAGGTGGTTTGATAGTCTGGCGGAAGGTTTAATACATTATTTTAAGGAGTTGACCAAGGCCTTTAGCAAACTCTTTAGAGTGGAGCAAATCAAGTCATATAGACAATGACTACGCGCATCATAATCTTGCAATTTGCGTTGCATTATACCCAACAATTTGTTGCTCAACCCGTTTAGAGAGAGTCATTTCTTAGCTTGAAAAATCCTCCTATCTCTCATTTTGTTTTGGTTATTGATCTCATGCATTTATTTATTTTAATCTCCATGATATACTGAAGATCCTAAAGAAACTATGCCTATTGCTTCATAGAAAAACCCAAAAACTAACCCACCCATCTTTGAATCTCAAAGGGTGTGTTTAAGAGATCAAAACCATATAGTTTGATTTCCAATTAAATTCAAAAACTTTTGCGAGCAAGAATTTCATGGAGGAGATCACTACAAAAAGATTCCAGAGATACTGAGACTATTTGTTAGGTATACATGTGTGAATAAAGTCCTACATTGAATAATGATGAGAAGAATGAATTATTAATATAACATAATTGAGCTCATATATACCAATTGAATTTAGGTCTTTTAGGTTAAGCATGTTTCTATATGCTATATTAACTACTCAATGAGTTTTGCTAAAGTGTTTTATCTCCCCAATACTATTACGATAAGAAGGCAGTGGATTTATAGGATTGTTTGGTTCTCGATAGTGGTTTTTTCCTTGCATTATTTGCTCAATTAATTTTTAGTTAGTGTGTTTCATAGTGAAATTCAAAAATTCTGCATTATTAAACACATAGGGCCTAGAACAGGATTGTTCAAAGGGTTGCACAATTAACAAGACTTTTAGGCAATGACAGTTGAAAAACACAACAATGATAATAAAAGAAAAATGTTATGTTCATGTTAAATATTAGCATTGATACACCATGTTGAATATGCTAGTATGGATGCAGAAGTGAAAGCATAAAGTGTAGAACACAATAATACACGAGAGTTGGCCTATATCCACAGAGGAAATCCTAAAGGGCTACATCAATAATATATTAGAGTATAGTACAAATCTTGTGTTATAATGAACCATAACATGTGCATATATAGTAGAATATACCCTAGACTAATAGACTTCTAGTACAAGTAGGGGACATGGCTTGCACACAAAGAAGAATTAAGCTTGGGTTTATGCTAATGGGCTAATATATCTCTAATGCCCCCTCTCAAACTCAAGATGGAGGCTTGATGAAACCTTGATATTTGATAAGGTTGAGAAGATCCCTTGAATGAAGTTTGGCTCTATGATGGTGGTTCGAGGAAGTCAATGGTCTTGTAGTGTTGATGCGACTTCTAACGGTGTCATAACTATACCGAAGAGTTTTAATGGCAGCAGTGGGAAGTCAAAGAAGATGAACGCAGTGAAGAAACACCAAAGAAGACAAAAATTGCTCTTAATACACCGTAAGGACAGAAAATCATGGCCACAGGAAGGTGACTCTGATACTATGTTAAATATTAGCATTGATACAACATGTTGAATATGCTAATATGGTTGCGAAAGCGAAGGCGTAAAGTGTAGAATATAATAACACACGAGAGTTACGTGGTTTAGCCTAGTCGCCTACATCCACAAAGGTAACCCTAAAGGGCTACATTAATAATATATTAGAGTGTAGTACAAATCTTGTGTTACAATGAACCATAACATGTGTATATATAGTAGATTGAACCCTAAACTAATAGACTAGTTCTAGTACAAGTAGAGGATTTGACTTACACACAAAGTAGAATTAGGCTTGAGCTTATGCTAATGAGCTAATATATCTCTCTAATAATACACAATATTTTTATAATACTTGCTGGTAAAAAAAAAAAAGTAATTTCAATGCATGATGAATTTAAATTAGAACTAATGGCAACTTATCAAATAAGATTTACTATGACTTCTCAAAAAGCAATACAAATAAAATGATAAAAAAAAGAAAAAAAAGAAGAGATAACCTGCATTGATTGAAATATTGAAGAATGTGATATTAATTACACTACAAGGAATTACACATGATAAACGTGTTGCCATGCCATCTCCATGCACAATAACGGATGCATGGAAAAATACACATGTATTGCCATCTTTATCGTTCGCTTAATAAACGGTGGATGCCTCATCACTCATGCATGGCAAGACAACCACGTGTAGGCACATTTACCTTTTTAATGGTTTATCCGTTAATGTGTACGTAGTGATGGGTGCATGACCGCATAGCAATACACTTGTCTTACTGCATGCTTTCTTATAATTTTTGTGGTGACGACTTTTTTTTCTTTTGTGTGTGGAGAGAACATGATGAAGACCTCTATACTTTTGAAAGCTTTAGTGTAATATACGTTTGAGTGATATCAGGATATGATAATTTTCATATTAATGTAAATGGTAGAAAACTTTAATCCAAGAATCCAAATATACAATAAGTCTATAACCATAATTCTTTTCAAAGAAAAAATTCATTAAAGTGATATATTGTAAATGATAGATAATAATTAAAATAGTATAAGTTCGATCATTTAAATAAGAGTCAATAATAATTTGACTGCTTAATAATTATAAAATTTATTAAAAAAAAAATTGATCACGTAACATTTCTTATAAATATAACAAAAATCTTTCAACAATGGTCCGCTTGAATAGCCCATTTGAGAAGCCATACATATTTCCATTTTCGCTTTGTGGAGGCCATATGTGTTACAAACAAAGTCCCCCTACCGCCCCCCCCCCCCCCCCCCGGGCGCGCGCGCTTGAATAGCCCATTTGAAAAAAATGGTCACTCATTACTGTATAACTCATTTCCTATCACTCAATAATCCCTAAATATCTCCAAAACCTAGTTTGGCACCTAACTTAGTTCTGTTTTTCAACTTCAAAAACTTGAAAATGTGGGACCCATTTTTAAAACTTAAAAAACTTAAAAGTCAAAAGTTGCAGCTAGACCCATTCCAAAACATTTTCTTGTGTAGCCCATTTGAAAAAAATGGTCACTCATCACTCTAGAACTCATTTCCTATCACTCAATAATCCCCAAATATCTCCAAAACCCGGTTTGGCACCTAACTTAGTTCTGTTTTTCAACTTCAAAAACTTAAAAATGTGGGACCCATTTTTAAAACTTAAAAAACTTAAAAGTCAAAAGTTGTGGCTGGACCCATTCCAAAACATAAAAAAATTAGTTCAGTTTGTCAAAAGTTCCGGCTAAATCTGAGAAGTGCTTTGACCATGGGTCCCTCAATGTGTGTGTATTTACAAAAATGCTATCATAACTCAGTTTCCATAACTCAAAAACACCAAAAACTTGTTTTCAATTTTGCTAACTCATTACTCAAAAAACAGAGAATTGAGTGATGGAAACAAAACTTAAAAACAAATCCAAACAGCCTTTATCTCCGTGGGTCCCACCATTTTTGAGTGATGAGTGATAAAAATAGAGTGATGGGTGATGGAAACACCAAAATCCAGTTTGGTTTTTTTTTTTTTTCTTTTTTTAATCACTCATCACTCATCACTTATCACTATCACTTAAAATACTCCAATTTCTTCTACCCACCCGTTTGGCACATATTTTCAACTTCTCATCACTCAATTTTTTTTGTACTTTCTATGGAACCCACTCTTCTTAAAACCACCAAACACAAAGCCAACTACATGTTCAATTCCAAAAATAAAAAATATTAACGCCACCCAAAAAAAAAAAAAAAAAAATCTCTCTGCCTCTTCTTCTTCTTCTTCTTCTCTCCCAAACTCTCTCTCTCTCTCTCTCTCTCTCTCTCTCTCTCATGGTCCAATAGATCAAAAATGGGTCCGATCATTTTGACTTAGCTAGCAACAGGTCTGGGTGTGTTGGCCGGAGCGGCCCTGGTCAAATCAGTCATGGACCAGAAGACCACGACTGGTCCATTTCCAAGATGCCCAAGTTGTAATGGAACGGGTCGGGTCTCGTGCCTTTGTTCTTGTCACAACAACCACTGCCGTAGCCGTCGCCACAACCCACAATTCCCAACGACGATGTTCCACTCCTTAAAAACTCTGAAACCTACCACAGCCACAATAGCAACAACAACAACATCAACAGCAACAGCGACGAAAAGGAGAAAGGCGAAAAGGGGGGAAAATGAAAGAAAGAAAGAATTGATGTTTGCAGCTAAGAACAGGGAAAGAAAAGTTTGTTTCTTGATATATATATATATATATATATATATATATATATATTTTATGGGTCTGAGATGAGAAAGGTGAAAAGGAAGAAAAAAGAAGAAGAAGAAAGAGCTAATGCTTGGCGAAGAACAGAGAAAGAGAAATAATAGAGATAAAAAGAAAGAAAAGTGGAGAAGAAAGAAAGAAAAAACAAAAGGGGAAAGTGAAGTCAAAAGTTGCGGCTGGTGGGTCCCAAAATGTGTGTGTATTTACAAGATTGCCATCATAATTCTGTTTCCATAACTTCAAAACACCTAAAATGTGTTTTCAGTTTCCATAATTTATCACTCAAAAATCAGAGAATTGAGTGATAGAAACAAAACTTGAAAACAAATCCAAACATAGTTTTTTTTTTTTTCGTGGGACCCACATATTTTGAGTTATGGGTGATGGAAACAAAGTTATGAGTTATAGAAACAGCAAATTTTAACAGCCCCTTAGGTTCCACTTTTTTTAATTAATATTTAAAACTCAAAATTTTAATGAATTTCAAACTTAACTTCTTATTGAAAATAAATTTTAACTCTATTAACATAGTCACAAAAAAACATGGTATATTATTGCAATGTCTCCTAAACCAATATGTGCCAAATTAATTTTATATGTTGTTGATGTTATTGTTGTTGTTTTTTTTTTTCAAATACAACTATATTCGCCTTTTACAATCAACTCACCATTTGATAGCTATAAATTAAATCTAAGACAAAAAAAAAAAACATCGATATTTTTAATTTGATTCAGAATATAAATGTCTTACAACATCTTTGAAAATCAAGGTATACATAGAATATTTCAAAATATTTAAGTATATGATCATATTTTTAATACTTCTAAGTTTTTTTTGTTTTTTCATTATACTATACTTTTTAGTACTTACATGATTTGTTCGAATATCTTATATTTAGCTTAATCTTTTAACTTCATATATTAATGACTATTTATTGATTTTTTTTTACTTGTATGAAAAATGTATATTTAAAGTCAATTTAAATCATGAAGTAGCTTAAGCATAACAATGATTAAACTTACACTAGATTAAAAGAAATAAATTGCAACCAAGCACAAAAAGAACTGTGGTGCCAGACTGTTAAGGACATATTTTATGTAATTGTCTAATTCTTTGACAAAATGCACTTTACTTGTAATTGGATAGATCTAGGATGAGTTTAGTACTTCAAGAAACAAGAGTTGAAGTCAAGTATTAAAGTCATGAAGATTAGACCAAAAAACAAGTGAAGGAAAGCTGTTTATTAAAGCTCGACAGATACCTTGACAGAAACAGTATCTATTGAGATTTAAGAACGAAGTTCAACCAATGCGCACCCTTAGTGTGGTGGTCACTCCACAAGTATAAATGCTTGTGGGGTGTAGGGGGCAAGGGCCGAGGTTTAAGTCTCTAAGAGGCGGCTTTATACACACATATACTTAGATTAGGTTAGAGTAGAAATTCTATCTTGTTTAAAAAAGAACGAAGCTCGACAGAAGATCGACAAAAGCTGAATCTGTTGAGACTTACAAAATCAGAATTTTCAGATCTGATTTTCAAATCAAACTTGTATATTTGTGTAGGGTTTCTTTTCTCGCAGCCCTAGACATATATAAGGCTTATTTTAAAAGTCGTCACATAATGAGAACATATGCCGAAAGTGACCTAGTGCCTTATTCTTTCTGCAAGAAGTTACTCGTCTTTTGCGCCTTAGGGTTTTATAACCAAGTACTTTTTGATCTTCATTGTTGATGAAGTGAAGAACTTTGCAGCCAATAACATCTTCTTCAAAGGAGTTAGTCATGTACTGAGATCCGTGCATCATTGGTGGCGTTTATATATTGAAGAATTAAGAGGTTCTGAAGCGGTAGAAGGTTTATACTGTAAGTTCATCTACGGGGATTGTAGAGTCTAGGGACAAAGGTTTTGTACTCTGAAACTTCTCTTTACTATAGTGAATTGCTTTTCAGGAAGGCTTCCCCCTAGGTTTTTTACTTTGAAACAAGTTGGTTTCATTGGTTTTCCTAGGTCATCATATTTTGTTTTATTTATTATTCCGTTGTACATGATATTGATGTTTGTTTGTTTTAACAAAGTTTATTCATAATAAATCTACTTAGTTTTAAAACTTGTTAATTCTATCAACTAAAATCTAAATTTCCCAACACAAACTGTACAGGAACAATTTACAACTTACATTTACATTATATTTTCTATGTTAATTAAATATTTTTCTTTAAATAAAATTTTTTCTTATATTAATAATTTTTTTTAAATTAATGTTCTTCAATATTTTATCTCAATCTTGCCCCTAACCAAAATCTTAGCCCCGTCACTAGTTACTAGGGTTGTAAATGAGCTAAGCTAAGCCAAGTATTAAAATTTCAAGTTTATTACTTTTTTTTTTCAAACACAAGCCAAGCTTGAGCTCATCACCTATCAAGATTTTATGTTCAAGTTTGATTCATTTTATTGTCGAATAAGCTTGAGCTTGTTCATGAGTTCCTTAATTAACTTATTATTTTCCTATATATTGTGAAATTATGACTAAAATGTTTTACTTTTTTCACAATTATATGTATTATTACTACAGATAGACTATTTATATCATTAATAAGTTACAGATAATAATTCAATATCATAAGAACCTATTGACAAACTTATAAAGTCCAACCTAGAGTGCCTTGGCATTCTTCCTTTCCCCTCAAATTGCTTAGAGGCACTCACATCGAACTCCAATGATTGAAATAACTTTAGAATGATCTTGGTGTTGGACAAACCTCAGCCATCCCAATCTACTGTGACAACCAAGTGGCCATCCATATTGCTAAATATCCTATGTTCCATGAATGTATAGAACAAATTGAGCTTGATTGCCATTTTAACTGAGGAAAAAATCCAATCCGAATTGGTATACCCTTGTCATATTCAATTCTATGACTAAATTGCTGACATTTTTACCAAATCATCGGGTAAGAATCTATTTAATCATCTTATTAGAAAGCTGGGCATTACTCACATACACGCTCCACCTTGAGGGGAGTATTTTCACTCTGCTCGCCTTACAATACTTTCAGAACTTGAAGGATGGAGAGACAATAACGAGATTCCAAGATATAAAGCAATTGGAATTTCAAATCTAGAAGTCTACCCTCTCACTTCTAGCCCAAAGTCTAGCCAATCAGTTGTAATCATAGGATAGCCAATTAGCTTAAATTTTGGGATTGGGTAGCAATTAATATTCTATCTAGGAAGGCACAAAGCTAGGATTTCGAGTTAGGGAATTGATGATCTGTGTGAACTATGATTGTTTAGGTTGATCGATGGTCGTTTGGATTGATCTATAGAGTTGTTTGGGCTGATTTGTGTAAGGGGGCCAAGATTTATTTTTCTTGGACCCAATTTGAATTAGGTCTAATATATCTAAAAATAAAAATTCTGCAACTCAGTCATAGGTCACTTTGTCTCTGTCCCTGTGCCTAGGGGTGCCTTTGTCTAGGTTCACAATAACATGATCTATATACTCAGATCGATTAAAAGCTCTTTGTAAAGTAAAAAACAATTCAGACAAAATGTGTGTCCTACAATCAAGAATTCTTTTATGATGGATTGGGTGTGGTCTCAACTCTCAACTCTCAAGACTAGCTTACATCGACGAAGATAATGGTCTCGATTTTGTTTTCTCGATTCTTGAGACCAAATTTTGATCTCTATCTCAATTCTCAGGACCACATTTGATTTTGGTCATGACGTTAACACCAATTTAAGATTACTATTTTTAAGGTGGAGTAGGTTGATATTAAAAGCAAAGAGGAGGATGAATTGATGATACAACAAAACTGCATTTGCTTTAACGTTGTAGGCACTACGTATAGGTCATTGATTCATAGGAGCACAACGGCACGTGTGATGCAATGCAAGTCCGGATAAGGAGGAAACCGAAAAAGAGTTGACAAAATTCTGAATTGTGATAGAGGCGAATAACATCAGCAAAGGTCTAGCGAGTTTGATTAGCCTATTTGTTTCTGGCTCAACTGATACCTCCAAGCGTGTTTGAGGGAGATAGTTCAAATCTTCCGTCCTCCAACCATTAATAGGATTTGGCTTGGTCAAAAGTGGACATACCAGTATCATGACAAGTTTAGTGTAATCAGACACTAGACCCATCGAAATATTTTTTTAAAAAAAACCATAAATGAGATAAGAATGATTTTTAAGGAAACAAATTGGTTTATTTGTAAAATAAATCTAATTTATTTGTTGTTAAAACAGTGCCGGCTTCAGGAATTTTTCTTAATGTGTTCTTTAAAAGCATCAATTATACAATCTAATAAAAAGATAAATTCATATATTGACAACAATAACAATAAAAAAAACACAGACACATAAAGTTTACAATTGTTTTTTATAAGTGTTCATATTTTGAAATCGTTATATAATAATCTCATTATCAATGCTACAAGCTACATCTTTTTCAATGTACACAATTAAGTAATCATTCATTCATTGAATGTAGAACAAATTATGGAAAAAAATTTAATTTTATTGGCATAAAAAAATTGAGGGTGTTCCCAAAACTTTTTGAAGGATAGACAAACATTTTTAAATTATTATATATAATTTTTTTTTTTTCAAGTCAGGTGGTTCTGGGACCACCCTGGCCTTAAGGTAGCACCACCCGTGTTAAAAACCTTTTTATCTTACCTTTATTTAAGCAAATAAGCTGATCATTAGATGCACATTTTGGTTTAAAGCGATAGTTTAACGAAAGTAACATCCTTTGAATTGAACCACTTCCCCTCCTTTCTATCTACCTGAAAAAAAAAAGGGGGAAAAAAATACACGTGAAGATGGTGGGGCAAGGTTCTTGAGACAGCTTAAAGTTGTGGCGGCTGCAAATTGCTATCTCAAGCAGACGATGGGGAATAATTGACAGGACTCCATAACTTAAAATCCCCAAGAGCCTAACATTCTATACATTATTCTGAGATGAATGGACACTTAATTTAGAGTGTTATAGTCATGTCGTATTTATGTCGTAACAGTGTCTTAATCATGTTATAATTTTTCAAAAATTGCTCGTATCGCCATATCATACCTATACATGTATCCATGACATTGCATCCTAGATTATTTAAGGGATAATGAGATTGTTTGTAAAAAGAAAAAAGGAAAAGACTTTTAGAACTAAACTTTTTTGGTTCAACTTATTTACAATAAATGATTTATTTATTTTTAATTATTACTCCCATTATTATTATTATTATTATTATTATTCAGTTATAAAGCCTGGCTTGTTCAGAGAAAGAGCAATTGCAGCATTAAGCAAACATTCCAAACAGTGATAATTTTCTGAGTGTTCTTCTTGACATCTTTGGTTAGTCTACTGTTTCTTGGAATCCTATCTTGAAACAAATTCTGTTCTTTTTCTCTTTAACTATCATGATTAAAGATATACATATGAACAGTACTTGGGTTACAAGTTGTATTAGTTGGCAACTTGGTTGTTCGCTTCTTTGTTGCTTTTTAGTTATGCTATCTTCGGTAAAGGCAGTAATGGTTTCTTTTGACTGAGTGTTGCATACTGTCCGATTCTCAGATGCTTATCATTTTCGTAGTTGTTGATTCGTAAATACTTAATACCATCTATTATACAATCCCCATGATTCCAAAGAATGAACCTTAAATATGGTTACGGTTTCAAAAGTATATTTATTTAGAATGGTGTTTTCAACAGTTTCTCTCTGTCTCTCTCTTACTTGCTCTCTGAGGATTGTTTGACATTTTGGTAACATCTTCTTCTCATTCATTCTTGTATCCCAAACTATTTAATTTGGTTTGTGCTTGCACTGAAATGATCTTCTACAAACTTCATTGAGTTATAAATATTCTTTCGTATATTACTACTTTTTTGGTTTGTGAAGCTCCCCTTGATACCAGTTCATTGGGGCTAGATAATCCAACTCCTTGTTTGTCATTCTAGAATTCATTTACTGATTTATATTTTCTTAACTGCCTTAGAATTTATTAGTTTTGAGAATTAATGATGAATAGAAAAAAATACTAAAAAAATCTGTTCCTTGGTTTATTTATCAGTTAATGCAATATACACTCATGATCCCAAATCTAGAGAAGGCTTAAAATATTTCTTCATCTTGCTTCACATCATTATGTTGAACTTCACTCATCCATTCTGCCTTAACTATGGGGTGCTAAATATTTTTGTCTTGCAGCTGTGGCCATATAATCCAAGTTCTACAAGGTGATAAACCGTAGCAAAATAAGTATTGCTGCAGGCAACATGGCCAAAGAAAATACAGACAACCAACAACATTCAAACAAGACAATGGGTAAACAGGAAAGCACGAATACAGTACCATACTACAAGCTTTTCTCCTTTGCTGACCACCTGGATTATCTATTAATGTTAGTTGGCACAATTTCTGCTGTTGGTAGCGGTATCTCTATTCCTCTCATGATCATAGCCTTGGGAAATATTATTGATTCTTTTGGAAGAACTGTGAATACCAAAGATATAGTTCATGAGGTTTCCAAGGTATTTTGCAACCAAAACCTGATAATAGTCATCTATATTTGCTGTAAATCAATGCTAAATTCTTAAATTTGAGCATTTCTTCACCATGCTGCTTGAAGAAAACATAATTGTACTCTATACTAATCACCATTCGTCAGAAATTTGGACTCCATTTAATCTTATAACAGTTCTTTCAAAGTGGTCTCTTTGTTCTCTAAAATGCTTGCCCAACTACAGTGTCTCTCTTGTAATGCTTAACTCAATACAACGGTATGTTTATTCCAATAATTTGCTGTAATCATTGGTAACTTGATCGTTTTAATTCTCAGGGGTCCTTAAAGTTTTTATACTTGGCTGTGGGAACCGGTGCTGCATCATTTTTCCGTAAGTACATAAGCCTTCTTGCTGAGATTACACATTAAAACATACCAGATGGCTTATAGACTAGAATGTTTGACTGGAACTGAGATACCCCTCTTTTTCTTTTTGCCAGAGGTGACTTGTTGGATGGTTACTGGGGAGAGACAGGCTGCACGAATAAGAAGTTTATACTTAAAAACAATTTTGAGGCAAGATATTAGCTTCTTTGATAAGGAAGCTAGCACCGGGGAAGTAATTGGGAGGATGTCAGGAGACACTGTTCTTATTCGAGATGCCTTGGGTGAGAAGGTATTGATGCACCACACAAACACCTGAAACTGTTACTATCTCCTCCAATCATCCCTAATTGGAGTTTAAAATGCTCTCTTATTTAGTCATTTATATATTTTTGTAATTTGCAGGTTGGAACTTTTGTACAGTTGGTAGCAACATTCATAGGGGGCTTTGTTGTAGCATTCATCAAGGGATGGCTTCTTGCCTGTGTCATGCTATCGACAATTCCTCCTCTTGTCATCTCTGGTGCTTTAATGAACATCATTATAAGAAAGATGGCATCCCGTGGGCAAGCTGCTTATTCAGTGGCAGCAACTGTAGTAGAGCAGACAATTGGTTCAATCAGAACTGTATGAATACTTGGCATAGCAACTCTTTGATTTTCCCTTTTATTAAAATAATATTCAATCATGATGGCCATTCTCCATGCAGGTTGCATCATATACAGGGGAAAAGCAAGCTATAGCTAAATACAATAAGTCCTTAACCAAAGCTTACAAGTCTGGTGTTCAAGAGGGCTTGGCTGCTGGGTTGAGTCTTGGTGTGGTTATGTTTATTTTATACTGCAGTTATGCATTGGCAGTATGGTATGGTGGGAAAATGATACTTGACAAAGGATATACAGGAGGGGATGTCATTACTGTAATGTTTGCTGTTATGGTTGGCTCCACGTAAGTTGCATTTCACTTCATAAGTTATTCATTAAGTTGATATGCTGATATTATAATCTGTCAAATATATACTACACCAAATCTGCATGTTTGTTCAAGATTTGACAATTCATTACCCCCTTAAGCGCCATTTCCGCCACATATAACACGTTAAAGGAGATATTTGATAAATCCATAAAGCTAAAGATTTTTACATTTTATATAAATTAATTTTTATTTCCAGGAATCTGGGGCAAGCATCTCCATGCATGAGTGCTTTTGCTGCTGGACAAGCTGCAGCATTTAAAATGTTTGAGACAATTAAAAGGAAGCCACAGATAGACGCTTATGACAATAGTGGCCTGACATTAGATGATATTCATGGAGATATAGAACTAAGGGATGTTTGTTTCAGTTATCCTGCAAGACCTGAAGAACAAATATTCAATGGATTTTCTCTTTCAATACCTGGTGGTACAACCACTGCTTTGGTTGGACAGAGTGGAAGTGGGAAATCAACAGTTATCAGTTTGATTGAGAGATTTTATGACCCGCAAGCTGGTGAAGTTCTTATTGACAAGATTAACCTCAGAGAGTTCCAACTAAAATGGATCAGACAGAAAATTGGCCTCGTCAGCCAGGAACCTGTGTTGTTTACTTGTAGCATTAAAGACAATATTGCCTATGGGAAGGACAATGCAACTACTGAAGAGATAAGAGTTGCTGCTGAACTTGCTAATGCTGCTAAATTCATAGATAAACTTCCTCAGGTTTAATTCATCATCTAATCTTTTGTTTAGAATGATTTATTGGTCTGCATTTCCTTTAGGAATTTTATATTGTTTCTACTATGACAGAACCCTCTTGGAACATCCATGATTGTATTCTCATGTTTTTACTTCTGTTTTCTGTAGAAAGATGAACACATGTGCATTGAGTTTTACAGCATTAGAATCTATGTCATAATGTGGTTTTGTGTATAATGTATTCAGGGACTAGATACAATGGTTGGTGAGCATGGAACTCAGCTATCTGGGGGCCAAAAGCAGAGAATTGCTATAGCCAGAGCAATTCTGAAAGACCCAAGGATTCTACTTTTAGATGAAGCCACCAGTGCTCTTGATGCTGAATCTGAGAGAATTGTGCAGGACGCTTTGGACAGAATTATGACCAGTCGGACAACCATTATTGTTGCCCATCGCTTGAGTACAGTGAGGAATGCTGATACTATTGCAGTGATACATCAAGGAAAAATTGTTGAAAAAGGTATATATATTCTATTTGTTGGTGCGTTCTTTTATAGCAGCTAAGTCCACTACAAGTTTCCCATCATTATTGTGAATGTATTAGCTCTTCGTTATATATTCATGTTTAGCTATATAGTTTTGATAGTTGTTTCAGAAAAACAAGTTGCCTCTCTCTCTCTCTCTCTCTCTCTCTCTAAGCATCGCCCGTAGCTTGAAGTTTACATTTATCTTTTTCTGGTTAAATCCAAAATTCAAATTACAAAGTTGATCACCATGCTAATTAGATCATTCTTGAGATAAACATAGTATTGCATTCTTATCCCTCTTGATTAATCAGGTACACATTCTGAACTAATTGAGGCTCCCGAAGGAGCATATAGTCAGCTTATACTGTTGCAAGATGTTAGCACAGTGTCGGAACAAAATGCACTAAATGATCAGGACAGGACAGAACTTACTAGAATAAATTCAAGTCATCACTCATTCTCGAATTCATTTGGTGTGCCTGATGCAGTGAGTGTGCAGGAAACAACACCTGCAGAAACCACTACTCCTGCTTCAGCAACTACTAAGCTGCCTCCAGAAGTCTCACTTTACCGCCTGGCTTATCTTAACAAGCCAGAGATCCCAGTTTTACTTCTAGGCACTATAGCTGCAGTGGCCAATGGATTAATTCTACCTGTTTACGGGATACTACTGTCCTATATAATAAAAACTTTCTATGAGCCAGAAGAAAAACTCAGCAAGGATTCAAGATTTTGGGCATTCGCTTTTGTTGCTCTTGGTGTGGCATCTCTATTGGCTCAACCATCAATGTCATATTTATTTGCTGTTGCTGGGTGTAAGTTAGTAAGAAGGATCCGGTCAAAGTGCTTTGAGAGAGTAGTTTATATGGACGTAAGTTGGTTTGATGAAGCTAAGCACTCAAGTGGTGCTCTTGGTGCAAGACTCTCTGCAGATGCAGCTTCTATGCGAGGGGTGGTTGGAGATGCACTTGCTTTGCTTGTTCAAAATATTGCAACTGCTATTGGAGGCTTGGTTATTGCTTTCACAACAAACTGGCAATTGGCTTTAATAATTCTTGTTTTGCTACCTTTCTTGGGAGCAAGGGTATATGCCCAGATAAAGGCCATGCAAAGATCCAATGCAGATGCAAAGGTTTGCTTTAAACTTCACAGTCATCTAGCTCCAATGCATAACAGATATTTAATTTCAAATGAGAGCGTAATGGAGGAAAAGTGGAAAACAAACTCTCTTGGGGAAAATTTCACTTTACCACCCTAAACTCTCTTTGAATGCATATTTTGCACCCCAATGTCAAGTTTAATTTTTACAATATTTGAATAGACTTAACTATTAAATGAACAACATATGCATTCTAATAGTCCCTTTGAACAATACTGAAATTTTAAATGGTAACAGAAAATGTATGAAGAAGCAAGTCAAGTTGCAAATGATGCAGTAGGGAGTATAAGAACAGTTGCTTCCTTCTGTGCTGAACAGAAGATGATGGAATTGTACAATAAGAAATGCGAAGGCCCTACTAGGACAGGAAAAAGGCAGGGGATAGTCAGCGGGATAGGTTTTGGGCTATCTTTCTTCTTAATGGGTTCAGTCTATGCATGCTGCTATTTTGTTGGAGCACAATTTGTTAAGGATGGCAGAGCAACATTCTCCGAAGTTTTTCGTGTAAGATCTTCTGGCTTGTCCACCAAGTCAGGCATTCAAATTCTAACTAACTTATTATTACTGCAGAGGTAAAATTCATCGTCGATTTATCCCTTGATAAAATCTTTTCTATCCTAAATTACAGGTTTACTATACTCTTACCTTGGCAGCCATTGGAATTTCTCAGTCAAGCTCCTTGGCCCCAGACGCCAGTAAAGCAAAGAATTCTGCTGCTTCTATATTTGCAATTCTTAACGGGAAATCAAAGATAGATTCTAGTGACGTTTCCGGAATGACAATAGAAGATGTGAAGGGAGAAATTGAGCTTCACCATGTGAGCTTTAGTTATCCCTCTAGACCTGATGTTCAAATATTCAGGGATCTTTGCTTGGCTATTCATTCTGGCAAGGTAATTTGTTAGGACTTGGCACCATCATAAGTTATTCCTGTACTTTACATTATGGCAAACCCCACAGAAGGTTCAAAAACTTTAGTCTCACTTTAATATCCATTTACTAACAAGTTCAATTTTATATTAATCAGACGGTAGCTCTGGTTGGGGAAAGTGGGAGCGGAAAATCAACGGTGATTTCATTGTTGCAGAGGTTTTATGATCCTAATGCAGGTTACATTACACTAGATGGTATTAAAATCCAAAAGCTACAACTGAAGTGGTTAAGGCAAAAAATGGGTTTGGTGAGCCAGGAGCCTATGTTATTTAATGACACTATTCGAGCCAACATTGCTTATGGTAAGGAGGGAAATGCAACTGAAACAGAAATGTTAGCCGCAGCAGAATTGGCAAATGCACACAAGTTTATTAGTAGTTTAGAACAGGTAAAAACTTTGATCAATCAAGTTGCTTCAATGAGATAGGCTTGTTAGCAACTATATGTTATTAGACTATTCTTGAGTTCATGTGCATTCAAGGGAGGCAAATAAACTATTTAGAAGTCCATTACTTGTTTATTAGCTAATATTTTCTAAGATACTTGTAGGACAAGTTAGCTAATCTTTTTTATGGTCCCTGTAGGACTAGATAACTTGTCCTGCAAGTATAATTTTACAGTGATGACTTGACATGTAAGTGTGGGCTTACAACAAGTTTAGGCTATAGGACCCTAATATATCTAACAAGCTTATTCGATGAGGTTGTTTGTAATCTATATGTGTTTGTGGGACTGATAATGCTTATAAGGAATGCGGAATCTGAATGTAGGGATATGATACAACAGTAGGTGAGCGAGGTGTCAAATTGTCTGGGGGACAAAAGCAACGAGTGGCTATAGCACGAGCTATAGTGAAGGTGCCTAAAATACTACTACTAGACGAAGCAACTAGTGCTCTGGATGCTGAGTCTGAGCGAGTGGTTCAAGATGCATTGGATCGATTAATGGTTGATCGAACCACCGTGGTGGTAGCTCATCGTTTATCCACAATCAAGGGTGCAGATTTAATTGCTGTGGTGAAAGACGGAGTCATAGCCGAGAAAGGCAAGCATGAAACTTTAATCAATATCAAGGATGGTATTTATGCTTCCTTGGTAGCATTACATACAAAAGCTTCATCTTAACAAGCAATCCTCTTGTATTTGCCTTTCCCCAAATGTTAAATTAGTTTCTAAAATTTCCCATGACTAGAAATCTATGTTGAGGACAGTGGATTTGAATTTATCCTCTGAAGTGAATTTTTAATAAAGTGACATGTTTTGTAACTTTTCCAACGGTTCAAGAACTTACATGTCATAATTTCTATAGTCCTATGTGTAATGCGCATATATATAATAACTAGTCGCAGACCCACGAGATGCCTGAAATAAATAATTATTTTGTAATTGTAATATAATGTATAATCTGTTCTCTAAAATTTTTTGAAGATAATTTTTTCTCCCTAAATATTAAACAATTGTTATTTGGTCCAATCAAGCCTACTTCGGTCCCATTCAGTTCAATTAGGTCTACTTTAGTCCACTTCGGTCCAATTTGGTCCACATGGTCAATTTCGGTCCATTTTGGACTAATTGTGCTTTAAATTTATTCTATTTTTAAGTTGCCTTTTTAAGTTTAGCTCAAAATTTCATTTTTTTCTTAATTTTTGGGTTGAAAAGTATGAGATTTTATTATATTTGAGCTAAACTCTTTAGTTTTGAGTTAAAAAATACAAACAAAATTGAGACATAAATATGAGTCCTGAATATGCAATAAAAATGTTAAATATTCAAAAGTCTTATTCGGTCCAAATTGGTACTATTTGGTCCATTTTATCTACTTTGGTCCTATTTAGTTGACATTGGTCCTCTTCAGTCCACTATAGTCCTATTCAGTCCTATTTGTTCCTATTCGGTCTAATACATCCACTTTGGTCCTAACATGTCAATTCATTCTTTTTCAATCCACTTTGTCCTATTCAATCCACTTTAGTCTTATTCAGTCATATTCTGTCCATTCGGTCCACTTTGTCCCATTTAGTTTATTTGTGTCCACTTCGGTCCATTCAAACTACTCAATCCAATTTGGTCCATTTTTGTGCACTTTGCATATAGGGAAAAGACATGTTTGGGTTGGGAGTACCTATTCTAAATCTATGTTTATTTTAAAAAATATAATCTCAAACTCGTAATATCTAAAATCTTAAACATGTCATTTATTGTTGTTATACTTTTGTTGAGCCACATTAACGTAGCATTTCAGTCTATTTCGATTCAGCTAAATTTAAGTGAAGGTCTTTTTAAACATAAAGGCTATAAATATACAAATATAATCTTTAGAACAGTTATTCATTTGTTTGAACATCATTACTTTTAAATGAATTGCATGAGGTTGATTATACATTCAAGAAAAATAATATATATATATATATATATATATATATATATATATATATGCATGTATTTATGTATGTATGTATTTATAATTTTTATTTAAATAAATTATTCAAATTCTTCATTCTCTTAGAAGATATTATTATGCTAATCAAAAACTTATAACAAACTTCTATTGAATATGTATAATTTATTCTCTAAATTTTATTGTAGATAATTTGTTTTGCCTAAAAATTAAAAAATTTCAAAAAGTAATTTCCATCACTTTATTTTTACAAATATATAATTTTATGATTTTTTTATTTTTTGATTGATATA
Source organism: Castanea mollissima (assembly GCA_014183005.1). Taxonomy (NCBI): domain Eukaryota; kingdom Viridiplantae; phylum Streptophyta; class Magnoliopsida; order Fagales; family Fagaceae; genus Castanea; species Castanea mollissima. The sequence continues at coordinate 13,746,721 of JACAVU010000008.1, forward strand.
ATTCTTTTATGAAATGGTCCATATTCTTCTAACTATTGTTATTATGCATTATATTTTCCTAATTTCTTTTGGTACAATTAAAATTTTTAAGTTTCAAAATTATTATTCAAATTATTATTCTCTTAAGGAGAATATTATGATAACCAAAATTTATCATATAATTACAATTGATATTACTTATATAATTAAGGAGATTATTAAATAATTCTTATTCTCTCAACCTAAACTTGTATTTCGTCATGCTTAAGTAGGTCCTTAAGTAGGTACACCAAATTGGACCAAATAGACCTAAGTGGATCAAATAAACCAAATTGGACCAATAGACCTAACTGGACTGAATGGACCAAATTGGACCGAATATACCTAAGCAGACCGTATGGACCGAATAGATCAAAGTGGACTGAATAGGACAGATGGGCCAAATAGATTGAATAGGACCGAATTGACCAAAGTAGACCAAACAGACCAAATGCCCCGAATAGACCGAATTGGACGGAATTGACTGAAGTAGACCGAATGGACCTAATTGAACTAAAGTTGACCAAAGTAGACAAAATTGGACCAAAATTGACTGAAATGGATTGAAGTAGACCGAACCAGACTTAAATGCACCGAATGACAATCTGTTATTAGCATAGCCAAAATTGTATTTTGATATAAATTCAAATTCTGAAAACTTAGATTTTTGTGAATACCCAAGAGCTTGTTTAGACCCCCAAATAAAAAATAACAACTAGATTGCTTTTCCTCTAACTTATTTAAGTGTGAAACAAGAATAAATGAAGCGCAATCATTGATAACTACTCTAGTGCATAAACATGAACGACAAACAATAAAAGTAAAACACAAGAATAAAAGAAGAGAGATGCAAACATAAGATAACACTAAAACATGTTATCAAAGAGGAAACCAAAAAACTAGATAAAAAACCTCTTCACGACCCTCCAAGTCAAAATCGATCCATTAGAGAATAAAGTTGAAGTACACGAATAACAAAAGACCCTCCAAGCCTAGTTTACCCAATGTACTTGAGCCCTCCAAGCTCCTGCTACCAACGAACTTTTCAGAGTCATGTCTTCTCTAGCTTTCCAGATCCCGCAATACGCCTGATTGCATCCGCCATGCCTCACCGACTTCTTTTGAAAAATCCCTAAAACTTCCTAAGCTCCAAAACGCTCTTTACACTCTGAAAAGGTGCGGGTTGTGTTTGGGTACAAATCTCCTCTCAAGGTATGACAATGGGAGAGGGAAGGAGAAAATGTTATAATGATTTCTCGCTAAGGATAAGTAGCTTTCCCTCTAAAAGATGGGTGTGTTGTGTTGTAGAAAACCTATCTTGGGTTTTTCTCTCTGAATGACCTCTCCTACATTTGTAGGTAATAAGGGTATATATAGTATGAGTGAAGGGTAAGAAAGTCATACTTAAAAATCTTCCAGGAAAAATGTTTTGCGAGTATTTCGCGAGAAGGCCTTACCCATGAGACACTCGCGAAATCGACAGCCTGGCATGACTTTTTAGCTTCCAGCGTGTGCTTCTCACATGCCCTTTCACAGGTAAGCTTCTCGCGAGACACTAACGAAATTGCATTGATTCTTCATTTCATGTTTAATTCTTCACCAACTTAATACTAAACTCAATACAATAAAATCCCACAAAATACAAAAAAATAAATTAATGCAAATACAACTTTTTTGTCATATAATAAAGCCAACATAAAACATAGTCATAAATCACAACTTTACAAATTCTTACTTCCAAAAAAATCAAGTATTACCTCAAACAAAAATCAAACTAAAAATATAAGAGAGATATATATATACTACTTGTAATGGGGAACTAAAAAATAGATACCAAAACATAAAACTTATGGAATTCAGTTGTGGTCATTATTAGTGTTGCTGAACAGGGATGGACGGCAATGGCTGGGGAGAGTAAGTGAGTTTCTTATTTCCTTTTAGCCTTTAGGTTTGATTTAGTTTTAGCATGGGTTTGGATAGCAAACGCGGCAGGCGTTTGCGTTTTGCCCTGGATCTCGTGCACTATTCATGGGACCAGTAAGTATGGAAAAATGCAAATGTAACTTTAAAACTGGATCCACATGCACTATTCATAATTTAAAAATTATTTTGCTACAGTGTTTTTAGCAATAAATTTTCAATTTTCAACAATAAGCGGTATCCAAACAGACCCTTAGTTTAAATTGTTTAATGACTTGTGAATCCGTGAGACAATAAGGCAGTGAGGATTTTTTTAAAATATTTTTTGAATTAAAAACGTAATCATGTTGGTGTTGGAGTAGTGATAGTCTAAGGGTCTGTTTAGATATCGCTTATTTTGTTAAAGCTGAAAATTTATTGCTAAAAGTATTGTAGATAAAGGTAAAAATTAGTTGAAATAGTACAGTGGAATCCATGAATAATACCAAAAAGTGCAGTGAGGCCCATGAATAGTAGCAAAAATAAGCTAAATAGTGAAATAATTTATAATTTTCATTGCTTCTCAAATGCACACTTAGTATAAGCTGATATTGATCTTGTACTGGGCTTTTTCATTGGTATTTGGTTTAGGCCTTGTTAGTGGTTTTATTTTATTTTATTTTATTTCTAGATTTTCATTATTTTTTTTTTTGGGTTTTTTTCCATGGTTTTATAAACCAGTATGGTGAAAGAACTAAAAAGTGGACTGGTTTTTTGGTTGGACCGAAATTCGACCGATGTCCGAACCGATGACGTCATAAAAAATATAATTAATAAAATTTTAAATTATATAAATAAAAATATAATAAGTGTATTACTAATAATATGATAACAAAATGTACAAACATAATATTTAGTGACACTTTTCGTGTAAATTTAATCAAATTTCCTTAGAATGGACAATCACATGTTTAATTATAATCATAAAAATAAAATTTTTATTTTATTTTATATATATAATGAATTAATTGATATTATATAAAAATTAAGTAACTTTTTAAGTTTATTCACTTAATTAACTAAAACTACTATTTTTTCTAATCAAAATTATCAGGAAAAAAAAGTAGTTGTACAATGAAAAAAACTAAATTTACGTGACTTTAACCTATTCGTTGTATAATATATATTATAATGTTTATGAGGAAAAGTAGTCATATAATGACAACGTGTCAGGTAAAGCAAAAACTAAGGGCATGTTTGGTAGACTGTAATAAGTGTTGTAATGTAATAGTTATTCTTATGGTTTAGTTATTCTTTAGTTTGGTTATATTTTTATTATAAGGAATAATCACTCCATATGAATTGTTATTCTTTAAAATAAGGAATAACTATTCCTCTTTAAAAGGTTGTATTAGCTTCTTTTTTCTTTCTTTTTTTGATAAACAAAAGGTTGTATTAGTTATTCCTTAGTAAGTGCAATAATTTCAAAACTTTATATATTTCCAAATAAAAAAACTTTCTATATACATCTAACAATTATAAAAATAAAAAATCATAAAAATATCACATATCTCTCTTAAATTTAAAAATAATAATTTTTAAGGAGATATAATTGTAAGAGTAAGAAATTTTCTAAAATAAATATTTAGTTTCATTCTAATGTTATAACTCACAATCAAATTAATGAATAGGTTTAGTTATTATATTATAACACATTTTATTCCTAGTAATAAAGATTACAATTCCTGTCATAATCTTCATTCAGTGTACCAAACGTACCCTAAAAGTAAAGCTGTAGTATAGGCTTAAAAGAATATAAAAGTATATAGTTTTTTTTTTCTTGAAAGACCCTAATATATTGTTAAGTTGCTCAAATTATCGACCAAAATTTAATTTTATTGGCATAAAAAAATTCAAGGTGTTCCCAAAATTTTTTTTAAAGATAGATAAATATAAAATTTTAAATTATTATGTATAAAAAAATTTTCCCAGGTCAAGTGTTTTTGGGATCACCCTAGCCATAAGGTGGCGCCCCTTGCAGGTATCCAGGAATAGGACTGATGCCCCCTAATTATGGTCACCCTTTCTGGAGTCTATAAAGCTAAATATGGAATATAAAAGGTAGAAAGGAAGGAAAGAGCTAAAGTTCTACCAATTGAATTACAATGAATTTAGAAATTAACGTAGCAATGAATGTGATTGATATCACATTCATGACATAATTAATATAGTTCTTAGATTTAGCACACAAAAAATTAATATATTTCTTAGTTATTTTTTTAAGAAAAAAATTAATTGCTAAACACACACACTTTAATTATATTCTCTCATCAAGCTCAAACACATTACTGAACCTAAAGCAAGGGAGTCAATACCGTTTTGTACCGACTGGTATGGCCAGTATTTTCCATTCCGAAGCTCACTCCAGTACAAAAACACCCCCTGTTTCATCTCACTCTAAATACCGGACCATTTCGGAAGTTACCGGCCATTTCAACCATTCTGGACGAAAAATATATTTCGGTCCGAAATGGTTTCTTCTACAATTTTTTCGTTTAAACAACCAAAAAAAAAAAAACAAAAAAACAAAAACAAAAACAAAAACAAACAAACAAACAAACCATGAACTACAAGTTAATAGAGGCGTAGTGGTGGACCTAGTGGCGTTGCTTTAGTTGGGCTGAGCGGAACTAAATCTTGGTTGGAAAGATCGTCATTTTATGGAAGCAAGAGAGAACAGAATTGGTTGAAATGATTGAAAGTGGAGAAGGAGAGGAGGAGAAAAAGTAACAAAAAAGAAAATACAATAAAAAATAAGAAATTGTTGAAAGTTAAAGGTGTGGCTGAGGGATAAGGAGTAGAGTTATTGTCCACACCAACTCTCTTCTCAAGGCAATCACGTGGCTCTTACAAGTTTCAATATTGAAATTTTACTTTCTATTTTTTTCTTTTTTTGAAAATTTTCTATTTGTTTCCGTACTTATATTTAATTTATTTTATTTTTTAAATCTTAGATAATGTTAGACTGATATGATATGTTGGACTTGAGCCATTTATATTGGGTATGTTGAACTAAACATATAGGTTGGATATAAATTTAATAACTATATACACACTTTTAGTTCAATGTATATATGGTATATATGTATTAGCGGTAATCCCGAAACGGTACACTAATATTAATCGGTACCAAAATATTTCATTTTTTTGAACAAACCAAAACGTCTTCCGGTATGGTATTGACTCCCTTGACCTAAAGTATCATTACAAAAAGGTCTCATTAGTTATTTATTAAGTGTTTAATGGACACGTTTCAATAAAATTTATAAAAAAAAAAAATTTAAAAAGTGTTTAATGGACATGTTATTTTATAAAGTGTGTATGTAATAAAATTTATAATATATCTAATATCAAAAGATCTCAATCAAAATAGAAAAAAATGTGCTCAATGTAGTTAAGTCATCCCATATCGGTAAAGTGTAATATTGAAAAGATGTTTATCACTTGCCCCACGACACCAATTGCCGCATGCAGTTTTAGTGTTGGCATGTGTGTATTTTCTTATCTTATTCTCCTTCTCTTATACGTGTGTGTGTCTTAGATAGTATTGTCTATCAATATATATATATATATATATATATATATATATATATATATTTCTCCAATAATAAATGTGAATGGCCATAACCTTTCCTCCACTTTGCATTTGTTTCAAATATCTCATCACAGTTAAAAGGAAAGTGAGTATATATTACTCTTTTATTTTATTATAAAATATTATCAGTGGGGGTAATGTCAATGGTGCCAAATGACTTTCTCATTTCAGCTCCCAATTTTGTTCATCAGTGACAATTCTAACCCTATGAGACAAAAAAATTCACAACTTGTTAATATGATAAATTATGATTGGTGCAATATTGTTTTCTCCTTAGTTCACCATTGATATTATTTTTATCATACACCCATCAAAACACACAATCTTAACAATTGTGAAAAAGTTGTAAGTTTTTTTGTGTTACTAGATTTTATTGTTATTTACAGATACAGACAGGTCTTGTAATCAGCTTGACTAGGATGAGAAAACGATCTAATCATGTTCAGCCGAATTCTGCAAATGCAAGTTTGCTAAGCAATCGAACTAAGTTATTTAAAGGCACATCAAGTTAGGCACGGTTAGAAGTAGGACGGTGTATCTCAAGCATTACGTGACTGTTGTTGTTGATGCACTAACCAGAAATAAGATAGCAACAAAACAATGAATGCTGATCTTAAGCAACAGAATTAATATGCACGTGAAATTGAGTACAAGCTATTAAAAATTTATCAAATGCAATGAAAGAATTCATTTTTCCTCCAATGACAAATCACAATCAGAGCAACAAATGGCACCGTCATGATGTGAAGTTGCAACAAACCCAACAGTAAAATTTGAAGTTTTCCTTCAAAGGGAATTCCACTTACACTTCCAGCTTTCTTTTCCTATACCATTTCATCAACTAGTCTGTCATTTACAGTTTTCACACACTTATATAATAGAACACTGCATGAACACAGTGTAACCAGAATTGTCTGCATTTTACATTTGCTGTGAACAATGCCAACTTATTAAGGCTAAAGATGCATTAACATATTTGATCATGTGTGTTTGTTTTTCCAATCCAAACCAGATTGATAAGACCAATGATGTTGCTTACTAATTATGCTTTGCAAGGGGCTGGTGCGTGGAAGGCGATGCATCAGCAGGCAGTAGAAATTTGTAGCTATATTTCTGTGAAGGATTGTAGCAATTCAGACTTTCAGGTATTGTCTAAATCTGTATTTCAACTCTATCTCACAGTGTTTCCATAGCTACTTTTTGACTACTGCTAAGCAATTAGCCTCGGTATGTAGAAAAATAACAATCTGCTACCAATTTCATTATTAAAAGCTTACAAATAATACATAAATATTAATTACTTTTTTATGTTTAGTGACACATAAGTTTGTAAAACTTATTACATTTAGTGATTTTGTAGTATTCCACATACTATCACTCTTATAGATATTATAAATCTAAAAGTGTATCTGAAACCATATCATTTTAAATTTTAAATTTAGGATCACAACAATTTCAACAAAATTTTTGCAGCTATTGAGATGACATGTTAATGGTAAATAACCAAGTGACTCTATGATGGACTTAAATGAAAACCATTAAAATCTTGCCAATTCAAATGGTGTAAAAATTGTAATCGTAGTGTTACTCTTTTAGATAAAGTAACAGTGAGCATGGTTGGATTTAGAAAATAAAAGCTTAACCACATAATAGTTTCCCTCCATTAATATGTTCACGTGCTATGCTGATGATAAACCCGCGGTGCAATATGAACTGAAAACAGATAGCACGCCTCCTTTTTAGCACTACACTCTTGTAGTTGTTGTAATTTCCAAAAGGCATTATTGTACTTGTCCTCTGCACCCCTTTGGTTTCTCAAGAATGATCAATTGCAAATATAGAAAATTGTTAATGTGATCAACATAGGACCCTTTCTCAAATCAAATCAAACTGAGTCGAAAGAACCCGTGATATGGATACGGTGGTCCTAATTAGGTTTTATCTTAAGTAGAAAAATATTTTATTCTACTAGGACCTTGTGTGTGAGTGTGTTTTTTTGACTTCGAGTTGAAGTGGCATCAACTCAAAGTCAAAATGTGTACTTAATACTCTCCCTAGAAAGTATCACACAATGGTGTTTTAAGAGTATTTCACTCAAGTTTCCAGGGTGAGCTAATCAACATGTATACTCTTGGAACAAACAGTCATGTCTGTTTTAATCGCTATCTCAGCTAAAATGTTTGCAAAAAGGCCACAGCCACATGGCTCTATTCCTTTGTCACATTCATGCACTCCTTCATGCAGCAAGGTCAGAGCACATCCTCATATGCCTAAAGGCATAGTGCCACTTTTTGTAGCAGATTTCTCGTTTGATATTTATTTTTATTTTTTACATGAACAGGAATGATGATAACCCATCACTTCCTCTTATGAATTGCTTTTGGGCCTTTTAATGCAGTTATAATATATATATATATATATATATATAATTCACTTTACGTAAAGGATCATTGAGATTTGAGACCATACTTTTTTGAGTAGTTTTGTTTTGTAACTTACTTTGGTAAAAAGATCATTCTTACTGGCTTTGGATGGATTTAAAATTGGTAACTCTCCCTACAATCTAGTTTAAATGTCAGTGTTTATTCTTCCATATATGAAATGGAAAATTAATGCTTTAGTTGCCAAAAAAAAAGTTGCCAACTTATTACTCTATAAAGGGATTGTTATTTGTTAGGTAAGAAACACCCAAAACCACAGGTAATTTCACTGGTTGTTAACATATTATTAGCTAAAAAGCTACAGCCTCAGGGGCTGGCCTGTATTCTAATTTTGTACAAACAATTGACACTTTCTGCTCAAGCCCACCAACAAGAATGAGGGTCTCAATCCATTGCATAAATCTTTATGTTTAACCGTATCCTCCTTATCCAAACCTACTCTTAATTTTGCTTAACAGATACGACAGATAATGTGTTAAGAGTTCCTAACCAGAACAAATTTGATTTTGACATTTTTTTCTTTTTGGAGAACCCAGACCCGAAGGCCATGTATTTATCTTATTTTATTTTATTTTTTTGACATTGATCATGAATATAGTGAAGAATGGGACCCATTGTTATGAATTGTTTGCATTTATCTTTTGCTAGTGGCAATCACTATTTTAAGTCACATTCTTAGAGCACTTTCACAGTTTCACCCACTAAAAATCGAGTTGAATCTTGTATAAAATTATTGTTGTGGCTTTGTCATCATTGAGGTGATATTCCAATATTGCAACAAGTAATCATGGAACAATCACAACCAACACTAAAACTTTCATAATTTATTACAAAAGAATAACATTTACATAGCCATAACCATTGCAAAAGCTAAAAGCAAAAAGATACACAAAACTATTGACCTCTAGAATAGGTCAAAAATATTTTTCTCATAGAGAAATTATAATTGCAAATGCATTAAGATGCACCAACCCCTATAAAGCCTAAAGGGTGTTTGTTCTTAGTAAATGGCTTTAAAGACCCATTAACGTGTGTTTGAGACAACCATTTGGAGGTTGAAGAAGAGTTTCACCTTAGAAGACAACTTTTAATTTTATAGAATAAAATTATGCTTTTAATACAATAGAATTGAGTAATAATTAATAATTATGCCTGTGTAAGCTTTAAGATGACAGCTTTGGATTGTAGTCAATTTTTTATAGAATCCACTACCTAAAGTTGGTCCTCATTTTTATTCAATCATTATATTATATATTTATTCTCTCTCTAAATTTGGTGCTATATTTTTTTTCTATATAATTAAACCATCTTTATTATAAGATACTAATGGCAGGAGTCCGACCACGAAATTGATCTTTATGATAAGGACATTGACAAAGATAGAATATTATAGGAAACAGAAAACACGTTCGGCAACAAAAAAAGGAATACTGTTAAGTATTAATTCAAGAAAAAGAATGAATTCAATGCAAGAAATAATGAGATATGTTAGGTAACATATTGTTTTCTTGAAATTTTAATGAAGGGGTAATGTTTAAGAAATTTCATTAATTTTATTATTCTCTGAATTTTCAAAATTAATGAGCTAATAAAATATTGAAAATGATCCCTCCAGTTTTCAAAATTTTAATGTCGAATAAACTTTTAGGGTGGTACTTATTGAATTCAGTAAAGGATGGAAACATCCAAGAAAATTTGTTAGGCCAGCATTTTTTGCATTATTTAAAAAAATTCATAAAGAGGTTGAATTAGGAAACATCCAAGAAAACTTGCAATTATCATTCGCATAATGATAATCGGATATATATAGTAACTAGTAAGAGTGCTATTGACTTGTTTTAAATTGAAACTATTGAAAATTTTCTATTCCAAAAAAGAAACTAATTATATATATATATTATGGAAACATTTACTGTGTTATCAGGGGTCCTACCTATGCTCCTGTTACAATTGAATTGAATTAAAAAATTAAAAAATAGGAGGTTGTGTGTCCAGTGCAGTGTGTCCTTGGAGAATGAAGATGAAGGGTTTGATTCCTTAAAGAAGGTCAAGGACCCAACAAAGATTAGTAGCTGAGGTTTTGTCTGAATATGTTTAGGGTCAAATTCAATTGAAGAGCAGGAAGAACAATCAAACCCCCTATTATTAATATTTGTGGGTTCTTGTGGGTCAATAGTTATTGCATAGAGACAATAACTCAAAATAAGGTCCATTGACTCTCATTCTTCCTTCTAATGAAATGATAAAAAGGGCACAACACAAGCCTCAAGTTTTCATGCAGCAATTATTCATATCTTAGAATTCTAGAAGAGAAAAGGAAATCCCATCTTCTCTTTTTGTCTTCTCAGAAATATTTAGTCTTTTTGCTTCACTTGCATTTGCAGACCATTGTTGACTTACATTGTAAGCCATGAAGCAAGGTACACCACCACCAGCATCCACTACAACAACAAGAAAAAGAAATGAATGCAACATGTCACAGTCCACAATCCCATCTCGCTTAAGAGCTTCTCCTAAAGCTAAACCCAAGGACTCTCCAATTCCAAAGCCTACACCACCATCATCAGCCAGGAGGCCTCTTCTTCTGACCAAGCCTAAATCCATTGATCACTCTTCTCAAAAGGGTACCCAAGTTGTGGACTTTAACAAAGCTATGACTCGCACCAGCACTGGAAACCGCCATGTTGTTGAGCAATTCGCTCGGCCGCGTCAGCTACGGTCTTCAAATCCCAGAAACGAAGATGACCCAGATGGGAAAAACAAGGACTTGATTGAGAATTTGCAGTCTGAGGTATTGGCCTTGAAGGCAGAGTTGGATAAGGCTCAGAGTTTGAACTTGGACTTGCTTTCACAGAACAAGAAGCTCACTGAGGATCTTGCTGCTGCTCATGCAAAGATAGCAGCTCTTAGCTGTCGTGATCAGGTGAGACTTTCTTTTAAATTTATAAATTTTTAATTTTGTTACTGCTCTAGATGCTAAATGCAAATTTTTGATTCAATATTTAACAGGAATTATATTTATATACACATAAATCAATCATTACTTCAATTATTTTGTCAAATGTTCTTAAATGTTGCTAACTTTCACTAAAAACATGCAATAAAAAAACAGTCTTGTGCCAGTTTCGTATAGAGTAAATATGAGGGTCTTAAAATTTTTAAGTAGTATAACAATTTTGAGATTTTTTTTTTTTTTTTGGATGAAGAGGGAGTCACTTGGGGAGTACCAGAGCCCTAAATTTAGAGACATTCAGAAACTAATTGCCAGCAAATTGGAACACTCAATTGTGAAAAAGGAGCCAATCAATGAGGTGAGTACTATTCAAAAACCACCACCTCCACCACCACTAGCAATACGTCCGATTCCCAAAGTCGCTGATTTAGAAAGAAAGGCTCGGCCTTGTACATCCTTGCCACCACCTCCACCCCCACCACCACCCCCACCTCAGCCCTCAGCTGGTGTGGCTACTACTCAAAAGGCTCCAGCACTTGTAGAATTTTATCACTCGTTAAAAAGGCAAGAGGGGAAGAAGAGAGACTCTCCAGGATCAGGGAATCATCATAAACCAGCAGCTACTAGCGCACATAGTAGCATAGTTGGAGAAATTCAAAACCGTTCGGCACATCTGTTAGCTGTAAGCATTTCAATTCCCTACCGATTAACTGCTTGATTTATTTCTACTTATACTGATTCAGTTTGAAGTTTTGAACCATTAATTAACAACTGATTATGATTTCCAGATTAAAGCAGATATTGAAACTAAAGGAGATTTGATCAATGGCCTTATCCAGAAGGTGCTAGCAGCAGCTTATACAAATATAGAAGATGTCCTAAAATTCGTAGATTGGCTTGACACAGAACTCTCATCATTGGTAATTTATAAAGCCTTTTGATTTAATTATGATTCTGCTTAATCAAATAAGATCCGATATATGTTTACATAAACATCTACTCTTTCAGTTACTTGGAAACTTTATATTGTAAGTCTCAAGGTTCCTTAGAAGCCGTTGCCCCTATAGGTATGTAGATGATAGCTAGTCAACGTCTATCAAACAGGATGAGGATAGAATTGGGCCAGTGTCCAATATCATTGAGTTTGGTAGACATGCCTATTTGAACGCCACACATTCTCTCTCTTGTAACATTTTTGTCCATTGTGGTAGTTATATATGTTAATCTATCATTTCCTAGAGATTTGGAAATTTACACCTAAGGCATTGTTTCACCTAAGGGATGCTTAATTATTAGAGAAATTCAGATTCATGAATAGGTGCATCACCTTTTTCATGTTATAGTCTTCGTTAAAGGCATACTTGCGGCAATTATACATCTTGTGATGATTGGATTTGCATCACATGCAGTTTGAGTTTGATGCATAATGTATGTGACCAGCTTTGAATCGTTTTACTATTTTGGACCTTGTGTACATAATGCTAGAATCTAGTAATTACTATAATATGTGTGATGGCAATGTTTAACAGCATTCTGTGATGATCATTTGTTTCCTCCAAAGATGTGCTTTTCCTGTGCATAGTGCTAAGATAGCACTTCTGAAGATGAGGACATTTTTTCTTTTATAAATAAATAAAGGCATGCTTTATGGAGGACATCTACTGTGGTGTTCTGGTTCTGTAGGAGAATTGCACATTGGCAATAACATTGACTCTTACCTTTCTTTATTTTTCTTCTTCGTCTTCTTATTTTTTTCCTCTCACATTTGACTTATATCCTGTCTTTACAGGCTGATGAGCGGGCTGTGTTAAAGCATTTCAAGTGGCCAGAGAGGAAAGCTGATGCCATGCGAGAAGCAGCAATTGAATATCGTGACCTTAAACTTTTGGAAAGTGAGATCTCTTCCTATCAAGATGACACTAACATTCCCTGCGGGGCTGCCTTAAAGAAGATGGCCAGCTTACTAGACAAGTAGGAACTAAGTGAAATATGTTCTAATTCTTTTATCAATTCATAATCATATTCATAGCCTTTTATCTGGTCAGAGTATTGATTTTCCCCTCTTGTCTGATTGTGCAAGGGCGGAGCAGAGAATACAAAGGCTGATCAAGCTGCGAAATTCAGTTATGCAGTCTTATAAGGAGTACAAAATTCCTACTGAATGGATGCTTGATGTAGGAATTGTGAGCAAGGTATGCTCTTCCAAATTACCAAGTGGGAAAGTTGGAAGCTATGTCACTTTTATTGCACATTCTTTAAATTCTAATAGGTTGTATTGATTTTTTTTTTTATCCGCAAATTTGTACAGATAAAGCAGGCTTCTATGAATCTGGCTAAGATGTACATGAAACGAGTGACATTGGAGCTTGAGTCCATTCGAAATTCGGATAGGGAATGTGGTCAAGAATCTCTTCTGCTTCAGGGTGTGCAGTTTGCATATAGAGCTCACCAGGTAATCCTTACGTCAGCAGTTTGTGTGATCTCAATAATTTTGAAATATAAACTGGAAAATTCTCAAGTTGAAAAGGTAAACATAGCAATCCCATTGGAAGCATGTGAAGAGTAAGGACTGTGGTGATTAGACCTCACTACATTTTAGTTGTTAGGCTGTCTATGAAGTCTACCGAATAGGAACTCAGTTTCCTCCAGTCCAAATCTCCTTCTATGGGAGTAAAACTGCCAGGTTGGCAGAATTAGATTGGTTTCTTTTCTTTATTATTTTACTATTGTTTCTTTTCCCAACTCTTTTTCAACATGCACATGACTTTCGGATATACTAAAAAGGCTGTACCCAGTGCATTAAGCATCCACTTTTGCAGGGTCTGATATACTACAAGGACAAAAGTTTGAAATATCTGAAGCTAAAATTGTAAATTAAAACTGTAATATTTAATGAATACAGTTGAAAACCAGCAACAAAAGAGATAAAAAGTAATTGTGATGGTGCAGTTTGGCACTGATTTTAGTTTTTTCAAACTTAAAATTCTTTGCAAACTTTAGTAATTGTTTAAATTCATAAAGCATGCTATTGTGAGCTTAGCTTGTGATATGGAATTTGTTTTTCTTGGATGAAAATTGTGAAAATTCTTCTTCATTCAGTTTTGTGGTATGCATGTCTGCAGTTTGCTGGAGGTCTCGATTCAGAAACATTGTGCGCTTTTGAAGAGATAAGGCAGCAAGTTCCACAATACTTAGGCGGGTCTCGAGAATTGTTGGCTGCCATACCATCATAACGAGCCATGTGAAAATTACAACAACTAAATCATGGATACTCAGCTGATAATAGATAAAAAGATAAAATATACACGTTCCTGCGGGGAGTGAATGAAATGTCCTTGAGAAATATTCCATACTTTGGTAAGATGATGCGATTCCAAACTGGATATCACATGGGCTCTTCAACTGTCAAAGTTCCATTAGATTGACTGACTGGAGTAATTCTATATTATTGTAATACTATGGCCAACTCATTTTGGAGGGATGTACTGCTGTACTAGATGCCAGTGACAGTGAAGTTTGTGCTGGCTAAAGCAGTATTCAAAGTCCAAACCCACAAGAATTTTGGGAGGAATTAGGGCCTAGCTACTTAGTTTGTATAAGTAAGGTGTAGTTTGAATTATATAAAGCCCATCCTCAATTTAGCATGTTACCAATGCCATTATTTTTTGACATTTCAACAAAATCTTACTGTTGAACCATTATATTAAAGAATGTATTTTGTGAAGCTCCTATTTGTATGCATGCTAGTTGTAATGACTTCTATAAGTGCGTGGCTTGTTCATTAGTACTGCCATCTGGTTCGTTAGGCTGGTTGGCAAACCCGTGTCTTATTTTTTGGCTGGAGAAAGTTTTGGTTCCATCATCAGATTCAGATCTAGTTATCATTAAGATAGTCAATGAGCTAAAAAAAAAAAGGCATGGTGGACAATTTAGCTTATTAGTATTTATCAATGTGAAAGGCTGATTTTTGAGTCTAACTTCTTTGGGCTTCAAGGCTCAGCTAAACAGAACTCCATTTTAGGCCCCAATGGGTGGACATAATGAGGCTTATTTGAGCCAAAGAATGGATAGTTAGAACAAGATGGCTGTTGGCCCACTACAACCCAAAACAACACAAGCATATTGGTTGAGCAATTACAAAGCTTAATTTATAATAAATATTTTTTTTTTTAAGTGACAAGGCATAAGAGTTTTATTCAATTTGGCCCAGAGAAAGTCAAACTCATTCCCAAAGAATATAAGGTCTAGATGCTTAAATGATGTGAGGAGTTTCTTTACCAATGTGTCATTCCACTTTCAACTAAGTGTCAGTTTGTACTTTAGAAACTCTTTAAGAGAAGGGCAAGATGACATCAACTTTTGTATCTTGTATCTAAATTTTCTCCCACCTTTTCAGCCAAAGCAATGGGAATTTTTTGGGGTTGTGCCTTCCAAGGGTGTTCTCTCCTCTTTTGGCAAGAAAGATAGTAAAGGTTTTTTGTCTTAGTCTGATGATAAAAAATTATCATCAAAAGCGAAAATCATAAATTGAAACTCTCTAAAAAGAAAAAGGTTTTTATTTGAGGTGGTTTTTTTTGGACCATAAATAAGAATAGGTGAGATCAGTCATTGGATAAGAATAGATAAGATGTGTCACCAGAATATTTTAGCAATTGAGACTATTGAATAGTTTACCTATGCAATGAATTAAAACTTGGACTGCAGTGCACTTAACGGTGTGGACTTTAAATCAATAACTAATAATAACTCAAATTTTATGTAACTACCTTGCAAAATTCCAAGGAAAGCTACCTTAATTTGCCCACTTAATAATGGAGCTAACTAATTCAGCAGCAAGCCTAATCCCTTTCCCTTGTGGACCAAACAAAAATTGTCTATTAAGACTTGTCATTGTGAATTTTTGTTAGAATAATAAATTAAACACTCAAGAAGAAAGTATAAAATATTTTGTAATATTTCCACCACACTCAAGTAGACTATACTTGCTTCTCAAAAAAAAAAAAAAAAAGTAAACTATACTTAAGAATTTTCAATAAAATAAATTTTTTATTGATACTTAAAACATTATATACACTTTGCTACAAATTACTCTTGCTTTTATTTTTCCTTACACTCAGTTGATTTCTTGCTATTTTATGTGTTGGATGCTCTACAACCGGTGAGAATAGTTATATACAACCCAAAAGGAGTCAAGTTCCTAAATCACTCACCTATAGTTGAAAATGATGCAAAGGAAAAGTCAATAAAAGTAACATCGATTCATCTTGAATTCCATGTTCACGTTGCTTTGTTTTGCTCACAATTTAAAGTGTGAAGGACAACCGCCTACTAGCTTAACCTATTGTCCATGTCTTATTTTCTAGTCATCCTAAAAGAAATGCAAACATATAACATACCAACATGAAAACTTACTAAATGGCACATGCAAAATGCTTGAACAAAACTCACCATTCAATATTAGTGATGAATCTTATATTGCCCACCCAACTCTTATTTCTAAGGGGTGCAACCAACCCTTGAAAAAGGTGCACACCATCTGCCTTATGCAAAAACGGGATACTGATTCCTTAATAATTGGACCATGAAAATTTCCAACCAAATCAAGCAAAGGGGATCAGCTTACACCAAAAATCAAAAAGAAACTTAGCATATTCCTTTTGTCCCATAGGATCCATCTCATCATTCAAGTAACATTCCTAGTGTCTCATAATCTTTTTCATGCGTCTATTGTTCACATCCTCTCCTATTTAAGCTTACACATGTTGGGTCTTGTTGATCTCATCTATTGTAGGTCATTGCAATAGGATACAAAATTTCTCTTAAATTGAATAGAGAAATTTCATAAAACAAAATAAAATAATTTCTCAATATAGAACAATGCAAATTCTATCTATGTATCAATTTTTTGCTTATGTTGTTCATTTTTTCTTCATTGGCATAACTCCAATCATTGTACAATTCATTACAGAAGATTTTTTATATTGTAAGCAAATAGTTACTAACCTGATGAGCTCTTAATATGAGTTATTGTAATCTTTTTTTCTTTTTTTTTTTTGAATTAACCCAATAAAAAATTATTCAATTCTCAAATTAACAGAAGACCCACACAAGCAGTGAAACATTTGGTTTAATTAAATGCAAAGCAAAGAATACTTGGATAGCAAAAATTTCATCACTTAACCCGAAAACTCCCCCCTCATTTATTAATCTTGAAAAATGAGATTAGTTGCTTATATCGGACCTAAGGTATGCTATAAGCAGCAAAATGTAAGCCTATTTAGTAGAGTTTTGGGATTTACTCCATTGTTATACCTAATTCCATCAGTCAATATCATGTTATGACTTGTAGCTAAGCCAAAGAAAATCATCCCACAATATAAAAAAACTAAAATGCATACTCTTAAAAATGACTTCTAAGATTATATGTAGATTAAGTTGCATAAACCATTGCACTTAAGAGAAGTTAAAAAAATCATCAGGACAAGATTTGGGGAATATTCTTATGCTTATTGTCACTTCGACATCATATATGGTGACATTACCAATAAGCTATCATTTGAACTCCGATGGTATGAACTTAAATCCTGGAATCTTAAATATTTAATATATAGATTTATTTATTTATTTCTTATTAAATGTTAAATAAAACTATTAAAATTAAAGGAATGCGAAGTTTTTGGACTTCGGAGAATATGCTTTTGTCTACAAGTCCTTTTGTTGCTTCCACTCTGTCAATGAGTCAGTCACCAACATTACCACCTATATATTATTCGACCAATAATTACTTTCTAATTTCTATCTAAAAAAAAACTATAGGAGCTGTGTGTAGATCCGAACAATAGTTCAAACATTTGAACGGTTGATAGAGTCTTTAATTAAGCTACAGCGACAGCTAAACCTAACTGTAAATCAAATTATCCTACGTGTCAAATACGTGGCACCACGTGGATAAATCACGAACGTACGATATAATCCAACGACGACGAGGAAGTGGCTCCGTGTGTCGGCACGAGGAAAATGCGTGGGAAAGAGAAAACGGTCACGAGACTCAAAGGTTTGGAGCCACGTCATCATTAACGAACCGGAGACAGCCACGTATGCAAATAGTTAAATTCGAACCAACCACGTAAAAACACAGTTTTGCCTATACTCTAACTCTATAAAGAAACCTCGTTGCCCAGGTACTACAGTTTGGTTCCAACATTTTAGATAAAGTAAAAAAGAAATCTACGGTGTGTGTTGGATTTTCAAGTTTCAGCGTCAGAATGGAAGTTTCCGGCGTGACCTTCCGGCGGGTTCCTTGTCTTTCCGGCGCTGTGATCGAGACCCACTTTGAAAATTCCATGCCATGTAGAGCTACTATGAGAGTGAGACCCAGAAAGTTTTCTATGGTTATGAATTCTGGGTTTTGTGATAACCGGCATACACAGTACTATTATGAGGGTACAGGTCTCAGGTGTGTTGGACTTGAGAAGAAGAAGGAGAAGAAGAATGGTTCGGATGAACTTACACCAAAGAAGAAGTTGAAATTGCTAAAGTCTCTCACAAGGGACTTGTCCAAGTTTTCTGATATTGGGTTTGGTTTAGGTTCTGACAACGATTTGCTCCATCAAGTTCAAGGGAAGGTGCTCTCGGTATGTTTTTTTTTTTTTTTTCTTTTCAAGTCTTTTTAACCTTGATTTAAGTTGACCTTGTGGAATAGTCTGTGGAATTTAATTATGGTCGAAGTTGGTTGTGGGAGATTATAGTTGAAGTTTAAATTGTGTCGGAGATTATTAGATTGAGTGATGCTAGGATATCATAAATTTTACTTCTTAAATCTTACAAATTCACAGGTTTCTAATCACAAATAACAATTCAGATATTTATTAGATAGTTGAAGGGCCGCCAATCACATTCATTGTTGCATCAATTAGTAATTTTTTTTAGCAAAATTGACAGTAATTTTAGCAATTTCCTTTTTAGATTAGCTAACATGAAATTCTGTAGGATGTATCAGATTCTTTATCTATATTGAAATAGATCGAAACTATTTGATTGTTTATTCAGACCAAAAAGCCTTCTTCTTCTTCTTTTTTTCCTTTTAGTTTTTTGATATTGTTGTGTACGTTTTGAAAAGTCGTACAAACAATTTGTAGATGGTCTAGTTTTTCTTGCATAGAATGAGGAAATTATAGACCGAATTGCTGTATTTTTTTTTTCCTTACATTTCTATTTTACCCTATGTAGGATGCAGCAGACGTATTGATGAAACAACTGCAACATCTTAGAGCGGAGGAGGAGGAATCGAAGAGGAAAAGGAAAGAAGAGAAGGCCAAGCATAAAGCCACACAAATGAATAGGATGGTTGATTGTGAATCATCTTCATCTGAATCTTCTGAATCGAGTGACAGTGAATGCGAAGATGTGATTGACATGAGCAGCCTGAGAAGAGAACCCCTTGCACAAACAGCAGAACCAGTAGTAGATGTGCAACTACTTTCTCAAAAAACAGCAACTACATTGACCCTTCCTAGCACGCTGACCCAAGAAGGGAACACAACTGAGGCAAATGGTTTGGGAGATCACAGATTAGATATTAATGGAGTAGAATGCTGCACTAGAACTAGTACTAGTTTCAGCAGTAGTAGTGCTGTTAGCCATAATGAAAGTAGTAGCTCAGTAACAGTACCATCATCAGCAAAGAGGATTGAGGTTTGCATGGGTAAAAAGTGTGGAAAATCAGGAGGTCCTGCATTGTTGGAGGAATTCGAACGGGTAGTCGGAGTTGAGGGTGCTGTTGCTGGGTGTAAATGCTTGGGCAAGTGCAAAGATGGTCCTAATGTGAGGGTTTTGAACAGTGTTGATGGCAGTCATGCTGAGGGAGTAGATGTTTCTGTTAGGACTCCTACAGATCCCTTGTTCATTGGTGTGGGATTGGACGATGTGGGTGTTATTGTGGCTAATTTCTTAGGAAATGAGCAGAAAGACTTGGGTTTGGCAGCAGCAGTTTAGAAGAGCTGTTTGCTCTTTGTGAGTGATATTTGGTGCAATCGGCTCACTTGCGATAATCAAGTTTGCATTATTATTGGCATCCTTGGAGATCCTCATTTCACTTGTGTAAAATGTAAATGCAAACACATATTGAATTGTAATAAATTGTATTTGGCAATTATTCCGTTACTTGGAAGGGTGTGATCAGGGTTTATGACATCACTGCAAATGTGCGTTACTAACTCATCCCCCCTTTGCACACATGAACGCACAGAAAAATACAAAAGAAAACGAGGTTTCTAATCTGAAACTTGTATTACAATTAAAGTTCATTTTGACACGTCTACTCCAAAACCATTTGGATTGATGGTTAACTTATGCATACTTAGATACAATTAGGGTTTCTCAATTGAAAAATTGTATGACCAATGCCGTTGAACAAAGTTTAGTTCCAAATTAGAGCTAGCTTCTTCATTCCATTAGCAATACGAAGTCTAATTCCAAATTAGAGCTAACTCCTTCAATCCATTACCACACCAATACCAATGCGTGGTGATTTATAATATTTTTTCTATATTATTTAATTAAGTCGCTAATTCATTAAAGGAAAAAAGTCATGAATAAAACTATATAGATAATTTCTTTAATTATCACATAGTAAATTGGAGGAAGATAACGTCAAATCCGGTTTAAAGCTAAATGTTTTCCTGCATTTAAGAGTAATCTTTTATTTTTACTATTTTCACAAATAGGGTAGAGTGGGTTTGAGGTTGAAAACCCAATGGTAAATGTGTGACAGTGTAACTTAAACGCGGAAAGAAGGGAGGGGGGGAAATTATGCGAAGCATATGGCAGATGTTACACTTCGTCTTCAAGTGACGTGACAGAATTTTAAAATTTACAGTTCGTGTGTGTGTGTGTGGGTGTGTGTGTGTGAGAGAGAGAGAGAGTAACTTCCACCGCAATAATCATACGCTTCTTTACAGACTACCAGTACTACCACCATATAACAATGTTCACATCAGCTATACCGGTGTATTCATATTGAATGCTTATGTTACAAAAACGAAAGTAAGAGAAGCCCAAGATTGGATCAGGATCCTCTACATAAATCTACGTGCCTCAGGTCAATGAAGGTTAGTTACTGATCCTAAATCTAAGTTCAGGGTTCCTCTTCCCTTAGTGCTGGGGAAAACCTTCAACTTCCAAAACCCACCAAAGCATTGAGAACAATAAAACTGCACCACCCCAACAGTAAAATAGAGGGTGAAGAGGACACACAGTATGATGATAATGCTACTGCATACCTCTGAGCTTCTGACCATTTCATGAAGGCAATTTCCATGTGCCTGTACATTTGTAGCTATGCTTGTGTAAGAAAATAAAATATTAACATTCTTACAGGGTGTACAGCTCAGTGCCGAGGATGTTTGAGCTTGGGCTGATGTTCCAAGTCATCCATGTTGCTACAGCGCTTCATATAAGAATCAAGTGTTTTCTGCTTTGCAGGGCTGCTGCTTGTCTGGCTGGATGAAACTTCCAAGGTTTTCTCATGGCCATCAAGCATCTGATTGTTCAGTAAATGAAAGTCAGATTATAGACTAAAGGACAAAATCAACCAGTACTAGCATTAACCCCCAATTGCCAATCACAGCATATAAGAAATGTTTTGTTCCCCATGTTTCTTTTTCCTAGAGGTAAAGTTGGAAGAAAACTTCAATTTGTAAGGACTTCAAACCTACTGGAGAGGAATGTAGGAGCTCTATCTCAGAGCACAGTGCTGTGACTGCAAATGCTATATTTTGATATAGAAACAACCTCAGAGCTCCCTAGAAAAATAAAGACAAATCCACATGAACACACACACACAAAAGCAATATTACCTGTCCTAAATTTTCCAACTTGCTCTGAACAACATCCCTGTGGAGAAATAATATATCAAAGTTACTTACCAACTCATTGTCATCATCATCATAATCATTACCCACAGCCCCATTCAACCGTTCAAACTCCAATAAAGAAAAAATTTATATCATTTAGGTAAAGCAAATAGCATATGAACGTACCAAATGATGTCATCAACTGTGTCATTTGCTAACAGGTAGTAGATATTGACAGCAGACACCTAGCAACATAAAACAAGCATGTCAGAGAACAAACAAACACACATTGAGGAGGATAGCTAGTAGAATTTTAAAGAGAACTCAAAATAAGCACAGAAAATTCCAAATTAATTTAGTAATATCATGTCTTTGCACATGTGATCACTGATGTGATGGAATCACATCAGAAGTCAACACTGGGATAATCAGAAAGTAAATCTAGATAAGGACATGATGGATAGAGGCTTGCTTGCCAGCCACTCAGGCTCCGTGTTTTAATTCCATTATCCTAAATGTCTCCTCCGCTCCACCAGGAGCCTAGCCCCAGCTGCTCTCTGTAATAGCTTGCAAAGAACACATGCCAAACTACAATCTTGCCAAACAAATGTAAATACAATTGGTAACTCTGAATTAATGTGGACAATGTCTCTTAACTCCAGAAGCTATTTTCCTGTAGTTTACCTGACCAATCCTATGAGCACGATCTTCAGCTTGAATCAGATCACCTGGAGTCCAAGACAACTCTGCAAAAATAACGGTGGATGCAGCCGTTAAAGTTAACCCAACACCTCCAGCTTTGATAGATAGCTGCACAATGACAATAATAAATGCAAAATTCAGATTCGGATTATAGGTTTAACACCAGAATTCCAAGTAAACAGAATGTTGATGAGACAAAACATGTAACAATCTATGGAAACAAATGAAGCAAATTGACATACTACTGCTGCCCTAGTAGCATCTTTCTCCTGAAAATCTGTAACCAAAGCTTGCCTTGAAGCTGCAGGAGTACCGCCATCAATACGAATGCAACCCACTTTCTTCTTCTGTAATTTTGGTAGTTCTTATGAGAATTGATCAATCATGAGAAAGTTCAATTAAGTTAAAAGTGATCTTACAAGAAGAAATTGATAAATTGAGTCAATCATTGGCTGGTGGTGTGCAAATATAAGGAACTTACATCCTGCCTGCAATAATCAAATAACAATGTTAACAGGCTTAAAAAGAGTATTCAAGCTAAAATGGTCCAAGAATACTTTGTCATAGATCAGAATCATAACAATAATAACAATAACCAAGCCTTAGTCCCAAAATTTGTGGTTGGCCATGGATCCCAGTAGACTAATCAAGGTTGGTTATATGTATTCTTTTCTCCCATTCTACCTTATCCAAAGTCAGAGAACCATAACCTCACATTTGGTGAGATAATTAATTCAGTAACACAAGCAATCTAGACAACTGAACCAAAGGTCACCACTTAAGTGGGATTTAAGAGCTTAGTCATGCCAAACACTTGAAAATGTCTTCATTGAAATTATTTTCATGTAAAATATTTTACATTTGAAAGTATTTTACTTCAAAACAAACGAAGCCTAAATAAATAAGGAAGAACATAATTGAAGCAGGGGTCAAGGTAGAAGTACCTCGATGACAGTTCCTAGGTAATCTAGAACTGCAGGAATCTTGACTTCAGCAGAATTAGTATATATCTGGAATCAAATAAAAGAGTTAGCAAGTAAGAGAATTTAGTTTAGTAATAAAAATATAAAGAAATACCACTACACTTAGAACAGTCTATATAAAAAAGGGGTTAAATATGAACCTATTTCACATAATTAATCAAAGTTGTGTAAGCAATTGTACTGACCTTTTGAATAAATTATGCCCTATAAATTCTTAGATACGCTCAGAATGCAGATTAATACCTTGTTAATAAGATTCTTCTGATTAAATTTGAGTGAATCAACCTCTTCCTTTGATTGGCAGGCCTTAATTTTGCCTTTTACTACCTCCAACTACAAAACAGATATCAATATGAGCTGCATTCTTTTGTCCTTATTTTCTTCAAGTAAAAAAAGAGAGAGAGAAAAAAAAAAAAAAAAATCCCTGCAGCTTTAAGAACTTTCAGAAATCATTTACAAAGAATGAATAACACACATACTTTGTAGAAGATAATAAGACTAACATGCATAGGAAAAGTAGAGAATACAACTGTATAAGATATGTGGAAAAGTAATATGGGAGCCTTTTGGAAGAAAGAGTAAGCAAGGAAAAACCACGCCCTGAAGAAAGGACAAAGAATTGTGCTAACAAAAATTGGGAGGAGAAAAATGCTCCACTTGCTCAGTCACTTTTGGGATGTATTAGTCCAATGCAGTTCAACATTATAATATCCATCAAATAAGTAATACGTAGTTTAAAATCAAAATATTTCCTCAACCAGCAGCCAAAGATAAGTCAAATTGACCCTAGAAGATTTACCTAAGAATCACTGAAACTGGTTCCACTTGTTTGACATCTTTAGCATCTGTTCAATATAGTTTGAGCTGGCCAAAGTACAGGATTTTAAAGCCCCACTTTTTCTAGGTATAGCTATACTTTTTTACCCAGTTTTATTTATTTTTATTTTTTTTACAGCAAAAATAAGCCAATGGAAAAAGGCAATATCAAATGCACACTTAGAATCACATACCATGCAACCATGAAACCGTAAGTACTACATATAATTTCCCTTAGGCATCATCCAAACTAAACTTCCATAACCAGCTAGCTACAGTTGCAACTCATGAGTGACCAACTTTTGCTTTCCAAAATATTCATAATGAATGTTAGCTTAAAAAAAAAAAGAATCAACAAGTTAAATTACCTCACGGAATAAAGCGTTGATTTGTTTCATGTCCTTTTCTGCCAATTCTAGGAGACCTAAGAATCAATTAAGAATAATTATAAAATGTTACACAGGAACCATAAAGATAAACGTATTTTCTAACTTCCTACCAATACATGTACAATCTTGGGCACAAGGGCTTGCAAATGCACATAGACAGTAATGCTTCTGTGTGCATATATATGCACTTGTGCAAACACATTTCCCCAAAAACATACAAACATGAACCACATACACAAGCAGAGAGAGAGAGAGAGGTACTATGGACAAAAATTACTAAGCATTTTGGCTATGCCAAGTCAATTTCAAATTAATGTTTATTTCTTGTCTGGATAAGAGAGAGTTCCAAAAAAACTATTAAAGGTATTTCTTTTTCTTCTTTTTTTTATAATATCATGTTATTTTACAATAGCATAAGTTTATTCTCGTAATCATATCATAAACCCTAATAAAGATGTGCTAAGGTGAGGGATTGATTAACAAAGCACTACACATTCTCCCAAATATCTCTCTCTCATATTTTACAACTCAACTAAGTATCAGAGCATATCGATCCAACCCAGAAAACATTAGAACAATCTGGTGGTCAACATCATATGACCAAGCCACCAAGGTGTGCTGACATCACCATCTTTACACTGACTTTATCATTTTCAATCAATTTTTATTCCCAGCACATCAGAGTTTCATCCACAATATGGATTTTTAAAGGTCAAAACAGTTGCAACAAAATTCTGGAACAAAAGTCTCCAAAAACCAAACTGCAAGGCTTTTCCCAATTTGGATTGCAACACTAAATGCCTGCATCCCACAAACCCATTGATGCTACAGACCAGCCTTTTTTTTTTTTTTAATTGGAGCAAAATAAACCACTCGGTAATTACAAAGGCGAAGAGCAATCATTTGCTAGAGTTAACATTTATCAAATGAAAAAAACAAAAGAAAAGGCCAACTACAGATTCAGCTGCAGATTAAAGACAAGGAAAACTACCTGTTGCCTACGCTTCACAGGAAGCTCAGTAAGAACATCCTTTTTAAGTCTGCGGATCATCACAGTTGCCTTGATCAAATTGTGCAATTCTTCATGGTTACTTGCACCTTGATAAATTCCAAAGATTCCCTGCAAGATAAACAACAGATGTGGCATTTTTAAAGAGCTATATAACAGTAAAATGAATAAACTATACAGGTTTTAAATTCAAAGGGACTTGTCACTTACACCCTTGCAATACGATTACCATATTCGTGAACATTCTTATATACATCGGGATATAATGCTTCCAGCTGCAAAGTGAACCACAATTTTGTACAGAATGATTATAAATTTTGTTCATTTGATGGTAACACTTTACTATTAAACTAGCAAGTAAAAGTACCTGCTTGAATAGCTCAATTGGTCGGGATAAAGCCGGAGTTCCACTAAGTAATATTGCATATTTAGCTTTCTGAAATCATTAATAATGTCAGTTTTGTACGGACAAAGAACAAGAGAAATAAGAGACACATGTAGATCAACATGCAGCTGGCCCACTTTACACGAAATTTTTTTTTTTTTGATATATAACCTCACATGAACTATATTCTACACTATTGCAGACCAAAATAAAAAATCAAAGAGAATGAGCTAAAATATGTAGTAAAATGATTGCTTGCAGTTTTAGCGCTGATGTGCACAAAAAGGTTTACATTCAATCATGAAAAAGTACTGATGTATTAGGTATTTTCAGTATCCTAATCTGCTATATCTATTGAACTTGTTCATTTGAGGTAGTTGGAGAAGAAAATTGCATGGCAAGATAAAAGGTGCTTCTCATACTAACTGATCAGCACATTTTATTGGGCTTAGCAAGACCAAAGGAAAAAATGTAACTGTTTAAGCTTGTGTGCAAGGGGTGTGTTGCGGGGAGCATGAAGAAAATTTTATCCTTTTATCTTCTTTTTTTTTTTAAAGTATGAATAAAATTTTATCTTAACTTAGTTTTATTTCATTTTGGAAGTCAATTGTATTTTTATTGGTCAGTTGGATTGTACTTTAGGTCTTATTAATAGTTAGGTTATTACCCTAGTACACACAGAGTGTAAAAGGGGTCAAACAATCAAAAACGAAAATTACAAGAATCTAGGAAATCAAGAAAAGATAAAAATGATTGGTTCCAAACTGCAGCCAACCAATCCATTCAAAGATATTTTGTAATTCACAGTATGTCTTTCCACCCAATGATGTACAAACCAGAATTCTATTGAGTGGTTTTGCATGGTTTTTAATTCATAATCACCCTTCACTCACCACCACCGCCTTCACCTCTTCTTCATATATACACATATACAAATAATAATATGGCCTAAGTAGACTAGAATTAGGGTTTAGACCAAGTAGTCTATTGTACTCCTATAGAGACAAGATAAGGATATATAAAAATTTTCTTGATATTTTTCCAAGGTCTGGTACCAACTCCAACCAACCTAGGTGCTGATTCCTCAGTTTTCTTTTATTTTTATAAGTAATATTTTATATTTATATCAAAAAAGGGACACCCTAGTACACAAGAAATGTACAAAGGTCAAGAAATCAGTACAAAAATTACAAGAACAGAGAAAATCAAGAAAAGAAGAGAATAATTAGTTTTGTAAAGCAAACAACCAATCCAATAAAATTCTAAAGATAAATAACTTGAGGTCAGGTATGGATCTCTCTTTATCTTCAAAACACCTACTGTTTCTTTCCCTCCAAAGAAACCACATTAAACAATGGTGAACAATTACAATATATGATCATTTTAATGACGACTAAGCCTGCCTTGCCAGCAAACTAGGAGCCCCACAGCTAACTGTGGCATAACCCAACTTACTCCAAATAAAACCCAAAATCATAGACCACAAATCCATAGCAACTGGACAGTGAAGGAAGAGATGGTCAATCGTTTCACCATTACACTTGCACATATAACACCAATCCAATATCCAAACCTTACCTTTCTTTTTCGTAAATTGTCAATCGTCAAGCATTTCCTTAAAGCAATAGTCCAAACAAGGAAAGTCCCTCGAGAAGGAATCTTATGCTTAAAGAAAGCCACTCAAGAAGCAATCTTCTGCTTCCAAATACTTTTCCAAGGAAAACAAAAATCATTAGAATCCCCTAGAAGACTATAACAATCATTAACCATGAACCAAGGAAGACGATTTTCGTACCGTACCAGCCGGTACTACCAGAATATTCAATTCCAACGCCTGAACCAATACAGAAACAGGGCTGAAGCCTAAACCGTACCACCCAAAATACCGGGGTGTACCAACTTGTTTCGGCTATTCCGGCAAATTCAGAGCCTTTTGGTGGTATTTTCGTTTCGGAATGGTACAAATATAACTGGGTGTTATTGAAAAAACTTAATACTTACAGCAACTAGTGACCATCATTGAAGCATCAACTTACTAGATCATCAACAACATCATCTTCTTCTTCGTTTTAGCCACTTAGATCTTTTTAGCCATTGTAATCACTCCCTTCTACGTTTGCTCTCTCCTTGCTTCGTTTGCTCTGCTTGTTTAAATTCTTTCTCTACTTTTTTGAGAAGCTTTCTCTGCTTGAATGTTTTAAATTTTACATTAATGCTGGACTAGTATAAGCTGTACTACTGTTCCTACGTTGGTACATTCAACTCAATTTCTCTTGGTTTCTCCGCCAAAAGCATAAAAGCCTCTTATTTTATTTGCTTTTCCCAAAGCCCCGTGACTCTCCTTGGTTATTATCTCTTGCTTATTTTGCTCTTTCAATTACTTTTTATTTTTTATTTAGTCAATTGGTTAGACGGGCAAGTGTCAACTTCTAGTGGCATGGAGTTTAATTTCTTCTATTTAACTGATTACATGGGTCATAAATAGAAATTTAGCTATTCTTTAAATGTATTAACAAATTCTTTAAGTCCTAAAGAACATAGAAGGTATAGGCTCTAAGAGAATTAGTATTATATAAAATAGTGGTAACCCCAAAACGGTACACCGATACCAACTGGTACCGAAATATTTCATTCCGATAACCAAACCGAAACGGCCTCCAATACAGTATTAACTCCCTTGCCATGAACCCCTTATTTCTATCTAATTTCCAACTCATCTTATCCTCACCAAACCCCCTTATTATAGAGCCATATATGCTATCCATGAAACTCGACACAGCCTCCAATTCCCAAGCATGAACACCCCTAAAGAAACTTACATCCCAAAAAAGGACCCCATTAGAAAAACTTCATAACCTCAGCCACACTTACCTCCTTATCTCAGCAAAATCTAAACAAATCAAGATAGCTGACAACAAGAGGTGTCTCTCCACACCAATGGTCTTGCCAAAACTTCACCCTCAACCCATCACCAATATCATACAAAATATAGTGTGAAAAAGAAGGCCATCCCAACTAATATTTTTCCACAAACCAACACCATATGGACCAGAAACTCGTCTGGTATACCAGCCACCCCATACAACCCTAGACGCCAACTCTAAGCTATTTTTATTGTTTCTGTTCTTAATTTTTATGTTGTATCAAATTTTGTCACACATCAGTGTTGAAATCAGAGTTTGTTCTACATCAAGGTGTCAAATTAATTTGTTCAAAGTTGTCATCAAGGTTTGTACGAAGTCAATGTTGTCCACTACAAGCGAACCCAGTGACAGATTACGTAGCCACCAGAGTTTATAATGTGATGTGATTGAAGATCATCATAAGGTTTCCAATTCGAATGCTTGGACATAAGTGATAAAGTAATACACTAGAAAGTATAAAAGACCTATCCCTACAGTTATAGGCCTATTCAGGACTTGAGCATTGGATAGACAAATATACAATAGATAATAAATGCCCAAACAGAATATTTAAATCCGATTGCTTCCTTAAAAGAAAATTAAAATTCCTCAAACCAACTAATAAGATTTCTTGAAAAGCCATTAAAAATCATTCTTAACTGAACTTGCTCACAAATAAAATTAACACTTCTCTAAATACCAGAAGGGGGACAACATTTGAGAAACCTAAGCATCATGGTTTTAAAAACCGGACTGGGGAAGAAACCAAATTTGCCTCCATTTCCCAGTTTTTCCTGATTTTCACCGGTTTTAGGCATTTTTTTCCAGACCGGCTGGACCGGTCCTGTTTTTAAAACCTTGCTAAGCATTCAACATGGAGTATCAGTTATAGAGAGGCTCAAGCATAACCATGTACTTCAAAAGAGCAGGATCTATGATTAATATTTGTGAATAAACATAATAAATGAATAAAATTAGCAGATGCAATCAAAGAGTCATCTGTTATCAAGAAAGACAGACCTTTATGACTGGAAGGGAAGCAGTTGTCCTCTTTGCTTGAGCATTTTTGAGAAAGTGTGATTCATCTGCAATCACAACCTGAATAACAAGAATTTATGAATCATTTCTAAGAGCAAATATATATTATCAGTAAGAAATTATAAGCTACATGAATATGTGTGATGTACAATCTCTCTCTCTGTCTTGCCCAAAAAATTCTGAGTTTGATAATTATCCAAGTCCAATTTCTAGAAGAAAGTGTTCTACAGTTTAAGACTTCATATAGAGGAAAAATTATAACATGGAATAAAGACCAAATCCATTGCATCATATTGTTTAATGCTTTTTCTTTTTAAAGACTAAAAGATAATAAGCTTCATAACATCATCTTTGTTACTTAAATTTCCATGTTTAAGAGGGAAGGATTTTATCAATTTTACACTGTAATTTGAGATATGTACTACAATATATTTTATTTAAAAAATTCTACTTGAAAGAAGTCTATAAAAACAAAATATATATGATACAATTATCCAATAGTTTTAAGTTCTTCAGAAAACAAAAATACAAAGTGTGTGTGTGTGTGCGCGCGCGTGTGTGAGAGAGAGAGAGAGAAAGAGAAGCCTCTCATGCATCTGAACCTCAATTCAGCTGCAATTATTTTTTCATTCACATGTTTTCGAAGATTCAGCATCATGATTACTTTATTTATAAAAAAAAAAGATTCAGCATCAAACTGTCTTATTTACTATCATATCTGTCATGACAATATGATGGTACAAAAGTAACTCCCACTACTAATTCTGCACTTCCACAGGCAATGTCCTCTTTAGAGTCACCTAATTGCAAAGATCCAAGATGACAAGGAATAAACAATTGAATATTGACTTAAAGAAGAGCTCGGTGAAAAAAAATGTAGAATGAGCAATACTTACCTTAAACTCAGATGCCATAAGTAGATTCTGTAGCTTAGGGACTACATCATAGGAGATGATGTTGAATAGGCCATCAAGACGAATGCAGCCCTTGGTACTTGATGACACTATTGTATATCCGGCTCTGTTTGAACCACCACATTGAGACAGAACAACCTAGACATTAACTCGTTTGCAAGGAAAAAAAAAAATACATTATAAAATTTGACCAATACAACAAAAACTATATTCAAATTTCACAGAAATAGAAAACATAGACAAGAGAAGAAAAACAAAAGTGCTCAAAATTCCAGCTTCAGCAATGAAAAGTAAAGGCAACCAGAAAAGTTTTAGTTTAGACAACATACAAGTATATCTGATGGAGGAATATTCAGCCATTGCTGAATTGTCTGCAAGAAAGGAGAAAGTGAATTCAATGTGGGCAAAAGCCACCTTCTAAGTCTGATATATGAGCTCAAAGGAACACTTACAGAAGCCCAATGCAGTCGTAAGGAAGATGGGGTAAGAATAAGAACAGGCCATGAATCAGGGATGCATGCACTTACAGCAATAGCCTACAAAACCCATATGAAGTCAATATACATGCTTGAACCTCAAGAAATTTTATTCATGGTTCAAATGAGAAAATGCCTGCAAAGTCTTTCCCAATCCCATTTCATCTGCTAGGAGAACACGCCCTCCATGCTGCAACACAAACCTAAAAAAAGCAAATAAACATGCATGTTATTTTCAAATATTACCATAGTTCAATGATAATTAAGGAAGAGAGATCTTCAACATGTTACTGGATAATATTAATCAACGCCTGTCCAATGACAGTAGTCTAATGAGGAAAAGTACCTAACACCATCTCGCTGAAAAGGCAAAAGCTTAGATTCAATATAGCTAGGCATCCTGTCATATCGGTCTTGAAATAAGGCAGGAAAAAAGAAAAGCCTCATCAGAAAGTGTGTATAAAATGAAAAAGGAATCCAAAAAAGTATATAAAATACTACTTTAGAACAAAAAGACATAAATAAAGATATAAAATCCAAAATAATATCTGAAAATTGTCAAAGCAGAGACAATGTATTCTAGAGTCAATTTGATTATACATACACATTGCTTACCTCGAAGATCTGGAACAGCAGAGGCAGCAGCAATAGCACGATGCACCAAAGGATCCATGTCCTCCACCTGGGAAAAAGTATCATAAAAACACCTTAGAAAAAATGGAACTTGATTCGTATGAGTTCAAAATAAACCACCATTGGAGGCGCCCAACTATAAAGAGATGGAAAGGGCAAAAGTATCACCTCAACATTGTAACCAGGTATCTCACTAAGAACTTTTTCTGCTGACGATAAAGAAGATGTCGGGAATATCCACAACCTACAAGTCTAATAGTTATACACTTCTACATCAAACTGAGGCAGCACCCTCATAATAACTCCAGAAAATACACAGAACAAGCAATCACAACTCCGAAATCATACAAGATATAACCATAAAAAATAAACACACACACACACACAGACCTTTCTTTTGCATTCCAAGAAGCTTTGGGGATTTTGCGGAAAGCAGCTACTAGTACCTGATACAAAATAAAACATAATGCATAAGCAAGATAAGAGTCACACTCAATGATAAAGAATGAACACACTGCAAGCAGATAGAAGGTAATACCTGGTCATATAAAAACTTAGCAGCAATGTTTCCAGTGGCATGAAGAAAAAATTTGACAGATGCCTTAGGTAGTTCCTTTGACAAAGGTTCATCTTTGATCACAGAAAGCCAAATATAGTCAGACACTAGCTGACATGAAATTGTAATCATAAATTACAACCAAAATGACGTAACAAGAAGGGCAATTAGATAAGTTGATTTACTGAGTAGGGACAGTTAAGAGACAGAGAAATGAATCCCTTCTATTATATGTGTGTCTATATTGTTAGAGATATTATGGCCCAAGAGGCCTAAACCTATTCGTAGGTCCATGTACTTGTAGAGCAAGCACACTAATCTAGGTTAGTCTAGGGTTCTCTAATACTATATAAACCCAACATTGAATGTTGGGTTCATAGTAATACAAACACTTCAAATAACAAAGAGGTAGCTGTCAAGGGCTTTCCCACATATGTGATGCACTAGGAAGCACAGACATGAGCAATTCTTGAAAAATTATAACATGACACATTGCCGTGCTTCCTAGATGATGCATCAGAGACTTTTTCATACCTTTGGGCTTAAGGAAATAAAATAAAAAGGAGAAAATGCTAAAGTTAAAACAAATTTTACTACAAAAAAAAAATCTTACAAACCAATGTGGCAAGAGCATGATTGGTGCCCACTTAAACAACATAACAAATGAGTGTTTGAATTTACTTATTTGTGATTGGTGACATGTTGGTTTGTAAGGTCTATGTAGTAAAATTTACAGCATCCTCAAATAAAAAAGCATATAATTTTGGAAAAACAAGTTAGAAAAACAAACCAAAGTTTGGTTTGGATGTGACTGATGAGGGTAATACTCTGGGCCCAGGAGATAAAGGCAAAGCTTGTTCAACCTGTAAAAACATATTTACAAATATAAACCATCACAATTCAAATTTTGAAATTTATAAAACCCAAGCAGACTCAAATAGGTTAAAGATATAATGAACTTCAAAATTAATTTAAACAAAAAAAAAATAAAGAACCCTAGAAATTAAAAGAAAAAGAGAAAAGCGGAGTAAAAAACTTAAGTAATATAATATATACAGTAAAGAGTATAAAAAAGAAAAAAAAAAAAAAAAGTGAGAGTAAAGACCTTGTTAGAAGAAGAAGAAGATGAAGGAATTGGGTTGGAGGGGAAGCGATCAGAGTAGTGACTATTGCTGTTGAAATGTGAAGAGTGCGGTTGCTGTTGTTGTTGTTGTGACGGCGGTGTTGGTGTTGGTGGTGGTGGGGGTTTAGTGGCGAATTTCAAGAGAGCGTCTCTTTCAAGATTATCGAGTTCTTCCGCACTCAAGTCCCACTCCCACTCTTCATCATCCAAACTCATTGTTCTCTCTCTCTCTCTCTTTTCGTTTTGATTTTCAAAATGAACTCACTACTCACTACTCACTCTCTCATTCCTTCGGTTCGAAGTTAAATTTGAAACATTTTCATTTCTTGCAATATTCATTCTGCAACTTTCTCTTTTTCGGCTTCTTTTTCTTCATCTTTTCCGGACACGGTTGGGCTGAAGCCCAAATATATTCTGTGAATATCGCTCTGGCCTTTCCCAATCTTGTAGAGGTTTGGGCCTTTATTTTTGGTCAGAAATATGCTGTTCCTGTTCCGTTGGGTTTTTTCATTTTCCCCTAATCGTACTATTTTTCACCCTTTCTTTTTTTAAATACTAAGTATTTTTAATACATCATTTTCAGTTTTTTTTAACTTTCTTCCTTCTTCCCATATTTTTCACCATTTGATCACTAAATTTATTGCTTCAGACAAATGAAACAGAACATTTGTTTTAAATTGTGACATGGGATGGGCAGGTTTGTGTCGAAATAGGTCGTCTCACTATATAACTTATTAGGCAAACTTTAAGAATTAATGTATTTTAACTTTTATTTTTATTTTTAAATATATATAATAGCTTTTAGATTAATTGAGCAAATCATTGTGTACAATGACTATTAAAAAATATAGATTATGATTATTATAAATGAACCAAACTATAATTATTAGGCCATTGATTCAAGTTCTAGGTCATCACTCAAATGTTAAATGAAAAAAAAAAAAGAAGTAAATATGGTCTACGTATTAGTAATTTATTATAAAATTCACTTCTTCTTGTCATGTCAATTTACATTTTTTTTTAATTATATTAGTCATTTATTAAAATTGGGTTGTTAATGTCACAAAATTTTCATGGATGCAATAATTTTATCATAAAACAAAAGTAGAAGTAGAGCTATGTAGATTGTCTGTTCATTTGTTTGTTGATTTTTTTTTTTTTTTTTTTGAGTTTCAGCTCCAAGAGTAAAGGATGAGAGATTTAAACCAATGTTATTAATTTCGTTCCGTTCTGGCCAAAATGGTCGAATATCTCCTACCGGCACGCAATCGGGTCTGGCCATTCTGTCAAGTTCCAACCAATTTTGGCTGAAATATACATTTCGCCCGGTATCAAATTTTGATTTATTAAAAAAAAAAAAAAGGTAATTAGACATAACCTACCTGTGGTTTAGGCAAAAATCACTTTACCTACCTGTAATTTGAAAAGTGTCACTTAATCCACTTAAGGTATGTTTCATTTGTTTTCAGTAACCCACCTCTATTAAAATCAGGACTAAATATGTATTTCTACACCCCTTTATGTCTCTCTCCTCCACACAAAAAAAAAGACACTAAAACAAGAAAAAATAAGATCAAAAGATGCTATTTGTAAGAATTTAGAAACTTGTCTCAAGAACTCCAATAAATCACAAACTATATTTTTGTAACACACTCAAAAGAAAATAACACAAAAGGAAAATTTTACTTAACCCATTATCTTATTTTCTTCTCTATACATTAATTTACTCCTCACGCTCTTTCTGCCCCTCTCTCTCTCTCTGTTCTGTCCATGTCTCTCTCATCTCTCACACTCCAGTTCAAATCGTCAGTAACTTTGGGTCGTGGTGGCTTGGGTGATGACTGTGAAGGAGCACGAGTTGGCTGTGTTGGTTAGGTATGGGTTTTGAGGAGGAACACAATGTTGGATTGGGTCTGCGTTGTGAGGAGGAGCATGACGTTGGGTTGGATCTGGCTTTTGCCAAATGTCATTGTAATCGACTCTCCATCTCAGCCAAGTCTATCTCAATGGCAATGGCAACGACAAAGGCAATGGTAGAAGCCAGAAAACTAACAGCGATGGCTTGAAGATTGGTCATTTCTGGGTTTATACACATGGGTCTTGGGTTTAGATCAATGTTTCTATGGTTTCTTGGTTTGATCGATGGTTATATCGTGTGGGTTGTAGGTCTTGGGTTTGATCAATGTTTCTAGGTTTTGAAGATTGGTCTTGGGTCGTGGTGTTTGATTGGCAGTGGTGGCTAGTGATTTGGCAGTAGGTTTGGCAGTGGCAATGGGTGTGGATCTTGGTGGTTGTGGCTGGTGATTTGTGGGTTGTTGTGGTTCGGTGGTGGTGGCCGATGTTGTGGTTTTTTTTTTTCTCGATTCTGTGATGTTTCAGTGGCAGTGGTGGTGATGGCTTTGGTGGATTCTTCATGTTCTGTGGTTTTTTGGTATGTTCTTCATGTTTAAAATTTGTGTGAATGGAGAGAGAGACAAATACCACTTTTTGATCTTTTTTCTCTTGTATTTTTTTGTTTTGGGAGGAGAGAGACAAAAAATTTGAGCAAAAATACTTATTTACCCCAAATTTTAATAGAGGTGGGTTAAGTGACGCTTTTCAAACCACAGGTAGGCAAAGTGATTTTCTTCCAAACCACAGGTGGCTTATGTCTAATTACCCAAAAAGAACTTCAAACCCATCAATCTAAGGTCCCCACCATGTCGATGGTTGCTATTCTTCTTCTTCTCTTCTCCTTTTCTTGATCTCCTTCTTCTTCCTCTCTTCTCCGTTTCTTCTTCTCACTCTTCTTCTTCTTCTTTTACTCTTCTAATTTTCTAGTTTCCACTTTCTACTATCTTTTAGAGTCTAGTACTCTTTTAAGTTTCAACTTTTACTAAATCACACATTATTAGCTGTGTTAGCTTTGGAAATGACCAATGTTATTAATTTCGTTTCATTCCAACTGGAATGGCCAGAACATCTCGTAATGGCATGAAATCTGGTACGGTTATACCACTTGTTCCACCTTAGGTCAAATTCTGGCCAATTTCGGGAAGTTCCAGCCAATTTTGACTAAAATGTACATTTTGATTAGTATCAAATTTTGGGACTTAAAAAAAAAACAAAAAAAACCTACAAACCCATCAATCTAAGGTCCTTACCATGTCCTTGGTTACCAATCTTCTTCTTCTCTTCTCCATTTGTTCATCTCCTTCTTCTTTCTCACTTCTCCGTTTCTTCTTCTCCCTCCTATTCTTCTTCTTTTACCCTTTTAATTTTCTAGTTTCTAGTTTCTATTGTCTTCTAAAGTCTAGTACTCTTTTAAGTTTCAACTTTTACTGAGCTACACATTATTAGTTGTAGTTAGCTTTGGAAATAACTAATATTATTAATTTCGTTTTGTTCAGACTGGAATGACTGGAATATCTCGTACTGGTATGCAATCTAATACGGTAATGTCACCCGTTCTATTTTGGGTCAAATTCTAGCCAGTTTCGAGAAGTTCTGGCCATTCGGTCAAGTTCCAGCCAATTTCAGCTAAAATGTACATTTCGGCCAGTATCATATTTTGATTTTTTTTTTTAAAAACTATAAACTCATTAATTTGAGGTCCCCACTATGTCGGTGGTTGCCATTCTTCTTATTCTCTTCTCCATTTCTTCATCTCCTTATTCTTCCTCTCTTCTCTGTTTCTTCTTCTCCCTCTTCTTCTTCTTCTTTTACTCTTTTAATTTTCTACTTTCTACTTTTATCTGTCTTCTAGAGTCTAGTACTCTTTTAAATCTCAACTTTTATCGAACCACACATTATTAGCTATGGTTAGCTTTGGAAATAACCAATGTTATTAATTTCGTTCTGTGCTGGCCAGAATGGCTGAAATATCTTGTATCGGTATGCAATCCGCTATGGTAATACAACCCATTCCACCTTAAGTCAAATTTCGGGAAGTTCCAATCAATCTGTCAAGTTCCGGCCAATTTCAGCTAAAATGTACACTTTGGCCGGTATCAGATTTTGACTTTAAAAAAGGGGGGAAAAAACTATAAACCCATTAATCTAAGGTCCCCACCATGTTGCTAGTTGTCATTCTTCTTATACTCTTCTCCGTTTCTTCATCTCCTTCTTCTTCCTCTCTTCTCTCTCTTGTTCTTCTTCTTTTACTCTTTTAGTTTTCTAGTTTCTAGTGTCTTCTAAAGTCTAGTACTCTTTTACATTTCAACTTTTACTAAGCCACACATAATTAGCTATGGTTAGTTTTGGAAATGGCCAATATTATTAATTTCGTTCCATTCTAGCTGGAATATCTCGTACCGGCATGCAATTTGGTACGGTAATATCACCCATTCCACCTTGGGTCAAATTCTTGCCAGTTTTGGGAAGTTCCAGCCATTCCATCAAGTTTCGGCCAATTTCGGCTGAAATGTAGATTTTGTCCAATATCATATTTTGATTAAAAAAAAACTACAAACTCATCAATCTGAGGTCCCCATTATGTCGATGGTTGTCGTTCTTCTTATTCTCTTCTCCATTTCATCATCTCCTTCTTCTTCCTCTTTTCTCTGTTTCTTTTTCTCCCTATTCTTCTTCTTCTTTTACTCTTTTAATTTTTTTAGTTTATGCTTTCTATTGCCTTCTAGAGTCTCGTACTCTTTTAAGTTTCAACTTTTATTGAGCCACACGTTATTAGCCGTGGTCAGCTTTAAAAATGACCAATGTTATTAATTTCGTTCTATTTCGCTCGGAATAGTTGGAATATCTCGTACCACCATGCAATCCGATATGGTCAAACCATCCATTACTCCTCGGGTTAAATTCTTTCTAGTTTTGGGAAGTTCTGGCCATTTAGTTAAGTTCCGGCCAATTTCGGCTAGTATCAGATTTTGACTTTAAAAAAGAAAAAAGAAAAACTATAAACCCTTCAATCTAAGATCCCCATGATGTTGCTAATTGCCACTCTTCTTCTTCTCTTCATTTCTTCATCTCTTTCTTCTTTCTTTCCTCCCTGTTCCTTCTTCTCCCTCTTCTTCTTCTTCTTTACTCTTCTAATTTTATAATTTCTAGTTTCTATTGTCTTCAAGAGTCTTGTACTCTTTTAAGTTTCAACTTTTATTGAGCCACACGTTATTAGAGGTGATTAGCTTTGGAAATGACCAATGTTATTAATTTCAACCTGCTCCACTCGGACTGGCTAGAATATCTTGTACTGGCATGCAATCTGGTATGGTAATACCATCTGTTCCACCTAAGGTCAAATTCCAGCCAATTTTGGGAAGTTCTGGCCATTCTGTCAAGTTTCGGCCAATTTCGGCTAAAATATACATTTCAGCCAGTATCAAATTTTGACTTGAAGAAAGGAAAAAAAAAAATTACAAACCCATCAATCTGAGGTCCCCACCATGTCGCTAGTTGCCGCTCTTCTTCCTCCCTTCTCCGTTTCTTCATCTCATTCTTCTTCCTCTCTTCTCTCTCTTCTTCTTCTTCTTGTTTTACTGTTTTAATTTTCTAGTATCTAGTTTCTACTATCTTCTAAAGCCTAGTACTCTTTTAAGTTTCAACTTTTATTGAGCCACACGTTATTAGCTGTGTTTTAGCTTTGGAAATGACCATTGTTATTAATTTAGTTCCATTCTGTCTGTAATGGTTGGAATATCTCGTATTAGCATGCAATTCAGTATGGTAATACCACTTGTTCTACCTTGGTCAAATTTCAGCCAGCTTCGGGAAGTTCTGCCCATTCTGTCAAGTTTCGACCAATTTCAGCTAAAATGTACATTTCGGTCGGTTCCGTATTTTGTCTTTAAAAAAGAAAAAAAAAAAAAAAAAACTACAAACCCATCAATCTGAGGTCCCCACCATTTCGCTGGTTGCCATTCTTGTTCTTCTTTTCTCCATTTGTTCATCTCCTCCTTCTTCCTCTCTTCTTAGTTTCTCCCTCTTCTTCTTCTTCTTCTTCTTCTTCTTTTAATCTTTTAATTTTCTAGTTTCTAGTTTCTACTGTCTTCTAAAGTCTGGTACTCTTTTAAGTTTCAACTTTTACTGATCCATACGTTATTAAATGTGATTAGCTTTGGAAATCAAATGACAAAGAAAAGTTAAAAAAAAATAATAATCAAGTTTTAGACTAGGTGTTGTCTAGGTATGGTATATAATATTATTAATATATAGTAATGTTTATTTATAATTTTATACTAAAAAAAGTATTATTATTAGTTAAAATGTTATGTTTACAACATTTTCACAATATTTTTATACCAAATTATAGGTTGAAAGTTGTTATTGGTTTTAATTTGAACTTACTACTAAAATTAATTTTTTTCCCACTTACATCAACTTGTAAGAACCTATCACTTAGGATTTATTGTTAAAGTATTATGAAAATATTGTTAACATAACATTTGTGAATTTTATTTAGGATCTATATATTAATAAAAATATTAATGACTTTTTTCCATGCAATAAGTGCTTCAACTCTCACATTTATTGCATTTTTTACAATTATCCAAAATGTGAATTTTATTTGTAGAAAAATTATAATTAATGTTTTTTTAATCCCACTTTATTTCATTTTTTTAGACAAATTAAATTAAATTCATTATTTTAGATAATAGTAATACTTCTTTAATAGATACTTTTATGTTATGTTATATGTGTGTGTCTTTTTTAGAAATTCCAAAACATCCTAAAAAGCCAGTATTAAAATATTCCATTTCAATAGACAAATAAAAACAGAATTAATAACATTGAATTAAACTAATGACTTAGGAGACTTGGTTTCCAATGAATTTGTGTTATCCTTGGGTTCTAAACTTTTTGTAATCATAATTTTGAAAAAAAAATTAAAAATTAAAAGTAGAATTTATTGTTTTATAGTTATAATGTGTTTGCGGTGTTTCTTTTTGTAAAATGAGCCTCTATCTATACTTGAGATTTTATTGGTTATGTTTAGTTATGCTCTCCACGTGTTGCTTAATCATTTCTCTTCAATGTCATGTATTGTCGCACTAATTATATTTTTAGCTATATACATACTTATGCTTATTTCAAGTAATTAAGGGATGTTTGGCACAATAATTTTAACACATTTTTACATATTTTAAATAAATTACACATATTTTTACACACTTTTTCACTTACACTTATATAAAAAACACTCAAATAACATAATTTAAACTACTCTCCCAAACACCCTAAATTCCCTAGCTTTTCACCAAGAAAAAAAAAAAAGGGTGATAGAGTAGATTGGTTGTTATACACGACTGACCATTGCTTTAAACGACGTGTCTTCTGCTAAAATGCATGCAGAATCTTGTGTCGTTTGGCATGTTAGATCATCACTCATTATCTTATGTGGCGTGGTCAAGTAAGTGACAACGTTGTTTCGTCAATCCGTACTAAAAAACAAAAGAGCATGCATATATGTATATCATCCTACATCTCCACGAAGTTACGTGGTGGTTTCCTCTTCCCTAATCGAACAAGTAATCGCAGTATATTAGTTTGAGACTTACTGAGAATAACTTCCATGAAACTAAGGACATCACACACACACACACACTAGCTAGCAAGGAAATAATTATCGTGGAATAGTACTGGACAACAAAACCTTATGTTACCAACCACTTTAGTCAAAAATATCTTATACGTACTTGCTCCTCTTTCGCGCATTGGCAACTCACTACATAAACGTATATCCATATAACTTCTCAATTATCTGCCTCGATCACCTTCTGTCCTAAATCAGGTATATCAACTCTGCGAAGTTTCCTACCTATTGTTCTACTGTAATATTCATCATCATCATAAGTAGTAACCATGTCTGATTTTTCTTTTGTTATGCGTGTGTGTTTATTGTTACGACTCGCGGTTAATAGGCCTTTATGCACTTTCCAGCTCTTTCATACGTGCATGAACATGCATTGATAGTTTTATTAAACTTAATTTCTTGATAGAGGGGCTTTAAAGTTTAAGAGATCAAGTAGTATGCAAATAAGGCATTCACAACCACTTTTTGGTAACTTTGAACAAGTAATTCTCTGTTATATATATGATTGTAGGACAAATGTTTGTAAATATGAATATTATAAGTATCATCACTGGTTTATGTATTTTACGCCTTCATTCTGGTTTATGTATTTTGCACCTTCATTCAAATATGCAATTGTTATATACGCTTTCTGAAATTCTTTTTATTATGTTAAACCAGACTGCATGAGAATGGGGACTAAGTACTGTCTTCTGGTTGCAATCTGTATATGGGCTTTGTCAGACTCCTTGGCTTCCACAACTCCCTCTGATGATGATGGGCTAGTTAGAATTGCTCTAAAGAAGCGCTCGTTAGACCTTAAAAGTATAAATGCTGCAAGAATAATCACTAACAGAGATGCTTCTCATGCTAGAGGTCCTGGGGCTACTAATAGTAATTCAAATGTTCTGAAAACAGATATAATATATCTAAAGAATTATTATGATGCCCAGTATTATGGAGAGATTGGTATTGGTACTCCCCACCAAATATTTACTGTTGTCTTTGATACTGGCAGCTCCAATCTTTGGGTTCCCTCTTCAAAATGCTTCCTTTCTGTAAGTTTTTTTTTTTTTTACTAATATGAGTTCTTGTGTTTTATGCTCTTTCTTTCTATTGAAGTCCTTTGTAAAACATGACTCTATGTATGCAGATTGCTTGCTATATCCATTCTAAGTACAGGGCCAGGCTATCCCGTACCTATACCAAAATCGGTAAAAAAAAATTCTGAATATTTATAACATATCTTGTATTTTTTTTTTGTTACTATACAGTGATCATTCTCAAAGTTGTTTTTCAATCTTATTTAGGAAAACATTGCAAAATCCCTTATGGTTCTGGATCTGTTTTTGGTTTCTTCAGCCAAGATCATGTCAAAGTTGGGGACTTTCTCATTAAAGATCAAGTTGAGTTTTTT
Source organism: Castanea mollissima (assembly GCA_014183005.1). Taxonomy (NCBI): domain Eukaryota; kingdom Viridiplantae; phylum Streptophyta; class Magnoliopsida; order Fagales; family Fagaceae; genus Castanea; species Castanea mollissima. The sequence continues at coordinate 13,789,388 of JACAVU010000008.1, forward strand.
TATTTTAGTTGCCCAAAGTTTCATTCATGCTTTAAAATATGTTATGTTTTCATTGCACTCATGTTATGTCATCTCTTATCCTTCAGGAATTTGTAGAGGTTACTCGGGAAGGATTTTTTCCATTCTTAACTACAGAGTATGATGGAGTGCTTGGGCTTGGGTTTCAGGATATATCCGTGGGGCATGTCACGCCAGTGTGGTATAGTTTCACATGATTTAGTGTTAAATTTGATGTATCTATTTGACTGTATTCTTTTTTACTTCATTAATGAAGAAAATTAAAGGGCTATTCTCCATTTTTTTATTTCTTAACTTTTGATGCCTTGGACACACGACTTTTCTGAGGGCAGGTATGATATGTTTTTACAACATCATATAAGCCAGCAAATATTCTCTTTCTGGCTAAATCGAGATCCAACATCAAGGGTGGGAGGTGAGATTGTCTTTGGAGGTATTGATTGGAGGCACTTTAGGGGTGACCACACTTATGTCCCATTGACTCACCAGGATTATTGGCAGGTCTATAAAATTAAGAATTTGTTACTCCCCTTTAGTATCTTCTTATCATCAATTTGTGTGACATTTGACTAAAACTAAATTCATCTATCCAGATTGAGGTGGGAGACATTCTTATTGCAAACAGACCAACAGGTTCCGTTACATTTCCATTCCCTTCTGTGTTTAGCTGTCTTGATTTAGTTAGAGCATGAACGAATTATATGTGAAGAAATAAAATTTGCTGAAGTATGCACTAGTTCTATTGAAGGACACAGAGTAAATGAGGTCTTTGCCTTTTCTGATCCAGTTAAGCCAAAATCGAATCTAAAACAATCTTGAAAATGTGAAAAGAATAATCAAGGACTAACAAATTGTTGGTGAATTTCCAATTGATATGTCCACTAGATTAGTGATCACTAGGTGTTTTTACTGTGAGGGTAATTTATTATTTTCTCTACATGAATAAAAAAGAAAGATAATCTCTTTAGTTATTATTTTGATATTTAAGGCCTAAGAAGTACAACTTAGTTCATTTCCTTTTTATTCAGTTCATACATGCATAATAAATGATGACAACTTTTAAAATTTCCAGGATTATGCGAGTTTGGCTGTGCTGCCATTGTGGACTCAGGGACATCCTTACTTGCTGGTCCAACTGTATCAATACTATACTTTAAGCTAGCTTAAATTTCTCACTTATGCAGTATTTTCTTCTGTGACAATTTTTGTACTGCCTTGTTTTCAGACTATTGTGGCTCAAATAAATCATGCCATTGGAGCAGCAGGGATTGTGAGTATAGAATGTAAAACTGTCATGTATAAGTATGGCAATATGATATGGGAATACCTAATAGAAGGGGTTCGTTTTCCTTAGCCCTTTAATTTTTCTATTAACTCTCTCAATTTTTATCTACAGCTCCTTCCTAGAATTTTAAGAATTCACTTCCCGTGTCTGCAGGTAAGACCTCAGACAGTATGCGTAGGTGTTGGACTCTGCAATGGTACTCATCATTTAAGGTAATCAACTTGCTTCATTTTTTGTTGTTTTATGGGATGATTGTGGGGAAGATTTTGTATGTCTTCATTCTCAGTTATCAAGAAAAACCAAATTTTGCAGCACTGGGATTGCATCAATGGTTCATAATGAAACTCAGGCCGGGTCATCAGTTGATGATCATGAGAGTGCTTTCTGTACTTTTTGTGGGATGATTGTCTACTGGATTCAAGTACAGCTTAAGGAAAGGAGAACAAAGGAAAAAGTATTTACATATGTAAATGAGGTAATTTCTCTCCAAAGAATAGAACTTTTTTTTTTTTTCTAATTGTCACATCACTTTTGTATGTATAGACTAGGACTAACAACAATTTTTTTTTTTTTTTAAATTTCCATCTGTTAAAGCTGTGTGAGAGGCTCCCGAATCCAATAGGAAAGTCATTTATTGACTGCGATAATATAGCTGGCTTGCCATATATTTCATTCACAATTGGGAACAGATCCTTCCCCCTCTCTCCAGAGCAGGTGTGTATCTGTTTATGCATTAGTTAACTTCTTTGCATTTTGTTTGGACGAGCAAACATGATACACCATTGAAAATAATAATTAATGCCATAATATCAAATGGGGTAGACCTTAGAATATAACAATTCATATGACTAAATGTTCTGTATAATTTGATTTTCATTATCGCAATTTTTCATTTCAAAACAAAAACTATAAGGTTAGATGGGCTCAAGCTTTTACTCAGTGCTAGCTTGCTCAAATTTTTTTTTCTATCACCTTTATGTAGTACTTTGTTACACAAGTAGCTTATCTATAAATAAATAAAAACATAATAAATAAAAACCCTCAAATTTTGAGAATGAAAGAAAAATACTATAATGAATCTCTTCTAGTTTGCGTTCCAATCCTAGTATAAATATGATTATTGTTTTTGAAAATCTCTTACTCCTTTTGGACCTTCAACTCAGTACACGCTCAGAGTCGAAGAAAATTATGGCACTGTCTGCGTTAGCGGGTTTGGTGCTTTGGATGTTCCTCCTCCTCAAGGACCCCTCTGGTACGGCTTTGATTATGCTCTCTCTCTCTCTCTCTCTCTCTCTCTCTATATATATATATAAAATGGCTCCTGACTTCATACATATTCACCAGTCTGAACTTGCATTCAGATGCCTATGCACCTAATTATGCATGAAACCTCTACATTTCTTAATGCATCATCAAGTTTGAAGGTTAAGATATATAAATGAATCTATAGTGTATTACAGAAATGTCTGAATGCAGGGTTCTTGGAGATATGTTCTTGGGAGCATACCACACAGTGTTTGATTTTGGTAATCTCAGGGTGGGATTTGCCAAAGCTGCATAGGAGATCGTTTGTTTAGCGTTAAAGCTAAGCCAGGCTATTGTAAAGCAATGATAGGGGTACACCCTTACGATATGTAACATGCCCTTTTGACTTCCAAATTCCAATGCTTTAGAGCGCTGTGTAAAGGTAATTGGTGTGTTTATAAATAAATGTGACATCATTCGGTTTAGCATTAGATGATAGCTAAAAGAAATGTAAGAAAAACAAAAATAAATAAAAGAAGTTGCACCAGCCGGGAATCGAACCCGGGTCTGTACCGTGGCAGGGTACTATTCTACCACTAGACCACTGGTGCTGTTGACAACTTTCTTTACAGAGAATTAAATAATGCTAATCTATTGTTTTTTTTCTCCAATTCAAAAGAAAACAAAAAAGAAGAGAATTTGGTCCACTTGTCGCATTTGATCCGGCTTGTATTAATAGAATTCTTTCTATTATATCAACTTCATAATAATTGTACTAATTAATTTTTGGTGCAAGTAGAATTTAAACTCTAAATCTTGTATATAACGATAAGAACTTTATGAATTAAATTAACTAAAACCTATAACAATGTTTATAGTGTTGTATCAATTAATATTTTTAATAATATGGCACAAGATACACATTATATTTATAATATTTAATTTGAACTATGAAATAGATTAATTTTAAAAATAGATTTTATTTTTAATAATTCAATAAGTATTTTTTTTAGTCGAGATTATTTAATAATTACAACAATAAGAATGAGTAATTTGATCCTTGATATCTTTGTTGAAAATATCAATTGAAATTATCAAGAGGTCAAACTGACAAAACTCTTAGTGTAAAAGCTTTTATTTATTTTTAAATGTAGAGGAATCTATTACATAGAAAATAGGGTTTTCCACAAATTCAAAAATATGCAGCCTTTTTAGGATGAAAATTGTTCAAATTTTCTTTTCAAGAGGGGCAGGACAAGAAAATTGTTCTTTAAAAAAGGCAGCTATATATAATTAACAAAGTTTTTTTCCCTTGTCCAACAACAAGAATGGATGGGAATTTATGCTTCCCGACCCATTGATACAAGCCACCAAAACTGAAAAACATTTCTGTACATACCAGCTTATGCTAGGCAAACAAATTAATATTCACGTTTAAAACTAATCCAGCGCTTGCAGCACTAGTTTGTTTTATTTCTTCATTTAGAAACAAGCTAGGACTAATTTGAGGCAAAAGTGGTGCAGGATTGATCAGGAAGTTGTGGGGAAACAGGCACTACAGCCATTTCTTCAGAACAAGTGTCCTGTCCACTTATATTACTAGTATTATTGTTGTTCTGAGTTGCATCCATGATGGATGAAACAGCTGCCATTAGTGCAGTTGTGAAGTTTCGGTCTGTGGCAATAGCTGCAGTGACTTTATCCACCAATGTGGTGGGTAGCTTATTAGAAGACATGTGCAAGGGATGATGATGATGCCCTGTGAGTTGTTGTTGTTGTGGAACTCCATTATGCAAGGGCAAAGGGAAGAAAGATGGTGGGGAGGGAAGTGAGAAATTGGGTGGGCGTTGCATGGGGTGGTGAGTGGTGTGGGTTAAGTCGAGTGTGATTGTGGGATATGGTGAAGAGGTAGAGAGGGTGGCCATGGTGGGAGAGATAGCATGATTTGGTAGCATAGATGGGAAGAGGCTTGGATTTGATGGGTTATAGTTGTGACTACCATTATTACTAGTTGTTGTTGTTGTTGAGCCAGAGAGGAGCATGTTCACTGCTGCTGATGTTGAGCTAGCCATGGCCGTGGCTGCTGGTGAGAGAGGGTGGTTATGGTTTCCTTCATACGTTGTTATGAGGATGGACATGTCCTCAGCACACCTTTGCACCTGTTGCAAACACATATATCTAGCATTAATAATAGAGAAAAACCTATTACATACACTACAAAAATACACTGAAAACATGACTTAATAATAACACTTGCTACTAAAAAACACAAAACTAGGAGAATTCAACACTTCATTTCAATTTTAAAAAAAATGTTATTATTGAATAAAAGAACAAAAAGAATGTTACTATACTATTTTTCTTTTTTTAATATCTCATGTATCATATATATATATATATATATAATATTTTTTATTATATTGTGTTGGCTTTACATCTTTGTAAAACCTACATGATGTGAGGAGAAAGATGCATATATTCTATATTTCACAAGATACCTTATTTTGTTATTAGCCCTTACAAGCACTTTTGTAGCTTTAGCTAACACACTTTTGTAACCTTTAGGAGGAGTATTCAAATTAAAAGAAAAAAAAAATCTTCTATGCCCAAGGGCTTAAGTATGATCCTAGAACATTATTTTTCACTTATAACAAAAGATAATTAAAAACCACTAAATCCTAAAAACAGTAAAAAAATGCCCAGAGCCGATTTATCTATATTATATATAAGAATGAATGCTTTAAATCCAAATCAATTGAATCACAAAGATACATTAATGATGCCTAAATGTCAAATGTTTAGATAGGATTACAATTATCAGTTAAAACGAAGATTGGGAGCATTTTAGCATTCAAATCCAAAAAATAAAAGTTGATTGTGATACCTGATTATTATGTGAAATTGAATGGATAAGTGTGTGTTGTGCAGACTTGGGTTAAATCTAACATCATATATTTTATTAGGTCGAATTAGGATATATATATATATATATATATATATAAAACAATTACAAGGGATCATAATTGTAATTGCTTAGTTCTTTTAGGATATAAATGCAAATTTGAATAGAGTTTTCTTCTAATTGTGTCAAATGGTATCAAACTTAGTATCACCATGTGGTTTGAGGGGACTACAATCCTATCTAAACCCTAGCAAAAATGTTAGGAATTTATGTGAAGAGTTTGTAACATCTTGAATTTTGTAGAACATGCACATTGGATATGTTTGTATTATGTAGATGTATGCTGAGTCTCACCTTAGGTGTTTATTAGTTTGAAATAAAATATATAAGCAAGTATGACCAAGAAGCCCTAATTGGAACTTAACAAACTCTTTTGGAGTATGAACACAGATTTGATTGTTGCTTTTGTTGGTGTAAAGAGAAAAATTTTCAAACAATCAAAAAATTTCCACACATCATATCACCAAGTCCATATTGTAGGATCAAAATGGCCAATTACAAGATGTCACATGCTATTTTGTGGGTTTCAGTATTGTTATTAAAAAAAATTAATGGAAAATTTTCAAATTTCACTGAATGGAAATTACAAAGAATATCAAAGAGTCAATCTCTTGTTGACATGTGCCAATATTTTAATTTAAAGTGACACAAGAAGTTTAATTTTAATATTGTCCTGGTTACATAAAATTAAAACATTTAAATTATGACACTTGTTGCCAATCAAAATTAAAATGATATTATTAAACCTTCCCAAGACTCCTATAAATAAAGCCATTCATTAATTTTAGGGGAGAAACTACTTAGAAGTTTCAAAATTTTACTAAAATCAAGCTTCAAAGCCTCCAAAATTTTCAACCTTTGAAACTTCGTATTCAAACTTCAAAACTATGAAGAACTTCTACATCCAAAACTTTCTAATACAAAGAATATTTGTCTTTATCTTTCATCTTAATATTTGAATATGAATGGAATTAAGCTTTAAAGCCTCCAAAAGACTTCAAGAACTTTAATTTATCAAAGATTCATAGGATTCAAGCGTTAAAGCCCCAAATAATTTCTACATCAAAACCTTCGAATGCGAAGAATATTCTAAGAACATATATTCATATCATTCTTACAAGTCTTAGAGTTCTACTAGAATTAAGCATCAAAACCACCAGACACTTCAAAAATTCTAATCCCTTGGAGATACTCGATTCAAGCTCTAAATCCCCAATGAAGTTCCACTCATAAAAAAACAAAGAGTCTTTAAGAGGTGCATAACTAGAAATTCATCACAATTCGTAAAAAAATTTCAATCCATTTTTCAATCAGTGTGGAGGATATTTTGTATTCAAATCAAGACTATGTTGGCACAATTCTCGAGTTGAAATTTTTTTCAAGGACATTATTTCATAGGATTAGTTTTTTGTAATAGAATATAAATATAGAGAACTCTACCCACTCATTCATCAATACAAATTTTGCATTTGTGAAATATTTCAATTGTTTGATTTTCAAACCAGAAATTTTGTGTATGCACTTGGGCTATGTAAGATACTTCTTACATAAGAAGGAGAGTTGGTTGGAGAAAGAGTTGCCATTGGAGAGGTGTCAAGGTGAGGGACTTGGAACGTGAGAGTGTGAAATGAATGGAGCAGTGAATGGTTAGGGTATATTCATAGGAAGAAGAAGTTGGGTGAGTTGGCTGATTGGATCAAGAGACATTTGTTATTTTTAATGTTTGTCTCCAAGAAAGAGATTTCATTAAAAGTTAATGGACAGCTAAGTTGTAGCATGATGTTTGGACTTTCCGCTTTTAGCTGTGAGTCTGTGATGTAAAGCACTACAGTACGTGCCGGGTTCTAATTTTTGTGCTTCTTTTGTCTTCTTTTTTTTTTTGTGTTGATTTTTCTTGAGTTGGTAACTTGGCATGTTAGTATATAGATTTTATTTTATTTTAAAAAAAAATTATTTAGATTTTATTTGTAATTTTTTTGTTCATTTATTTATTTTAATGAAATTACATTACAAAAATTAATTTGTGGAGGCTTAACAAGTTTATATCATATGATATCAAAGTTAGGTTAGTAAAACCATGTAGCTTAAGGGTATTGTGGCACAACATGGGTTCTATTGAGGATGTCAAGAATTTGAAGGTAATTATGATACCCCAAATTATGTGGATTGGATCAGATCAAGAGCGTCAGGAAAAAAAAAAAAAAAAAAAAAACTTGAATTAAACTATGTATTTTGCCATTGATAGCCCTGATTGAACACTTTGACCTAGCTAATAGCTACGTGTTTTTGTTTCTTTTCTGATACTATTTGGAGAGGGCGAGCCAGGCATGCAATTGCTAATCCTGCTAATTAATCATTGTCCCATCTCTTTTATAGCCACGCTCGAGTTACAAGCTTGGCATTTTTGTTTATAGATTAGGCTATAACCAGCTTGTATTCTAATACATTTTTTTTGCTTGATTAAAAATTTAATTCATTCAAAATTATATGAAAGAGTAGTCTCACCTGCTTACGAACTGGACATCCAGTGGCCATGGTGCAACGATAGTAAGCACGAGGACAGGGGTTACCCTTTGCCATTTTTTGACCATATTTCCTCCATTGACATCCATCGCTCATCTAAAATACCAAAAATTCTTCATTAATTTACTTCATGGAGTCATGTTATTGCTTCCGTTAATAAGTTTGTCACAATTTTTTCCAGCTTATTTGATTTATATACAAATTTTCAAAATTTTATTTTTCCTTGGTAGTTGGTACAACTACACTAAAAACCAATGAAAATAAGCTCTCTCAAATGAACACTCAGAAAGGAATATCAAATTATATATAGTTAATGACCATACCAAAGGGGCATCTGATCTTGCTCTTATGGACACCCTTGCCTTCTTGCAAAATACCTGCTGATCAGGTCTATTCTCCACCTCTAAGTTTTGTCCTAATCCACCCCAACTCTGTGTTGTATGATCAACATCGTCATCATTGTTTGAGGACCCATGTTTCCTGCCAATCTGATCAGTCATGTTGTGGTCCATTTCCTTCGACATTATTTCCATATTATTGTTTTCTGGAGAAGCCAATCTGCCTTCTGTCTTGTCTTCTGAATGCAAAGCCTCATTTATATCCAATATTGAAGTAGATGTCACCGGGTCTTTGGATTGTCCAACGGGTAGGGTCGAACCACCCACTTCTTGTCTCTCACCCTCCTGATTATACAATGATGTCTTTCATTATTAGTGAGTCAATATTTTATTTTTGGAATCTAATTCACTAAAAACTTTTTAAATTTGTAAATTTAATATATAATTTGACGTGTAAAATGGGTCATCTCAAATGGAGATGGTTTTGTTTTTAGTTTTTACATTAGTCTAATTGAACTACAAACTCCTGCTAAATATAGCAAATTATTCTGAATAATACAAAATAGATTAAATGAGATTGGTCAACGCTATTCTCAAGTCTTCACAAACAGATTGATATTGAAGGTATGATTATGTATACATATATAAAAACAAAAACAAAAAGTGGTCTTGTTCAATGTTTGCAACTATGAATAATTGCTACACCAATTAACCGGCTAAATATAGTTTGGATGATTTATAAGAGGATGAGAAACCAAAATTACCGGCAGAGAATGATTAACGAGGGCTAGTTGTTGCATCACTAAAAGGAGGTGACTCTGAAGAGCTGTGTAATTCTTGGTGGCCCGATCCAACAAGCTTCTCAGATTTCGATTCTCATCCCTTACTTGCTCAAGCTTGACCCGTAGCATACTCAACTGCATATCATATATGTATATATATATATGAAACTCGATATTAACACTTGTTTTTTTGAATATATATACCCCTATAAAATACTTAAGAAAATAATAAATGAATAAAAATACTAAGAATACTCAGGTTAAGAACTTACAGAAACTGTTAAACATAATAAAATGAAATGAAAACATGTATGTTGTGCATGAGAAAGCAAGCTAATTAAAAAGTAACATACACTAGCAGTTTACATAACATGTACACCATACATGTGTATAAGAAAAGGCAGATGAAATTGAAAAAAACACACGCTTACATTAATATTGGAGGGCTCCTTTGGAGTCAGTAATGGTGGTGATGCATCCTTGTCATCTTGGCGTGGTAATTCTGGTGACCTTTTTCGAATTAGCAGCTCGCAGTTATCATTAGCAGAAAAGAAGTCAAATTCTTTGATCACTACAGGTTTTGCATCCATGGAATTCTCTATAGGCTCATTAGCTTCACCAGCTCGAGATGATATCATATTCCCTGGAGTTTTTCAGATCAAAAACTCTCTAAATTTTTTTTGAAGAATACTATTCACAATAAAAGAGGGCATATACAATTATATACCGCGTTCAATTCACTTGTTTTCTTGTGAGTCTTCTCTTCTATTAAAATAAAAGACTTCCATGACTTTTATTACAAAAGCAATACATAAAATATAGAATAAAATAATAGATGTTTGGTATAGCTACTAGAAACCCTCTTTCTTTACTAATCTGTTGGAGAAGACTTGAACCGCTTTGGTCGTGTGGAAAAAAATGATGGTACGCGGGCTGATATCAGCGAAGTTGAGGGGTGGGTTTTGAATCTGAAAGAATTGTCTTTTAGGTGAAGAAGCAAGAACTAATAAATTGAATTACTGCATATTATTTACTATGTTTAAATCCTATCCGTCAATTTTGAAATTAAGCGTAGATGTGACTAGCATTTTTCTCAGGTCATGACAATATGCATGTTTAAGGAAATCCCACATTGAACTCTCTCTCTCTCTCTCTCTCTCTCTCATATTAATGGTGATTACAACTTCAATCTTAGAAGAAAGACATAGATCACTTAAATGGTTAAGTTAGTGTTTTGATTTAGATTAAAAGAAATCAGTAGTAAATTTTTGAAGATTTTCTCTCATACCTTTGTTAGTTGTGAGACCCCCTTATATAGTTAGGGATTTTTCCTTTTCAAGCCTAAAACATACCATACATTAAGGTTTCTCAGAGGATATGATGCCTGTCATTTAGGCCAATTGGTTAGGGAGCACTATTGGTGACTCAAAAAAGGGATTGCCAAGTTGCATCGCACTAAATGACTAAATGTGATATGAAATTTTTGGGGCACAATAAATGTTGAGGTGAGTCACTTGTCACGGAATGACACTTCTTTTGAGATGGTGGCTTCAAGTCAGCCTAACATCTGGTGAGTTATATGGGCGATGCTTGTAGATGTTTTGTCGGGTCTAAACTCTCTCCATTAACCTCGGTTGTGGTTGGTTGGTCATAGAAGATAGAACCTCCCTAAGTCATAAGAGAGTAGACACTAGCACTACGAAATAGGTTCCCCTATATTTTGACATTTCATGATTAAGATTTTATTTTTAGAATCTAATAGAGTATAGACTATCATGTTAATTATTTAAAATTTTGAATGACGTGACAATTTGAAGAGGATCCATTTCCAAGGAAAGCAAGGGGGCTTATTTGTGACTCCCATGGCAGGTGGGTAAAGGGATATATGAGATACATTGGTGTTGCTACAAGCATCATTACTGAATTCTAGGCTCTTAGAGACGGTCACATTCTTGCCTTCCAGCTGGGGATTACACACTTGGCAATGGAGTTGGATGCCAAGGTGATTGTAGACCTTGTCCTATCTAAAAAGACCCCCAACGGCTCATATACTTCACTCTTGAATGACTACAGGTACCTCCTCAATCAGTTCAGCAGATCGAGATCAGACACGTGTTTAAGGAGGCGAACAGAGGAGCAGACAGCCTTGCCAAAGGAGTTTGTTCCTTAACTACTGAATTTGTTATTTTAGATGTACCCCCTACCCCTGATCTTAATGTAATTGTGAACTCTGATGCTCACGGTTTGTACTCTCTAAGGCTTATAGCCACTACTTCCCCTTTTATGGCCAGTTAATCTAATGCCTTTCCCTTTTGACCAAAAAAAGAAGAAATGTAGTGTGATGCAATAGTTTTTTATGTTTATTTTAATTATATCCAATCCTATGAACAATTAGGTACCAAAATATCAAACTTGATCTTCTCTCTCTCTCTCTCTCTCACACACACACACACATATATATTACAATTATAATAGGGTAAAGTGTTTTGAATCATGGACACTTCTGTTAGAAACACAAAAAAGTACTAGTTGAGAAACACTTCTTACGATACGCCGATAGGTATCGTGTATCATACGATACTGATAACTATGGTTGAGATACAAAACTCTTGACACTAATGCTTTCAACACATAAATATAGTGTGCCTCTTAGTATTTTACTACTATTGGCTTGCTCGTTGAAACTGCTCTGTGCAGGATTTTCCCCTCCTATTATAATAAGAATGATAAAATATTCTCATCCCCAATATATGAACAGAGACAAATTCCAATTTATGTTAATGTAAACTAATCAAAAAAGTTTCCTAGCCTGTTGTCAAAAAAAAAAAAAAAAAAAAAAGGGTTTCCTAGCCAGTGTTCGATTAGGAAATTTCCACCTGCACTTGTTTTATCAAGCCCTGACCCTGAATGTACGTTTTGTCTTAATTTCACAACTTTAAAAAGTGACATACTTTGAATCAGCAATCCAAATGTGCCCTTTACTCTATTGAAATTTTGACAAATATAAGATAAATCAATTGAATTACTGGGAAAACGTACTTGCTAATTAAGATCTCCCTCCCTCCTCCTTTTTTTACAAGGTTTGACTGCAAATTTAGTTAAAGTCATCCACTTACATATTATCTTTTTATCAAATATAAAATTTAACAAATCCACCATTAAATTACAATTTCATTGTATATTTTCTATACTTGCAAAATTTTCATAAGATAAAAAATTAATAACTATGTCATTAATAAAACGTTTAACTTTTAAATTTTTGTAGTATAAAATTATGCATAAAAAATAATTTTATGAATTGAATAATAAATAACATTTTATGGTACGAAATTTGACATGCGTGTTAAGAAAATAAAAAACTTGTAATCCAATAATCAAAATTTTAAAATATGTAACCATATTAATTTTTTTCAAAATGAGTTATAATCAAATTTTATACCTTTTCTTTTTGGTTGTAAGAGAGCTAAGATCAATGTGTTTTTATATATAAGAAATAGCTAAAATATGTCTTGTCAGCCTTAATTCTGGTCAACAATATCATGCCTATTTGCAATAGTTCGCTTAATCATAAATCCATAATTTGGAGTCACCAAGTCAAGTCACTAATTAGAAGCACCGAAATTATCGCAGAATGAGTTATACAAACTAGAAAAGAAGATAGCCCTTTCAAACAGATTTCAGAGATGAAAGACATCCAAGTTTAAACTTCATGCCCAAAAAGAATTTATAGAAGAAAAATGACTTGGAAATATAACCAAACGTTTACTTATACAGATTATTTAAGAAAGAAAAGGAAATGAGAGTAAAATTAATACATTTTAACTTTATAATATAGACCATAGAGCATAGCTGCAACTACAACCATTGACGGAATATTTCTATAACGTATACGCTTAGATAATTTATTCGTTTATAAACTGACAGTATCTCAGCTATCTTAAGCAGTTAATGCAGTGTTCATATTTCAAAGAAGATGATCTTTGTAATCTTTGTTCAACCAAAGAAATCAATGGCACGCCAATAATCATATATTATAAAATATTGTGACTGAACTAGTATAATATTTATCAGCATCATCAATTAGCTAGATCAACATTAAAAAATTAAAATAGAGAAAGAAATCTTAGTTTGATCGGTCAAGATGTTGAAAATGTGGTCATCGGAGAAGATGCTCTATAAATGCTTCCAAAGCTCTTGTAGAGAGTTTAGCAAAGGATGAGCAGGCTGTCACTAACTCATAAACATACAAATAAGTCAAGGTCTTGCTTTCCATGTGAAAGAGTATCTTTCTTGTCTGATATAATCTTAGATGAATTATGTCACTTTTTTTATGCTTTTCACCTTCAACAACGGTATGACAAAGAAAAAACTATTAACAAATAAACCTATTAACAAAGACCAAGTATCAATCCAGCTATGTCATGATGATCACCTAATTTAACATAATTTAATCCTTTGTCCCTTAAGTCTATAACTGTTTCTGACTTTCTGTATGATATTAATTATAAGAAGAAGAAACCTTTCACTAATTTTCTTGAAAATTCTCTAGTCAAACTTCTTTCACCTACAACATTATTGTCCTATTAGAGTTCAAAGTTCAGAAGGAAAATCCTTTGTGTGTTCATTCAAATTGTCTATGCCGCCAGATCCCAAGAAATCTTCTCAAAGTCATTTTTGTAGTCATTCAAATTTTCAAATTGTATGGCTACTCATGTATAGGGTTAACTTTATGAATCGTTTGGGTTTGACTTGTGAAAAAAATTATTTATAATAATTTTTTTAGTTAACGAATCAAGCTCAAGCCTAACTTTTGGTTAGACAAGTTTAAATATGATAATGAATTCATGAGCAATTTCTAATTTAGATATATTTCACACAATTTCTATAATATATATATATATATATATATATATATATTATATATATATATATATATATCACATTAGTTTGACACATCATTTTCCTAAATATTAATCCATACTATCTATGTTTAGGGCCTATTTGATACATGTATTTAAACATATGTTTTTAGTTTTTAAACAACATTACACATATTTATATATATTTTTTCACTCACACGTATTTTTTAAAAATACAAACAACATTATTAGATTAATGTTACCAAACGGCCCCTTAAATTTTAAAAATATCTCACACATCTCTTTTTCGGTTTTTCTGCATAAACTTTTATACTGTCTTTCCATTTGGTCCCACCCATATTTCTCACTATGCCAAAATTGTGTTCTACAAACTTCTTTGGTTGAATTGATCTGTCACTGTGAAACCAAACCAAAGATCATGGTTTATTAAATTATTAGTAGTTTAGTACAATTAACAGATGGAAAGAATAAATAGTTTATTTTGGCAGTAGTTTAGTACTACAAAATGAATCAAATTCTGTCTTTTTTTTTTTCTTTTTTCTTTTTCTTTGTGCTAATTATTTCACTGGGTTTCAAACTTTCAATAGTGGTTGTTGCATTTAGTTTACTGTGTTAACAACTATGAGTTTTTTTCCTTCCGTTTTATGAACAGATTGTGAGAGGGATTGCCATTAAAGTCCGACACGATATACGAGGAGTAAAGATGAGAGTTTGGGGTATGTTTGGGTAGGCTGTTATCTTCTTTTTATTTTGTTTATTATATATATATATATATATATAGAGGGTTATACTAAAAATTTTTCAGGAATTGAAAAAGTTGTTAATACTTTTTCAATTTTTGAAAAATTATTTTTTAAAAATAAATAATTATTGTGTGTCTTTAAGGCACACATTAACAAATTTCATATATATATATATATATATATATATATATATATATATATATAACTATATTTCATTTTATTACTTGATTTAATTTGAAAGTATACATTTCTCTTTTACATTTGCGGTTCTAGAATAAAATGTAGAAGATGAATTATTACCACCAATGTGATTGTGTTTATATTTACGGTATATGTTGACTTGGTTTGGTGTATTCATTTATTTTCCTTTCCAAGAACTTAATATATAAACCTTTACAATTTGGGTAGAATTGTGGAAGCAGTGTTTTATTTTGCAAGCAATGGTCAATATGAATTTTGCATTGAGTTAAAAGAAATGAATGACTGATAAATTATTTATAAAAAAAATAAAATACAGCCTAGTCGCACGCAAGATGTGCGTGTGATGAGGCTAACATTCTTTAAAGCATGTGCTTAATTTGCTAACCAATAGGAAGGAGTCATGTGCAGTCAATTGAAATAAAGCATGATTTGTATAAATAAATGAATGTAACCATCACTTTTAATAATTAAAAAAAAAAAATCCTTCTGTTGTTAAATGTATTGTTGTTTCTCTCGTCTTTATTTGGAGGCAAAAACTCTCTCAAAGTAGTCTCAATCTTAAGGTGGTGACTCTCTCAAAGTAGTCACTACCTCAGCACTTGCTGGAGTCTATTGCCAAATTGAAACTCTAATCTCCTTTTTCCCACAAACTCTAATTTCTTCCACTTGAAAGAATCCAAATCAAACACCAAACCACCTTAACCCTAAGCCCATATCCAAACCCTAAGAGCTTAGACACTAAATTCTAGGGTCTCAATCATGAAGAATATGAAAAATCTCAAAGAACCCTAATCCTAAGTCATAACCAAAATCCAAGAGGTCTTCAACACCTAATCCTAGAATTCAAACCTTCAAGGATTCACTCGATTAAGCTCAAGAAACCTAACCTTAATTGAGTTACGTATAATATATTCATCTTCTCTCACTATGTGTGTCTCTCACAATATGTGGACCCCACACATTGTGAGAAAGAAGATGCATATATCTAATGCATAAGATATTTTTTCATGTAAGACTCAAAGTTGCAGTTCTAGATTTTCTTTTCTTTTTCATAAAAAAAAAAAAAAAAAATTGGGATTAGACCTCATGTCAAATTTCCATATCATGTTTGATTAAGGGTAAAACACTAAAACTTAAATATAGCTCCTTAATTGCATAACATTAGGTTTCTCAATTAAATACAAACACTTGATTGCATTATATTAATATGCACTAGCTTGTAACCCCATGCATATGCATGGATATACTTAAAAAATATACATTAAAATGCATAGTATAATTCTTACATGTATAATTTAAATATTATTGATAGTCATTCTAATTTTTTTTTTATCTCTTTAAAAAATCTTGTAAGAATGTTATTAGGTAGAAAATGTAAATTGTCCATTTTTTAAAATATTTTTATGTTCATTAATTATAGATTCTTTAGTTTTTGTATACAATAACTCATTTAAATGAAGATTTATGATATGGTCTCACATTTAATTTCAAAATTAAGAAATAAAACACTCTCTAAAAATAAATAATTTAGGACACATGACGCAAAATTGAACTTCAATTGTAGAATATAATTCAATTTTCTCTAAACTTTACCTATTAATATATATATATAGATGACTTATAAATTTGAATTATTTTTAGTTATACAAAAAGAAGGCTCATAAATGTAAAATCATTCAAGCTCTCTCTTCCTCTAATTTTATATATAGTGTTAGATATATGATTATGTTTTTTATAATTTATTTATATTGGACTTTTTGTTTTCTACACTAAATTAATTCATTTAGTATAAAAATTAAAATTTTTTATTAGATGGGACATGTATATATATATATATATATATATATATATATATATATATAGACGACTTAAAATTTTGAATTTTTTTAAACATAAAATCATTCAAAAATTATGTTTTTTTATGGTTTACTTATATTGGACTCCTCATTTTTACACTAAATTAACTTATTTGACACAAAAATTAAAAAGCTTAGATTAGATGGAACACATGTCGCAAAATCAAATTTTAATTGAAATCCAATTTTTACATTGAATTAATTCACTTGATACAAAAATTTAGATTAGATAGAACACGTGACACAAAATTAAACTTTAATTAAATTTTCTCTCAACTTTACATATTATTATATATATATATATATAGATGACTAGAATAAAATTCAAAGTCTCAATCAATTTTAACCAAACTAAACTTGGCACATCAATGAATGCCGTCTGGTTCACGTACAAACTGTGAGAAAGAAGATACAGATGCAATGCATAACACACTCGTTCATGTAGGACTCAAAAGTTATTCTTCTCTAGAGTTTCTAAATTTTTTTCATAAAATACTATTTAAGAAGAATGATGTTTCTGGATCATGCCCTCACGTAACTTCTATATCACGTTTGATTAATATGACTAGAAAAATTCCCCATAAGTATTAACCACAGTTCCAAAAAATATAATAAATATTAACCAAATATAAGTTGGCACTTAAAAGTGAACATCCCATATTCAGCAAAAAAATAAAAGAAAGAACATCCCAAAGTGCGATTTTCGACTTCTAGATAGCATCATGGATACGGAGCCAGCCAAAGCTACGTGAATGTTCAAAGGTCAATGAGGCAAAAAATTTATGACAATTGACGTCAACCAAAATTTTTGAATAGCTCTTGCCAATCTAATTGATGTCAAATTAAAGTAAATTATTGGCATTGGAATAAGAAAGTGCTGAAGAGAACTTCTCACTTTCTCTTTTCCTTTTTTTTTTTTTTTTTTTTTTTTTTCTTGGTGTACAAAACAAACCTTTCTTTTGCAGATGTATGTGGTGATCAGTGGTGCAAAACTCTAAGTTCTTCTAAGACCATAATTTTTGTGCTATAATTTATACCACAATTTTCCAACAGTAAATTGTAAATGATTTACTATCACTTTCTTATAAATTTACCGTTTTCTCTTCTCTGCTTGCACATCAAGATTGTAACAAAAATTGGGCCCACAGATTTTCCCTTTAACGATTGCCCGAGTATTGTAATCTTCAGAGCAAGCTGGGCCAGACCTGGGCCTTATTGGCCCGCATAGGGCCCTCTAATCGGGTTTTGGCCTCAAATCTATAAATTCTAACGGTAAAGAACAGTAAACACATGGGTTATAAATTGGAAGACTAAGAACAATCATTGATGTTCTAAATCTTTGTTCTTTTGTGGTAGCTATCTAGAGTAGGGTTTTGTGGTGAAAAGCGAAGAAACTTCCATGAACATATTAGAAATAAATAGCACGTTGTCATTTAATACTTGGTGCTGGTTTGGATCCAGCTTATTATTTGTGTCCGCGTTTTTTTTCTTTTGCTGTGGGGGATAAGTGCGCACTGTATGCGCACTGTTCATATACGTTTTTAGCAATTTTTTATTAAAAATGAATCTCGCAGTATTATTTACATATTTAAAAATTATTTTATTATAATATTTTTAATTTTTAGTTTTCAATTTTAAGCTTTAATTCAAAAGGGTGGAAGAGGACCACTGAAGTCTTTTGACACTAGCTCTAGTCCATTCAAACAAGTAGACAAGTTGTTCCTGGCTTGATGGGATATTCAGAGAAAACTGATGGGCCCATCTTCCTCAGTCAAATTAAACCCTCTCATGAACTTTTTTTAATGGCAAATAATGATTTTTTTTGGGCTGAAAATAAGGGTCTTTAGCTTGGACCCATGTACCTCACGCAAAAAAACAGAATAAATTGTGGAAGCATCAATAATACCCCTGTGCAATAAAGATATAGGAACAGTAATTGACCAAGAGCATGGGGATCAGACTTCTGTGGCCAATTTGTGCAGAAGACTTTAAAAACAAATGGCATTAGTCATTAGACATGAGTATAGATAAGCTTTTGACTCCTTTATCCTACCCAAATTCTGGCTTTACTTCATGGCCAAACGCCCAAACCTATGCAGCCTTATCCCATACTTGGGTTTAATGTTATAATTTTTTATTTATCTCAATTTGAGTTTACACATTTGTCCGTTATATTGTGCATTTAAAACTACTAATACTGTTAGGAGTATGATGAGACTAACTTCAAAAAATGAACAAATCCAATACTATTCATGTGTTCAGTTATTGTTTTTTTTACCGTAAAAAATACCCATAATTTAATTATATTATAATTATTGCTAAAAAAAAAAAGATAAGATATGAGGTTAGAATCGTAAATTGCCAAAAAATTTAAAATATTCCCATAAAAAAAAAAAAAAAGAATACCTCACGTCCCTTACTCAATTACTCCTATATAATAAAATAAAAATCCTATTAAAACAATTTATTCCTTCCCACCACTCACACATCCTTATAAATTTATTTATAATCCTAAAATGTAGTTTTTAAATCCTAAAATTTAGCCACTTACTACACATCCATAAAAGAAGTAAATAACACCTTAAATTTAATAAATTTCAATAACCTTTTTTTGAAAAAAAAAAAAAAAGGCAAAAAGCTCACTTTTTTTTTGTTTTTGTTTTTTATTTTTATTTTTTTTTAAAGGAAAGGCTCACAGTTATCAATTTTTGTTTAATCCAAAATTTTAGTTTTTAATCCTAAAAGTTAGCCACTTACTACACATCCATAACACAAGTTAAGAAGATCTTCAATTTAAATTTTAAAATTTTATTGGGGTGTTGTTGTTGTTGTTGTTTTTGTTTATGTTTTTTTTAAAAAAAATTATTTATGACAATTATCAAGTTTTGTTTAATCCTAAAATGTAGTGTTTTAATCCTAAAATTTAGCTATATACTACACATCCATAACAAAAAATTAAAAAGAGTTTAAATTTAAAATTTAGTAACTACCATTTTTTTCCTTTTACGGTAAAAGCACACATTTTTGTTGTTTTAGTTTTTTGGTTAAAGGAAAGACTCTAGGATGCTTAAAAAGAGCTTAAATCCTAAAACTTAGATCAATGCTGCATCCACCTTTATTATTATTATTTTTTTCTTTCAGGTGTTGTTCCTTTTCTTTTATTTTTTTGTTAAAGGAAAGGCTCATAGTTATCAACTTTTGTTTAATTCAAAATTTTAGCCATATACTATACATCCATAACAAAAAGCAAAAAAGTGCTAAAATTTAAAATTTAGTAACTACCATTTTTTTTCTTTGACAGCTCACATTTTTGTTGTTTTATTTTTGGTTAAAGGAGAGGCTCCAAGATGCTTAAAAAGAGCTTAAATCCTAAAATTTAGATCAATGTTGCATCCACCTTTTTCCTTTTCTTTTTTCTTTTTTGGTTAAAGGAAAGGCTCACAGTTATCAATTTTTGTTTAATTCAAAATTTTAGTTTTTTGATCCTAAAAGTTAGTCACTTACTTCACATCCAAAACAAAATTTTAAAAGAGCTTAAATTTAAAATTTATCAACTACCTTTAAAAATGAAAAAAGGTACTGTTGGGTACAACAATTTAATAAGATAGCAACGCCACATGTCATACCCATGGCCGAGGAGTCCAGTATAGTTCCGAGGAGACCATCCCCTCAGATAGTGAGGCTAGAGAGGCAAGTCATGGCCACATCACTGACACATCATCAGAGGAGGCCACATTGTAGGGGAAGGACTTCAAAGAGGGGGCTAGGCTTGTCACGTCTGAAGGGATGGAAGCTGCCACCACATTAATTGCATCCTACCAAACCCTCTGGCCGCATTTATATGGAGAAGACCTCTGAAAAGTGCTATCTTGGTTACCGCAACTCACAGAAGACTGGGGAGAGTTTTAAATGGGACAACCACTCGAGTAATGGCCTGCATAATCAACAAATGGAGGGCCAAGCTCAGTTGAAAGAGACTATATAATGTGAGAAATCCTCTAGTAGAAGGGGATCAGAGAATAGATAAAAAAGAAAACAATGTAGCAACAAGAACTAAAATTGTATCCAAGTCTAAGAGAAATATAATTAAAGATCGCTCTCCTCGGACTTTGCCAAGGAAGGCCATTCTTTGCTTAAAGCTTGTTTTTCTTTACTTTTAGCTTGTTTTTCTTTGCTTTTTTACCATCTTTAATCCACTATGCGCATTGTTTAATCTATTGAATCCTAGTTTTCAAGCTCACTCTCTACAAATTCATTGTGTTAGGCTCTTTGGGCCCCAATCCTATTAAGGTCTGAGGACCTGACCTATTTAAGCGGTGTAGAGATCGTGTACCCTGACCTTTTTAAGGGGGTGAAGCTGAGGTCCAAGGAACTGACCTGCTATGATTCCCCTCTAATAGGGTTTGACAGGAAAATTGTCTTTCTGAAAGGCCAAATCTGACTACCCGTTTAGACAGGGACAAAGGTCGTGGAGGTGAACTTCATCGTGGCAAATGCCTACTCCACCTACACTACTATTGTGGCAAGGCCTTAGCTTCGCGCCATGGGAGCCGTACCTTCCACCCCGCACTTGAAGGTAAAGTATCCATTTGGGGATCAGGCAGAGGAGCTGGTGGGGAGCCAATCTATAGCCAGGAAGTGTATGGTGGCTGCGATTAGACACCAGACCGGAGGTGAGTTCTTGGCCTCTGTTGGGCGGGACTTATAGCAATTAAAGGTGCCAGTGTTGTCCCTAGAGGTAGAGGTAGAAGGGCCAAAGTGTGAGCAGTTGGAAACAGTTGTTATTGGCGATGATGAAGAGAAGTTCTTTCAGGTCAGAGTTCAGTTGCCTTCGCGGGAGAGGCAAGAGCTGATATTGTTTCTTAGAAAAAATATTGACATGTTTGAATGGAGTGCCTACAAAGCCCCTAGGGTGGATCCAAATTTCATTTGCCATCGTTTAAACATCAATCCATCTGCCATCCCCAAGAAGCAACCACCTTGGCGCTCATCTAAGAAACATTTTGACGCTGCTAAGGGGGAAGTGCTCAAGTTCAAGCAAGCCGGGGCCATAAATGAGGTATTTTACCCCGAGTGGTTGGCCAACACGGTGGTGGTGAAAAAGAAAACTAGGAAGTGGTGAGTGTGTATAGACTTTACAGATTTAAATAAAGCTTGCCTAAAGGACCCTTCCCCCTGCCTCGGATAAATCAATTAGTGGCGCAACTATAGGCCATCCTCAGATGAGCTTCTTAGACGGCTTTAAGGGCTATCATCAAATACTGTTGGCTCTGGACGATCAGGAAAAGACTACTTTTCTAACACCCACTGGGAATTACCACTATAAAGTGATGCCATTTGGATTGAAAAATACAAGGTCTACCTACTAGAAGATGATGACCAGGATGTTTGAACCTCAATTAGGAAAAAATATTGAGATTTATATAGATGATATGGTGATAAAGTGTAAAGTAAAGTCTGAGCATATAGATGACCTTGGGAATATCTTCAAGATATTAAGGAAACATAAATTGCGCCTTAATGCCACTAAGTGTTCTTTTAGTGTAGGTTCTAGCAAGTTGACCATAATCATATTAGAGCAATTAATAACCTGCAGCCTTCTCGAAATCCCAAAGAGGTCCAAAAGTTGACAGAATTGACTGTCGCTTTGAACTGATTCATTTCTCGGTCAGCAGATAGGTGTAGGCCCTTCTTCCAATTGTTGCATAAGTGGAAGGGATTTGAATGGATAGAGGAATGTTCCTCGGCCTTCTAGTGATTAAAGGAATATATTTCTCCGCTACCTATTATGTCTAAGCCCAAGGAGGAGGAGGAGGTTCTATTTGCCTACATTACTATGGCCTTACACGCGGTGAGTCTGGTGCTGATACAAGCTGATGATGGGGTGCAGAGACTAGTTTATTATGTGAATAAATCACTACATGAGGTAGAGGTTTGCTATTTACAATTGGAAAAGGCCATCTTGGTAGTAGTACATGCTATACGGAAGCTCCCACATTACTTCTAGACTCACACTGTTGTGGTTCTAACCCAACTCCCTCTTCGATCATTACTTCGGAAAGCTGATTACACAAGGAGGATTGCAAAATGGGGAATGATCCGAGGAGCTTTCGATATCAAGTATATGCCTCACACTTCTATAAAAGGTTAGGTCCTTGCAGATTTGGTGGTTGATTTTGTCGAGCATTCCTTAGAAGAAAATGGTGAAAGGTCAAACATGGATGGAAAATTAGTTGGGATAATCTCCTTGCAGGAACCTCTATCTTGGAAGGTGTATATCGATGGCGTAGCAAATTAAAGGGGATCAGGAGTGAGACTAGTTGTAGTATCTCCTGAAAGGATCATCATTGAGAAATCCTTAAAGCTGGGCTTTTCAACCATGGATAATAAGGTTGAGTACAAGGCTTTGTTGGTGGGAATGACTATGGTTCAGAAAATTGGAGGAAGAACAGTGAAGATATTTTCAAATTCGAGGTTGGTTGTAGGCCAAGTAAAGGGAGAACTGGAAGCCAGGGGCATGAGAATGCAGGATTATTTGAGTCATGTTAGGCACTTGCAATCAGGGTTTAGATCTTTCTCCTTACAACAAATCCCAAGGAGTAGAAACACGCACGTTGACTCTCTTGCCACCCTTGCAACCTCCTCGACGTAGAGTTTACCTCGGGTTATCCTGGTTGAAAATCTGTGCAAGCCTAATGAGACGAGAATGCAAAGGGTCCTTATTTACCAAATCAGGGTAAGGTTTAGTTGAATGGATCCTATTGTTCTATTTCTTAGGGATGACATTTTGCCCGAGGAGAAGAGGGAGGCTGATAAAGTGCGAAGAAAAACACCTCAGTTCTGGTTGTTCAAGGATTGAATGTTATACAAGTGCTCTTTTTTTGGGCCGTATTTGCAATGCATTCATCCTGAGGCAGTGGACCCACTCTTAGAGGAGCTACACGAATGGATTTGTGAAAGTCATACAGGGGGCAGGTCACTGTCTCACAAAGCCCTTATCCAAAGGTATTGGTGGTCAAATATACAAAGAAAAGTATAGGAATATGTGAAGAAGTGTGACCAATGTCAGAGGTATGCCCCAAATATTTATCAACCTGGGGGTGTTCTCAATCCTTTGTCTAGCTCCTAGTCTTTCATCCAGTGGGGCTTGGACATTGTGGGGCCCTGCCCTAAAGTAGCAGGAAATAGGAGGTGACTGTTAGTCGGTACTAATTACTTCACCAAGTGGGTTGAAGCTAAACTCCTGTCAAATATTAGAGATATGGATGTCGAGAGATTTGTGTGGAAAAATATTGTCACTCAGTTTGGGATCCTTCACACCCTCATTTCGGACAATGGTCTTCAGTTTGATAACAAAGCCTTCAGGAGATACTGTTGTGATTTGGGCATTAAGAATAGGTACTCAACCCCGGCTAATCCACAGGGGAATGGACAAATTGAGGTTGTTAACAAGGTCATAGTAAGTAGACTCAAGAAGAGGATGGATGATACAAAGGGTAAATGGGTGGAAGAGCTATCACACGTTCTTTGGACTTATCGAACTACCCCTCGTAGGTCAATAGGGGAGACACCCTTTTCAATGACCTATAGAGCTGAAGTTGTGATTCCTCTTAAGATTGGATTCCTAACGCTGAGGACAAGCTTATTCACTCTAGACAGCAAAGACCACTTACTAGAAAAGAGCCCAAATCTAATTAAAGAACGAAGAGAAAATGTCATGGTTCAATTAGTATATTATCAACAAAGGCTCAAACAGGGGTATGACTCAAGTGTGAAGTTAAGACCGTTAGCCCCTAGAGACTTGGTATTGAGAAAGGTTGTGGGTACCCATCATAGGGAAAGTTAGGGCCCAATTGGGAAGTGTCATACCGTATCACCTCCGTAGCTGGGATAGGTGCATACTTTCTAGAAGATCTAGACGAAAGTGTTGTACCATGCCCTTGGAATGTAAATAACTTGTGAATGTATTATTATTAATGAAAGACAAATCTACTGTCCTCTTTGTTACTTGTTTGAATATTAAACAGAAAATTGGTCATGCTTGGCTCCTTGGACCACATGCCTTGGGTAAATTAATATTCTTAGTTAGTTGTTTGAATATTAAACACAACATTGGTCATGCCTGGTTTCTCGAACCACATGCCTTAGGTAAATTAATATTCTTAGTTACTTGTTTGAATATTAAACAGAACCTTGGTCATGCCTAGTTCCTCGAACTACATACCTTGGGTAAATTAATATTCTTAGTTACTTGTTTGAATATTAAACAGAACCTTGGTCATACCTGGTTCCTCGGACCACATACATTGGGTAAATTGATATTCTTAGTTACTTGTTTGAATATTGAACAGAACCTTGTTTGTACTTGGTTCCTCGGACCACATGCCTTAGGTAGATTAATATTTCTTGAGCAAGTATCAGTCTGTTAAATAGAGTCTTAGTCATGCTTGTCCCTCAGACCCATGCCTTGGGTAAATTAACACCTTGCAATTTCACCAAGGATGGGACCTCGGCATACTCATCATCCTGGGAACATGAGGACTCATTCTAGGCTTTGGTTAAAAGATCCTGAAAGTACATTCACAAAGTACTCTTAACATGAGAGACCTCAAACACGCCTTTCTCTACTAAGTTTTTTATTATACAGATTTCAATACCAACACTTAGTTATTTTTTTCACTATCTATGTGGGCTTAATTTACTTGATTTAACATCAATTCATTACCGTTAGCTTTTTTTCAAGATAAGGGTTTTCACCCTTAGAAGCTTCATTAATTTAATCTCTTAGCAAAAAGTAGGACATTTAACACAACCAGTCAGAGACAAACATTGCCAAAAAAACAAAAACCAAAGTTCATTTGCTATAAAACAAAAGTCAACATCTCTTCATTGATCAAAAGTGAGGATACATCTTAACCCATGGCAAACTACCTTGACAAAAGGAAAGTACATAAGATATTAAAAAAAAATGGTCCTATGTTAGGCCTTGGCTGGAGCAGGAGGGTGTTCTTTGCTGCCTGACTAAGGGACAAAAGGGTCAGTGGCCTTAGGATCAACTTCCTTGGATTTAGGATTAACCTCTTTTGCCTTGGGAGCAGCACCCTTGGCCTTGGAAGCAACATTTGTGGGCTTGGAAGCAGCCTCTGGGCCGTTGGCCTCTGGCAGGGGCTTGGCCTCCATACCTTTGCCCTTATTCTCTGGCCGAGAACCACCCTAGCTAGCCCCCTTACCCTTGGCCACCTTCACCCCTTAGCCTTGGTCAGTAGCCTTGCCAGACCCTTTAAAGACCTCAAGAAGAGGAAGAGAGACATGGGTGGTAGAGGGCTGCTTAAAGGCGGTTGGTGTAGGGGCAGCATTTGCTCCAGGGCCCATTAGTGCTGCTGGAGCTTCGTGAATGTTTGGGGGTAGTAGATATTTTTGGCTTTCCTCTACTCCAAAGCAGCAGGGACCCTAGCCAGGTTAAGTGCCTTTGTCCACACCTCTTGGTAGTAATCCCGGTAAACCTTGGCCAACTCCTCCGCTAGATGGACTTTAGTCTCCTGCACCTTGAAAGTGTAGGATTTTTGCCCTCCGCAACTTCCTTAGCCACACGAGCAGCCTTCTTGGCCTTCTCAAATTCTGCCTTCAAATCAAGGACCTGCTGTTTGACTATAGCTAGCTCTATCTTAGCATAATAGAGCTTTTTGCGTTGCTCCTCAGCTTGGTCCTGGGAGTTCTTCAAGCCGGCCTTCGCGCTCTTTCGCCCCTCTCCTCAGCGGTCAGCTTTGTAGTGAGCTCTTGGTTCTTTTGCTCAGTGGTGCCTAAGGCCTTACTGGTCTCGGCGCGGAGGTTGACCTCGACCCTGGCCTCATTTTAGGCATCTTTCACCCACTCCTTGGCCATAAATACCTCCTGGATGACCTGTACAAAAACGACAGAGGAATACGTTATTAAATAAGAGAAAGGTGACCTAACATGATGTCAGTAAGACATGCTGAGAAACTTACCAATGCCAGATCCTTCTTTAGAAACAGATAAAGGTCTGGATGCCTCACATTCCTCAATGCAACCATATCCTTTAGCAACAAGAGGGGCTGCTCCAGGGTTTCGGCGAGGTAGTGGGCGTGCCCTTCTTGGAAAACTCCCTAATGGTGGAGTTCCATGGTATGGCTGCCCCATCTAGCTTCAATGGAGGGCCCTATACTAGATTCTGAAGGCGCACCTCGGCCACGTTTTGATCCTCCTTGCTTTCAACCGAGAAGGCCCCATTTGCCTTGCCTGTCTTTTACTGCTTGGGGGGAACCCCCTTCTTTTGAGGGACCAACTCCCTCTCCTCAACCACCTCCTTCTCCTTCTTCCTCTTCTTCAGGTTGGCAAAGGCAAATGGGTTAACTAGAGGATGAGGAGAAGGAGGAGGAAGGGGAATAGTAAGAGGAGGTTGAGACCCCGAGGCGTCCTTAGGCGCCAACCTTTTAGCCCTATTTGCGAGGAGCTCACGCAAACCCTTCTTCCTATCCAGCGACATTTCTTCCTCTTCTTCTTCCTCCGAGCTAATAACTGCGCACACAACGACGAATCTGGAGGTACGGACACCTGAAGATTTGTCAAGCTTATCCTTCGAATCCGAGACTTGATACACTCCTTGCTTCTCTCACTTTTCCTCGAGTTGGAACTGGTTTATCTCAACCATGAGTGACAGGAGCGAGGAAGCTGTCTCTTCTCTTAGAGTAGCTATTTCAAGGGGAGAGCGATGGGAGGATAGTTTAACTGGGACGATGCCTTCTCGGGCTAGAAATTCGGGCCCCTAGATGTCAATCCGAGCGAGTCAAGGATCACCTACTCTGATCGCGTTGCCCACATCTTGAAACTTGTCGGACAGAGATTGGAAGTCGAGGATGAGGTGGACAACTCGCAGTTGCCTATCCTCGCTTACAAACACCTCGGATGTCAACAAAGTTTATATTGGGGCCAAGTATCTTTTATTTGCAAAAAAGCAAAGAAACAAAGTTGCAATTAAAGAGGCAAGTCATCAGTCGAAAGAAAACTAATTACTAATGAAATGAAGAAACAAACTACAACGTCGATTCTCGTACTAAAGGACCTAAACCTAGGGTACCCCACCTAGTGCTCCTTTATAGGTTAGGTAGTGAAGACCATTATGCCAATCACTTGAAACAATTAAAAAGTCATCCTTCATGCCCTTGTTAGACTTGGGGAGACACAAAACGAGCCTAACTACAAAAGATCTAGACTTAAGGTAATAGTCTGCATTTGCAAGCAGATGGCACTTGTAAATCCAAGCCACGTCATGCCAGATGAGACATAACCACATGTGCTCGTTGAGAGCGTCCACACTATCCAAGACCTTGAATAGGTTGGGCACGCATTGGTAGGGGCATATCCTATGGGCAATCAAGTAGTCCCTAGCAACTCTACCCATGGGAAGCCTCATTCCCTATTCGATGAAGGAAATCATGGGAATGATGACCTCCCCTTCCTTTATGAGGGTATGCCAATCACCCAAAGGCCAATACCGCATGGAAACCCCCTAAGGAATGCGATATAGGGCCCTAAACCCCTCTATGCCTGCGGGGGTATCTATTAATGAGTGACCCTATCCATCTAAATAGACTAAGGAGCAGGGAAAGAAACTTTTGTGAGAAAAGAAATGGAAGGCAGAGGGCCGAGGAGACTGGCCGAGGCGAAGAGAAACCTAAGAATGAGGGAACTTATGAAAATAAAGGCAGAAGTCATTTCAGGAGCTTTTTGAAAGTCTAAAGATTTGGAGAGTCTTGGAAGTTTGAAGATTTGGAAAGTGGGAGAAATAAATCCCCCAGGCGCCTTTTATAGGAGGCAGAGTTGGGCAGGAGTTATCCCGCCGCAAATTTTGAGGAGAAATTTAAGCCGTAGGATCTCCATCTCACCATAAGACGTGGGAGACAAGGTGTAGCCTAGAGCATTGAATAAGACGTTGCAGACTCCAAAGCGCTAGGAGCAGTTACAGGGCATGCGAATTGACACTCTCATGTGGGAAATTCAAAGAAGCATGTGGAAGCAATTACTCAAGGTTCAAACCCCATTTTTCTCTTTGGATAAGAGGGAAAAAACTGGAGTTTTGAGGGGCTATTATGAGATAGCAATGTCACGTGTCATACACATGGCCAAAGAGTCCAATGCAATTCCGAGGAAACCATCCCCTCGGACAGTAAGGCCAGGGAGGCGAGCCATGGCCACGTCACTTACACATTATTAGAGGAGGTCACATTGTAGGGAAGGACTTCAGAGAAGGGGCTAGGCCTGTCATGTTTGAAGGGATGAAAGCTGCCACCATATTAACTGCACCCCACCAAACCCTCTAGTCTTATTTATGTGAAGAAGACATTTGAGTAATGCTATCTTGGTTGCCGCAAATCACAGAAGATTAGGGAGGGCGTTTGATGGGACAACCACTCGAGTAGTGGCATGCATAATCAACAAATGGAGGGCCAAGCTCGGTTGAAAGAGGCTATAAAATGTGAGAGATCCTCCAGTAGAAGGGGACCGGAGAATAGATAGAAAAGAAAACACTGTAGTAACAAAAGAACTGAAATTGTATCCAAGTCTAAGAGAAATATAATTAAGGACTGCTCTCTTCGGACTTTGCCGAGGAAGGCCTTTCTTTGCTTAATGCTTGTTGTTTTTTTTTTTAAACTTTTTTATCATCTTTAATCTACTATGCATGTTGTTCAATCTATTGAAGCCTAGTTTTCAATGTCACTCTAAAAATTCATTGTGTTGGGCTCTTTGGGCCCTAATCTCGTTACTTCTTGGGCTTAGAATTTAAACCGCGCCCTTACAGATACATAACATTTTTGATGGAGTAGTAAATTAATAATTATAAAAAAATATAAATTGAATTTCACATAGAATTATACAAATGATAAATATAGTTTCTATTACAAAAGAAATTGTTTTACAACAATTTCTTAGATAACAACCACTTCATGTGAGGTTTGAATCTCACCCAAACTTATCTCATATTCCATTCCAATGCCTCGTCAATGCAATCTAATAAATTTGTGCATACGTCAACTCAACATATCAAAGAATTTTGGAACTTATTCATAAGACCCAATATTTTATTTTCATCCTTATATACATTAGCAAATGTTACATCTTCGTTCCCAAAGTTATACATATAACAAAAAAAATAAAAATAAAGAAGAAACACTGGTGTTAAGAATACTTACCAAAATAAAAATGGTATTAAAAATAGGAAATGGACAAAGCAGAAGTTTGCAGATATCTATATTCTAACCTGGAATTTGGTTACAGAAGCCAAAGAATTCTCAGTGTGTGCAATCTAAATATCAAAGATAGACTCTTAGAAAGGTAACAGATCCAACGGGTAAAGTACAAAGACACAAATAGAGGGCTGCGAATTAGTCTATTTAATAAGAAATATATATTTTTTGATGTTTTTTTTTTTTTTACAAAGACATAAGCCATTTGAATTTTTATATTACTCAGTTTTTAGAATCTAATTTATAATAACAATGTGAGCAGGTTTACTATACACTCTTTTGTGCTTGGGTTGACCATAAATGATTCCAAACGTATTCCACTTTCTTTGTTGCGATTTGGGCTCTTCTTCCCTTATCTAGATTGATACCACTCTTGATAGCATAAGTATCTTGAATAGGGAATACATTTAAAGGATTGGTGCACTGAACATCAATGATCAAACACATCACCCTTATCTTTCAAACCCAACTTATTACTTAATTCTTAGATAAACTTGAACTAATAACTAGCCTCAATTTTTAAATCTTAAATAAACTTGCAGATGCAGTTAACATAGTTGATTTTTAGAGCTCTTCCATTTTTTTCCCAAAGTACAATACTTTCAATTCAACATGTTTGTTTTTTAGAGCTTCATAAGGACTAAAAAACTGTAACAAAGAGAGAAGATGTTAACAATAAAAAGTAAATCCCAACAAATGCACGCTAATAATCAGATAGAAACAACCCAGTTTTGAAAAATTTTCACATCAAGTTTTTTGATAGAGAAGCAATACAACTACACTTTATCACAAAGAAAGAGGAGTGCAAATATCTATAAAAACCGGCTAAGAAACATATCAAAATCATAAAGTAAATACCTAAACATCGATAATTTAATTTTCTCACTTTTATTACTTAGAATATGTAACAAATTAGCACAGGGATAATTCACCGAAAACTTACCTCTTTTTTTGTCTTCAAATAAGCAAAGAATTTTAGTTTTGAATTTTGATTGATTTACGGAAATCGCCTTTTATAGTAGAAAATGGTAGCTTGCTTGGATAATGTTTTGGAAGTTATTTAAAAAAAAAAATTGAAATTGAGAAAAAAAAAGGACTGTTATAAAAAAGAGTGGTAACTGTCTATTAAAACGTGGATGAGAAACTAATTGTAAGTAATTCAGTGGAAAAAAATGGAAGTGGGATAACCGGATAAGGGGATTGAGGTAAAAAATTAAGACATTGATTTTGATGGCTAAAAAAAAAAAAAAAAGACATGAATTTAGACAGCTACAAATAAATTAAAAAAAAGAAAAAGTTGATTAAAGAAAGAAACTCTCTTTTTAAAATTTCTAAATACCTTGTTTTGATAGGAGTGATTAGAGCAAATTTGAATTCCTATTTTATAGGAAATGTTTTGGGTAAGACTTAAGAGTAAGCGGTCATATTTTGTAGATAGTGTTTTACATAGGAGTTAAAGAAACATTGTTACCAAGATTTATCCCTACTAAAACCTAAATTATAGGGGTATTTTGGAACCAAAAAAAATCCAGTCCAAATAAGAAAAGTCCCTTAAATGATAGTATAAATGAGTAATGGTACGGGCAACATTTTTCGAAATGATTTACATTTTAAATTTGGACAGTGAAACAGAGTATACGGATGCTTGGCTGTACTTCATTCTCTAGTCTGCCTGCTTTGCTTACCTCTGCATATTTTCACTCAGTTATATTTGCCTGACGGAGAGCAAAACCCGTCTACTATACATTGTATATGCTCCTACCCTTTAGGTTTTGTGGACACACAAAATTTGATACATTTATCCAAGCATTCATAACCATACTCTTGTTGCACTTTTGATCTACTACCAGATAAGTTCACTAATTCTTTTTAGATTGAAATGAATAGCAGGAAGCATAATCCAGGATCACCTTATTCAAACTGTAGAATATTTGTTTATTATATATATATACCTGTGTGTGTGTGTGTGTGAGATAATTAGATCAACCCCTTCCGCCTTTCCCTTGTGGCCAAAACCTATTTACCAAAAGAAAGGATTAAAGGAGGTGGATCATATATCTCCGTCAATGGGATCCACCAAGCATGTATGCATCATATTGAGGCATATCAATATGTCTAGCTTGATAGTGTATAAACCATTATTAAACAATTGCATTAGAAATGAAGCCATTCAGAATGACTGACCAGTTAGTGCCAAATAATGGAAAGGGGAATCTTAAGTATTCAATACATTTGGAACTTTGCCTTCGTTTTCTCAAAGACCTGTTCTGCAATGGCAGCCCCATTGCCATCTGCTCTTTTGATCTCCAAGTGAGCCTTCTGATAGAAACCAGTACCTCTTAATGCATCCGCAATAAAGTCATCAAACCCAATAGCAATTGCTGCTTCAGCCTTGGCCCCATAAACCAACCTCTGACATAAAGGTAGCAAAAAATGTAATGTCATGAGCTACAAAATCTGGGGAAAGAAAGAGAGATGAATAAAGAACATAGTAGTTCAACCTTAATTCGTGACAGATGGATAGCACCAAAGCACATGGGGCAAGGCTCGCAAGAGGCATAGATTTCACAGTCCGAAAGCTCAACCTGTTGGAGCTTTTTGCATGCCTGGAATATATGCAACATAACATAGCATAAAGATTGTGTACCTTTGACTGGCAAAAATGCGTACAAACACTTCCTCATTTACACTAGAATCTTGATGCAAATGAAAACTCTATAACTCAAATCCCAAATAAATGATAAATAAAAAGGTAAGAAAAAGAACAAACACGCACATAAACACTCAATGGGATTATCTATCTTTAGCATATTCGTAAGGCTTTCATAGCTTTTGTAAAGAACTACTGGTGAGTCAAATTGTTCATTCTTGTCAAGGCCTTAATAGCTATCTTGCTGTTCCAGAACTGAGGCAGCAAATTCTGATGTCTTATAAGCTACTTTTCTAGGTTGTTCGCAAGACCATATTAGCATTCTTTCATGTAAAAGTTATGCACCCAGAGGATCACAGCCTCATGCTCTGCCTTGATTAAAAGGGGAGGAGGTGCAACTTGAGCTAGAGATCATTGGCGACAAGAGTCATAAAGACTAACTGAATCATGATATCATGGTTTTCATGAAAATGTGACATTTAATTATCCTGTTACTTTCTGTAGCAAATCAGTAATTTAGTAAAAGATTATGTAAGATTCTTCCTGTTTGCCACTAGAATACAAGATATATACAAGCAGAATATTGTTCACAACCAGGCAGTCAATATGCCCGGTTACAATTGGGATCTAAAACCAGGTCTTAAGAGCTTAAGTCTAGTTGTTGTAAGTACAAATATATCAAAGTTTACAGAAGGGGCTAGAAATTCCTATTTCAGCTGTCAAATTTAATTACTGCAGAAAAATAATTGAATTGTAGTAGGTTGAATTGATCACAGAGGAATACTCAATGTAATCATGATTCATGAATACTATACAAGTATGAGGGAGACTTTAATGGAGGTTGATGTTGTCCACAATCTAAGGAGCTTAATGGTTTCCAGTTTCACAAAAAGATGCATTTGATAAATTACCGCTTATCCTAATAGTTTAATTTTAAACTGTAAGGAAAGCGTACTTAACCATTATTTTAGAGCTCCGTGTGGGCTCAGACTCCCCCTTAATAAATGGGCCCAACACGTGGGAATTTATAACTTTTTAAATGGAATGTGTAGTGGAGACAAGTTCAAACTTAGGAGCACATGCTTTGATACTATGATAAATGACCACTTCACCAAAAGTTTATTCTATTAGGAAAGGGTAGTTCACCATTATTCTAACAGCACCCGGATCAGATAAAGTTACAGAAGCTACCAATCTAAATTACAACAAGCCACGTTTCAATGAGCAGAGGCAATAGCTATTAACAGCATTTTCATATGATAAATATACCCTAAATGAGGACATTAAAGAAATCTACAGGTTGTCGTTATAATAGTCCCAAAGTGAAGTAGTGCCAACTGAATCAAGTTAGACACTTTGACAAATTCAACCATATCACATAATTCTATTTCTAACCATCAATATGGAATATATTAGACTTGTGTTATTTGTCAAAATTGTAACTTTTTATTCAATAGATCTCCTTACTAAGAAAACTATTAAGAGGCCACCTCCCTGCTTAGATTTTAACTGTACCACTAATAATTCAGTGATGATCTAACCATGGAAACAAGGTCACATACTAGAAGAAAAGATCTACTGCAATGTAATGAAAGTCTTTCTTTGATAACCTCTCTTATTGCAGTGACTTCAGCATGGGCAGTCGGATCTGTGTTCTTCAAGACCATGTTGTGACAACTCACAACCACTTCATCATTGCGTACAACAACAGCACCAAAAGGGCCTCCATCCCCACATTCTACCCCTCTATACGCTTCTTCAACTGCCTTTGTTAAGAATGTGTGGTCTCTATCCTGCACAGCTGCTCAATATCCAAAACAATTGAAACATCAACAAAAACAACTAGTACTATCAAAGGCCATAATTGCTAGAATGACCCACATAAATTTGGATGGCAAATAAGAGAATTTGAGTGTATGAAATTATCAAAACCCAAACTTTAGCATAAAATCAGAGTTTTTTTGAGAAAAAAAAAATCAGAGTTAAATGCAAGCTATTAGTATTTTCAAAACCCAAACTTTTGCACAAACTCAGAGTTAAATTCAAGCTATTAGTATCATCAAAACCGAAACTTTAGCACAAAATCAGAGTTAAATGCAAGCTATTAGTATTATCTCATTCTTACCTTGTTGATGAGCAGCAAATGCAGAAGCCACAGTAACAGTTCCATCATTGGTTTCGACCACTGAGAGGTCAGCAAAATAGTCCAACAATTAAAGAAGTGGCATCTTCATTTTAGATAAATTTTCAGTCTTACGGAGAAAAGGACTTGGATCCAAAAAAAAAAAAAAATGCTATGTGATCATAGATATATAAATTGTAAATGAATTAACACAAAACAACACAACCAAACAAGACATAAGAGTGAAATAGAAAAGAAAAGAGGGGGAAGGGCTGCTCTTTCTACCAGTAGCTTCCTCCATATTTGTTGTCGTGAGCCCAAAAAAGACAGGATCTTTGAATCTGGGTTGCTATCAAAATCAATGAATCTGTCAATCCACGAAAGAATACCAGACAGAATCTCTCCGATGCAAATTCAGCTAACCGTTTTCCTCCTATCAGAAAGTAAAGTAGGAGACGGGTCTTAATAAAATGAAAGCAAAACTGGTCCACACAATTGTTAAAGTATTCGAATCTGCAATTTTTTTTTTTTTTTTGGAGAATCCGAATCTGTAAATTTTAGGGGTAAATATATTTTTAGTTTTTATATTTTGCATTTTTTTCATTATATTTTTTTTATTTTTAATCCTTAAACCAATTAACGTGTAACATTTAGATTTTTTTCACATTCAATTGACGGAAATAACTGACGTGGCTAACAGTAAAATAAAAATAATAATATAATCACACATTAATTAATTAAATTAAAAACAAATATTAAAAAAATTAAAAAGAAAAGAGAAAAAAAAATTCAGGAAGAACATGAAGAAAATAACAACTCCAACCCGGATCAAAGAACTCAAGAACACAAACCTAAACACATAATTTTCTTTCCAGCCGAACCCAAACCTAAAAATTTTCTCTCTACCCAAACACAGAAATATCCAACCACCACCTCCACCGATCAAACCTAGCCAACAAACATAAACACAAACCCAGCCAACAAACATAAACACAAACCCAAAAATTTTCTTTCCACTCGAACCCAAACCCAAAATTTTCTTTCTACCCAAACACAGAAAAATTCAGCTATCACCTTCACCAATCAAGCAACCACTACCCACCATCCCAATTGCCACAACCAAACCCAACTCGGTCTCAACCCCAGCCACCCTGATCTCTACCTACCCCAGTCGACTCATAACGCACTCAACCTAACCCAACCCAACTTCAACCCTAGCCACCCCGACTCAAGCCTTCCTAGCCAATCTCAACCCACCTACCCCAGCCTAACTTAAACCCAACCTGACCTCTACCCACCCTAGCCGGTTCACAACCCACCCACCCCAACCCAACCTCAAACCCAGCTACCCCAAACTCAACCCTAGCCACCCCGACTCAAGCAACCCCAGTCGGTCTAAATCCACCCACCCCAGACCAACCTTAACCCACCCCACCCTGATCTCAACCCATCCACCCCAACCACCACTTACCACAGCCACCACGAGCCACTGCACCACCAGTTACCACAAGAGTGAAAAACACGAATGAGAGAGAGAGAGCGAGAGAGAGAGAGAGAGAGAAGAAAAATTAATTTAACAAAGTGAGATGGAAGAGAAAATAATTTGAACACAATTTGTGATCTCTTCCTAGAGAGAGAGAGTCAAGATACTTTTTAGATCTTAATTTTAGTGATTTTTGGTTTTATTTATGTTTTTTATTTAATTAAAATTAATAAATTAATTTTTAAAATTTATATGCTGACATGGCATTATATTCTGTGCAATTATATATATTTTTTATTCCACTGTTAGCCACGTCAGCTATTTCCATCGGTTGACTGACGGAAATGACCTAAATGTTAGGCGTTAATTGTTTTAGGAACTAAAAGTGGTAAAATTAAAATATAGAGACTTAAATGAAAAAAGTGCAAAATGTAGGGACTAAAAGTGCATTTATGCCTAAATTTTAAGGCCTGTTTGGTACCCCCAATGAAACACATGTTTTCAGTTTTTAAGTGTATATACCAAACACCCCCTAAGATACTTGAAAAAAAAGGTTGGCGAAAGCACCATTTGTTCCTTATAATTTGGGATCACAATCAATTTAGTCCATACATTTTGGTAACAGTCAATTTGATTCCTGTTATTTTCAACTTGCAATTAATTTGATCCTTACTGTTAAGTCACTAATGAAAAATGCCTACATGATAGAGTGCAATGTTGGCACACTCAAAGCTGACAAGACAACTAAAATAATAATAAATTTTTTTATTGACATTACACCTGAGAATCAAAAAAAAAAATAGTTTATCAATATTAGAAAAAAAGAAAAGAAAAAGAAAACTATTAAGAATAAATAAATAAATAAAACATGAATTTAGAGTTGAGAAGTTGGAAAACACACACCGATATGAAATTCCTACAAGAAATCACTAAATTTTCTTCAAATCCACTCCTTGCACATTAACCTTTGAATCTCTAATTTCTTTTCAACTAACCTACCTATAAAAAAAAATTCAACTTTTTTACATTACTTGGTGTGCTTTTGCCCGACTTCATCTTCTCCACCACCACTACCGCCACCATTAAACTCAGTTGTTGGGGACAAGATGACAAGCTCATTGTGATGAACCTAAGCCATGGCCATGGCACAAACACTCACTAAGCAGAAGTGGGAGAGAAAAAGGGAGATTGAGAGATGAGCAAATTTGGGTCTTGACAACGGCTATGGATTGATTATGACGGATATCTAGGTGCGACGGAGGTATAAGGTAGAGAATAAGAGAGGGAGAGGAAGAGAGAAATGTAGAGATGGGTCTTAATTGTAGAGAGAAGGAGAGGAACCATTTTGTGCTTGGTTTTCTTTGCCATATAATCGTTTTCCTTTAAAAACTTAATGATAAGGACTAATTTGGTTGCAAGTTGAAAATAACAATTACCAAATTGACTACTATTAAAATGTAGAGACCAAATTAATTGTGACCCCAAAATAGTGTTTTCGCCAAAAAAGTTTATAAAACAATATAAATAAGAGTCTGGCTAACATATGACATATATATTAATAATTTAAGAAACTTTTTATAAGAAATTGAAAAATTTGTCAAATTAATTAGTTATTTTTTCATTTTTTTATAAAAAGTTTTCTAAAATAGTTTACTAACATATGCCCTTAGCGCACATGTTAGTAAAACTTTATAAATAATAAATGTGTTTGGTAAAACTTGGGTATAGTCTTTTTAATTTTTTATTCATCACTATTTGAGATTTAAGTGTATATTTAATCATATTATGTGTTTGAGGTGAAAAAAAGAACCAAATTAAACATATTGAGAATAGGGAGCAAGGAAAACTGAAAATTAAAAAGAAAAGGTAAGTCTTGATAAAGCACAAAAAAAAAAAAAAAAAAATTGAAAACGTGAGTGATTGAAGGAATATAGGAGAGTTGAAGCATTTTTGAATATTAAGTTTGAAAACCAACGAAGAATTATCCTATTTTGTAGGCTATGTTTTAGGTGGGAGCTAAAATTTATGAGTTTTTAAATTAGCAATTTTACATATATAACCATATTATTTAAACTTTATGAACTAGTAAATTTGAGGGTATTTTGGGCATCAAAATTGAGGATCTTCAATAAGAAAAACTCCTTAAATAGTAGTATATATATATAATAAATAATTTTTTATTTTATTTTTCTTTTTGTGATTTTTTTGTGTGTGGACAAACAGAACATATTATTGTGATCAATGATTATATATATATATATATATATATATATATATATGTGTGTTTGTGTATATATATATATATATATATGTGTTTGTGTATATATATATATATATATATATATATATATATATATATATATATATATATATATGTATATATATATATATATAGAGAGAGAGAGAGAGAGAGAGAGAGAGAGTTTCAACTTATGAGTTTTATTTTTTATGATTGTGCTCTTTATTATTAAATCAAAAAATCAATAAGTTTTTTGTGTAAGTAAAAATTGAACATCAAATCCCTTATTCAAACATCAGAACTTTACTAGTTGTGATTAGTCATACTAATAAGTCATATTGTAAGGCTCCACAAGTTCAATAATTACGAACTTTTTCCCCTCAATGCATTCACATAATAATTATAATGGGTAGTGGTACTAGCAATCCATGTGAGAGGAGTGAATATGTATTTATTATACTATTAGGATATTTTATAATTTTCCACTTTGTAAAACTAATGTTGTGAAATTTGTAAAATCCCTAAGCTCCTTCTCCAAATTTTATTATGAAAATTATAAAAGAACTACCAACCTCGTTACAAAAATATTACAAATTAATGATGCAATGATTGTAGTGCTCGTGGGTTCCAATTAGTTCAATTAGTAAAGTCTCTGATGGTTGAATAAGAGATCTGGAGTTCAATTATGCCTATACCAAAAATGATTGGTGTCTTGGTCTAATGATAAAAAGCCATATCAGAAGCGAACACCATAGGTTGAAACTCCCTTACAAAAAAAAAAAAAAAAGAAGGGAAGATTGTAGTACTCCATTTGTTTTGACATTAATGTTTTCTAAAAAATGAGGTGTTTAAAAAAATAATTTTTTTAAAACTATCTCATCTTTCTATGTTTTGTAGTCTTTTTTGGAAAACAATCTCATTTTCCTATGTTAGGTAGCGGCCTTAAAAATGAAAGAGAGTTGTTTTCAATAGTTCCCATATTGTCTCTCAACTTTCTTTATTTAGCATGACATGAAATAAAATTGTTTTTTGAAAAAATTTAGTGGAAAATAATTCTAAAAAATAAGTTATATTTTTAATAATATTTTTTGTTCACTTAAGATAGTTTTCTTTGACATGTTTTTTTTTTTTTAATTTTTAACAGTGACAAACATGGAAAAATGCAAAAAACTATCTTCACTATGTTAATGTCACATCAACAACAATAGAATTTTTCAACCCACACCCAACCTTAAGAAAACCACACAACTCAAAGGCACCAAGACAGAGCTCTTTCGATCTGAGTAAAGGGTTAGTTGAAGATGGGTGCACACTTTTGAAACCAAATCATTTTAGGTGGAGTGCAAGTTTCCTATCTAGAAATCCAACTCCAACTAAACCATTCAACTCTTCGCCATTTGTTCGTAACTTCTTGTCACTCCTTGTTTTCAAGATTTATCAAATGCAGTGGAGATCTTGCCAAATACAGTGAAGATCTTCCATTATTTGGTGTGCTCTCTACTAAGTTGGTGAGGTCTAGCAAATATGGTGAGATCCTAACAAAATTTACTGAGAACTCAAGATACCTACCACGCGCTGCCATCAACTTGGAGGCTAGTGGGTTCGATTGATCT
The DNA here is from genome assembly GCA_014183005.1 of Castanea mollissima. Taxonomy (NCBI): domain Eukaryota; kingdom Viridiplantae; phylum Streptophyta; class Magnoliopsida; order Fagales; family Fagaceae; genus Castanea; species Castanea mollissima. The sequence goes on from JACAVU010000008.1 coordinate 13,829,590, forward strand.
GATTGCTAAAAAACCGACAACTTGTTTATCAACAACTCATAGAACCATGTTCGGCATCGGTTAGGGATTTTTGTGTCCTAATCCAATTGGGTTGAGTTATGGGTTAGCGGGGAATCCAACTAAACCTAACCTGTGAACACCCTAAACACTATAATGGTTGAATTTATTATTTATATCTTTGTGTATTGTACTAAAAATTGACACATCAGTTTATAAAATTTATATAATGAAATTTGTAGTATTTTTAACATTACTTTGTTGCGCTTTGCTAACATTAGAATTGAGCTAGAAGGATAGAAGGTGGACAGGAGATATATATAGAAATAGGAATAAAACAAGATACCACCGCACTCCCATAGTGTGGTGATAATCACTCTACAAGTATAAGTGTTTGTGGAGTGTGGGGGTAAAGATCGAGTTTAAATCTCCAAGAGGGAGTTTCACAAATATATACACTTAGATGAACCTTTTTTTTTTCTACTTATAATGTGGCCATTTGTGTAACTTTTTAAAATCATTACCTAAATGGTTAGAAAATTTTCCTAAAAAAAATAAAAAGATGAAAAGATAAAGATAAAAATATCCTCGTAATTGTATTAAACCTTTTTTTTCTACTTATAATGTGGCCATTCATGTAACTTTTTTAAATCATTACCTAAATGGTTAGAAAATTTTCCTTTAAAATAGTTTGGTGGAAATTTTATAAGAAAAGTTTAGTTGTGATTTGTTATGGGAAGTTATTAATTCAAATTCTATATGATGTCTTGTTTTTTAAAAAAAAGAATAAAAAAAGTTGAAAAGATAAAGATAAAAATATTCTCGTAATCGTATTAATTTTTTTTTTCTACTTATAATGTGGCCATTCGTGTAACTTTTTTAAATCATTACCTAAATGGTTGGAAAATTTCCCTTTAAAATAGTTTGTTGGAAATTTTATAAGAAAAAATTAGTTGTGATTTGTTATGGGAAGTTATTAATTCAAATTCTATATGATGTCAAAATAACAATTGCGATGGTCTAAGTAAAACAACTTCTTCGTTGCAAAAAAAAAATATATATTAAAACAACTTCTTCGTTGTTGTTTGCTGATCACCAATGATTCTTTGCCCTATTGATATCTCTATCTTATTGTAAGTGCACAATTGCACCTAGACCCAAGAACAGCTATGAGCTCAAGCCCAATTAGCCTTAAAAAATATAAATTTCTAGAGTGTGGGCTTGAAACCCAGGTTAGAAGTATTGAGGATTTGATAACAATCTCAGAACTACAAACACTTGTTAGCAACAAACAATTAGTGCAAATAAACCTCCTCGGACGTAAGCCGAGAGCTCATTTTCTATTATTTCTCTTTTCTTTTCTTTTAGATTACCAAAAAAGATCCCCCTCTATTGTTCTAAGTTCCCCCTTAAATACTTCTCTTTCTGATACTTTGTCCACGTGTTGCTCCCACCCCCTTCCCCTTAGATATTTCTCTCCTTAGTGCCTCTGGATAGTGACCAGAAGTTTCCTTTCCACTGTTCAGGGGTCACTTCCCCATTAATGCGGCCAGGGAGGTAGGTGCAGAGTCTTTAATGTGGAGGTGGCAGCCTTTATCTTTGGTATTTCTCAAATATCGGCGCTTCTCGGACATTCAAGGGTTCACCCCTTTTAACCATTGGTCTTCACCGAGTCGTCCCTTAACCTTTATAATGAAGTCCCGGGTTCTCCTATATCCGTCCGAGGAGAAAATCACCCTCGGATGGATCCTCGGATCCTCGGCGTATGGGCCGACCCGTAGTACTAACAAACTCTTAACCCAGGAGCAGGTCGGCCTTCCTTAGCATGACCCAAAGGCCCATATACCCCCCGGGGTCTTTTCACTCCCCACACTTATAATGCCGAAATTATTTAGTGTATTACACACAAAAAGTTGAGAAAACTATTCGATTGTTGTCATATTCACTTAACAAAAAAAAAAAAAAAAGTACAACAGGTTTTACACAAATAGACAAATCATGACTTCATAAGTTGCTATAGGTTCTTTTACATTTGATAGTTGATATGAACATCCTGATAAAGTTTTAATATAGAGTAGATTTCATTAACTTGTATTATTGAAAAAATAATATAGTGACACTGATGATGCCGAAGAAATCACCAGTAAGCTGCGAGTACTCCTCCGATTGAAGCAACACCTGCGAAGAGAAAGTAGGTGATCGACGGAGAGCACCGGTGTGGTGCCGGCCAGAGACCCTCCGACGATCAAGTTAGAGTCTTTAAAACAACCTTAGAGTGCCAAAGTTGAGATAATTGTGCGTACTTTTGGGTCATGAGGGTTTTGGGGTATATATAGTGGTATGTGGCCGAAATAAGCGCCTTGGTGAAGAAGTACTTTCCTTTTAAAAGAGTAATTCGTGGATCTTTGCCTATTGTATTGAGCCCTTTCCTTATAGGAATCTTCTTGACTAAAGTCGAACGTGTAGCGCAAGAACTTTCCTTATATTCACATAAGCAGAAGTCAAGATAGGCTAAAAATGAAGGTTGGATTACTCCTTCAGCTTTTACCTGCCAAGGTCGTCAGCCCACGTGTACCTCCCACACTGTCGTCAGCTTATGTATGTCTCCACAAAGAACGTCAGCCAGGGACCCTTACAGCCAACGTCGTCAACCCTGACTCGTCAACGTGATTCGTCAGCTTAACATCGCTACGTAAGGGGTATGGCCTTGAATGCCATAAGGAGGCGTCCTAATGAGACTGGCTGACGGGTTGTATATTCCCATCAGCCTTCTAAAAAACGTCACTATCAACTGCCCCCCACTCCATTGCCCCGTCAGCTATGAGTGACGGGTCATGGAGTTCTCGTTATTGGGGAATGGTTCGTGCATGGTAGTTTGTGCCATCTTCATTAAATGGTGGGACACATGGCGTAGAATGATTGGCTCCGTGTCTGGACGGGCGTGTCGCTTCGTCTTTCGTGCCTCCCCTCTCTTATATATACCTCACTATTTACCTTTTTCCCACTTTTTTCGCCTTGTTCATCTTGAGAGAAAGAATTCGTCACTGCCAATTTTATCACACCGTCGATCGTGCAACCGTCACCTTCTTGAGACCGTCCTCCTACACGTAAGTTTTCCTTATTTTACCTTTTTACTTTTTCTAGTGACGCCCTTTAGTGAAGTCGTCTGCCTAGGATCTTAGAAAAACCGTCATTTGTAGGTAGTCAGATGTCTAGGGAGACGCCGAGTGATCAATCGTCAATCCGCGACGGAGCGGGTTACGACGAAGTTTTCCCATCAGGTCGTGAGCCTGCGGAGGGCCTATCCTGGTCGTCAGAAAGAGACTCGTCAACTCCTTCTGACGGTGAAGTAGAGAGTTCTAGAGGAAGTGAGGTGAGCGGTGATGAAGAAGGGGTAGACGATGAAGACCAGGGGGTTCGTGGAAGGGTAAGCATCAGTGACGGGGGTGAGAGTGACGGCAACGAGGAAGCCTTAGAGAGCACCTCGGGATCCTCTGGTGATGACCGTCCCTTCATCTTACCCTCAGAGTGGTCCGTCAACAATTTTCTCCCGACGATGTCGGAGAATGTTTTCAAAAGTTTGCGGTCCCGTTACCAAATACCAGACTACATTCCCATCCGTCTTCCTGAGGAGGGTGAGAGGTGTTACTCGAGACGAACCGCGGACGTCGGCATGTATGATGCCATGTTCGCGGCTGGGCTAAGCCTGCCACTGACGGCATTACACCGTCAGCTGGCTAACTTCCTCGGGATATCCGTCAGCCAGATTGCCCCCAATGCTTGGCGAACCTTTATTGGTGCCGAGATCTTGTGGGGTCGTCTGAGTGGTGGGAACCGTCAGCTGACCTTGGACGAGTTCTTTTGGTGTTATCATCCTCAGCACATTTCCTCATCAAAAGGAGTGTATCATTTCGCAGTGAGGGATAAGGAGTTGAAGTTAGTGTCAGATATGCCTGACTCCAATAGGAAGTGGAAGGGTAGATACTTCTTTGTAGAAGGAACAAATTGGGTATGTCGTCAAGAGGAGTGGGAGTCAATGCCCAATGGTTTTGATAACACACGGGCTTACGTTAGAGATTCAGGTTAATCCCGTCGACCCTTCTCACCTCGTCTACTTTTTTGCTATCCTAACCCGTCACTTTTCATTGCAGCTAACAATCGTCCACGTATTACCGAGGAGCAAGAGGATTTCATTCGTCAAGTGACAGCCATTCCTTTAGACGAGAGGAAGTATCGGGATCTAATCACGTTAGATACTCTTCACTTGTATTGTGAGGGTCCTGAACCGACGGAGGAAGCTTGCAAATTGAACGCTTATTCCCGTCGTCGTAAGTGTCTTTTAACTTCTTGTCTTTATCCTGACGCTGTTTCTTTTTAACCATTATTCTTCGTAGAAATGGAGTCAGCTAAACAACGGGTTCGAGCTGCCGCTGCGGCCAAGCAGAAACAGCAAGAGAAGACTGGGGGCGAGTCAACCCCACCGTCAGCCCTCAAGCTCGTCGGGAAGGTCGCGGCCAAGAGGAAACCTGACGGTAGGGAAGACCGTCCAAGGAAGAAAACTGCCCCAACTCCCGGGGACAAGTCTTCACGAAGACTGTCACCTCCCAAGCCCGTTCATGGGGTAGGTAAGGGGCCCATGACCTCGTCAGGCCCTATCTCCCAGGGGTCTGCACGCCGCCTGCTGACCCATAAAGATTACGCTGTAGAGGTGACGGAGTCCATTTTGAAGGATGAGGAAATGGACCCTTATGCCGAGCAGTCTATTGACGAGATAAAGGCGTCAGGCCTTTTGCGACCTTACCAGAGTGAGTCTCGCTTTCTACTTTGGTGCCCGTTCAATTTTTTATACCCTGACGTTGTCTTGTCCCCTTTTTCTTCCAGGCTATGGTTCGCATGAAGGCACTGTCAAGCAGGTGCTCTGCCAAGGAAGAGGTGATCACCCGTCTGAACGAGCGCGTCAAGTACCTAGCTGACGGTCAGGCGCAGTTCAAGGATGCGAACCGCATCTTGGGCACGGAGCTGAAGGATTATAAGGAAAAGCTGACGGAGGAAACCCGCCGACAGGAGCTGGAGACGGAGGCCAAGGTGGCGGCAGAAAAGGAGTTGAGGTCCATCCTAGTCCAAGTGGAGACGGCTAGGAATGACGCTGTGATGGAGTTCAAGGACTCGTCAGCCTTCATAGACGCTTGTGCTGCCTACTACGGTGATGGGTTCGAGGACTGCTAGAAGCAAGTAAAATCTGTCTATCCTGACTTAGATTTGTCAAGGATTTCAATGGATGAGTCCATCCCGTCAACCCCTGCAGGCGACGTCGTCCATGAAGAAGCTGACGACAATAGTCAGAGAGACAACAGCGTCATCCTAGCTCAGCCAGCTGCGGATCACTCCGTCACTCTAACACCAAATCCTCACAATGGCGACCCAAATGCCGTCAGCCCTTCTCTCTCCTGTGCCCAGCCTTTTACTGCCGAAGACGATGGACGACACTAACGCCCCCCTTATGAACTTAAAGTTTTTTTTTTTTTTTTTTGAGAAGTGTAGACAGAGTTGTACTTGACGCCCACTTTTCTGGGCTTTTGTAAAGACATCGCCTATTTTAATTTTAATGTCATTTTATGCTTCAAGTAGGTGTGTTTTTTATTGTAAGTCAGAATTATATTCGTGATGAGCTCGTCAGCTTAAGGGTGACGGGGTTTTCTCTTTCAATTCCATTTTTGAATTGATGATGGTGTCAGCTTCTTTTTCATGAAAACTTAGGGTCGTTTTTTATCATTCCATCAGTTTCATGGACGACGTCGTTGGACAACTTAATCGTATGCCTGTTATTTTCCTAACGGCGTCAGCTTTTCTCTTTCAGCTAGCTTATTATGCCGTCTCATTTGAACATAACACCGTTATTATGCCGTCACTTTGAACATAACTCCGTTATCTTGAACATAACACCGTCACTTTGTTGCATCATGGCAGGGTGACGAGCCCAAGAGGGAACATATCAGCACTTTGTTGCCCTTGTGCATCTTATGCACTTGGTGGTAAGGCCTTCTAGTAATGAGGTCGTCCACCTTGTTGTCCTTAGATTGGGGTCGTCCACTTTGTGGATTTTAGGTGTAAGATTGTCCATTTTGTGGACTTAGATGTAGGCCGTCCACTTTGTGGACTTAGAGGTAGGCCGTCCACTTTGTGGACTTATAAGCAGGTCGTCCATTTGTGGACTTGGAGGTAGGTTGTTCACTTTGTGAACTTGGCCATAAGATTGTCCAACTTGTGGACTTAGTTGTAGAGGACCTGCTGTTTTCTTCAAGACATAAAAAATTTACTAGTCGTTTCTGAATGAGCCTCCTCTTATTATGATGAATGCATAAGTAAAATTTTGTTCAAAAATGGGAAAGATAAATTTTCAGCCCTTTGGACTTAAAATATACTGTAGATAGGAATAAGCTAAGACAAATAATTAAGGATCATAAACTGGTAATGAGGAGTAACGTTCTGCTTGCTATCTTCTACTGGTAGTACTTTCTGAGGTGCTCGGCGTTCCATGGGTGTTGCAGTTTCTGCCCGTCAAGAGTCTCTAGGTGGTAGGTGCCCTTTCTTTGCCATGACACGATCTTGTAGGGTCCTTCCCAGTTCGGGCCGAGCTTTCCTTGTGTGGGATCTCTGGCTGCGCCCATTACTTTCCTTAAAACAAGATCTCCGACTTTGAAGTCTCGGTGCTTGACTCGGGAGTTGTAGTGCTTGCTACGAGGTCCTGGTATCGTGCGAGTCTCTGCTCAGCCACCGCCCTTACTTCGTTAATTAGATCTAGTTGTAAACGAAGCTCTTGATCATTTCTTCCCTCGTCGTGATTGGCCACCCTATAACTTGTGAGTCCTATCTCGGCTGGAATGACCGCTTCACTTCCGTATGTCAGCTGGAAAGGGGTTTCTCCTGTAGGGGTTCGTACTGTCGTTCTGTATGCCCATAACATGCTGGGTAGCATCTCAGGCCATACGCCCTTTGCCCCCTCAAGCCGAGTCTTGATGATTCGAAGCAAGGATCGGTTGGTGACTTCCACTTGTCCATTTGCCTGAGGATGGGCTGGGGAGGAATAATGGTTCTTGATTCTTAATTTTGAACAGAAGGCTCGGAAGGAGTCGTTGTTAAATTGTTTACCATTGTCCGAAATTAAGACTCTTGGAATTCCATACCTGCAAACAATGCTTCTCCATACAAAAACCCTTATATTCTTTTCAGTGATTGTGGCTAGGGCTTCAGCTTCAACCCATTTGGTGAAGTAATCGATGCCGACGACGAGGAACTTCAATTCTTCCGCTGGTTATCGAATGATGTTGCTGAACCTTTGACACTTGTCGCAAGCTCTCACATAAACCTGGGCGTCATTTTGCATTGTTGGCCAATAATATCCGGCCCGAACCAACTTTTGTACCAATGACCGTGATCCGGAATGGTTGCCGCATATCCCCTCGTGTACTTCTCTCATAATATAGCTTGCTTCTTCGAGGTCCACGCACCTTAGGTATGGTCGAGAAAAGCCCCTTTTGTAGAGAACGTCCTTTATTAAGACAAACCGTGCAGACCGGACCTTCAGCTTCCTGGCAGCCTCCTTTTCATCAGGCAACGTGCCATCTTTTAGGTAGGAGATCAAGGGCGTGGTCCAATTGTTTTCGGAACCAATTTCCTGTATGCAGACAACGTCAATTAACGGTGAGGACTGAATAAAAGAAAGTACCTTGTCATGGTGGTCATAGGTTCCGCAGATGCGGCTTTGGAAAGTCGGTCGGCATGTTCGTTTTCTCCTCTTGGAATTTGGACTATTTTGGCTTGCAGCCCATCCATCCTCTTTTTTGCTTGCTCCCAGTACCTCTTCATTCTTTCACCCTTGCACTCGTACTCGCCGTTTACCTGGCTTGTGACAACTTGGGAGTCGCAATGAACAACCACGTTCGTGGCCCCTACAACTTGAGCAAGGTCTAAACCTGCTATTAGGGCTTCATACTTAGCTTCATTGTTAGTTGTAGGAAAATCGAGGCGAATCATACATTTGAGCTCGTCGCCTTCCGGAGAGTTAAGCACGACCCCTACCCCGCCAGCCTTCTTGTTGGATGACCCGTCAGTGAAAATGCCCCATTGGGGATTCTTTTCCTCTTCGCCTTCCGCACTGGTGAACTCAGCAATGAAGTCGGCCACCGCTTGTCCCTTGATGGCGACACGGGGGCGATATTGTATATCAAATTCACTTAGTTCTACGGACCATAACGCCATTCGTCCGGCAGCCGTAGGGCTGCCCATTGCTCGCCACAAAGGTTTGTCAGTTAGGACGACTATTGTATGGGCTTGAAAATATGGCTTGAGCTTACGGGCCGCTGTAACCAAAGCGAAGGCAAGTTTCTCCATGGGGGATATCTCTCTTCTGCACCGTGCAATGCCTTGCTCGCGTAGTACACGGGTCGTTGGACCTTATCGTCTTCTCTAATTAAGGCCGCGCTGACAGCCGCTGGGGAAACGGCCAGATAGAGGAACAGTTCTTCTCCTGGTTGCGAGGGGTTTAGCAATGGCGGTGAAGAGAGGTAGACCTTTAAATCTTCGAACGCTTGTTGACACTCGGCAGTCCATTCAAAGGATTTTTTCATTGTTCGGAAAAAAGGTAGACATCTATCTGCAACCTTCGACACAAACCTGCTAAGCGCAACGACCCTACCATTGAGGCTTTGTACTTCCTTAATATTTTTAGTAGGGGCCAACCCCATAATGGCCTGAATCTTGTCCGGGTTGGCCTCGATCCCTCTTTGGGATACCATGTACCCCAAGAACTTTCCTGCCGTCACTCCAAAGGCACACTTACTTGGGTTGAGCTTCATGTTGTAGGAGCGAAGAGTATCAAATGTTTCCTTAAGATCCTCCAGATGAGTTTCTTCCCTTTGGCTTTTGACCAGTATGTTGTCGACATACACCTGGACGTTCCTTCCAATTTGTCGTGCAAACATCTTGTTCATGAGCCTCTGATAGGTTGCGCCAGCGTTTTTCAGGCCGAAGGGCATGACCTTGTAGCAAAAAAGGCCTTGGCTTGTTACGAACGAAGTTTTCTCTTGATCAGCTTCATCCATTCGGATCTGGTTATACCCGGAGAATGCATCCATGAAGCTTAGCAACTGATGTTTGGCCGTAGAATCCATCAGGATGTCGACCCGCAGGAGGGGGTAGCTATCTTTGGGGCATGCTTTGTTTAAGTCTGTGAAGTCGACGCACATCCTCCACTTCTCGTTTTTCTTTTTGACCATCACGACGTTCGCCAACCAATCAGGGTAATACACTTCCCTGATAAATCCTGCTTCTTGCAGTTTGCGGACTTCTTCTGCTATTGCTCGGTCTCTTTCTTGGGCAAAGGTTCTTTTCTTCTGTCGGACTGGCGGAAAAGATGGCGACACGTTCAACCTATGCACCATGACCGACGGGTCAATTCCCGGCATGTCTTCGTGGCTCCATGCGAATACATCTTTGTTTTCTTTCAAGAAAGTTGCGAGTTTCTGACGTATCGCCGGGTCGGCCAGGGTTCCGACTTTTGTCGTTCACTCCGGGTGGGCTTCGTCGAGATGTACGTCTTCGAGCCTTTCGACGGGCTCTGTCGCCACCCGACATTCCTCTATGTTCATGGCTTGAATGTGATTGTCCATCTCCATCATGGCCACGTAACATTCTCGTGCGGATACCTGATTTCCTCTCAATTCTCCAATTCCATGATCAGTAGGGAATTTTATCATCAAATGGTATGTCGAGGTTACGACTTTCCATGAGTTGAGGGTTGGACGTCCTATGATGGCATTGTAAGCCGACGAGCAATCGACTACCAGGAATGTTATGTTCCGGGTGACCTGCTGTGGGTAGTCTCCAACGGTTAACGCTAAAGTGACAGTGCCAAGTGGATGTACCCTCGCCCCTCCAAAGCCAATGAGTGGGGCATTAACCGGAATTAGTCGCTCCCTTTCCATTCGCATCTGTTGGAAGGCGAATAGTAAAGGATGTCTGCTGAACTACCGTTGTCTACGAGAACTCGGTGTATGTTGTAGTCTCTGGCTCGTATGGTGACGACCAAAGCGTCGTCGTGGGGATGGTGAAGGCGCTGGGCGTCTACTTCCGAGAATTCAATGGGGGGATTTCCAATCTGTGACCTTCCAAGCGCAGGACTTGCCAACTGGACGTTCTGGACCATTCTGATGTATGTCTTTCGGGCTTTCTTGGAAGATCCGGCCCTCTTGGTGCCTCCAATAATCATCCTTATGTCTCCTACGGGTTGCCTGGGGCGATCATTATCTTGCCGAGGGGCTTGATTTTATGGCGGGTCCGCCCTCTCTTTGTTGACGAACCTCTGTAACCTCCCTCGCCTAATGAGAGCTTCTATTTGCTGTTTCAAGTCGTAGCAATCGGCGGTGTCATAGCCGTGGTCTTGATGAAACCGGCAGTATTTATCCTTTGGTCTCTTGTTGGGATCTCCCTTCAGTTTTCCAGGAAAGGCCAAAGTTTCCTCATCTTTAATCTGCATCAACACTTGGTCGATGGGTGCATTCAGGGGAGTGAAGTTCGTGTACCTTCCTGTAGGCGGCTTGGGTCGTCGATCATCTCGCCCTCCTTTGGTTCTCCCCCTTTTTCGTCCATTATCGGGTTTCGTATCTTCCTGTCTCTCCCTTTTTCTTGGTTTATAGTCGTCTCTGGCCAGCAAGGCATCCTCCGCGTTCATATACTTCGTCGCCCTGTAATATACATCGGACATAGTCTTTGGGTCATTCTTGCATAGAGAGAACAAGAACTTACCCTCTCGTAGCCCGTTCGTGAATGCTGCCACAAGTATCTTGTCATCTGCTTCGTCTATCGAGAGGGATTCCTTGTTAAAGCGGGCTATATAGGACCTTAATGTCTCGTCTTCTCGCTGCTTAATGCCCAGTATACACGCAATAGACCTCTTGTGTCGATGACTTCCAATAAAGTGTGACACGAACTGTGCGCCCAGTTCCTTAAAAGTGCCGATAGAATTAGGCGTCAGTCTCGTGTACCAATCCCTCACAGGCCCCTTCAAGGTGGTAAGAAAAGCCCTGCACATGATTTCATCCGGTACACCCTGAAGATGCATTAGGGTTCTAAAAGACTCCAGGTGGTCCAACGGGTCTTTGGATCCGTCGTAGTTTTCCACATGGGGCATGCGAAACTTTGGAGGAACGGGGCATGAATTCACCAACGCTGTGAAAGGCGAATCCGTTCTATGAACTAGGTCGTCCAGATTGCTGGATACCCGTCCTCTGAGGACGTTCATCATCACATCCATACGTTCCCTCATCTCCTGCATCTCGGCTGTGATATGAGGTGGTAGGGAGTCCGAGGCGGATGGCGGGTTTTTCTCCGGCCGCTCCAGCCTAGTCGGTGCGGTGCTACCTTCAGGCCTGACGGCATTCCTCCCCTCCGGGCTCGCTACTTCCTGGTCCTCCCCTGGCGCACTTTGGTGCGCAGTCATCTGCCGTAGTTGCTCTTCTAAGTCGTGATTCTGTTTAGTAAGGCGCTCAACTGCAGCAGCAAGCGTCTGAACTTGCCTCTCTAGCGCTGTAGCATGCGGTTCGTCGCCTTGGTTGTTATTTGTTGCCATCGATCGAGTGAGTACCATGCAACTTTTTGTCTCAGGGATAGAGCACGGCTGAGATACTTGAAAATGTCACTTGTTTCCCACAGACGGCGCCAACTGATGATGCTGAAGAAATCACCAGTAAGCTGCGAGTACTCCTCCGATTGAAGCAACACCTGCGAAGAGAAAGTAGGTGATCGACGGAGAGCACCGGTGTGGTGCCGGCCAAAGACCCTCCGACGATCAAGTTAGAGTCTTTAAAACAACCCTAGAGTGCCAGAGTTGAGATAATTGTGCGTACCTTTGGGTCATGAGGGTTTTGGGGTATATATAGTGGTATGTGGCCGAAATAAGCGCCTTGGTGAAGAAGTACTTTCCTTTTAAAAGAGTAATTCGTGGATCTTTGCCTATTGTATTGAGCCCTTTCCTTATAGGAATCTTCTTGACTAAAGTCGAACGTGTAGCGCAAGAACTTTCCTTATATTCACATAAGCAGAAGTCAAGATAGGCTAAAAATGAAGGTTGGATTACTCCTTCAGCTTTTACCTGCCAAGGTCGTCAGCCCACGTGTACCTCCCACACTGTCGTCAGCTTATGTATGTCTCCACAAAGAACGTCAGCCAAGGACCCTTACAGCCAACGTTGTCAGCCCTGATTCGTCAGTGTGATCCGTCAGCTTAACGTCGCTACGTAAGGGGTATGACCTTGAATGCCATAAGGAGGCCTCCTAATGAGATTGGCTGACGGGTTGTATATTCCCGTCAGCCTTCTCAAAAACGTCACTATCAGACACAATATTTTTTTAGTTAAAGTATTAAAAATTACATAAAGGTTTCATCTCTTATTCAGATTTTGTGAATAATGAGAAATAAGAATATTAGTGGCCAAATGATTGTGAGTTTGGTCTTAAAATGAGAAATTATTTAGTACACTCAAATGGACAACATCCTTATCTCACATTAATATAGGTTTTATGTAAGGTTTTACATGTGGGATTTACCTTTATATGAGTAAAGAGTATAATACACCTGCTGAACAAAATAATTTCACTGGGCAAAAGACATAAGCAAATTGTATTAAGACCTAATCTGTCATTTTACTATATGTTATTGATAGGTAGTTAGAGCATTTGTATCGGTCTTTGTAAAATTTGATGTCTATTTTAGCATAAGAATCCACTTTTTCTATTTTATACAACCACTTTTATAAATACCCACATCAAATTATCTATTATACATTCCATTTGATTTAAATAATTTTATTTTTTTTATTTTTTGGGCCCTATAGCTCACTCACTAATATACACATACAAGCTCATAAACTATTTTGGGTCCACACAAATAGTTTCTACATACTTCCCACATATTACCCAAACATTATCCAATATTATTACCCATATTGAGCTCCCACAAATATTTCTCATATAAGCCCCATAAATTATTTTGGGTCTTCTCACAAATATTATCCATTATATCCCACATATTACCCAACTTGGGCTCTCACACATACTTATCATACCACTACCAAAATTGGGCTACAAAATTATATCATCTCTACAAAAAGCCTAAACTCATTTACCTTGTGGGTAAAAACCAAAAAGGCGAACAAAACTCTCTTTACAAAGCCCGTTACTACATAACACATTTACTAAGCTCGTTGCTACATGACAATATTTTTACAAAATCTCAAACTATTTACAAAAACCAAATAATACTTTGGCAGCTATTTACAAAAGCCTAAATTTTTGGCAACTATTTACAAAGCCCAATATTATTTTGGCAACTTTTACAAAAAACCTAATACTATTTTATTAAAAAAAAAAACCCCCAAAACTATTGGGCAAACAATTATTCTATTAAAGCCCAAATATCATTTGGCAAAAACAATTACATTATGCTCAAAGCTCAAAACTATTCCTTGGCAAAAATATATTTTCACATACTAAATTCCTTAACTCATGGGAAGCATAAACTACTCATGATATATTACTCATCTTTTAAAACTACTTCTTCTACAAAATTTATGGGAATTTGTCTTATTTTTTCATGAGAAACTCTAACTACAAAAGCCCATATATGTTACCTATAGCAAAACCATTCATTTTATAAGGATGAACAAGCCTAAAGAAGCCCAACAACAAGGTCCAACCAAGATAGCCTAGCCCATGTGCTAATCCTAGCAACCAAGGTTCACTTGAGTAACTAAAGTGGTTAGACTAAGCACTAGTCAAGTTTTAGCACAACTAAGTTGACAGCTGGGGCCCATTGCCATCATTGTCAGCTTGTCAAATCAGATAAAAAATGACACATGTCCAGCTAAGCTTACGCCCTTCCTTGGCAAGCTGATTTTCATGATTATTGATGGGACATAAAGTTGTGCTAACAAGATACAAGGCTGTGAAGCTGTAGCCAGCCATTCTCTCCCTCTTCTCCAACGCAACCGGTCAGGGAAGGTCAAGGAACAAAGAGTAGCCATGAATAGACCATGGAAGCTTCTAGAATTACTTGTAAACAGCTCATTACCATGTCAAAAATGTATACCTTTTGGTTTATGAACCAAGCACATGAACCTAAATGGGGAAACATAGGGAAATGTGGCTTAGAAGACACCAAGGAGATCTCTAGCAAAGGGCTCCAAGATTGACACCTAGCTTGGGGTGACAACCAAGATCATTAGCCTAAAACATGCTCTAATCTCATTGGCTGAGGACAATCAGCATTTAATGCTAAGTTAGAATCCCAATTGTTTATTACCCAAAATAGCAAGAACATTCTAAAACTGAACTTACCACTCTTGGCCAAATCCTAGGAACGATTTTTTAAGGCTTTTCTGAAGATTGAGATTAATTTTGGTAGAAATTATTTGCTAAACCCCCCCCCCTAAACTCAACTATAAATAGAGCTCTCTACCAACATCTCAACACACACCAATAGAGAAGAACTCTCTCATAAACTTCTCTATTTTCCTCTCTCTAATTTTATTAAAACTTTTAGTGAGGTTTTGAGCTCTTAGTTTCAAACTTAGAAACTAAGCTCTTCAGTCCCTAGCTCACAAGTACCCTTCACACCTTTACTTATAAGCTCTTATCTACCCCCACCAAAAAGTCCAAGCAGCTTTACTAAATACTCTCACTCTCTCTCACTACTCATACTACCAAGGTAATCCTCAGTACTCACTACATATACTATATCCATGAGCATACCCTGACATCACAATGATCTTACTGCGCTAGCTGGAATCTCTCTCTCTCCCTTCATCTCAACTAAGCTTTCTCCATTACTTGTTATGATAGAATCTATAGTGTTTGTTTATTCATTTATTATTGATGGTTATAATGTAATTGTTACTATAAAGTTTTTCCCTTTTGTTTTTGTATTAGAGGACTTCTTCTCACTAGCCTTTGAGCTATGCTTTAAGGCCATTGTCGAGTTTCAATTTAGGCCCTCAACCCAACACAAATCTTATTTGTCGGAAGGAAAACTTTTCCGCCCTCGACAATGAGTATTCTTTTCACGTTCATTCTCATCTTTTCCTCAAAAAAGTAAAAATTTGTCTCTCATCCCTCAGCTCTCTTCTCTCTTCACCATCACAAAGCTAAACCTCATGACTGGAGCTCCATGGCCATAACCGGACCTCACATAAGCACCATAAAGGCCAAAACTCACAAAATTAACTTCTTCTCTTTCTTTCTCTTTAAACCTGAATTCCACATAGCCTAGACCACCATGGCCAAACACCATAGGTTCAGCCAATCAACCACCACAAGCAAAAGGCTTTTAACTTTGGGTTCTCTCTTGGGTTTAGGGACTTGGTGGTTTTGTTTGGTTTTTGGTGTTCTAAGTTGTAGTTGTAGTTTGATTTGTGTTTTGATTCGGGTTTTAGGGTTTGAGAAAGGTGGGATTTTTGGCTTGGATGTGGTGGTTGGACGGTGGTGGATGGTTGACCGGCTTTGTCTTGATTAGAGGAAGAGTGAGTGAGTGAGTGAGATGGAGATGAAGATGAAGAAAGGAAAGATTTTGGGGAAAAGAGAAAATGAAAGGTCTAATTGGACTTGTCCATAGATTGGGCCGGGTCAAGTTTGTGCCCAACCCAAATCCGACTTGACCACTTCGGGTCTTCAAAATCTAGACCTGTCGCCGACCCATAAGATAACTCGGTTCTGGCGAGTTGGATATCGGTTGGTGTTGGTCGAACTTGGGGTAGAAGAAAATAGCTGAAACATGTCAGAACGGGCCGAAATCTACCAAATTGGCCAACACATGGCTAGATCTAACGAGATTTCTAAAAGAACTTGCCGGATCTATAAGAGATCTCGATGAGATTTGGCTGGATCTGTCGAGATCTCGACGAGATCTCATCAGATCTCAACATATCTAGCAATACATGATCATAAATTCCTCATACCAGCAAAAATTGGCGTGTTTTCGATATATAGGCTGGTCGGATAAGTTTGAACCAAATTTTGAAGGGTAGACCTATCAACTAACTCGTCGGTCTTAGTTGTAAGAGGCTGAGACCCACTACCAACTATCACCAATGTTGGGTCGGCCTATTTTCGAGTACAAATTGGATGGTAGCATTGGGTTGGTCGATTACAGGTTCCCGTGGACAACCCTAGGTCTGATAAGGAGTTGAGAGAATAAAGACAATAAAAAATTATTTACATAGCTACAGTAACTGTGTATATTTACATAATTATTATAGTAGACTAGTAGTTATATATATTTACAAACTTATACATCTGTTGATGTGAGTAGTTTTTTGGGGAAAATATGTAAACTTGACCACATTTTATAATATATACACATTGGTGTGATTGCCCTTATGTATTAGTTACATAATGACACATAGCAAGAGACATTCATGATTCAAATCAACCTCTCACTGTACTAATCGAATTATACAATATTTGTGAGTTCCCTTGTTTTGTAACCCTCTTTTTTCGTTATAAAATCTTGTTGTTTGGCTACAAATAAAAATAAAGGAGAAGTACAAAGTAACATCTAAGGTAAGATACGCGCATAAAGGAGAAAAATAGTGAAATTATTCAGGAAAGGAAAGAGGCAAAAGAAAGTGGTGGCGAAACTCGAAACGATGGAAAAAGCTCTGGTCAATCATAATCGTATGTGGGGGCAAAAGCAATTGTTCTCTCTGCCTCTTTGGAATCCCCTGACAGTGGCAGTGAAGCTAAAACCAGGAAGGCAGAGTCAGAAGCCAATCGGATTAGTTGCCCAGAGAAATGCATCTGTGTCTGTGTCTGTGGCAGGAAATGGCTCAAATTCCACACTGCGGCGGCCGCGGGATTTTCATTTACCAAATTGGAATTCCTTCCCATCCACTCTCACTCTCACACTCACTGCTCCGCCTCTGCCCATTCAACAACAACTCCTCCTCAAACCCTCTCCTCAATTGGCTCTTTTTTCTCTCCTTTTTGTCCTCTCCATGGTTACTTTTTTTTTTTTGGGTGATTTTTAACTTAATATTAATTACCCACTAAATTTTTTTTACTTTGTTAATTAATTTCTAAATTTTCTTTTGGGTATTGCAGGCCCTTGGCTCTATTTTGTCCTTGGCCATACTTTCCATTCCTACCATGAATGTAAGTTTCATTGTTTTTGTCTATTACTAGTACTATATGTGTATGTGTTAGTTACTAGTGGAGTATTATTGTGTTTGTTCAGGCTTTTACAAGATTGGCAGCTTCTATGGATAAATTGTCCAAAGTTGTCTCCGAGGAGGTACCAGGTACCTTGTCTTCTCTAAAACTTTCTGGGTTGGAGATTAACGAGTTGACCCAAGAACTTGACAAGCTCAGGTACTGTGAAACTTAACTCTCTTGCTTGAGTTGCTTCACATTTTGAATTTGTTGCTTGTGTGTGCCAAAGCCTAATTAATAATTGCATTCGTTTTCTGCTTCTGGGTTTTCACTTTTCAAGGCAAATGGTTTCTGGAACTCGTTACCGAAAGAAAGAAAGAAACAAATAAAGCCCAGTTCCTTTGGAAGGAGAAACTGAGACTAGTACTACTACCCTTGAAGAGGATTAATGCATGGCTGAGATATGAGAATTGAAGAATGTGGAAGATCAATGAATCTTTTGCTTAAAGTGTAGAGGTATTGAGGGCATTCCCAGTCCATCTTATTGTCCATTTTATAAGTTGAAATTAGCATCATGTAGATTACATTTGCAGGCAACTATCACCACTTTTATTTTAAATCTATGCACTATAGTAGAAAAGCTTTTTGAAGTAGTTGTGATACCTCTAATTATGTGCGGATTGTATCAAATAAGTGTGTGTTGCGCAGTTGTACACCAAGTCTCATGTCAAATATTAAGTCAAATTAGGCTATGTACAAGGAGGCCCCAATTGTAACTTAGCCCATTTGTGGTATAACTTGGATGTGCTTAATGGCTCTTCCTTTTAGAGTACCACTTTTGAGTGAAATTGTGATTGCTAAGGGAAAGAAAATTGCCAAATGAGAATGGGGAAAAGGATCAACATATTAAGCACCATCAGTATTTATGTGCAAAATAATGTGTTGCCTCTCTTTTCTTTCACCATAAATCATGTGACAAAACTTTTTTTTTTTTTCGATTGACATGTGACACAACTTGATAAAGTGGTAGATTGTAAACTGTAAGCAATAGTGAATGGACAATTACTTTCAAATAGACCCACCAATGAGATAAGTTTTATTTGCCTAGACATTTTTGTGGCAGAAGTCATGTTCCCATATCAAATATTGTTTCTTTCATACACACAATTAAGTATTTCCAGGAAATAATTGATTTTATATTTAAATGTCCAGTGCGCGGAATCATGCAAATATAGTGCGTGTACAGCTGCTGGTTCACAATTTTGCATACTTCTTGAGTTTTTCACCGGCTTCTTTTGCATGCGTTGGCACTGCCATGTTACTTAGAAGTGTTACCCTAGATGATGATACCAAAGATTTGCTCTCTGAGTTTGAAGGATCAATCTTCCAGAGTCGCACTTCCCACACCTGCTCAAAATTTGACAGTATCCACCCATTTGAAAAATAAGACTTATTAGTATTAAGTTATATGCATGTATACTCCAAGAATATAATTAATTTCATTTAGTAAAAATAATGTAAAGGGGGAAAATAAAAAATATGAGTAATTGTCCTACATTGCTTAAGAGAGTGTGTTGTGTGTAATATAATTTGCTCTATCCTCTCTTAAAAGTTACCATGACTTTTGAGTGGATTAGTGGTGTGCCTTTGTGTTAAACTTAGAACTCATTTCCATCTCCCTTGTGTGTGTGTTTGTTTCTCAAAAAAGAATTGTTAATTATTCCATATTACTTAAGAGAGTTTGTTATGTGTAGTATAACTTGCACTGCCCTTCCTTAAAAGTTATCATAACTTTTGAGTGGAGTTGTGAAATAAAGAGAATTGAGTGTTTTGAAAAGTGTGTGTGTGTGTGTGTGTGTGTATAAAATGAATGAAGAGTTATATTTAAATGAATTAGGATTTATAATAGAGAATTAGATATGAGTGTTTTCAAAAGTTATTAGCTAAAATAGGAAATGTAGGTTATTAACCTTAATTAGAGAGACAAATTTAGAGACTTTGATGTGAATGCTCAATGCTCTCATGTAAAAGAAAGAAACATTGCTCCGAGAAGATTGAATAACTTTTCAAAAAATGAAAATGGAGGATATGGATATGAATATGAATAAATGAAAATTATAGTAGCTAGTGTTTTAGAAAGGTTTGGTTTACTCTCAGTATTTTTTTAACTAGAATCTCCTAATATTTTAATGAGAAATTGACACATCACGCACTAACTAAATAAAATGTAGAGACTAAAGTCTACCACCACTTGCCATTATAAATATAAAACAAAAAGGAAACCTCCAATTAAAAAATACTGGAAGTAAACCAAACCCATTTTAAAATGACATTTAGTAGTAAAGAAAATTCTAATTTGGGCCCCCCTATATTGAAATGTATCCACAATTAAAAGACGGATAAATTATTGATGTCACTTTGAGGTATACCCAAATATGAGTCTTTAATTATTTTTTGACTCTTACATCTTATGGTTAATTACATTAGGCATTTTTGTTAATTTTAGGAAATTTAACTGAGAAAGAATTGAAGACAAAGATATTCTACCTTTCTCTCTTCAATTTTTTTCTTTCAATCATCATTTGAGTTTTGTGTCTATTCAGTCCCAACTAATTCTTAGAACAGAACAATTTTTTCTTCGATTAATCTTATAAAAAATACATCAGAGTGAATAGTAAGGTCACAACATATAATAATAATAATATTAATAAATAATAAGTAAATAAATAATAATAAATGATAGATGATTCACCTAAACATAATTCAGAAAAAAGTCAACTCTGGCTACGGGAAACGAGAAAAGTGTTTGGAAGGAAAGGTTCTATGAGCATATGGTCCTTTCAGAGTGCATAAATGTTTGTGCACAAACTAGAGACTCTGACTGACCTGGATGGTTTTGCCAACATTAACAGGGGTGGCCTCAGCAAACACAAGGTCACCGAGTTCAGCACGCTTCACATGGTTTATGCTAAGATGAATACCAGCCACTCTCTGATAACCAGAAGCCATGTGAGCTCCCATGCTTGCTAGTGCCTCTGATATCAGTGCCGATACACCTCCATGTAACACCTTGAATGGCTGTACTTTTTTCCCATATGTTATTAAATCAAATTAAGCAAAGGTAATGAATGAATTGAACTGGGTTTGATTGTGTTTGACCAAACCTGACAACATTTGTTTGTAATAGGAAGGCGGCCGGTGACTCTTTGAGGAGACAAGTCTTCAATCTCGAATCCGATTGCATGTAGCGGAGCATCCAAAACTGCTGTCTTGGTTGAAGATGTTTCTGCCATAACAAACTCTCTGATCTGTTTCTTTCTTATTGATTCTGTGTCATGAAATTATTTTCTCATCCTATCATCTATAAAGAACTGGGCTTGTTCTTGTTGTTTTTTCTTGGGTCTCTGAATTTTGAGGTGATCGATGACCTTTTTCTGTTTTTGTTCTTTTGTTTTTGGTCTTTGTTGTGCGTGCCTGTTTCTAAATTAGTGGTCGCTGTATCATTGGATAGGATAGGTTGGTAGGTGGGAGCGTGATGGAGTGAGCAATAGATAACAAGTTGTTTGGTGAGCTTAGCCTTTAGCTTTACTTAGGCACAAAAGTCACAAGGGAAGAGAGATAGATGGGTGAAAGGGATGAGGAGGTAGATAGATCATAGATATATCATGGATTATTCATGCATTAATTGTACAAAGTAAAAATTCCTGACAAGAAAATATGTTCACACAACTTTGTAACACAATTTTTGTAAAGTGGTAAAGAAAAAGCAAAAAAGTCTAGAAACACACGATTAATTTGTTTTTTTTTTTTTTTTTTTAAAAGGAAAGTAAATAGAACAACACACCCAGGGAATGTGGACAAAAGTATAATATCATTCACATGAATCAGCCAATGCAAAAAATTTCATCTATTTAAGTAATAAGAACTTACTTTTTAATATATATTTCAAAACATCTCACATCAAATTATCTATTTTACACTACAATATATTAAAATATTAAATTTTCTTAATTTTTTTTATAAATTGATTCTCTTTTTTTGCACACAATAACCGTTATCTACTCTTTTCTTTCAGGCTCGGTATACGTAAAGTAAGAATAAAAAACTATATGAAAATTGGATAGTGTTAGTGTAAATTTGCAATTATACATTTTTATCTTAACTGATGTAAGTAATTTTGGGGGTTGAATATGTAAAATTGATACATTTTTCTATTTTACATTAATTGGTGCAAATGCTCTTATGTAGTGCAATCATATATTAACAAAATTAGTGCGTAACCTCGTGCATATGCATGAGTACGATTAAAAACAATCACAATTATATGGTTCAAATTATACATTTTTTTAGAAGAAATTCAAATTATATATGGTATTAATTTACACATTTTTTAAAACCATACATCTTAAAATATGTAATGGTTTCTCATTAATTATATATATGATTTAGAATTTAACTGAATTTAGACTCTTCAGTTTTTACATCCAATAATTCACTTGCCACAAAAAAGTTAAAATTAGATGGACACATGATGCAAAATTGGTTTTCAATTGAAATCCAATAAGAATCTAGTTAAATTTGGATTTTTTGATTTTTACACTCAATAATTCATTTAGCACACAAATTAAAGATTAGATAGAACACGTGGCATGAAATTAAGAATACAAATGAAATCTAATTGAATTTTTTATGAGTTTTGGCTTTTAATATATACTAGTGTGTAGCCCCATGCATATGCACGGGTACAATTAAAAATAATCATAATTATATGGTTCAAAATTATATATATATATATATATATATATATATATATATATTTAGAATTTAATTGGTTTTAGACTCTTCGGTTTTTTCATCTAATAATTCACTTGTCACAAAAATTAAAAACTTAGATGGACATGTGGCAAAAAATTGGACTCCAATTGAAATAATGTAATTGGATTTGGACTTTTTGATTTTTACACTCAATATTTCATTTGACATAAAAATAAAAATGAAATAGAACACGTGATACAAAATTGAGAATCTAATTAAAATATAATTGAATTTTCTCTTAACTTTAGCTATTAATATGTGTGTGTGTGTGCGCGCTCGTGCACGCATGTGTATGTGAGTGAAAGTTGTGTCAAAATATAGGCAAGAGTGTGTTTTTATAGAAAGAATCGAGAAAAAAGTAATAGTTTAGTGTTAAAATTGATAATAATAATATTTTTTTTTTAAAGTTTCAACCTATGGTATTTTTTTTATAATAGTTTTTTATTATTAGGCTAAGATACTAATTTATTTTTGATATAAATAGGAATTAAATCTCAATCTCTTATTTAATTATTAAAAATTTTACCAGTTGAATTAATTGAGACTTGACCTACTTGATAATAATCAATTACTCTTGTTACATGCATAAATTAGACTGCGACAAAAGGGTAGTTGTGTTAGGTGACTATTTTTTGACTTTCTTTGTGGCTCATTTTTGGACACGTTATAGGGATGAAGTGGGCAAACCATATCTCTTTCCTCTTCCTCTTTCTCTCTCATCCCTTTACTTCACAACTTCTTTTCTTTAAAAAAAAATTATTATACTTGGGTAGCATTTATTTTGTTCATATAATGAAATTAAGTATATTAAAGTCATGAGTTTCAATTAGCTCATTTGGTAAAAATTGTAATGATTAAATAACTTAAATTTAATTTTTGCCAATATGAAAAAGTGATATCGTAAGTAAAAATTATATAATTTTTTTTTTTTAAGAGTGCACCAAAGTCCAGGCCATCAAACACCGAAATACATGCCAATAATTGATATAAATGATTTTGAGGATCATGATTGATATACGTGATATTGATAGATACAACACAGGCAGAAGGTTAAATATATAAACTATAAAACAAAAAGTCGTACTACTAACTGATTCCTTAAGTTCATAAAAAAAAAAAAAAAAAAAAAAAAAAAAAAAAAATTTCTACCAAAAAAAAAAAAAAACCTGATTCCTTATCAAAACAACGGTACTATTGTTTCCTTGTCGCCTGTCATCAGGATGAAAAGAATGAATGTAACTTTTGTGCAGGAAACATGAATATCTGTGCATAAAAACGTTTATTGCAACAACTTTTTCACAAATCACAAATTATTACCTTCGTAATTATGAAATTTATGGCCTTATTACCCTTGATTGTACTGTCAATGTTGAAATATGATACGAAAAGATCATCAATTGGTTTAGCATCAACTTTTATATTTGAGTTTTCGGATGCCCCATTTATTACATTTCAATTTCCTTTTATTAAAAGGAAAATTACACTGCTTTCAATCATCACGGTGTTAAACATCTAATATTTCTAAAAGTAAATTGAAATAACAAAGCTAGTCATGTGTTACAGCATTAGCTTTCAAGGTAGTCTTAGTCTATAGCAGATAGGGCATGTATCTACATGGCTCATGAGTGATCATCTATTTTTTCTTTTATTAAGAGGGAAAGTTTTGACTTTCAGTCTATAGTATCTCATTTTGATAATTATTTTTTATTATTAGACTAATATATTAATTGATTTTTTATATAGATAGGAATAAAATTTTAAATATCTTATTATAGAATAAAAGACTTTATCAATTGGAATAACCAAAATCCATATAAATGATATTTCTTTCTTTCTTACTTTTTTTTTTTGTTTTTTTTGGAGAGTATTTTACCTTCAAGAAAACTCTAATGATAGTATCTGGAAATTCCAATGTAGACTGATTCTGCCTTAATAGATTGTAGTAAATTAAAAAGTATATCCATTTAAAACTCCATCTACCTCGACGATCCCATATAATCTGCCAGCTGCAAGTTTTCCTATTTTCTATACTAACCCTTGCCTTTTTCACATAGAAAATTTCCCTTGCACAAGCTATTTAGATGACAAACTTTCGTGTAGGACTTCTCAAGTAAACCGTGTACTAGGCCTAACGTGTCAAGGCCACTTTTAATTTGCATGAACAGCCCACTTTTATTGCGCCAATAAGACTTTGACATTTGACATTTTGACTCTTTTTATGCTAAGTCCCAATTTATTTTTTCTTTCGTCCAGTTGCTTTTTTTTTTTTTTTTTTTTTCACTTGTACACACGCAACTAAAAAAATGTATTACATTTTTGTTTTATTTAATAGGTACATAATTATAAATTTATACTAATTTCACTTTTTCATCCTCTTATTTTTCTTATCAACAAAACAAATAAGTTTTTCATCTCTTCACTTTTTCATCCTTTCAATCAAACACAAATGGGAGAAAACTAATTTCTTGAATTTTGTTTTTGAAAAATGTGTTTTTCCTTTCAACTAACCAAACGCGTTTTTAATTTTGAAAACATAATTTTTTTTTTCTTTTTCCCATAAAAACAAGAAAACAAAAATAGAAAACGAAAATAGTTACCAAACATGACCCAAGTCTCTTTAATTTTCTCACTTTTCTATCTCCTCCCAATTTTCCATCCTCTTACTTTTTAACTCCTTCAAATAAATGGACCCTTAAAGATTAAGGCTTCGTTTGGTTAGAGGTAAAATAGGAAGGATAGAAAAAAAAAAAAAAAAAAAGGTGAGAGAGGTGTTTGGTTGGGAGGGGGAGTGAAAGGAAACTTTGGTGAGGCTAGATGTTTTCTCCTTTGGCCCACCAAAATCCTATCTCTTCAATTTGGAGAGAAAATTTGGAGGACTTTATTTCAACTCAATCAATTACATTTTTGCCCTCTTTTTGTAACGTTGAACATGAAAATCTCAGGTAACCGTAACTATTGGCATTTGACTTTGCTTCAGCCAATTTAATAATATTTTCTTGTTTTTTGGTTCATGTTGTTCATCACTTTTTTCTTTTCATGTTTTTTTTTTTTAATTTCTTTTTCTTCTTCTTGTTTTCGCCCAACCTTTTGTCTTTTTCATCTTTTTATTTTTCTATTTTTTCTATTCATTGTCCGTTCACTTCATTGTTATGGTTTTTTATATTTTGCGATGCACATCTCACTTTTTGTCTTCTTCTATCTTTGTTTTTCTCAATTTCTTCCATAGTTACCTTCTCGTTCTTTTTTTTTTTTTTTTTTTCTTTTTTTTTTTATCACCAGTTTTGGATTTGACTTCTGCCTTTTAAAATAATAACTTAAAAAAAAAGTGAAGTGTCCATTAATTTTTTAAATAAATAAGTGTATAAAAATAGTATCGTCTTTTGTTTTATTTAATAGGAACATAATTACAAATTTATATCAACTTCATCTATATATATATATATATATATATATATATATATATGTTTGTGCACAATTTGTACCTGGTCCAATCACTAGATGGACCCAGGCCCAAAGAGTCTAATACAATGAAATTTGTAGAGTATGAGTTTGAAATCTAAGTTAGGGATATTGGAGAGTTGATAAACAGACTAGAATGTCGCAATTTATGCAAATAATAGATGAATATAACAAAAAACTTTACTCGGACGTAAGCCGAGGACCACTTGTATTGCCTTTCTCTCTTTAAGCAAAAGATTACAATTGGTCTTCAAGTTTTTATCCCTCCCCCCTTTTCATGCCTCTCCTGTCCTCTTATATCCATCTTCTTCTTTTCTTTCTCTCCCATGTGTAGCACATATTTTCCTCATAGATACTTGTCCCATCCACCACCTTCTTAAAATCTTCAAATAATAGCTAGAAGGTTGAATATTACTGTTCAGAGGTCATTTCTCCATTAATGCGGCCAGGGAGGTAGATGCAGGGCCTTTAATGCGGTGGTAGTAGCTTTTTTTCTCAGATATTTCTCACACATTCCTCCTTCTAACGAGTGTTTGGATCACGCCTTTACCCAACAAATCTTCCAGAATTCTGTCTCTAAATCCTTTAGCACATCCCATGGCCTTTATTGGGCCCGTCCGAGGAGATACTCCTCCTCGGACAACTTCTCTGCCCCTTGTAGCGCAAACTGGCCTATGAATCTTGAAAACTCTGATTGAACAGACTTATACCAACAAACTAGCCCAAGGCCCAAATGTGCATTTAAGCAATTTTGCCCCCCACAATAGCCCCTAAAAACTTCATTTTTCCCCTCATCCGAGAAGAGAAATGGAGTTTTGAACCAACAGCGCACCCTTCACACACTCTGCATACTGCCACACGTGTAGGGGTCCTTTCGTTCCTTTAAAATCGTCCCTAATGCTTCGAAACCCGGAACACTCGCATTAATGACTGCAAGTTACGTCTTGTTCCCCACGTTCAACGGTGAGATACGCATCCAACGATCCGGGTTCACTCTAAAAATTTGGGCGAGATAATTATGATTTGAGGCCGCCTACCACACGACAAAACGCCTAGGAAACCGAAGCTCCATCCATCCTTTTAGAAATCAATCAAGTCTAAGAGTTACTCACTCTCTTTCCTCTCAAGAAGCTCGTGAAGAATTGCCTTACTATTTCTCGTAAGTTCTCAACTTCCTTTACTCATTTCTCCTCGGCTTCTGTCCTTGGCCACTAACTAGACCCCTCCCCTTCTCTAAACTTTCATTCTCACTCCCACCAAATAGGTAGATTTAAGTGTTTAGTAGATACTGACGCTGGTATGGAGGGTTTTCGGGCCAAATATCATATTCTCTAAGAGATATTGCCTAGTAGAAGCCATGGGTAATGCTAGAAGAGAGGGAGAAGTTATCATCCCCATCATCGCATTCCTAAAAGGTGGGATGACCCTTCCCATAAGAAACGTAACCAGAGAATACCTACGTAACCATATGTTATGTCCAGATCAATGCACACCAAATCTGTTTAGAGTCTTAGGTTGGGTCGACGCTTTAAATAAACAAATGGGTCTGAACCTCACATGACATGACGTCGTTTACATGTACGAGTGCCATAAACTTAAAGGCATAAGATATTACCTTAAATCCAGATCTAGCATTGTTAGGCTCATATCCTGTCTTCCCAAATCCAACAAAGGCATGAAAGACGACTATCTTATTGCCTCGAAAAACTGGTCTGACGGTCCTCACTACCCAGTTGAATGGGAAGACCCAGGTGTGACTCTATAGGATTTAGATTCCCTAACCTGTGACTTAGTCCCATTAACTTTACTGTTTTTGGTTACATTGTGTATTACTACACCTTTCTTTGATATTCATTGTTGATCTAATCATGCTCGTCTCCTCGGATGTTTTTCACAGATAAACAACACGTACGGCCGCGCCTAAGTCTTTGTAGCATCGCTGACCTGAATTGCGTTCTTCGATGCGAAGGGTTTGTTAGCGAAGACCTACAAGTGAGAGCAGCCCACCTAATATTAGGATACGATCCTTTATCAAACGATTTCCAAGAGAATGATAACGCGATCACTGCAGGAGACCAATGACATAAAAGGATAGATAGTTCACGACGAGGCTTCCTTTCTGACCACGAACTCCCAGACGACCCCTCCATCATATTGTATTCTCGCCCCATCACTGCAGTTCCTCTCTTAGCACATTCCCAAATGACAGCCATCCGAGAAGAACCGTCATATTCACAACGATCGCTTGACAACGAAATTGAATAGTTTCGCCTTGAAGAAGCTGAGAGACCTCGAGAGGACCAACTCGTCATCCTCTTGGACGAAGAGCACGTGCCTGCAGAAACTTCTGGCATAAAGGGTTTAATAATAGCACAACCCGACTCTAGCTCCGAGGAAGACGACATGTCTACTCTTAGGAAGCTAATGTCTAAGAGGGGCACAAAAGCCTCTAAAAAGGGCGCGGTTGAGTCACAGACCCCTCCCCCTCTACCACCACCCCCTCCTCCCTCTGATCCTAAGATTCCTATTCTGGAGCCTAAGAATAAGAGGAAAAACGAAGCTGAGGAAGCAGATATGGAGAGGCAGAAGAAACTAAAGCAGTAACAACAACAGCAGAAGGTAGGCAAAGGTAAGGGACGTGCCTCTTCAGTAGAGAGTGGAGAAAGCCGTGACCTGGCCGAGGTACACCGCGCGCAGGCTAACTGGTCTCCGGCGCTGAGGCTAGATGGGGCTCCCATTTCCTGCCAGTCCAGCATTAAGGCATTCCAGCAAGGATGCTTATCACCTGGCCAACATATTGGAGCAACCTCTTCTTCTACCAAAGGACATGGAAGCCCTAAACAACATGAGTCAGCCACATCTCTTCCTCTCCCTGAAAAGGGACTTGGCTTTGGTGAGTGTCCTCCATCATCCCCATATTACTGCTGTCAACATACTCTAGTATATAGTCGTTCGTACATACTTTAATCTTTGCTTCGATATAGTACTCTTGTTTGACACTTCTATGTAGACCATACAAGAAGTTTTTGCTACAGAAAAGTGGGTGGAGGATTCTAGAAAGAAGGCTACGGCTGAATTCGAAGTTAGAATGGAGACCGAGAAGGCGTTAGGCCAAGCTCTAATGGAGAATGAGAATCTGACCAAGCAATTGGCAGATGAAAAAAGGGGGAGAAACGGTGCCAAGGCTAGCCTTAAGACGACTAGAACTCAAGTGGAGGGGCAGCGCAAACTCTTGCGCCAAAAGGATGAGGACCTGTCCAAAGCTCAGCAAGAAAATTCTTATTTAAAGCAGAAGCTTGCTTAAGCGAATGAGGAGGTTCGTGCCCTCAAGGAAAGCATGGAGGCTGTCAAGAAGGTTGCCTACAATGAAGGGGTGGAGGCAACTGAAGATCGACTGATAGAGGAGTTGGCTGAGCTATGTAGGGAACATTGCCAACAAGTATGGGCAGAAGCTCTGAATATGGTAGGAATTCCTACCACCTCTGAATTGAGGAAGCTCGAGAACATTTGGATCCTTCGGGACATTCAAGTGATCAAGGAACTTCCTCCTGCCACATTTTCCCTTGAGATAGCGCCTACTACACAGTCGTCCATGATTCAAGAACCCACCCCAATTCCTAAGGAACCTACTTGTTCCTATAAAGAGAAGGAGCAGGATGGGGAAGCCGAGAAGCTTCCGGGCACGGACACCGAGCCCAACATTCCCCCACAAGCGGCGAAGGATAAAGGAAAACAAATCCAAACCTCTTTCGAGGTGGAGCTCAAACAAACAGAGGAGGACAACAAAGCAAAAGGGGGTGCTAGCACGTCCAAGCAAGACCCCTCCACCAAAGCTTGAGGCCTAGACCAGTTAAGACCCCTTTTCCATATGTAATGAGTTTTTTGTATCAAAACTTTTACTTTAACCTTCTTATTTCTGAATTTTATTTCCGATGTATTTCTTGACAGAATCAACGAGCAATTTGAAAGGTTGTTTTTTCAATTGATTTCCAATTTCCGATAGTAACATGCCAATTTCGTTTATCTTATTGTAAATTACATGCATAGATGATAATATCTAAAATTCGACAACACATAATCTAAAACTTAACTCGACACTTAGTTTAAAACATAAAGCAAAGTGTTAAACTTACCATGGTTTATCAATACGTCATTTCGCATTGAGGCATGTAACAATAGGACTTGATTTTTATTTGATGCTTAGCATAATGAGCCGAAATGTTAATTTTTCCAAAGTGAAAGGTCCGAGGACCCAACGTAACTAAGGTTCTGTTTAACATTCAATAAGATACCAATTTCCATAAGATACGTGGTCCGAAGACCAAACATTACCAAGTTTCTGTTTGATACTTACAATAAATAGATCGAAATGTTAATTTTTTCAAAGTAGAAGGTCTGAGAACCCGACATAATTAAGGTTCTATTTAACATTCAATAAGATACCAATTTCCACAAGGTACGTGGTCCGAGGACCAAATATGACCAAGTTTCTATTTGATACTTACAATAAATAGATCGAAATGTTAATTTTCTCAGAGTAGAAGGTCCGAGGACCCGACATAACTAAGGTTTTGTTTAACATTCAATAAGATACCAATTTTCACAAGGTACGTGGTCCGAGGACCAAATATGACCAAGTTTCTATTTGATACTTGCAATAAATAGATTGAAATGTTAATTTTTTCAGAGTAGAAGGTCTGAGGACCCGACATAACTAAGGTTTTATTTAACATTTATTAAGATACCAATTTCTACAAGGTACGTGGTCCGAGGACCAAATATGACCAAGTTTCTGTTTGATACTTACAATAAATAGATCGAAATGCTGATTTTCCTAGAGTAGAAGGTCCGAGGACCCAACATAACTAAGGTTTTGTTTAACATTCAATAAGATACCAATTTTCACAAGGTACGTGGTCCGAGGACCAAATATGACCAAGTTTCTATTTGATACTTACAATAAATAGATCGAAATGTTAATTTTTCCAAAGTAGAAGGTCCGAGGATCTGACATAACTAAGGTTCTGTTTAACATTCAATAAGATACCAATTTTCACAAGGTACGTGATCTGAGGACCAAACATGACCAAGTTTCTATTTGATACTTACAATAAATAGATCGAAATAACGAATAAAAAATGTTACATATGATAATTGAGAAACAAAAAGTGCTTTTCATTAATAGTTACATAACGTTACATAATGTTACATAACAGATCAAAAAGTACTTTTCATTAATAGTAATACCTTTGGAGGTTATTTACATTCTAATGGCGTTGTACAATTTTTTCATCTAGATTGGCTAAACGATATGACCCTTGCTACAGAAATAATTCGGTATGGTCCTTCCCAAGTTGGTGCTAACTTTCCCCACGCTGAATTCTTAGAAGTACCCATTACTTTCTTTAAGACCAAATCCCCAAGCGCTAGTGGCCTTAGTTTCACATGAGCATCATATCCTCGTTTGAGCTTCTGCTGATAATAAGCCAGTTAGACCATGGCAGCCTCTTGCCGTTTCTCAACCAGATCCAGGCTTTTCTCCAGAAGGCCATCGTTATTTTTCGAGCTGAAAGAACTCGTCCTTAATGTGGAAACCCAGATTCCAAAGGTATCACTGCCTCAGCCCCGTAAATCATGGAGAAGGGTGTTTCTCCAGTGAATCTTCATGGCGTAGTCTGATATGTCCACAAAACATGTGACAATTCCTCTATCCATCTACCCTTTGCGTCATTGAGCCTCTTCTTAAGTCCATTGACTATAACTTTGTTAACGGCCTCGGCCTGACCATTTCCTTGAGGATAAGCTAGAGTGGAGTATCTATTTGTGATGCCCAAGTCACTACAATATTTCCTGAAAGCTTTACTATCAAATTGCATGCCATTATCTAAAATAAGTGTGTGAGGTACCCTGAATCTAGTGAATATGTTCTTCCAGATAAATTTCTTGGTGTCCACATCCCTAAAATTTGATAAAGGCTCAGCTTCAACCCACTTGGTAAAGTAATCAGTCCCTACGAGTAGCCATCTTTTGTTTCCCACGGCCCTCGGACAAGGCCCAACTATATCCGGTCCCCATTGAGTGAATGGCCAAGGACTAGACAAAGGATTAAGGACACCACCAAACTGATGAATATTGGGAGCAAACCTCTGGAATTGGTCACATTTCCTTGCGTAGTCCTGAGCTTCTCTCTGCATAGTAGGCCACCAATATCCCTAAATCAGAGCTCTATAGGCTAAGGATCTCCCCCCAGTGTGACTTCTACAAATTCCCTCGTGCAATTCTTCCAAAAGTGCCTCCGTCGCTTCAGGGTGTACACATAACAGGTATGATCTGAAAAAAGAGCGTTTATATAGCTTCTGATCCTCAAACAACCAGAATCGAGGTGCCTTTCAACGAATTTTATCTGCTGACTTCTCCTCAGGCAAAACATCGATTTTTAGAAAAGAAACTACGGGGTCCATCCAGCTAGGTCTAAACCTTATCAGATGAATACGGATGACACTTGCGGTGGTTAAAGTCGGTTTGAGCAAGTCTTTGATGAGGATAATCCTAGGCAGACATTGAGCCAAGGACATCGCCAAAGTGGCCAATGAGTCTGCATGTGTGTTTCCATTTCTAGAAACATGCGAAAGGATGAAAGAATCAAACTTGGATTGTAAACATTTGACCTTAGTCAGGTATTCTTGCATTCTCAGATCCCTATCCTCTATAGTTCCCAGCACTTGGCCCATGACTAATTGAGAATCCGAGGACATATAACTGACTTTCCCCCCATTCTCTGGACCATATCCATGCCGGCTAAGACAGCTTCGTACTCAGCCTCGTTATTAGTGGCCGGGAACGCTAATCTCAAGGATTTCTCAAAGGTAATTCCCTCAGGGGATACCAAAACAAGTCCAACTCCTAATCCTCTCTGATTTGCTACCCTATCAACATACACTTTCCAAATTGGAGGCCCTTTGCATGTGATCATGCCAACTGATTTTTCATCCATGTGCAATTCCTTTGTAGTTTCTTCTAACGATGGTTCGACGAACTCTGCCACCAAATCAACGAGGACCTGGCCCTTCACAGAGGTGCACGGCATATATTTGATATCGAAGGCTCTCAGAATAGTTCCCCACTTGGCTACCCTCCCCGAGTAGTCAACACATCGCAATATTGACTTGAGAGGAAGTTGAGTCAAAACCACGACGGTGTGGGATTGAAAGCAGTGAGGAAGCTTTCGTGTAGCATGGATTACGGCCAAAATTGCCTTCTCCAAAGGCAAATAATGCACCTCAGCTTCATTCAAAGATTTGCTAACATAATAAACCGGTCTTTGTATTCCACCGTCGTCCCTTATCAAAACCAAGCTGACTGCATGGATAGCTACAGCTAGGTATGCAAACAGGATCTCATCGACCTCCGGCCGAGACATGATGGGTGGCCAGGAAAGATAGTCCTTAAGTTACTGAAAAGCTAAAGCACACTCCTCGGACCATTGGAATCATTTCCACTTATTTAACAATTGGAAAAAGGTCTACACCTATCAGTGGACCGAGAGATAAACCTACTGAGAGCAGCAGTCATCCCGGTCAATTTCTGAACTTCCTTGGGATTCCGAGGTGGTTGCAAGCCCTGAATGGCTTTGGCCTGTGCCAGATTTACCTCTATTCCTTTATGAGTCACCATGTAGCCTAGGAACTTTCTAGAGCCCACCTCAAAAGAGCACTTAGAGGCGTTAAGATGTACCTTATACTTTCTA
Source organism: Castanea mollissima (assembly GCA_014183005.1). Classification (NCBI taxonomy): domain Eukaryota; kingdom Viridiplantae; phylum Streptophyta; class Magnoliopsida; order Fagales; family Fagaceae; genus Castanea; species Castanea mollissima. Next base: position 13,862,806 of record JACAVU010000008.1, read on the forward strand.
AGTGTTTGAAAGGTGTCGTCCAAATCTTTCACATGCATAGGTACTATCTTACTCTGCACTACCATATCATCCACATATAACTTAATAGTCTTCCCAAGCTGCAACTCGAACATCCTGGTCATCATCCTTTGGTAAGTAGCCCTTGCATTTTTCAGACAGAATGACATCAATATATAGTGATAATTCCCCGTAGGAGTAATGAAGGCAGTCTTCTCCTAATCACCTAACGCCAAAGGTATTTGGTGATAACCTTGAAAGGCATCTAAAAAACTCATCCGAGGATGTCCAACTGTAGCATCCACTAGCTAATCGATGCGAGGCATCGGGAACGAGTCTTTTGGGCAGGCTTTGTTCAGGTCTGTGAAGTCCACACATATTCTCCACTTTCAGCTCTTCTTTTTTACTACGACAATGTGCGCCAACCATTCTGGGTAGAAAACTTCTTTAATAGCCCCAGCCTTTTTGAGCTTGAGGACCTCTTCCTTGACGGCCTCGGCATGTTCTTTCGAAGAACGCCGAGGTGGTTGCCTCTTGGGAATAACGGCAGAATTGATGTTCAAATGATGGCAAATGAAACCTGGGTCAACCCCCGGAGCCTCGTAGGGATCCCATGCAAAAACATCGATATTATTTTCAAAAACATCACTAATTCCATTGTCTTTTGATGTGGTAGCCGTATCCCAACTTGAAAGAACCTTTTGGGGTCATCATTTATGAGAAATCTTTCCAACTCTTCACACATGGCCTCCTCTGCTGTCACCGCAACGGGCGCATCTAGAGTTGTTAATTGCTATAAGTCTTCCACAGCCGAGGTCGAGGATTTTGATTCGGCTTAATGCAGCACTACGGCCGATATGCATTGGCTTAGTACTAATTGGTTCCCAAAAATTTCTTCAATCAATCCACTCGAGGAAAATTTCACTTTAACATGCAAAGTCGAGGAGACATCACCCAAAGCATGCAGCCAAGGCCTTGCGACAATGGCCGTGTATGGAGAATATGCGTCAACCACAATGAAATCTACATCAACTGTTTCTAGGCCCGACTGTACGGGCAAACGAATTTGTCCCTTTGGTATGACAGCCTTCCCTTCAAAGCTTATCAACAGCGAATCATAGGGAGTGAGATCCTCCGGCTCTAACTTAAGCCCCCTGAATAAGTCGGGGTACATAATATTTGCACCACTACCTTGATCAACCAACACTCTCCTGACGTCATAATTCCTTATCCTCAATGTGACCACCAGGGCATCGTCATGTGGTTGAATGGTCCCAACCTTATCCTCATCAGAGAATCCCAAACTAGGAGTACTCCCTTTGATTCTCTTCGGCCTTGAACCAGACTCCTCAGCCTGAGAATGTGACACTGCCGTCATTCTTGTAGGACAGGAACTAGTTCTGCCAAGTGCAGCGAAGATGATATTAATCGTTTCTAAGGGCGGCCGAGATAGGTTGTTCTTCTGATTATTTGAACCCAAACAATTTCCTTGTCCATTGGGCTAATACAGGTGTTGCTTCAATTTTTCCTCACTAACAAGCTACTCTAAATGGTTCCAAAGTGTCCAACAATTCTTGGTAGTATGACCTATATCCTGATGATACTGGCAAAAAAGGTTCTGATTCCATTTCCCAGGGTCCCCCACCATCTTACTAGGCCACTTGAAATAGGGTTCCTTGCGGACTTTCTCCAGCAATTGGTGCACCGATTCTCGAAATACAGTATTAACTACCCTAGGACCCTCTAGAGGAAGGATTGGACGGAGGTGAGCCTGCCTTCGTGTGACACGGCGTAGCTTTTTCTTAAGGTTGCCAATCTCCCTCTGTATGGCCTTGGCATTATCCTTATGGGTGGCCCTACTTCCACCACGCGAATGGCTTGCATCAGGGTGTATTGTATGCACACTTCCCTTTCGATCCCTTCGATGCTCAAGACGCTCAAAATGATCTTCGCGCTGAGACCCCTAAGACTCTGCATGATGCGAACCTAAGCCTGCCATGATGTTCCAATTCCTTCAACACTAGATTCCCACAGACGGCGCCAATTGTACGTGCACAATTTGTACCCGGTCCAATCACTAGATGGACCTAGGTCCAAAGAGTCTTATACAATGAAATTTGTAGAGTATGGATTTGAAATCTAGGTTGGGGGATATTAGAGAGTTGATAAACAGGCTAGAATGCCGCAATCTATGCAAATAATAGATGAATAAAACAAAAAACTTTCCTCGGACGTAAGCCAAGGACCACGTGTATTGCCTTTCTCTCTTTAAGCAAAATGTTACAATTGATCTTTAAGTTTTTTGTCCCCCCCCCCCCCCCTCTTCATACCTCTCATGTCCTCTTATATCCATCTTCTTCTTTTCTTTCTCTCCCACGTGTAGCACAGATTTTCCTCATAGATACTTGTTCCATCCACCACCTTCTTGAAGTCTTCAAATAATAGCTGGAAGGCTGAATATTACTGTTCAGAGGTCATCTCTCCATTAATGCGGCCAGGGAGGTAGATGCAGGACCTTTAATGCGATGGTAGCAGCTTTTTTCCTTAGATATTTCTCGCACGTTCCTCCTTCTAACGAGTGCTTGGATCATGCCTTTACCCAACAGATCTTCTAGAATTCTGTCTCTAAATCATTTAGCACGTCCCATGGCCTTTACTCAGCCCGTCCGAGGAGATACTCCTTCTCGGACAACTCCTCTGCCCCTTGTAGCGCGAACTGGCTTGTGAGCCTTGAAGACTCTGATTGAACAAACTTATACTAACAAACTAGGCCCAAGGCCCAAATGTGCATTTAAGCAATTTTGCCCCCCATAATAGATAAAACCGAAGCATCTGAAGTTCTCACAATTTTCCACATCAACATTATTTTATTTTTCTTTTTATTTTACGTTTTATATTTTACGTTTTACTTAAACTTCTTTCTTTTTCCCCTATTCAACAAAATCCGAATTATGCTTTGGAGCTCCATAATTTTACACCTCATATTAATTTTTAAAATTATTTAATTTCCTGAGTAAAAACCATACGATTGACCTTTGAAAACCCGACTACATGATTTCATGACTTTGTTTCTGAAAACCCTAAACTGAAAACCTGAGACCCACACGGTCACAAGCATAAAACCTGGATACTTGGCCGCCCTTGCAAATTGAACCTTACTCGCAAGCCAGTGAAGCCACAGCTCACAGCCCCTACCATATAATTTTGTTAATAGGCTATCTGAACTACCCAAGTAGCGACCATAGCTTTTGTATGTTTCTTGCCCATAATGTTGCTCCCAATAAAAGGCCATTTTACTATCTGGTGCTGAGTCACTAACACAACTATATAAGCATTAGCTCAACAACACTGATCACCCAGAGTGAGTGTGAAGGTAAGTAATCCATGATATTGCCAATAACAGTGAAAGCTTGGTTGATTTCACCTTCTTGACCCAATTTTATGTTGTCTATTCCCTGGTAATACTTATATATGTAAAAAAAAAAGAGTCTATTCTGGTAATGATATGTTTAAGTAGCTTTTTACATACTAATTGATGCAAAAAGAGAAAAAAAGAGAGGTTAGCTTTTATATACTGTAGTCTGTAGTGTGCCTTCAAATATACATTCAGTAATTGTGTTGTTTTGGTTCAAAGTCACCATAAAGGAGGTGGAATTTTACATTAAATTTGATCTAGAGATGAAGGAGAGTGGGAGAACCATGATTTTCAAAGTTCAAGTAGTTAGCTTGCCAAATATTGTGTCAAGGGAGATAGACCCTTTTTACATTCTTGAGTATTAATTAATAATAATTTCAAAGTCCAAGTACTCATATCAAATGAACTCAGTCATTTAGTTTACAAGTTAAGTCTACAATTTGGAGTTGAATTTCATATTTGACTTTACATAGTGTAGGTTATTTATGTTACTATAAAAACTTGCAATGAACGATTAGTAGTCATGTTAAACTTTGTCCATAATAAATTTTCAAACTATTACAATAGAAAACATTGTCAATAGCAAAAACAAATTAATATAAATATTTTTTTTAAATTGTATTTAATAGTTTTCCCGTGCATCGCACGGGTTAGTGACTAGTTTTTCATAATTTCCCATCTCTCCACTTTTCCATCCTTCCAATTAAACACATAAAAGAAAACTAAATCTTTTCTATCCTCTCACTTTTCTATTCCCTCTTCATTTTCTATCCTCCCACTTTTCCATCCCTCCAACCAAATGTACCCTAAAGCCAAAAAAGAAAGAAAAAGATTCACTTTGTTCAGCAAAAAATGAGTAAATGACAGTAGCATAAATCAGTAGTGTTGGTAAGCTACAGGTAGTTTAGTCTATGTTTGTAACAGTAGCTAAAGTGTGCTACTCACGTGGCTATAAGTGTATAGCTTTAATATCATGGTTAAATTAGTTTGATAGTTGATTAAGCTAGTTAATTCCCTCTCTTCTCTAACTAACTCAGTTTGTTCAACATATAAACAGTTTTATGTAAGAGATAAAGTGATAAACAATTACAGTTTTTACTCTCAATTAGTTTTTTTTTAATAAGATTTAAGAATCATTTTTGGCATCTTTATTGGAAGTTCATTACACATATTTTATAAACTAAAATGCATTTAGCAATTCTTTGAAAGTATTGGGCATTTTTTTGATTTATGTAAAATAAATTTTCCTTTAGAATGCATTTTGCATTTCTCTTTTTCTCAGTTTTAGCTAATAGACTTAAGAAAATTTTGTCAAGTATTATTACAAAACACCAGAGGGCTTTTACAAAAAGCAGACTTATTTGTAATAATATTTTAATTGCTTTTGAGACTTTACATAGCTTGCAGAGACACAAGGGGAAAGATGATTATATGGCTATAAAACTTGACATGAGCAAAACTTATGATAGGGTGGAGTGGTCCTATCTCGAAGCTATTATGAGAAGAATGGGTTTTAGGGATCAATGGATTAAGCTCATGATGCTGTGTGTCAGAATGGTCTCCTATTCAATCCTGGCTAATGGAGAACCTAAGGGTATGATCCATCCAACCTGTGGCATTTGACAAGGAAATCCTCTCTCTCCTTTCCTCTTTTTGCTTTAATTGTACAGAGGGCCTATATGGTCTTATTTCTCAAGAAGTGGCTTTGGGAAATTTGAAAGGTTTTTCTCTTTGTAGAAATAGCCCTAAATTAACTCACCTATTTTTTGTAGACGATAGTCTTCTTTTTTTGCAGAGCCAAGCAACAGGAATGTTAGAAAGTACTTGATATCTTGGAAACCTATGGTAGCAATTTTGGATAGCAAATAAACAAAAGCAAGACAACTATATTCTTCAGTAAGCTACAACAGAAAATACAAGACAGAGTATTAAAACAGCTTTGGGTGTTCCTGAGATCAGACAGTATGAGAAATACCTAAGCTTGCCATCTTTCACGAGGAAAAAAAAGCGAGCTTTAATTACATTAAAGAATGTATATGGAGGAAGCTTTAGGGATGGGAAGAAAAGCTTTTGTCTCAGGCAGGGAGGGAGGTCTTAGTTAAGGTGGTGATGCGAGTCATTCCAACCTACACCATAAGATATTTCAAGTTATCTCTAGGCCTGTGTTTTGAAATTGAATGTTTGTTTAGGAAATTCTGGTGGGCATAACGGGGTGATCAAAGGAAAATTCACTGGGTGAAGTGAGAGACTTTATGGTAGCCCAAATTTGAGGGAGGTATGGGGTTTAAAGATCTTAGCCTTTTCAATGATGCACTTTTGACAAAACAAGTTCGGCTTTTACACAATAAACAATCATTATGTTATCATATTTTCAAAGCAAGATTCTTTCCGAATTTTTCGATTATGGAAGCTACAAATTCTCCGTTTCTTATGCTTGGAGAATCATTTTAAAGGGCGAGATGTTCTTATGAGGGGTGCTTGATGGAGGATAGAGAATGGAACAACAGTAAGTATTGGAAGGATGTCTGGCTTCCTTCGATGGAACAACCCAGAATACAATCCCCCCGTGGTGGATTCTTATTCTGAAGCTATTGTAAGTGTTCAATTCCTTCCTTATTCTACTAACTGGAATTTAGAACTCTTGCACCATTTGTTTTCTAAGCAGGAGATAGAGTTGATCACAAGTTTGCCACTTGGTAGAGGTTCCTCTGAGGATAAGCTCATTTGACCCCATGTATCCTCAGGTATTTATTCTATCAAATTAGAATACAACTTTCTCTCAAAGGGAAACATTTCTTCTACCCTAGGTAGCTTTTGGACACCTTAACTTCAAGGGCTTTGGAAACAAATTTAGACTTGTAAAGTTCCAAACAAGGTTAGGAATTTTCTTTGGAGAGCATGTAAAAATGCTTTGATAATCAAAACAAACTTAGTAAGGCGTAATGTTTTAGTTGAGGATGTTTGTGATCATTGTAAGCAACTTCTTGAAGACACACTTCATGCCGTTTGGTACTGCCCAGAAATAGCTACAGTATGGGATCTAGCCTCAACCTGGAATTTTTGCCACTCAACAGACTTCTCTAGCTTCACTGACCTGGTCCAATATCATAGAAGAAAATAAGAATTTACAAGATTTTACTATGCTCATTTGGGCACTATGGTTTCGTTGAAATAGACTTTGAACTGAAGATAAACCTTTTCCAATTGGTGATGTTCAACCTATGGCAAATCAGATTCTTACATACTTCTTGAGAGCCAACTTAGTCAATTCAGGTTCGAACCCCACTGTCTAGAGAAGCTGAGTACATTGGTCTAAACCAATTCCTCCTTCGGTTAAGATCAATTTTAATGGCGTTGTAGACACTTGATTTTGCACCCATGATTTAATCAATGAAGATGACTAGAGTGACCATTCATATACCCAAAATTTAGAGTTGCATTACATACATTAATTCATTTATTACATATCATAAAAATGATCTTGAGATTCTAATGGTCACGACGGTATGTCTGATTCCCAAATCGGACCATTGGATTGAAAGATATCACGAGATCAAGTTTTCATGGTTTTCATGCATTGTATGGAATGAAGCCGATCACGTGTGATTAATTGAAATTAATTTTAATTGGTTAATGATTAAAATTAATTAAATGAATTTTCGTGATTGGTTAAGAATTTTTCTTAAAGTGAGATTTGTTGCATGGGATTAAAACAAATAAGATCATAATATTTAAAGACTGTAGATAATTAGGCTTTTGGGATAATATTCAAAATAATCAATATTATATATATATATATAACCGAAGCCTTTGACCTCTCCACAATTTTCCACATTAGCATTACTTAAATAAATATTATAATTAATTAATAAATATTATATTACGATTTTACAGCCGACTAAGGATGGGTTTGGATTGGGCTGAAATGTAGTGCGTTTGCATTTCAACCCCCCCCCCCTTTTTTTTTTTGCTGGATGCGCACCTGTCACTATTCATTGGCCATGAACAGTGATTTTAGGCGTGAATAGTGTCTTTCATACATTAAAAAATTATTTTGCTACAATGTTTTTCAATTTTTAGTTTCAGTTTTCAGCTGTAACCAAATGGACCCTGAATTCTTTGAAAAAAAAAAAAAAAAAATTTATACCCGACTCCTTCTCTTCTCCCTGGCTCCATCTCCACTCCACTTTCCAATCTTACCAATTTAGCCAATCTCTCGCAACCTCTTATTTTATCTCTGACTTATAATCCTACGTTTAGGAAGAGAAGAACAAAACCCTAAGAGTTTCTTAGAGAGCAACGTTATTTCAAGGCTGAAGGTAATAAAAATTTCATCGTGATTTGATGGCAGGGTTGTTGCACATGATTATGGCCCAATGGAGTGAGCCAAGCTTCTTAGAGAGCAACGTTATTCCAAGGCTTTTGTGTGTGTTAGCTTTTGTTGGGTATGAAAGGAGTCTAGGCAGAATTTTATTTTTTATTTTTGATGGGTTTTCCAAGCTCTTGCTTAATGGAGTTTATAAAAATTGTGTTTTTTTTTTTTTCTTCTCAAAAGGCAAACACAAAAGATTAGAGAGCTTCCCAAATCCCCTACCATCAACCTTCAATTCCTTTGTAAGATTCCAATTTCTTATTAATTTTTCCACTCCTACTTTGGTTTTGATTTTCGGTTTTTGAATTTCTTAATTAGTTTTTTTTATGACTATCCAATTCTTGATTCTGGAGTGTAAGAAGAACAAAATCCCATCTATTCATAGAAAAAGACAAAAGAAGAAGGAGAAGAAGAAGATGATAAAATCCAAGTTGTTCATATTGGAGGACCACCTTATTTGATTTTGAAGATGAAATCCACTTTATGTTTTCTTCATTCTATAACATATAATTGTTAATATATATTTTAGCTATATAGTGTTATTTACAAATTCAATTTATTTTATTGTATTAAAATAAATCAAGATTAAATTTTATATGTTCATCAAAGAAATTAAATCATATATCATACTTAACACTTTTTCCGTGCATCGCACGGATTAACGACCAGTTATTTTAAAAGTCCTCATTATCACTTTGGAATAAGGTTATCATGAAAATAACTTTAAAATTCGTCCAAATACAGTTTTAGAGTTGGAAAACACTTAAAAAACGTGCTAATCAAGTAGCAGATTTCATATTCACATTCCAAGGTACTTTTGGCATAGTAGAACTCAAAATTTGGACTAGACTATTTCTGGCAAAATTGTAGAGAATCAAATTTCCCTTCCGCTATAAAACAATATTATCAAAACACTGAAACTGGTTCTGATCTGAAAAATCAGTTTACTCATTCAAATCTCCTTTTTTTTTTTTTTTTAAGGATTTTCCCCATACGTTTTTTTGCTTATTTTTTAAGCATTCCAACCTCTATAAATAGGGGATATGCCTCTCAAAATTCAGCACACTTTTCACGTTCTCTAACTTCCCTCTTTCTGACTCTTCTATTCATTTATTTTCTCTCTTAAGTTAAAGATGTTCTGGAGGCTCTGACCTTAGGAATTTCTTTTCTGTAAGCAAAATATTTTAGGTTTCAAAGAGAATTGAATAAAATTCTTTGATCCCTAAAATATTCTTTCACTAAGAAGAGCACGTCCGTGCAAGAGGTTTTTTTTTTTTTTCTTTTCCATTTTCTATGTTTTTTTTTCTATTAATTCTACTTGATGATGCATGAATAGCTTTAGGATGTTCTTATTTTTAATTTATGTAGATGCCATGTGTTGTTAAAATTTTCTTTAAAACATGTTCTTAATTTTGTTGTTGTTATTATTCCTCTTTTAAGTCTCAAAAATCTGCTAATTAACAAAGTTTTTTTTTACAACTCAAAATTGATCTGTATTTTAAATATAGATCTGATTTTTTTACAACTCAAAAACATATTTGTATTTTCATTAAACACAAATCTGAATTTTTTTACACATCAAAATAGATCTCCATTACAGATTTGAATTTTTTCACCCATCAAAATTGATCTGTATTTTTATTAAATATACAGATCTAAATTTTTTCACCCATCAAAACTGATATGTATTTTCATTAAATACAGATTTAAATTTTTTACACCCATCAAAACTAATGTGTATTTTCATTAAATATAGATCTGATTTTTCCAAGAAAAATTTTCGTTGTCACAAAATAGCGGATTTTTGAAATTTAAAAAAGGAAGTCAAAAGTTGAGATTTTTTTTTTAATTTTTTCTGTATGATGCATGTAACAAAGATTTATTTCATGAGTGTAGTTCCTCTTCTAAATTTATTTATTTATTTTGTTCATAAAAATAGATTTGATTTTTCTTCTTCTCTACAAATCTAGATTTTCTTATTCATAAAACAGATCTGAATTTTTTTACTTTTTAAAACTGATTTGTATTTTCATTAAGTACAGATCTGAATTTTCTTTACACCTCAAAACTAATATGTATTTTCATTAAATACAAATATGATTCTTTTATAACACCAAAATTGATATGTATTTTCATTAAATACAAATTTGATTTTTCCAAGAAAAATTTTCTTTGTCACAAAAATAGCAGATTTTGAGATTTAAAAGAGGAAGTCAATAGTTGAGATGTTTTTTTTGATAATATAGATTTATTTCATGACTGTGGTCATCATCTAAAAAAGTCTTTTTCTCATCTTATTCATAAAAAACACATCTGATTTTTTTCTTTTTTACAAATCTAGATTTTTTTTACTTACAAAAAGGATCTGATTTTTTTTTTTTACATATAAACCAAAAACCATTTTTTACTTTACTTCAAATTAGTTCTGACATTTTTTAGCAAAAAACCTTGTTCTTTTCACTTAACAAAAATAAATCTAATTTTCTTTACAAAATTAATTATTTTTACATATACAAAAATAGATCTGGTTCCTTTTTAATGAATCAAATCAAATTTTTTTATTTACAAGGACAGATTTGAATTATTTTCTAAAAGAAGAGGACTGTAGACACTTAATTTTGCGCCCATGATTTAATCAAGGAGAATGACTTGAATGACTATCCATGTACCTCAAAAATGATGATTGCATTACATGCATCAATTTGTCTTTGCATTACGTGCATTAATTCATGCATTACATACCATAAAATGATCTTTAGACTCTAACGGTCGCAATGGTGTTTTAGGTTTCCAAATCGGGCCATCGAATCGAAATATATCACATGATTAAGTCTGCATGGTCAACATGCAGGGTGTTTAGGTAAAGTCGACCACACATGATTAGTTTAAATTAATTCTGATTGGTTGAACAATTAAAATTAATTAAATAATTTTGTGATTGGTTGATAATTAGTGTTTAAAATAGGGATGCATGCATGGGAATAAAAGGGATGATTGGATAACAATGAAATTGTGGATATTATGAACTTTATCAAGATTTGTTTTAAGGGATTTATACACAAGAAAATTATTCTTTAAAAGCCCGAATTATCTAGAAATGAGATAAGAAAAAATCATGGATGGAGGATGAAAACACGTTTAGATACAAGGATTAGGAAAAAAACGCTAGAAAATGAGTCCAAATGGCACATGAACACGAAAGCGCGTTCGGTCTCCAACAGCCAATTTGGCATTTTTGGAGTGCCGAACAGCACTTTGAAAGTGCTGAATTACACTTGGTTGGGCTTTGGCCCAACGATCTTTGGGTGACCATAAGGCACACCCTTTTCGACCTCTTCGCAAAAGGATGCATTTGGATTCAAACCCTAATCGTCCATACCTATTTTTTAGAGTCCTCTGACCTCTATAAATAGAGACTGAACCTCATAATTCAACACATTTTTTCTATGCTCTGAGAGGCATACGTTTTAGGCTCTCAAATCACCCATCTTTTCTGATCCATTCTCTAAGTGTTGCTACCTAAATTAGGGTTTTTAGGTTTCAAAGAGAATTGAACAAATTTCTTTGAACCCTAAAACATCATTTCAAGAAGAAAGTGTGCTCGTGTAAGAGGTTGATTTCTAACCCTTTTTGTTTTATGTTTCTCTAATCATGATGATGCATGCTTTCTTGTTTCTAAATATTCATGCTCTGATTTGTTAATTTAGATTATCAAAACATGTTCTTGATTATTTTATTGTCACTATAATCTGTTTCTTAACTTTAAAGATTTGCATGTACTTAACTCTTTTTCTTTAAAATAAATTGGATCTACATCTTCTTAGATGTAGATCTGAATTTTTCTTCAAAACAAAATGGATCTACATCTTCCTTAGATGTAAATCTGAATTTTTTTCTTATAATAAAAATGGATTTTGTATCTTTTTAGATACAGATTTGAGGAAAAAAATGCATATAGATTTTTGAAATAAAGAAAGAGATTATGAATTGTTTTTTGTTGTTTGTTTTGTTTGAATCATATAGCATGAAATAATTTTATGAATGAGATCCTCTGCATAAAAAAAAATCTTTTTCAAGTATTAAAAAAAAAGCAGATCTGATTTTTCTGTTATAAAAACCATTTCTTATATCATCATCAAAACATATTTGATCTTTTACAAAACTCAAAATCATTTTTTTATATCTCTTTAAAAACAGATCTAAATTTTTTCTTAAAAAATCATTCTTTTTACACATACAAAAACAGATCTGAATTTTCTCTTCAAAAATCATTCTTTTACACATACAAAACAGATCTGATTTTTTTTATAAATCAAAATCAATTTTTTTTTAATCATTAAAACAGATCTGAATTTTTAAAACAAAAGAGGATACATTCATATATGGTTTTGTGTTGTTTTGTTTATTTCACATGTTCAACATATCATTCATGATATGCCTAAAATGGTACATTGGTCAACAGTGTCTAGAAGACCAAACTCTGTATGGGCGGAATGGGTGCCTAACACCTTCCCATTTTGTAACCTAGCCTCCGGATTTAGATTTTTGGTTAAGCAAATCTAGTCTTGTCTTTATCTATTTTGGGTAACCATGTATATTTGGTAGTTTTTAACTTGGACCCAAAGCCATGTAAAGTTCAAATTTTCAAAGTTGTATTTTTTTTTATTCAATCAATGAAACAAAGCAATTCAGTCATGTGTTTGTATATTGGTTTTTCTTATTTTTTGTACAAAAAATAAGTGGCGACTCCACACCACTTACCCAAAATGAGAGGTGCCCTAAAAGGTACCCGAATCTCTTTTTTAAGGGACGCTTTTTTTTTTTTTAGATCTCTCATAGTGGCGACTCTGCTAGGGATGTTGAGGGCTAAGCTTCATATTAGACTTAAATGACCAAATATGTACCATTATTTTGCATGGTCTTACATGATATAGTTGTTTGTTTGTTTATTTATGTTTGATGGGATATTGTATGATATTTTGGTATATGGAATTTGTTGTTTGTATTGTTTGTTAAAATCTTTCCCTAACTGTCATTGTGTGTGCCATTCAAACAATATGTATGCACCCATTTTCAACAATTTTGTGGTGGTAGTAACCATGGATCACCGGTCTTCATTAGATTCGGGTACCTAGTGGTGAACTCATCAACTCAGCCCAAAGTTATTGAATCATTTCTTGTTGATTGTAAAGGACAAACCATGTCGTTCAGACCAACACAATGTTCATTACATTACAAGTTGGGAGGTGTAACATCCTAGCTATGGGAAACAATGAAACAACGAAACAACAAACTCACCTTACAACGTAATGACTTAGAACCTATCCTAGGTCGGTCCCTAAAAATTGCATTGCATGTTGTATGTGTTTGTTTTGGTTGATTGATGGATATGGATAGGGTCTTAGGTTTGATTAACCCAACCAAGCCTGTCATTAGAGAATTTGGTCAAGATCTGCAGGAAGGCTACAAGGAGAACCTAAGTCTGACACTCAAGCCAGTAGCTCCAATTCCAAGCTTGTCGCTCCCATCACCATACTGAAGCCGTCAAGCATAGAAGAAACTCCACTGCTGCAACATCATAACCCCATCTTTGACCTTCAAGATAGTTCAAGCCACCAAAAATTTAAAGCTCCCCACAATATGGCAGAAAAGGAGAACACCTAAATATAGAGGAACCCATGAACACCAAAGAGCTACTTAACACTATGGTAGCTAGTCAGATTCAACTGAGGGAAGACGTGAATTGTATGATGCAACAGTTCCAGAATTTGAAGAGTAGTTAAGAGGAAGACAAGATTGATCATGATCCACCAACCGTAGAAAGTGAGAAAAAGATCAACGAGAGGATGAATAAAATGGATGAGATGATTAGAAGAGCCAGTAAGATGGAGAACCTTATGGACTACAATTCTTTCTCACTGTTCCCCAATGTAAGGTTACCACCCAAGTTCAAGATGTCAGCCTTGGACAAGTTTGATGGGACTGGCTGCCCAAAGTCCCATCTGAAGATTTATATAAGGGCTATGCATCCCTTAGGTGCAACCGAGGAAGTACTTGCTCAAATGTTCTTAACAGGCCAAGAATGTATTGACCCCTTGTGATAGATTAACCAATTAATTATCCAAGTTAAGTAATTAATCCAATTAACATGCAAAATGCGTGGCAGCAAAAATAAATCACCAAATAACTAAATACAATGAAAATTAAATTTGACACGGGTGATTTGTTTACGAATGGGGAAAACTTTCGAGGCAAAAATCTCGCTGGGTGATTTTGAGGTCACCATTTCTGAGAATCCACTATTATTAAAACAAACGGTTACAAGTAAAGGAATCCCAGTACCTCATACTAACCTATAGTGACAATCTCTTCTTCTATTACACGACTCCCAGTACGTGACTAACCAATAAATGCGCGGATCCCAGTATGTGACTTTATCACCAACTTGAGAAGGATGTTGGCTGCAAAGTTCTTCAGTTCATCATACAATGAAGATCATGAAGTTGCTTGGTCACAATACCCTACGATATACAAACACAACAGCTTCTTCAAGATGAACTAGGGCAAATTAGGTTTTCAGTCACACTTTTCTTCACACTTGTACAATTGTGCTTTTGTGAAACTGTGCTCTGTGTGACGGCCCTTAAAATAATCCTTATATATGTTTAGGGTTGTAAGAAAAGAAAGTTTAAACATACATTCACGAATTGGATGAAAATCAAAATTGAAAATCTATTTTTCATAAACCTCAATAGATACTCTATCTATCGAGTAGCTGTGGAGTCTCGGGCTGAAGCAGCTTCTTAAATCTCGTAGATACTAGCTGTCGAGTTTTAATGAACAACACTTCTTCACTTGATTCTTGGATAGACTTGCATGGCCTTAACACTTGAGCTTGAAACCTTGTTTCTTAAAGCACTAAACACGTCTTAGATCTACCCAATTACAAGTAAAATGCGTTTTGTCCAAGGATTAGCCAATTACATAAAACTTTGACATATATTCCTAACACGAATCACATATGTCCTAATAGTTCCAAATCACACTGACCAGAGCCGCTCGTAGGCGGTTCCTCAACATGGATGATGCAAGAGCAAGAAGTTAGGAAGACATCTGCCGAGAGTTCCACAAGCAATACAAGTACAATACGGAAGTCGACATCACAAGAAGAAACCTTGAGACTACCAAGCAAGACTGAAAGAATCCTTCTCTGCTTTCATAACTAAGTGGAGAGCCAAAGCCGCACAGCTGATGAGTAGGCCTAGTGAGGAAGAACAGTTAGCCACGGTTGTAAATAATTTGTTACTTGTGTATCATAAATATTTGTTTGTACAGTATTTTCCCAATTTTAAAGCTTTAATTGCTGTCAGAACCCAAATTGAGGATGCAGTAAACAATGGAACTATAAAGATTGACGACCTTCCAAGGTTTAGAAAGAATATAGGATCTAATTCCAAGGTTGTAGAAATTTCTAATATTCATAAAAATGATCCATATCAATTGATTGCACCCATGGCACCTGTGCAAGTACCACAAGGGCCTAGGCATAAAAGAGAAATTCATGAGTTGTACATGCCCATGAGCCAAGTGTTTGATAAGCTAAAAGAAAAAGGGTTACTAAAGCCCTTAGACCCAAGACCAATTCCAAACCCTTTCCCTCAAGGTTTGATGTAAATAAAAGATGTGCCTACCACCAAGTCTCTGGTCATGATACTGACCATTGTTTCACCCTTCGTCATGCAATTCAATACTTAATATACAACAAAGTGATTGCGACGCCTACAAGGCCTAGCATCACTAACAATCCCTTGCCCAATCACAATTTTGGGAAAGGACCAAGGATTAATTGCTTAATGACCGAAGAAGAGAATAAGGAAGACCCATCCAACCTGATCTATGACCTACCCAAATGCTCCATGATGATATGGGAAGAATTAATGGATAGAACCTCTACTACCACCCCAGGATATGACATATGGAATGAAATACCAGAACCCAAAAACAACCAAACATCTACAAGTGAGGGGAGACACTTCAAACCCCAAGGAAACCACCAAACATCCACAAGTGGAGGGAGACATTTCAAACCCCAAGAAAACAACCAAACACCCATAAGTGGGGGGAGACATTTCAAACTCCCACATTTAAAGACTGATAACCCAGTGAAAGCTTTGAACAGATCTACCTAACAAACACCTACCGAAGAAGATGAAGTCCTAAGCAATTACAGAAGACACAAGCCAACATATCCTTATAGGGGTTTACTCATGGCCTCATACAAACACCGACAAAACCTAGTAGACATGCTTAACCAAATCCAAGTTCCTACAACCCCAACTTCCCAGGATCTAGATGCTATGATTGGGTCCATAAACAGGGAACTCATTATCTCTTATTCTGACAAGGATTTGACCAAGAAGGGGAAGCACCACAACGACCTTTTGCATATCATTGTAGATTCCATAAGAAAGAGGATACCGATGGTTTTGATAGATGATGGAAGTGCTTTGAATGTGTGTCCTTTGAAGACTGCAAGCCGCCTAGGCTTCAGCATTGAAGATTTTGTGCCTACTGATTAACATGTAAGGGCAAACGACAATAGTAGAAGAGAAGTCTTAGGAACCATAACACTAGAGCTTGCCATAGGACCGATGGTCAAGAAGGTGGATTTTCAAGTCCTTAACATAGCCTTATGCTTCAACATGCTCCTTGGGTGACCTTGGATTCATGACACAGAGGCCGTACCTTCTTCCCTATATCAAAAGGTTTGGTTTCTACATGAAGGAGCTATTATGACCATCTATAGGGACACTTTGACTGTGCCTAAACCTATTTACGGTATTGATTATGAGAAAGAGCCATTGACCTTGGATGGCTTCATGATTGAAGACCCATTTTTGAAAAGAGAAAGGAGAAGTTGAGAAGATCCCAGTGGACTTTACTCGTTATCGTAACAACAATGTGGTATCAATGATGAGAAGAATGAACTACCTTCTGGGGATGAATTTGGGGAAAATTGTGAAGAAGCCAACTGTTTAGGATTCGACAATCCCTATTGCCACACCACCTTTTGGGCTAGGCTACAAGCCCACTGATAATGATTTGCTAAAGATGGAAGTAAGAAAGATGACCCGAGCCAAAGTTAAAGCAAAAGTACTCCTTTGTCCTCTAGAACCTCTAAAGCCCTACACTTCTACATTGAATGAGAAGTTTGTAAAAGCTGTAGAAAGTCAACGTTATTTGGGATTCCCCGAATGGAGATTTGATCCTATGACATGAACAATAGTGTTTGGATTCGAGATGCTACTTGATTGCTACAAAAAGGTTCCAAAATTGAAGAAAGAAGACACAACATGGGTTCCTACTGATTGGGCCAATTACATGGATCTTGATGCCATGACTACTCTTCTTGGAGATCCTATTTGTAACATCAAAGATGAAGAGTATTTGGAGGCTAGTTAGCATGCATTGAAGAACCCGTATGAACTAAGAGCCCATAACGAAAATGGGGAAGGGGGAGCAGGCCCTAGTGATGATGAAAATGAAAGCGATGACAAGAGTGATAGAAGTAGTGACAATAGCAGCAATGATAGTGGACATGATGATGGTCACAACAACATCGATAGTGATGACAACAGTAGTTAAGCTGATAATATTTAAAGACTGTAGATAATTAGGCCTTTGGGATGATTATATTCAAAATAATTATTTTAAAAGTCCTAATTATCACTTTGGAATGAGGTTTATCATAAAAATAACTTTGAAATTAGTCCAAATATAGTTTTAGAGTTGGAATTGATAATGTAGATTTATTTCATGAGTGTAGTCTTCCTCTAAAAAAGTCTTTATCTCATCTTATTCATAAAAAAACACTGATTTTTTTTTTCTTTTTTACAAATCTAGATTTTTTTTTTTTTTTTTTACTTACAAAATGGATCTGATTTTTTTTACATATAAACCAAAAACCATTTTTACTTTACTTCAAAATAGGTCTGATATTTTTTAGCAAAAAACCTTGTTCTTTTCACTTAACAAAAACATATATGATTTTCTTTACTAAACTTTTTTTTTTTTTTTACATATACAAAAATAGATCTGGTTCCTTTTTAATGAATCAAATCAAATTTTTTATTTACAAAACCAAATCTGAATTTTTTTCTAAAAGAAGAGGACACTCATAAAATGGATTTAAGTGAGTTAGTTTAGGGTCAAGTTTGTCATGTATGCAACATATCATTCATATAATGCATAAAGAGTATATTGGTCACGAGAGTCTAGAAGACCAAACCCTCTCTGCGTAGAATGGGTGCCTAACACCTTTCCATTCCGTAACCTAGCTTCTGAACTTAGTTTCTTTTGGATAGGTAGACCTATGCTTTGTCTTTATTTTCACTTTTGGGTAGATTGTAACTAGGACTCAAAACCATGTAATATTCAATCTATCGAGTTTGTATTTATTTTTATACAATTAATGACAATGAAATAGTTTGGTCATGTAAAGTTGTATTTAATTTTTTCTTATTTTTTTTGTGTAGAAAATAAGTAGCAACTCTACACCACTTATCCAAAAAGAGACGTGCTTTGAAAAAGCACCCAAATATCTTTTTTGAGAGCACCGAAATTTCCTCAGTCTTTCACAGGCGTTGTGTTCCAAGATCTCGGCAAAGCAGGTGTTGGTGTCATGGTTTGTGATACACATGAGATGGTTTTGGCTTCAATGTTCGAACAGATTCTTCTTCCCAATTCTGTGACAGAGGTGGAAGCCATTATTGTTGTGAAAGCTGTAAACTTTGCTTAAGAACTCTGCTTCTCTTTGATTGTCTTTTAGGGCAATTTCGAGATAGTCATCAAAGCTCTTTGTAGTGAAGATGAGTCTTTTTTCTCTTATGGTCACTTTATTTTTAGGCTAAACTTTATATGGCTTCCTTTAATTTTAGTTTTTTTTTTTTATAAATTTATTTGTAAGTAAGGTAATTGTGTTGCTCATGACCTTACAATACATGTTAGCGGTCGTTGTGTAAATAAAAAATGTTCTTCCACGTATCAACTCTATTCTCTTAGCTGAATTTGGTTAATTTGTTTTATTTGAAAGTATCTTTTTCTCAACAAAAAAAAAAAAAAAAAAAAAAAATAGAAGAAGAAGAAGAAGAAGGTGAGAATTCCCAAAACAGAAAGTTATGACTTTAGCTAACATGTGTGGGTGGGGCCTAATTTTTGCACATGACTGAGATTCAACGTCTCTTTCTCGTAATGTTTCTTCACTTTTCCAACCTTAGTTTGTTTCTTCTCATACATTCAGATTCTCTTTGATCTAAAGCAACCACATAGGTCTTCGTTATTCTTTCTTAATGACAACAGTGACAATTGTACTGGCAACGAAAACAACGGTAGCAACATCATTGTAATGGCCAAGAATTTATTGCAAAGTCACCAATCAAGTCTCTACCACCCGTTCCCATTAAAAAAAATTAAATTAAAAATCTTTACCATCTACTTATGCAGCCATCATTAATATTGCTAAGAAAAGAATTCGGGCACCTGAGATTAACGAGCTATTATAATTATTTAAAAAAATGTAAATTAAGACTATAACTTCACTCAATATTTTTTTATTAGATATAAATTTTGATAAATTTATAATTTCTCTTGTAAAATTTCAAACAAATCAAAGATCAATACTAATGTCATCAATCAAATATTAAAATTTATAATCTAAAATTATACATAAAGAAAATTTATGGATCTTGTGAGGTGCCGAGGACCCAAAGACCCGAGGACCCGAAGAAGGGAAGCTCGAGATATAGTAAGCAAGGGAGAATAAAGGAATAAAGAAATATACCCGAGGATACCCGAGGATGAGGTGGCATGGGTGTTGATGACATAGGGAACATATTGCGAATAGCTGAACGTGGCTGGATAACTTTGAGTGTTGCATTAAATGTCTGGCACCAACCTTTCTGGCCGCATTAATTAGGAAGTACCGACTTTGCCCATTGCATTAATGTAGACGTGACCTGAACAGTACGGAACACAAAGTTAGGGCTTTGCTCCATTACCGACGGACAGGTGTCGGGGGAAGAAGCTGAATAGATGGCAAGGTGTAGGGATGAGATGATAAGAGCCAAGGATATAAATAGGAAAAGAAAGACACAGAAAGGGGACTTTTTGTTGTTGGATCCTCTCTACAAATATATTGTATTCGGATCTTTAATCAAGGAATAAATGGTGAAAGTCTAGGTTGGTTTGCGATTTTTGGTCCTTACAATTGGCGCCGTCTGTGGGAACAACAACGTGATACATTCTGTTTAGAAATATATGGCTGAGGCACATCCAGAAAGGGAGGAATCAGTGAGTTCACGAAGCAGGGACGTAACCGTAAGTCTCCAGCGAGGAATGGGGAAGGGACATACCTCAGGGGTGGCGGAAGCGCATTATAGCGGTCAGGGGGCTGAACAACGATCACCAACTGAGGGGCAGATGTCTCGCGATGATGTATTGTAACAAATGCAATCTAAGATAGCTTACTTACGCAAGTGCTTGGATAGTAGGAAACGGGGACGGAAGAGTTATGCTTGTTCTTCCAGTGACAGTTCTGAAGCAAACCTTGGAGGAAATGAGCCCCCAGTATTTGAACCTCCGCGCAGTGTGACCCATGTCAGCGCGTCTTCGGGTGTTAGGACGAAGAAGCAAAGGGAGATGGAGATGCCAGGTAATGATGGGATATATCATGATGATGGAGGTGATGCAATGGGTAAAGCCCTGAGGCAAATTGCAAAATCCCCTTTTGTGACCAGAATAAATAAGGCAAAGCTACCTCGTAGGTTTTCTCAACCCATTTTTACTATGTACAATGAGAGGACTGACCCTGTAGAACACGTCAGTCATTTTAATCAAAAGATGGCCGTCTACTCGAATAATGAGGCACTAATGTGCAGAGTTTTTCCCTTCAGTTTGGGGCCCGTAGCCATGAGGTGGTTTGATGCTCTGGCAGAAGGATCTCTGAAGTCTTTTGAGGAGTTGACTAAGGCATTTGGGGCAAGGTTCATAACTTGTAGTAGGATTCCAAAACCCTTGGATGCTCTACTGTCTATGTCTATGAGGGAAGGCGAAACACTCAAAACCTACTCTGACCGATATTGGGAAATTTATAATGAAATTGATGGAGATGTGGAAAATGTGGCCGTGAGAACCTTCAAGGTGGGGCTTCCCACGGAGCATGGGTTAAGGAAATCCTTGACAATGAAGGCCGCGGTAGATATGCGTTAGCTCATGGACCGGATAGATAAGTATAAACAGGTGGAAGAAGACCAGATGCAAAGCAAAGGAAAAATGAAAGTGTATCCAGAGAGGAAAGATCTTCAGGGAGGGGGGTTCCAAGGTAGCTGGCCTAAACGAGACTTTTCAAGCCATCCAATGACTGCCGAAACTCCTCTGGTTAATTCATTATTCAAGGAACCCGTGCATCACATATTGGAGAAAATTCGGCATGAACCATATTTTAGGCCACCCAACAAAATGAGTGGAGATGCATCCATGAGGAATCAAAACCTCCATTGCCATTATCATCAGGACAAGGGACACACCACGAAGGATTGCCGGACACTGCGCAATCACTTGAATCAATTGGTTAAAGCTGGGAAGATCAATCACTTATTGGCTAAACCGGACGGGAAAGGGGGACAACAAGGCACTCGAAAATATTGGGGTCATGCTCCTCAACCATCTCTAGGCACTATTAACGTCATTCTGGCACAGCCGAGAGGAGAGTTCGGGAAACCTTCTCGGATCATGACCGTTCAAAATGGTTTTGGAAATGAAGTCATGGAGGAAGGTAATCAAGTAGTTAAAAGAGTGAGGTTCTCGGCGACCCCAGTATTGGGATTTTCTGATAAAGATAAGGAGGGCACGTATCAACCCCACGATGACACATTGGTGGTAACGATTTGTATCGGGGGATATGATGTGAGACGAGTCTTGGTGGATGATGGAAGTGGTGCAGAAATCATGTATCCTGATCTATTTAATGGTTTAAAGTTGAGAGAAGAAGATTTGGAAAAATACGATTCCTCGTTGGTAGGCTTTGATGGAAAACAAGTAATTCCACGGGGAATGATTAAGTTACCTGTGCAGGTGGAGGGTTTCGAAATACAGGTTAACTTCATAGTTGTTATGGCATATTCACCGTACACAGCCATCTTGGCCAGGCCTTAGCTCCATGCAATGGAGGCAGTTTCATCTACTTTGCACGTAATGGTGAAATATCCTATACGAGAAAATGTGGGAGTACTACATGGTAGCCAGTTGGTAGTCAGGCAATGTCTGACGTCTGCCACTATCCAAACAGGTCAAGGTTCATTAGCAAGGGAGATTCTGGAAACATCATAGCAATTAAAGGAAATTGCTCGGGAAGTCGGTGAAGTTGAGGATGGAGGTTCTGCCGAGGAGATAGACAAAGTATTTATAGGGGAAGATAAAGAGAAATATTTTCAAGTGTGATCAAAGTTACCGATACCGGAAAGGGAGGAGCTGGTTCAATTCTTATAGGATAATATTGATGTTTTTCCATGGACGACCTATGACGTCCCGGGAATTGATCCAGAAGTCATTTGCCACCATTTGAATGTTAATCCCCATGCTAGGCCACGAAAGTAGCCCCCTCGGCATGCGTCTCAAGAGCATGCGGAGGCAGTTAAGGAGGAGGTTAGCAAGCTAAAGCAAGCTGGGGCAATCAAGGAGAGTTTTTATCTTGAGTGGCTGGCCAACACTGTAGTGGTAAAAAAGAAGAATGGAAAATGGAGAGTTTGTATTGACTTTACAGATCTGAACAAGGCATGTCCTAAGGACTCATTCCCTATACCCAGAATTGATCAATTGGTGGATGCAACTGTTGGGCATCCCCGAATGAGTTTCTTGGATGCATTCCAAGGTTATCATTAGATCCCTTTGTCACTAAATGATCAGGAGTAGACTGCCTTTCGTGCCCCTAATGGCAATTACCATTACCAAGTGATGCCTTTTGGTCTTAAGAATGCATGATCCATTTACCAACGGATGGTGACCAGAATGTTCGATTCGCAATTGGGGCGTAATATGGAAGCTTATATCAATGATATGGTGATTAAAAGTAAAAAGACGGGAGACCATTTGAAGGATTTACATGAAACCTTCTCAGTATTAAGAAAGTATAAGTTACGCTTGAATGCATCAAAGTGCTCTTCTGGAGTGGGCTGAGGAAAGTTTCTAGGGTATATGATAACTCATCGGGGAATTGAAGTTAATCCCGACCAAATCAAGGCCATCTCAAGCTTGCATCCTCCTCGGAATCCCAAGGAAGTGCATAAGCTAGCTGGTATGGTTGCAGCTTTGAATAGGTTCATATCCCGGTCCGCAGACAGGTGCCGACCCTTTTATCGTCTTTTGCACAAGTGGAAAGATTTCCAATGGACTAATGAGTGTAACTTGGCTTTTGAGGATTTAAAACAATACTTGACTAACCCCCCGATATTATCAAGGCCAGAAAAGGAAGAAGTGTTGTATACTTATCTAGCCGTTACAAATCACACTGTAAGTCTTGTCTTAATACGGAATGATGATGGGGTTCAAAAACCAATATATTATGTTAGCAAGTTCTTACAGGAAACAGAACAGCGATACCTACCTTTAGAAAAAGCTCTTCTAGCCGTGGTACACGCAACGAAGAAATTGGCCCATTACTTTCAGGCTCACAAAGTAGTGGTACTCACCCAATTGCCCTTACAGGCTATTATAAGGAAATCGGATTACATGGGTCGTGTGGCCAAGTGGGGAACCAAGCTTGGAGCCTATGATGTCAAATATATGCCTCGGATAGCTATCAAAGGGCAAATCCTTGCCAATTTTGTGGCTGAGTTCACAGAAGGTCAAATTAACCAAGAGGATACCATGGTGACAGTGATGACTATCGGGAAGGGAAACGTCACTCTTTGGGAAGTCTATACGGATGGGGCGTCAAATCAAAAGGGAGTCGGGGTTGGAGTTGTGTTAATTACTCCCAAAAATTTAGTTATCAAAAATTCATTGAGGCTGGGATTTTCAGCCACTAATAATGAGGCCGAGTATGAAGCTCTCTTGGTGGGCGCCCAAATGGTTAAACACCTGGGAGGGAAGATAGTGAAGTTGTATTGCGATTCTAAACTAGTGGTAGGGCAAGTTAATGGAGAGTTTGAGGCAAGAGATGAAAGAATGAAGAGTTATCTTGAACGAGTCAAAGGGGTGTTAAGTTTATTTGAAAGTTTCCAAGTACAATAGGTCCCAAGAGGGCAGAACGTTCATGCCGATTCGTTAGCGATGTTAGCCACATCACTGGGCTCGAAATTACCACGAATGGTCATGGTGGAGGATTTATTGACCTCTAGCCTTACAAGCATCTCGGCAGCAAGGGTTCATAACATTCGTGTGGGCCCAAGCTGAATGGACCCAATCATAACTTTCTTGCAGCACAGAGTACTACCTGAAGATGGAACAATGGCCGAGAAGATATGAAGAAGCGCTCCCTGTTACTGGTTGTCAGAGGAGCGAAAGCTCTATAGATGCTCCTACGCGGGGCCGTATTTGCTCTGCATACATCCTGAGGCTGTGGAACCCTTGTTGGAAGAATTACATGAAGGAGTATGTGGGAGCCACACCGGAGGAAGATCATTAGCTCACAGAGCCATGACCCAAGGGTATTGGTGGCCGAACATGCAGAAGACCTCCCAAGAGTATGCCAAGAAGTGTGATCAATGTCAAAGGTATGCGCCAAACATTCATCAACCAGGGGGTGTTTTAAATCCATTGACCAGTCCATGGCCCTTTGCTAAGTGGGGCTTAGATATCGTCGGACCTTTTCCTCGGGCAATTGGTAATAAGAGATGGCTCATTGTCGGCACGGACTATTTCACGAAGTGGGTAGAAGCCGAACCGTTAGCTAATATCAGGGATGTGGACGCAAAGAAATTCATTTGGAAGAATATCATAACTCGCTTTGGAGTCCCTCACACCTTGATTTCTGATAACGGGCTTTAATTTGATAGCAAGGCTTTCCGCCAGTACTGTACAGGGATGGGAATAAGGAATGGATATTCAACACCGGCCTATCCCCAAGGAAATGGTCAGGCCGAAGCAACAAATAAGGTTATCTTGATTGGATTAAAGAAGTGTTTGGATGATGCTAAAGGATGCTGGGTAGAAGAATTGCCTCATGTATTATGGGCCTATCGCACTAAGCCTCGAAGATCGACAGACGAGACACCCTTTTCAATGACATATGGTATGGAAGCTGTAATACCCTTAGAATCGAGTTTTCCCACCATGAAATCCGACCAGTATGACGATATAAGTAATCGTGACAGAATGCATGATTGTTTGAATACCATTGAGGAAAGAAGAGAGGTAGCCAGTGTGAAGATGGGAAGCTATCAACAGAAACTCAAACAAACATATGACAAGAGAGTTAGGTCCAGGCCTTTAGTACCAGGTGATTTGGTGCTGAGAAAAGTAGTAGGAACAGCAAGAAATCCTACTTGGGGAAAATTGGGACCTAACTGTGAGGGGCCGTATAAAATTACATCATTAGTAGGTATAGGGGCTTATCGTTTGGAAGATCTGGATGGGAGGGTGATTCATCGCCCTTGGAATGTAAATAACTTACGATGTTATTATTATTAAGAAAAGAGCTTCCTTTTGTACTAAAAGTGTTGCCTTGTCTTTTTTGCTTTGTTTCCATTTGTATCTTTTCAAATCTCTCATTTATAAGAAGGCAAGTGTTAAACTGACCTTAGTTCTTGTTCGGCTCCTCTGGCCACAAGTCTAAAGAGAAATTAACCACTTGTAAAAACACAAGTGTTAAACTGACCTTAGTTATTGTTCGGCTCCTCGGGCCATAAGTCTAAGAAAAATTAACCACTTATAAAAACACAAGTGTTAAACTGACCTTAGTTCTTGTTCGGCTCCTCGGGCCACAAGTCTAAGAGAAATTAACCACTTATAAAAAGATAAGTGTTAAACTGACCTTAGTTCTTGATTCGGCTCCTCGGGTCACAAGTCTAAGAGAAATTAACCACTTGTAAAACACAAGTGTTAAACTGACCTTAGTTCTTATTCGGTTCCTTGGGCCACAAGTCTAAGAGAAATTAACAACGCACTGAACTGACTTTAGTTTTCATTCGGTTCTTCGGACCATAAGTCAAGGAAAAACTAACAACTAAATGAATGAGTCAGATACAACTTGGAGTCATAAGTCTAAAGATTAGTAACCTCTCAAGAGACAAGGTAAGTGCCAGCGTGATATAATCCAGATCTCAAACAATTAAGTGTTAGTTTAAGCAATCTCTAGATGCGTTAAGATAGTTTTGCTTCATACTTCGTCTCTCAAACGTTGTAAAAGGTTAAGCATTTAAGTTATGGTTCCCAAGTTAATCCTTCTATGTTTCTCAAATCACAAGTATAACCCTTCTATGTATAGATGCATGCAAGATAATAGTTGAACGGCAAAACATGGTGGTGACAAATGCATAACAGAAAAGCCGATATTAGACTCTGGTAAAATATTCATTACAAAAAATGTGGCAGTCATGCCGCCCCTTACACCCGTCCATATATAAAAAAAAATAGCAAGAACAACAAAAAAGAAAGTAAAACAAAGTAATAATAAGAAGACTAAGCAATGGGTTGCTTGCCTTTTCTCTTTTCTAATTCTTTATCTTTTTTCTTCTTTTTTACCGGCTCTCCTTCAACCAAGTCGCCTTCAGTTACTTCTTCCACGGGCTGGACTGTAGGGGAAGGGTTTTTAGTTGTTGGCGCATCAGACGAGTCAAGAGCAGGAAGGGGCGCAGCTGATTCACTTGTTGGCTTAGGGAGAACAGGAGCTAAATGTAAGGCTGGAGGATAGTAAACGCTGTCTGGAGCTCGGAGTTCAGAGTCGGTGGCTACCCCGGCAGCATCTAAAGCCCAACCCCACACCTCCAAACAAAATGCTCTCGCAACCCCTTTGAGTTGGGCGGTCAAGCTATCAACTGCCTTCTTCATCCCAGCGTCATACGCTGCTTGCTCCTGCTCCTGCTCCTTAGTAGCTAGCTCTCCTTTCACTTGTTTAAGCTCAACAATAGTAAGGGCGAGACTATTTTGAGCTTGCTTCTGCGCCTCAAGAGCAAGATTCGCCTGGGATTCGTAACTCTGCAGGGCAAATTCAACATTTTTGTGAGCTTTTTCTACTTTGGATAAGCGAGTGAAGGTCTCGTTTAAGTTTAGCTCAGCTTCTTTTTGGGCCCTCACAGCCACCTCGGCATTGTGCTCAGCTTTCCGAGCAAGGTCCAGTGAATGGTCTACCCATTCCTCAGCCATGAAGGAAGCCTGGACCGCCTACAATGCATTTGAATTAACAAAGTTAGTAGTAATAAAGTTAGAGAAATTAGGCTCGTAGATGGAATGTGCAAAGACTTGGGAAATACCTTAGCTAAATCCTGTTTCAAGGATAGGAAGACTTCCCTCTTGCGGAAGGACCGCAATTCAGCCATATCTTCGGGAAGATATAGAGCCTTCTCTAAACACTCGGCCACCAGGCTCGAGCTTCCCTTCTTCGGGTCCCTCAGATTGGCGTCATCCAAAACAGGACTACCCGAACTGAGGGTGAAGTTGGCTCGCCAGGCTGATGCCTTCCTCGTAGGCTCACTACTGGGGTCCTTGGACGGACCAATAGGAGCAGTCTTTTTGGAAAGGGCTTTTCCAACCTGGTATCTTTAGAAGTAGGGTTGAGGCTCTCCCCTTCTTCGATTTCTATTACACTTTTACTACTTTGGCCCCTTTTTCGTTTTTTATCCACAACTTTCGAGGAAGGGGCACGTGTGACGGCCGGGGTAATTGGACGAGGAGGGACCGGCATTGCAGGTGAAGAATCACCTGCATGCGCTTGAAGCAGGGCCAATAGGTCGGGCTCTTTCTCTTGAAACCCCATTGTGCTGGTTGAGGGATTGGAGCTGCACGGAGCGTCTTCGTAGTAGAAAACTTCAAAGTCCTTCTCCATCACCTCGGGTTGATTTGGCTCGGGAGTGGAAGCTCTTTCTTCGGTTACGGGATTAGCGGCCTGCTCTGGGGGGTAAAGTAATCTGGCGGCAAGAAGGGTAGGAAGTTGTGCGTCTTGAGTTCCTGCGGGCGGAGGTGTAGGTAGTATGAATCCAGGAACCGCAATTTCAATCCGAGCTAGCCGAAGATCCCTTGCTCTGATTACGTTCTTCAGGCTTTGGAAACGTTTGGTAGATGGGGTGTAGCCGAGGATGATGTGGGCTGCTCGGAGCTGTCCGTCTCTATGTAAAAATATTTTTGACCGAAGAATCCTGTTTAGATCTTGATGGTTCACAGCAGATAAGTTTGGAGGGGTATGGTAGTCGTCTGCAATAAGGAATAAAATCGTTAGAATGAATAAGTTAAGCAATGCAAATCACATAAAGCGAAGATGGTTATTCCTAAATACTAGGTCGGTCCTCGGGAACCCTACCTGGCACCCCTTCTCGGGTAGGGCAGTGTAAGCCGTCATGCCAATTTTTCGAAATGATAAGGTAATCTTCATCCATCCCTTTACTTGAATCAGGTAAGCAAGAGATTAGCCTAACGGAGGGGATTCTACACTTCATATAGTATTTAGTCATGTCCCCTTTTTGGCAGTTGTATATCCAGTTTACATCTTGCTAGGTCAAATTGGTTCCCATCCTTCGGTTAAGGGCGTCTACGCATCCTAAAATTTTAAGGACATTTGGGGAGCACTGGGATGGGGTAAGCCTATAGTTTATAAGTAAATCCCTAGTCACTCTACCCATAGGAATTTCCATTCCCCCCTCGATAAACGCAATCATGGGAATCAAAACTGACTCAGGTGGCCGTGATATGAGTGGAATCTCTTCTTCCTCACAATACTGAATGTCTACATCATCGGGGATCCTATATCGGTTTTTAAAGGCGGCCTTCGTCTCATCTGTATTTACTAGCTTAGCGTACCTACCCATTAATCCTTACGACAAGAGGAGAAAAGCAAACAAGTAGAAAGAAGCAAAAAGAAAATGAACACACCTTTGAACAATGCTTAAAACCTATCCTCGGGAGCTCTCTCTTCTTTTAATCCTTCAAAACACCAAAATGAGTTTCATCCAGCCTGAAGGTTTGCTTTTATAGGGGTGGGAAAATAAAAATAATGAGGTAAAGGCGGTAACTTTCCTGCCCATAATTAAGATTGAAATCTGAGCCGTACGATATTCATCCAGCCGTAGAACGTGCATGGGAAAAGAGACGCCAGACTCCATAAATGCTCCATCGTGGGCTACGAGGCGCCAGACGGGGGTCATAGGCAGTGAAAAGACGTCCGTACGTGTGAAAACAAAGAAACATGTAAGAAACGTGTCTGCGAAGTTAAAACTTGGTTATTAATTTATGGTTAATAACTCAAGTGTTAAGGGGGCTGTTGTGAGGTGCCGAGGACCCGAAGAAGGGAAGCTCGAGATATAGTAAGCAAGGGAGAATAAAGGAATAAGGAAATATACCCGAGGATACCCGAGGATGAGGTGGCATGGGTGTTGATGACATAGGGAACATATTGCGAATAGCTGAACGTGGCTGGATAACTTTGAGTGTTGCATTAAATGTCTGGCACCAACCTTTCTAGCCGCATTAATTAGGAAGTACCGACTTTGTCCGTTGCATTAATGTAGACGTGACCTGAACAGTACGGAACGCAAAGTTAGGGCTTTACTCCATTACCGACGAACAGGTGTTGGGGGAAGAAGCTGAATAGATGGCAAGGTGTAGGGCTGACATGATAAGAGCCAAGAATATAAATAGGAACCAGAAGACACAAAAAGGGGACTTTTTGTTGTTGAACCCTCTCTACAAATATATTGTATTCGGATCTTTAATCAAGGAACAAATGGTGAAAGTCTAGGCTGGTTTGTGCTTTTTGGTCCTTACAGATCTAATGTTAAATAACATCTGATTGTAATGAAATTTGAAATGTGTTTTAAAAATATAAAGAACATGCAATTCAACTATTAAATTTTCAAAATATGTATCCATATTAATTTGTTCAATGAGATTTGTAGCCTAAGACTACAATTAAGTTTATAGTAAAATTTATCTTTGGTCTCCTTAACAAAATGTTAAACTCTTACAAAAAAAAAACAAAACAAAACAAAACCTAAGAAAATTTTTATTGAACTAAAATTTTGAAAAAGATATAGCTTGCAACATTAATAATGAGATTGTAATGCAAAGATTTCAAAATAAGAAAACTTGAAAAATGAAATTGTAAAATTTTATGTATTTGCATGTTTTTTTTTGTCAATATATAAAATTCTTTTTTATTATATTTTATATAATTTAAATTTATTTTTAAGAGTCCTGCTACGATCACAACTTTTGTCACAACTTGTTCACGTGACAAGTAGTGAGTGATGGAATAAAAGCGGTGGGTTCATGTGAGACCAAAACTCCACCACTTACGGCTTGCCACATGAGCAAGTTGTGGCAAATATTGTAACGAAAGTTGTGGTCCTAGCATTTTTCTTAAAAAAAAAAAAATCTAATAGTGTTACAAGTTTTACTATATAAAGCATACAAGCTAATATGCCAATGAATGTAATAAATGAGCTTCAATAATCTCATAAATAAATATTTGAATTGAAGCTTTGTAATTAGTGATACATTAGTATGTAAACTCAATATAGTAAAATTTGTAATATTTAAACTCAAGGCCTTATAGCTGAATTGACACCTTCCCATGTACAAATTGCTTAGGGGTTTAAGGGGAGAGGGTTCGAGCTACGAGGTTAGTAGCATGCTGTAATTATTTTTCAAAAAAAAAAAATCAAGGTGTTTGGAAATCAAACAGCAATTGCAGTGTTGTTGTTTGTAAATGTAAGATATAAATCTAATACTTGTTAAAAAAATTGGTGCTTATGCAGTGATGGGTAGGGTTGGAATTTTGTCGATGATGCAGTGTTGTGGGTTCGTGAGGTGGCTACGAGGCCGGCCCCAAACATTTTGAGCCTAAAGTGTCAACTAAAATTGGCCTTTTTTATATTAATATATTACTTAAATTTATATTTATTTAATATTTTTATATTATATTATATATTTCATTTTAAATCTATTTTTCCTCTTTTCTTTTTTTAATGTTTTTCATATCTAGATGCGTATTTTCAAGTAGACATTACTAATCAAACTATATTTACAAATAAATTAAACAATATCTATAACATATTTATAATAATTGGAATAAAAAATAGTTTTCAAGTGTAGAGTAGTAGAACCTAATATATAAAAAGTACTATTTTAGCTTCACCAAACAATAATAAGTATCTAGCAATCTCAACTTGCATGATTAAAAACATATTTACTTCAAAGAACTAACACTAACAAAAATTATATATATATTTATTCTGAGTTAGAAGTTTTTGTTTTTTGGATTGATTTAAAACAAAAAATTATCTTTTTACTTGCTTTATGTGACACTATAGTATATAGTATAGTATGACTATTCTACTAATACATAGCACAAGTTACAAAACAGATCGAATAACAAAAAGTCTATAAAAAAAATCGAATAATAAAAAAAAGTTAAAAATGCAAGATTAAAAAAAAGAACACCAAAACTAACACCAAAACTTCACAAGCCCATAAGAAAAGGAAGCCCACAGCATAGCCACAACCCACAAATAAGAGAGAGAGAGAGAGAGAGAGAGAGAGAGGGTAATGATGTTAATGATGTTATTTTTGGAACAATTTCTTTTGTTTAGACCGAAGGATTTTCTTCTTTGTTCTTTGGTTAAAAGGATGTAGCAATTTTTTGAGTGTTTCATCTTTGAAACTTTTTTTTTTTCTTTTTACTTTTTTTGCTACCCCTTATGTTGCAAAATTTTGGGGCCCCCCTTCCACTTAGGGCCCTTAGGTAATGGCCTAATTGGCCTGGTGGAAGGGCTAGCCTAGGTGGCCGCATGGGTTTGTGTAATGTGTTCAATTTCTTGAATTTTTGAGAAAAATGGTTTGTGCATAAATATGAGATTTGTAAAGAAATAGTGGAAAATTGTAGATAATTATAAAGAAGTTGTACAACTTGTTGAATTTTTTTAGAGATTGTACAAATTGTTACTATCATATAACTTTTATGGTACAAAATTATTTGATAAAACATATATTAATTAATTCGTTTGTGTATAGATTTTGTGTGTGTGTGTGTTAGGGTTATTGATTAATATTCTAATAGCAAAATTATTATTTAACGGGAAGAAAAGTATTCTCCAAATTATATAACCAAACACAATTTCACAATTGCATACTACTTTTTAATAATAGTTTCAGTATAATACCAACACAATTTTTTTAGAGGATTACATGTTGCCACACTAGCCGAATGCATTTTGGCATTAATGTTACCAAACATATTCTTAAGTCTAGTTTCATAGCTATATTAATTTCCAATATGATGAGGTGCTACTTACAACAACCCTTCCCAAGCTCCATCAATTGTACATGCGTAGAATAAACATTACATGAACACAATCTTGTTTATCATGAAATAAGATCAAAGCTAAATTTGGGGCTGGATTCAAATTATAATTGGTATAACTTGATAATTTTGCATTGATCAATAATTTTGTATTGGATATGTATTTAAAAAAATTAATTCTTAGATTATTTTTTTTCTTCAATTCCTTTCATGCCAAATTTAAAGGGGTTTTTTTTTAAAAAAAAAAAAAATCTATCCACAATGCGTTTATATATCAAACTGAAAATAACATGAAATTTGGCATTCATGTTGAGAATAATGAGAATGTATAATCCAACAAATGTCATTTTTTAAATATGAATATGGGGAGCCGCTAGTCATATAATTAACACACGTGACATTGTTTTGAAAGGCAAGAAATCCTAGTAAATTGGGTGGGGTGTGTTGAGAAGATGGGCCGGGATGTCTCCTACAAATGGGTTCTGGGCTTCATCATAAAAAATTGGCAAACAAAGTCGTCTGTCATGGGCCCAGTAGTTTGGGCAATGAGTTATATCCTTAACACCCACGAAATGCTGAACCACTTATTGGGCTCAATTAGCATACCTAAGGGGGTCAAATCCATTGTGCCTAGCTAGTTTTAAAAACTGTCATGGAAGATTTAGCACTAACAACATATGAAAAGGGTTGCAATAATTTTCCTTTGCAAGCAGCTTTGGATTTTTTTTTTTTTTTTTTGAGAGTCAAGCAGCTTTGAAACTGATACGAGAGACACATTCAAAAAAAAATTTTGATAGAAGAAAGAAAGAAATAAAGAAAAAGAAATTGATACAAGAGACCTCACTGTGCCTTTTGTTAGAGTATAACCATAGTAGTTAGTACTATACTCAAATTATCTATTCTATACTACTATTTAATGAACTTTTAAACTAACTTTCAAACCATTGACCCTAAGAGCAATTACATCAATAGATATAAAAATTTCTGTCTGTATTACAAAAAAAAAAAACCTACTTTTTTCTATTTTATACTATCATTTTTATAAAACACTTATCTATTATACAGTTTATTTTATTTAAATTATTATTTTTATTATTTTTATTATTATTATTTTCTTTTAATGATTCTCTCTCGTTTCTCATTAGATCTGTAAGGCTCTTTCTCTCACACTGTTGCTGCTTCTTCTTTGCAGATTTTTCTTCTTCTTCCCTACTGCTTCTTCTATCGATAACTTGAAAATGTCCTAGGAAAAAAAAAAAACATAAGAGCAAAGAAAGAGACAAAATTGCACTCCCTTCTCCAATCTTTTCGACCCAAAATCTCTCCCGCGCACAGCTCTCTATAAAAAAATGTTGCAGGAACTACTGGCTACACCAGCACATGGGTCCTACAAGACGTGATGTGGCGTGATTTGAACCGTTGATTCCCTGATTGTAGGAAGAACCTAGTAACCTCAGAAGATCTGAGAGCACTTAGTCTTGATCCAACGGAACCCATTCTTGAACGATGCTTTGACCTTAATTCCCTTCTTCTTCTTCTTCTTCTTCACTTCATCTTTTTCTTATTCTTTTTCTTTTTCTGCCTCCTTCCTCTTATTCACTTCTTCTTCTTTTCAATATGGGTTTTTTATGATTCTTTGTGGATTTGTATATGGGTAATTTGACAAATTTGAGTTTTAGATTTAAGATGAGTTTGACAAAGGAAGAGAGAGAATCGGTTGGGAGACATGAAGATAAAGAATACGTTGATAGAGGTGAAGAGAGGGAATTATTAAAAAAATAAAATGCAAAGTTATTGGCAAAGATGCATGATTACCGTAGTAAAAATGAATATATACAGTGACATACCAAAGCTGATGTGGCCCATGTGGGTAGTTTTTAGCAAAATTATGTAAAACGTATCGATTTTTCTATTTTTCATTTGCTAATGCAATTGCTATTAGTTCCAAATTATACAATCTTTGCTCACTTAGAGGTTTTCAATTAAATGGGACAAATTTGTAAAATAAAAGCTTACAATTTAAAACCTTCCATTAAACTCAGGTTCTTAGCGGTTTATACAAGTGCACCATATTTTCCTCTCTTCTCTTATGTTTTCTTTTATCTTGAAAAGAAAAATCTCTAAACATTTAGCAAACTCAAATTCACCACAAATTTTCAATATATTGAAAGAGATTAATGAATAGAAAATTATGACACTAAACCAAAAAAAACATTATTACATGTGTAGCATGTGTGATGAGACTAGTGTGTGATGACTCAATTGCCTCTTTCTCAATTCCTTAAAAACAATAAAAAAAATACACTTTATCATCCTAAACTATACCCTAAATTACATTTTGCACCACAAATTTTGGTTTTCTGTAAAAAAATAACGGCATAATTGACGACATAATTCAAAGTATAGCACAAGTTATAGTTTAGAGTACTAACCATGCATTCTAAAGTTTTAGAGTGCAAAGTGTAATTTGAGACATAACTTAAACTTTAAAGTGGTAAAGTGTAATAAACCCTTTAGAGCATTCACATCCGATATTTACAAAAAATTCTATCTTACCATCTCAAAAACTACTTTATCATTTATATCATACCATTTTACAACACACCTAACATCACAACTTTTATTTTACCATACTACACACTAAAATAATACAAAAATAATATAAAAATATTTCTCACTTCTCTCTCTAATCTCTGTTTCTCTTACTCTCTCTCACCACCCACCACCACCATCACTGTCCAGCTTCCTAGTCACAACCCACCTCTGCTGAGCAACATTCACACCACCCACCACCAAGAATCATTTTATATCAACCACCACGCCACCACCACACCACCACCATGCCAAACCAAACCAATCCAAACCAACCGATCTGTGCTAAACCCAAACCCCATTGGATTCCAAAGTCCAAAAAACAAAAATCCATAGCAAAAAATCCAACAATCCAATTCTAAAAAAACAAAAACCCATAGCAAAAAATTAAAATTCAAGCACCATTAGAGTCCGAATCCACCCTAAACCCCATCTGAACCCACCCAAAATCAAAACCCACTCACCGTTGTCGTGAGTCTGTGACCCACCTTGTTGGAATCCAGGTTGTGAGTCTGTGACCCATCTCTCTACGATCCACCTTGCCACGCACGACCTCGCCACGACCAACCTCCATGGTGCCAGACCCACAACTCAGCTTACGCTGCCATACCTATATCATCACCTGACCCACACCAGAAAATACCCACCATCATGAGCTAAAGAAAGATGTGATGAGAGAGAGGAGTTTGGATTGTTGTAGAGAGAGAGAGAGAGAGAGAGAGAGAGAGAGTAGAACTCCGAGAAGAAACACCAAAGAGATAGAAAGAGCAGAGATTTGGAATAAAAAATAATATTTGAAATTTGGGATTGTGCTACAGTACCACCATATATTTGGGATGGTACTGTACCACAATTGTAAACATTTTTGGGTTTATAAGTCCGGGTAATGGGGGGTTTTAAGGCTTTGATGCTAAATATGTCAACATATGGCATTTGCAAGTCCGAGTGTGTTGACTGGAGACCAATACCTTCATGTTCCATTTCAATCATGAGGCAGATATGGACAATGCTTATCGAAGGAGACCTTGGTCTATCCGAGGAGGACACCTAGTCCTAAAGCCATGGAATCCTTCACTCACATGGCAAGAGATACCATTTACTTCATCAGTTTTTTGGGTACAAGTGCATGGCCTTCTAGATCTGTGGAGATCTTTGAACAACCTCCAACTAGTTGGAGGAAAAGCTGGGAATGTTATTGAAGTTGACCTTGCCGGAGAAGGTGGTGGATCCTAGAAGAGTTTTATACGCATCCAAGTCGAAATTGAACTAAACTAACCTCTAATGCCAAATATTTTTCTTCCTTGACATAACCTCCCCCATCTATGGATTAGCTTAAGATATGAAAAGTTGGCCAATGTCTGCTACCGTTGTGGGATTATTGGTCATGAGTCTTATACATGCGAAGGAAAAGTGTTCTTCATTTGAAACCCCTTTGGCCATGAGTTCATTGGCTTAGGGCCATAGTTGAGAGTAGAGAATTGCACCACACTGCTAGAGTTATTCCTTAGACCCAGCTGCCCCACTCAACCTACTTCAACCGACGGAGCTAGCTGTGACGCAATAGAACCCCAAACGGCTTTGCCAGCACATCAAGCCACGTCAGCAAGCAAGGACAATGTACCTCAGGTGTGTAGCAATAGCGAGGCAAAACTGTACCAGACTACCAACCCACAAGAAGGTATAGTTGAGGGGACTAGCATGCAACAGCTGGCGTGTTCACCCACACATGTATCCAAGCCTTCCCTTATCCCTTCTAAGTCAATCTCTGATCTTAGCAAGGTCCACACTGACCTATTCACAGACCTAAAAGTCCAAATATCACCAACCTTCCCTACTCAGTCAAACGACCTAAGCCCACTATTCCCCCCAGGTTTCAGCCCAACCAATTTTAACCCAAACCAAAGCCAATCAACCCAAAAGCAAATACAACCCGAAAAGAAAACTATTTTAACCCAAGACAACACCCTTTCTCCTCAAATAGAATCATCCCAAATATTTTCACCATAAAAGCAATCAGAGAACCTAAATATCCCTCAACTACCCTAATCCCCTCTGTCAAAACAACCTCAAATTAAAAGCCCTAACCCAAAATCCACACACAAAAGAAAGGTGTCACGGCAGGAGCTCGAAAGTTTTGCCAAAAGAATCAGGTGTGATGAACTTGACATTGAAGAGGTATATCTCAATCCCAAGACAGTCACCTTGACCCCCAAATCAAGAGTGGACTAGTTTATTCTAGAAGAAAGGTTGCTAGATGAGCCCAACCCTTCAGGTCAGTGCATCGTAGCTCCCTAAGGTGAGCTCATCGAATCTAATACTGCATGTTTTGCTACTCCCCTCAAAATCAAATCATGCTATGTTTCTACCTCATGCCCTGCTTCTACTATTATGGCCGAGGAGGCGGGCCTTATCAAGCCCTCAACCTCCCCATGAAAATCCTAAGCTGGAACTGTCGCGACATATGCAACACTGTGACAGTTGAGCCCTTAAGGCTCATATAAAAGGGAATAGCCCAATATTGTATTTCTTTGTGAAACTAAAGCTTCTGTTAATAGAATGAAGGAAGTGTTAAGATTAATAAAATTTTCTGATATGTGTTGTTAAGGCCAAAGGTGATGTAGGTGGTATTTGTGTCATATGGAAAATAGGACTATTAATCCACCAAGGGGAGTATGATAAAAATCTCATTGCAATCAAAGTGTCTGGTGCTCTCTAGTAATGGCTTATGGTGGGGCTCTATGGCCCTCCCTACCTAGCCAAGAAACAAAAAGCCTGGGAGAATCTGATGGCCCTTCTAAACTCCTGTCAAAGCCCTTGGGTATGCATTGGTGACTTTAACTTCACCACTAATGAGAAAGAAACCCTCGGAGGGAACAGATGTGGGGAATCATCGGCCATAAATTTTTTGAAAGAGTTGATTTTTGAGTTCGGAGCAATTGATTTGGGTTTTTCTGGTAACACTTTCACGTGGGCTAGAGGAAGATGGGGAAGCTCAACCATCAGGAGAAGATTGGATAGAGCAATTGCTAGTATTTCATGACGCCTAGCATTCCCAAAGGCGGCAGCATCCCATCTAGGAGCGCTCAAGTCAAATCACACCCCAATTCTGTTAGATACCAACCTATAGGATAACTTTGCTTGTAGACCGTTCCGATTTGAAGTCGCTTGGATTAGAGACAATGGGTGCAACTCTGTTGTGGAAGAGGCTTCAAATGAGGAAAATTGTGGTCCAGCTTTCATAAAGCTTTACAAAAAAGCAAGCTAAAACAAGGGATGAACTCTAAAAGTGGAATAAAGAGGTGTTTGGGCACTATCAAGTTAGGATCAACCGTCTAATGGATATGATTACTGAAGTTCAAAAGAGGCTCCCATTTGAGGGTAATGGCAGAATTGAGCAAGAACTCCAAATGGAGCTGTCAGAATGGCTTCTTAGAAGTGAAATTCTACGGAAGCAAAAGTCCCAAGAGTTATGGCTGAAAGAGGGAGATAGAAACATGAAATTTTCCCACCTCTCCACCATTTTAAGGAGAAGACGGAACAATATCGATGCAATTAAAACAAAGGAGGGTAGATGGGTTACTAGCTTAAACCAAATAAGGCAGCTTTTTTTCTCATCTTTTAAGAATTTGTTCACTGAGGAAAATGTGTCATTTTCAAAAAACCTTGACAACCTTATGACAAGCTGTATTACTGAGGAGGAGAATGTTGTTTTGGAGAAAATTCCAACTTGAGAAGAGATCAAAGAAACTTTGTTTTAGATGCAAGACCTAAAAGCCCCTGGCCCCGATGGTTTTCCTGCCTTGTTCTACAAAGAATTCTGGCCCATGGTGGGGGAGGCAGTAACAAATGTTGTCATATCTTTCTTCACACACGGAAGCTTGCCTGGAGAAGCAAACAACTCACTGATTGTTCTTGTCCCAGAAACAGTAGAAGGTGAGTCGGTTGGCGGGTTTTCTCCCCCAAAATTCGAAAAACCTGAACTGACCGGCGAAAACCCATAATCTAGTAAAAAATTCCAGATATCGGCAAGCAAAACCCAGATTCTGATGAGCAAAACCTAGATTTCGACAATAAATTTCCAGATTTTTGGCGAAAAAATCTAGATTCAGGCGATATTTCATGTAGATCTGACGAAACTTTGACTAGATCTAGCAAAATCTCATCAAATCTGGTGAGATTATCGCCGGATCTGGGTTTTGCTCACAGTTTGCTTGCCGTTTCTTAAGAGTTATGACGCCGACCGATCCGTCCACCACCCGTTAAAGTCTAACCCAGACCAATCCATTTACTCCGGTGGTCAGCGGCAGGTGAGATTTTTCCAGACCCAATTCCGTCAGGTCAGTTCCGGGTTGGGCACAAACCCAACCCAGACCGACCCGTGGATAGCTCTAGTATACAAGATCATATTTACATTGCTTGTTGCAAAGCTAAGACCTCTACTTCATAAGATTATCTCCCCTTGTCAATTGGCTTTTATTCCAGGCAGATGGATTGCAGAAGGTCAGGTAGTTGTCCATGAGCTCCTCCACAGTTTTAAAACAAGGAAAGTTAAATTTGGCTTTATGGCCATAAAACTCAATCTCCAGAAAGCTTATGACAGATGAAACTGGAAATTCATTCAGGCTGTGCTCACTTACCTCGGGTTTAATTCTGTCTTCACCAATTGGATTTGAATCTATATATCTTCGGTATCCTTCGAAGTCCTGGTTAAAGGAAGCAAGTCAGATCAGTTCAAGCCAACTAGAGGACTAAGGCAAGGCGACCCATTACTACCATATCTTTTTATCCTCAGCCAAAAAGTCTTATCAAGAATGTTGGATAATGAACTTAGAGCTGGAAACATTAGTGGCGCTAAACCAAGTGCAAGAAGGCCTACAATTACGCACGTTATGTATGCGGACGACATTATTCTATTCTCGAAAGCAACAAGGAATGATGCAAAAAGGCTAGCTGATTCCCTAGGAGAATACTGTGATTGGTCAAGGCAGAGCATTAACATAGGCAAATTCGAGATTTTCCTTTCAAAGCACATAGGCCTCAATAGTAGACGAGCCATAAAGCAGCATCTCCAGATGAAAAGGCTTAATAAAGATGCCGTGTATCTTGGAGCACCTATGTTCGAGTCTAGATCGCCTTCAAAGGATTTTAAGTTACTTCAAGACAAAGTGGAAGCCAAGCTATCGGGTTGGAGAAGTAGATGCCTCTCTTAGGTAGGTAGGTGTACACTCATCAATTTTGTATCTTAAGCCATACCTACCTACACTCTGTCTTCTTTCAACATACCTACCAAAATTTGTGACAAATTGGATTAAACCTCTAGAAGGTTTTGGTGGAAACCTAAAGAGAAAGAAGGGAAGTTCATTGCCTGGAAAAGAATGGGATAAACTTTGCCGGCCTAAATGTGTTGGAGGTCTTGGCTTCAAAAAAACAAAAGAAGTAAATGCTGCCCTTCTAGCCAAGCTAGCCTGGACGGTAGTTTTTGGTAAACAAA
Organism: Castanea mollissima; assembly: GCA_014183005.1. Classification (NCBI taxonomy): domain Eukaryota; kingdom Viridiplantae; phylum Streptophyta; class Magnoliopsida; order Fagales; family Fagaceae; genus Castanea; species Castanea mollissima. The sequence continues at coordinate 13,903,178 of JACAVU010000008.1, forward strand.
GCCTTTGTATGGACGTGTTGCGATCAAAATATAATATCAAAGAGGATTGGCTTAGAGTTGAACCTAGGAAATCTGTCTCGCCCACATGGAAAGCAATTGAAGAAGCCAAGAAATTGATTGTAAAAAGAGCTTGTTTCCTTTTAGGAGATGGAAAATCTATCAAGGTATGGGATGATCCTTGGGTGCCTCGGATTGAAGGTTTTAAGCTGAAACCTATGATTGATGACTACCTTCAACTCCCAATCATGGTGCATCATCTCTTAGTCCACACATCAAAGCATGGGATGAAGATATGGTGAGAGAAATCTTCTCAGCAGAAGCTGCTCAAGCCATCCTTAGCATCCCAATCCCAAATACCCCTAGGCAAGATAGACTCATCTGGCTGCCTGATTCCAAAGGATCCTTCTCTGTAAGGTCTGTGCATCAAGTAGCTTTCACCCAATCCAGAGATGACAATCAAGATAATTCCCATTGGAAAAATTTGTGGAAAGCGAGGCTTCCAGAGAGGCTGAAAATGCTATTATGGAGGATAGGAGTCAATGCTATCCCTACACCCTACAAGGGAGAACCTCCATAGAAAAATCCAGCATATAAACCTGTCTTGCATTCTCTTTAATGAAGATATTGAGAGCAGCATACACCTCTTCCTTGACTGTCACTTTGCAAGGGCTCTTTGGGCAACTGCAGGATGGGGTCTTAGGATTGACTCTGCAACACTTGCATCTGGCGAAGACATCCTGAAACTGATCATTAACCCCACAAGTGCCCCTATACCAACACATGAGCATTGGCCTATATCCTTAAACATGGCCCTCATTATCGATGAGATTTGGAAGGCAAGAAACCTCAAGCTCTTTCAACATGATCAAGATAATCTGACAAAGGACAAACCAAACGTGCAAGCAAGGTATCCGGAAATTTCCAAGGTATTCTCCCCAATCATCCAACACATTGCGAGGTTTGGAACTGCGTCATGGACTCCATCGCCTCCATATCATATCAAAATTAATGTGGATGCGGCTTTGAATTCCTCTAAGTCCGCTCTGGCAGTCGTAGCTCGGAATCATCTTGGTGAGGTGCTCTTCATGTGGGGTAAAGTTCATTACCTCTGCCACCCCTTGCAAGCAGAAGCTTCGGCTCTCCTATGGGCAATGCAAATTGCAATCCAAAATCATTGGTGCTTTGTAATTTTTGAAGGGATGCAAAAATCTGCTTCGACAGTATCAACCATCCTGAACTGGTCCCAAGCTAGAATCTGAACACAATCATTAGCAACATCCGTAGCCTCTCTTCTAGTTTTTCTTCTTGTAGGTTCTGCTGGGTTCGGAAGGACTGCAATTTGGCAGCCCATGTAGCTGCGAATTGTGCATTGAACTCCATGTACCCGTTTTGTTTTTCTAATGGTAATCTCCCTTCAGCCATTGAGGCAGCGTGTAAGGGAGATACCACTGCTTGTTTTCCTCAGTTTTTCTTTGAATGACTATGCAGTTTATCAAAACAAAAAAAAAGTCCAGGTGTGAATGCTCTTATATGGTTAACATTATCTTTCTAACCAATACTTGACTGTTACGTAACGTAATAGGCACATGGTTTAGATGTCCTTGTTGATCAATTGTTGAACACATGTCCAATGTGTAGAATTTTTCAATGCCAAATGTCACATGCTGAATGATGGTAATTTAAATAGCGTAAACAGTGTGACTTTGTGAGTTCTCTATGCAGCTTTAGCTGCTAGTATTGTTGTACTGGTAAGCAAAATTTTCTATTTTTCATTTTGGTTCATTGACCAATTCATCATAAAGAAAAACCAGCAGTGGTAATTTGGAGTTTAAACTATGGGTGTCTGCGGTCTATAGTGTGCAAAGTTCTATGTGCGGAATAGCAATACATTAAACTTTGTCCAGGTACAAATGGACAATCAAATGCTTTTTGTCCAAATCAATGTGAAAGCAAACCTTTCTCGAGGATATCTGGTGAGAGATGAGTATCATTGAAGCTGGTCTAATAAGTTACGAGTATCTTCTATGCATCATGATGCATGGTTTATAATCACTTGACACGTTTTTAAGAGTATTGCTCATGATCTTTTCTGGATCATTTTGGTTGATACAATAATACCAGGCTCTTATTTTATAAGATTTTTATACTAGTGAATGCCAGAAGGAAATTAATAGTATAAGAGAAGTGATTACAACTAGCTAGAAATCATATAGAAGTGATTAATGAAACAATTGCTAAAGGCAAAGAAAGATTTTGTGCCTTGATTAAAGTATAGGAGGTGCATACCAACCAAACTCTGGCTTCAGTGAAGGTTTTTTAGATGCCTAAAAGCTAGACAGCTTGAATGCACTGCTAGGAGTGAAGAGGTGGGGACTTTCTTCGAAAATCATGGCCCTTAACAGCCAATGCCTTCTGCAAAAGTTTGCTCAAAGGAAAAAGAACCCAACTACATAAATACATAAAGAAAGAAAAGAAATACTGAAAGCACCAACAAAAGAATGCTTTTGAATTTTCTACTTCCATTTTTTATCTTCCCAAAGTCTCTTCTTGGCAAAGAAAACTTTCAGGTAGAAAGTACGCGGAGCAACTTTAGTTTCTCTAGCTACTACTATTATATATTTATACATGCAATTTAATTTTTTATGACTAAGTTGTGGCCTTCAAATCGTTCTTTGCATCTAGTTATAGTCTCATGATTCAGGTGATTCGTTAAATATCATAGCTTGGCATCAACAAAGCAATTAATGGACCTATAGAGAGCATCTATGAGGGGTTCTAGAGAAATCAATTAGTGAAGAACAATATCAGACAAACATTTTTTCAATTTATTAATATTTTAAATTGTGATTGAAGCAATGTTACCTTCACATAGGCCTATTAGTGCTACTATTTTTATTAAGCATTAATCATAAATAAACATTTTTGTCACTAGATTTATTGATTCATGAGAATTATATATATTTGACTAAAAATGAATAAAAACAAATTAGGGTAATCTAACTAACGAGACATCATATGCTAATAATTTTAAATAAGTGAGTTAACTCTTTTTCCTTTAAAAGATATCTCACACAATAGATATATGTATTATTTTTCTTATAATGTGTGAGTTTCATATAATTATAGAACCTATACAATAAATGATACTCTATACCATAAATGATACATATATTTGATACATTTTTCATTATTGTTATTTTCTTTTTTTTTCTCCTCCTTTTATGGGAAACATATATTTTAAAAAAAAAAAAATCCCACACACATGAAATGAATGAAAGGGGGAGTACAACTATAATCACAAAGAGAGAGATTCACACAAAAATGAGTAGTACAAGTACTCTAGTTCCGTAGGCATTACTTTATAAGGTTTGGAAGGGCATCTTTTTTGCAAAGAAAAGATTTGGAAGGGCATCTTCTTTGCAAAGAAAAGTAATAGGAACAAAGAAAAAAGGTTGGTACGGTACCACCAATTAAAGAGAACTGTTTGGGTCAATTCAAAAGCAGAGGTGAGAGGACCATAAAACTTATGCCTTTGTCTTTAAGTTTTTACAGCCATGATTTGTGTTCTAGTCATCTCAGTGGATCTCGACCGTCCATTTAATATTAAACACGCAACAACAACCTGGCGGAAATGTCTGTCCTCTACAGCACTATAAATAGAGGGAGATATTTCATGCTCTTTCACCCACCTCACACTTAAAGCTATAGCTTATTGCTTACACACCACCTTAGTTGTTAAGAAAACCTAGTATCTTTCAGACTCATACATTTGTATTAGATACCCAAACCCTAAACATACACTCCTATACAGCTAGAAAGGAAGATCATCATCACTACCAGAGAGATGGGTAGAAAGTCATCTTCTTCATTCTCAATATGCAACATATTCAAGGTATGTTTCTCAAGTGGAAGCAGCAGAGAGGAGTATTGGGATGAAAGTGGCTATGTTAGAAGAATATGTCCTAGTGATGAAGACAGAGGACTTTGGATTGCTGAACCTGGTATTGACCGCAAAGCCACAGAACTCATTGACAGATTCTATGCAGCTCGTGGCTAGTTTCATATGAATACCTATGTTGTCTTGTGGCAAGTCATTTAGAGCAGCTAATGCTTCCCTTCTTCTTCTTTTTTTTGTCTTGCTTTTAAATTTTTTCCATTCTCTTGTAATAATTTATTTGAGTTGCGCATCCTAATCTATAGAGTTATCCTAATGACTAATTATTCAATGCCATAACCAGTTTCTTAATTACTTCAAGCCATGCCTTGTTAGTATGATTATTAATTATTATTTTTAGATTTCTCTATTTTTAGATTCTTGGTTCTTTTCATAGGCCTTGATATTAGGTGATGAACCTGATATATAATATGGAGCCGATTGAGACCAATATGATCCTTTGATACCATAATATATACTAGTCTATCTAGTTGCACTTCTTCTATATAGCTATATGCGAGGTGCAATATATAGAAAATGAAACAAAAACTGCCTCATCTCTTTGTATCTTTACGGTCAAAATTATGTACACAAGGGGCTGCAGTTCCGTTTAAAAACATTTAGTACTTGTTTCACAATCACATGGTACGTACATATTGTGGTTAATTCGTTATCTTCTCCTTTTGGTTGCACTCCCTCTTGATCCCACCTCCTCCTTCAAGAAGTGAATCAACTGAATGACTGACTAAAGTGAATTACAGAATGCATTTATTTGAAATTACCAATTAGTATGTCCCTATTACTGTAAGAATTTCAGAGGTTGCATATCTCAAATGTTATGGTGTTTATGAGATTTTGAAGTTGATTTGGGATTTCACTTCTTTGTAATAACCGCATATATGGAGTTTCGATTATAGAACCTGAACAATTTATTCTCATTGGGCACAAGCTAAATTAGTGAATGGCATGATAGTGTTAGTGAACATCAAATGAATGCACTCGATATGGATTAAACGAGCATTTGTGCTACATAATCGGTTTAGGACAAGTCACATTTACTTGATATAAATTATCGTATTAAGCCACATATCAAGTGTTTTTGTTTGGCAACTTATGCCACTCAGGCAGTAGAAAATAAATCAGAAGTAGCAATTAAATTAAAAGTTTATTTGTTTTTTATTTATTTATTTGTACAATCTTCCAAAGCAACTTGTAAACATAAAAATTGCAGCATTATTTATATATTTTTATAAGTGTACAGTTAAAATTATCTTTTGACCAAAAGTAACTATTAGTTTTAGACGCTAGTACTCTTTCCTTCTTGGAATGGTGTGAACGTGAGCATGGGGCTAGCAGTAAGCACCCCATATATGCATTCTCCAATAGGCAAAGATATATTGACATTTTTAAATTTATTCTCTTCGAACGTGAACAAAGCATAACCCCTGTAGGATTCACCTTTGAAGACGTTGTCAAGTATTGATTGGTGAATGTTGATTAGTATATGACAATGATTGAAGGAATCTACTACTTCCTTGCCTTTGGCTTTGTTCGAGGAGCTTCTACAATTCTACTACTAAATTATTGTTGTAAATGTTACTGAACCATATTCTATTAACTCATTGTATAGGGCATAATAACATATGACAATAAAAAGAGAGAGAGTGAGAGATTGTTGTGGGGAAGGATGTATCCATATATGTTTAAGATGGTATTGGAAACCAATGCAATGTATATGGTATCCAACTCTCACGGCTGGCCTAAACGAAGCAAACACAATAAATAACAAGTGATTCATAGTCTTTGTGCTTAAACTTTACATATTCTATACAGATTTGTCTTACAAACGTTGCATACAATGTAGGAATACACAGAATGTAATCATTGCACGCTTGGTTAAATCAACTGCTGACTCTTTGAGGCAATAAAGGGAATTAAAGTTTATTTTCCTTATTGAAAAGATTCTAACTATAATAAGTACCAATCACAACCAAAAAACAAAGAGAAGAAGAAAGCATTGTTTGTATCAATTGGAGAAGGAATAGAATAATCTTGGTTTTCAATCACGGCCGGGATAGTAAAGGAACCCAATGTATATATGGTATCCAGTTCATGGCTAACCTAAACAAATCAAACATAAAAAGTGACTCAAAACCCTAAAAAGGAAATTTATTATGGTGATTAGTGAAGCATCAAAGTTATGCAATTTTTATCAACTCATAAAGCTAGCTATCATTCTTACACATCTGCGTTTTAAATTGACATTAATTGAAACAATGAGCAATGTATTATTGTATTTGTAGGAAAAAAGTAGCTCAATTGGTTATGTTTCTTTTCAAGTAGTTGCTTGGAAGGAGAACCATCAAATGTATTCGGAGCTTCTCCTTTTTGGAGATCCCTTTTCATGTTTTTTTTAATAGATTTTTTTAGGGCTTTTCAATGTTCAATCTTTAAACAATTGATGGTATTAAGCCTATACCATTTCCTACCATTCCACTTTGTAAGAATTTGTCAAGAGATCACCTTCATTAATTTTTATCAAAGAAGGATCTCTTCAACGAAATTTACTGGTAATTTCATTTGGAAAACAATCTATATGGCTCTTATATTTTTTTAAAAAATATTTTATTAAGTCATAGATGAATCACAAACCTCATAAATTTTGATTTATGATGGGTAGAATAGACCCCAATACCTTCTCACAAATAAAAAAACAAAGATAAATATCACTTGGCTATTAATTATTAAGACCCTTGATCAGACTTCTCATGAAAAAAAAATCCATATTCTTGATGGTAAGCTAAATAAGAGGAGACTTTGAAAGTAAATTTTGATGCAACAGCCTTAGATATACCTTTGTTATACTTTCAATTATCATAGGGTTGGAATTCTCTTCTTATGGTCCTTTTATATTGATCCAGGTGATTTATTATGGGCAGAAACTAAGGCAACTCTTTTTGTTGTGGAACGTATGTTTGAAGAGGGCCTCACTAGCTATATTCTAGAAGGTAATGCTCTAAATATCATTAACCCTATTCAATTATTAATTGCTCTCTTATACTTTCACATTGGCTTGTAGCCAATAAACTAAACTCTTTGGCTCATAATATTACCATTGGGCCTCTATTATTTCTCTGTTTAGTTGAAGAATCCCTATCTCCCTAATTTACTTCCTAGTTTCTTTTTGGCCTGGATTGCGAGAGAGATGGAAATTCTTCCCTTCACTGTTGTGTGTCAAACTGTCAATTTGCATTAGTAAAATAAGTGCTATTCAGTGCGAGTTACTTAATATATTTTAAGGACTAAGGCAAAAAGAAGAAGAAGAGAGAGTGGGTCCTTTTATTATTGAAAATTAATTAAATATTACTTATTCAGCTTTCTATATTATACTTTTTTTTTTGGTTTAAAAATTGTTCTTTTTGTACTTTGAGATGAAAAAAAATCTTAATTAAGTTTTTGTATTTTGATTTTATCAACATCTCTTTTTTAAGTTGTTAGGAAAATTCAATTGTTAATAAGTATTCAGTACATTAATTTTTTTTTGTTGAAACAAATTATGGTTTTAACTAGGTTGAAATTTTTTTTGGCTCAATAATTTGAGAGCCTTTTTGGAGGTGGAGGGAAGAAGGCAAAACAATTTTTTTTTTTTTTCTCTTCTATAATTTAGAGACATTTTTGTATAATTTTAGGGGTCTTCTATTTATGTAATAAGGGGCCTTGAGATCTTTTATAAAATTTTTGAAGGTGGAGCCTTAAGCTTAGGCTTATAGTTGGCCCATGATACCTTCGAATCAGCCGTCTTTTTGTCCATTGGGGGCCTATAATTGGAGACTATGGTGATAATAGCACCTTGACAATTATGAACTTTCAATTTGTTTGAAATTCCTTTTAAAGCATAAAAGTGTAAATGGTGTCATAACATAATAAGTTTTAGGAAATGATCCATCTTATGATTTAGATCAAATTTTACAAATTTGACTCTGAACCGATAGTGTACTATATTGTTAATAATATTATCTGCCTTAATAAACTACCATCAAATTCTCTTTTACAAATTTGATAGTGTACAGACAATCATAATTCTTCTTATAAAAAGAGAACAAGTAATAGTACTGAATTATGCTACTCTTAGCACTTTGACTTATGATTTTATTTTTTAAATTAGATGCTTCAAATATATATTGATGTAAAACACATCATTAAATTCAATAATTCACGAAAGAAAAGTTAAAAAAAAAGGCACAAAAGAACATTAATTAATCATTTTATTTATTTCGTTATTGACTTGATTCACGTTGGAGTAAGTGGAAAGACGAATCATGGAGTCAATGGCCATTCATCAAAGTACTGCAATAACCCTTTAAATTTACTGTTTCATTGATATATTAAAGAGGAAAATCTGATTGAATGCTTGGATGGATCAAAGAGAAAAGGATGAGCGCTTTGGACTTCTACGCTGAAGATTCTTTGTTCGAGGCCAAAATGAGCTTTTGCCTTTTTATTTTAAAAAAATCCAGTAAAATACCCCACGTTTGAAACTAATTAAGAAAATGTTTTTGTTTTGATACTCGATTTTTAAAAAATCGAGTTTCAAATGTAAAACTTGATTTGTGGAACATCAAGTTATAGCAAATATGGACTTAGAATTTTATTTTTTTTTGGAACTTGAGTTCCACTTGAATTTTTTCAAGGAACTCGAGTACTTCACATAGAACTTGAGTTCCAGATTTTTTTTTTATTTAAATTTTTAGTTCACTATAACTTGATTGTCCAAAAATTGAGTTTTAAATTGAAACTTGATTTTTAGAAAATTGAGTTCAAAACAAGGGTATTTCCTAATTAGTTTTAGATGTGATGCATTTTGCTGGATTTTTTAAAAGAAAAGGGCAAAAACTCATTTTCTCCCTTCATTTGATTTGGAGGTACGTTCACAAGGTTTCAAATTATTTTAGGTGAACGAATCAAGTCAAGGTACCTACCTTGCAACCATATTATTATTATGCCTTCTTGCCTCCTTTGGGATAGTTTATTGGTAAGCATTATTATTATTATTATTATTACTATTATTATTATTATTATTATTATTGGGTATTTTTCTCTTGGCTTCTCTTTAGTAAAATAATTAGTTTACAAGCTACAAATCAATAATCTAGATCTCCAACTAAAGTAAATGGTACCATCAACCTTTGGACTATTTAATTAGCATGTTTTCTTCTTCCTATAATTATAACTCATAAGATCTTTATAATTGTGAAATCTGACTCTTATCAAGAATCAAGAGTATATGATAAGACTCCAACTCCGAGGTAGGAAAGTGAAATTTAAGAAGGTAAAATTTCAGACTCTTCGCGAGCAAAACATGATATCACATTAGCATAATTAATTGTTTTATATATATATACACACGCGCGCGTGTGTGTAGATGGTAAGATGTGAAATTAAGTGGAAGAATGAAGAATTTTGCTTGAGTAAAATTTTTAAGATTCGAAGGCTCAGCCTTGATCTAAATGACCCAAATAAACGCCCCAAATCACCAAAACGAACTCTAAATTTCAAAATAACCCTTGAACAGTTGAACTACTAAAATGACTAAAATATATGAGAATGATTACTCAATTTTAATTATATTGTTTTAATGGATTTTCATTATATACTTTCAAATAGGTAGAGATGTAAATATGGGATTATATGCCTAAGTTGATTACCAAAAAAAGCTTTAGGCCAATCAATTTTTCATAATGTTGCTACTTGGGCAAAATACCCTTGAATTTGGTTATTTTTGAGGTTTTAGTGGTGATAATAGCTTAATTTTGTATATTTATATTATTATTAGAAAATATTATCATACTTATTTTGAGTTGGTTCATGCATCCTATATTTGGTTTTATAACAATGTTGAATAATTAATTAATTAATTTGTGGTTAATTAAATTTTAATGGTTGAATGTCTTTTGTAGGAGAACAGAATTAAATGATTGGATTTGTGCAAAGAAGAAAGCTAATGGACTTTACTTTTACAAGAGCCATAATGAAGTCAAAAGAAGGCCAACCTAATTAAATTTGAATCAAATTGGAGTAAAAAATCAAAAGAAATTTGCACCAAATTTAAGTCCAATTTGGATTAGGATTTTAGTCTGTGCACCAATTAGTATTTTGGGCATAAATTTCTTCTCAGGTGCCCAATTGAGATTATTCAAGTTGGGCTTGAAAGCTAACTTAAAAAGTTACAACTTTGTAGTTTACTAAAATTCCGAATTCTAACTTTAAATGGGCCAAAACTGTCGATTAAGTGAAACTTGAAAACCTGAGATTTTTTCCAAATGGAAATTCAATTTGTAATAGGATTACTTGACCTATTTTAAGGCTCTTCAAGGCAAAATTCAAAGAAAGATGCTGTAGAATGAAATTTAGGTTTTTTTTAGAGTTTCCATGCATTTTTTAGAGTTTTATTTGCTATTATGGATTGCCAAAAGCATTGCTAAGGCAAGGGGTAAAACCAGGGGCGGAGCCAGGGGGGTCGAGAGGGGGCACTTGCCCCCCCTGGTCCCACCCAAAAAAAGTTTTAATATTTACTTAATTTGCCTAAATGAATTTGAGGTAAAAAGTTAGTACTATTACAAATGAAAAGTTATAAAACTGTAGACAATACAACCAGCAGCTTGCATGAGATGATTGGGAGCATAGCCCACTTATACCATCTTAAAATATAAGCCTATTCTATATTAACATAACCCAATTCTATTATTAAAATTTTAAAAACAAAAAACAAAAAAAACAGTTACCTTTATGCATGTTTAACTTATAACCTCATATTGTTTGATTTTTCTACTCTCTTTCTTTGGTAACTTTTTAAATGCATTTCTTGCATTGCAAAATAAATAAATGGTTAATAAATATGATGGTTTTTCAAAATAAGTATACACGTTAAGCTAAAATAAATAGACCTATAACATATAGCTTTACAAAAATAATAGAAATTTACCTAAGTTGAGCTTTATGTCTATCTAACAACTAAAGATTTTTCAATTCGTAAGTATAGTTATAGTTTTTTTTATAATTAAAATTTTAAAAGGATTATTCATGTAAATGAATTCCTAAATAGATAAATATAATATAATGAATTTGTTATTTTATTGGAAATTTTCTTGCATTTAAATACGGCTTAGCATACACATGAGTGAATTGTGTTATTTTGTAAATTGAATAATAATACTATATGTACATATTCACTTGCACGTGTATAGATGTTCTTGTCAAATGTAATTTTTGCCCCCCCTCAAGTTAGATCTTGGCTCCGCCACTGGGTAAAACACAACTATTTATTGTAATTATTAAGAACATACTAATAAATGGTTGTGTTTTACCCCTTGCCTTAGCAAGGCTTCTAGCAAGTCATAACACCAAATAAAACTCAAAAATTATATAGAAATTTTAAGAAAACCTAAATTTTGTTCTATGGCAAATCCCCTCTGAATTTTGCCCTGAATAACCTTTAAATAGGTCAAGTAATTCTATTACAAGTTGAATTCATGTTTCAAGAAATTCTAGGTTTTCAAGCTTTACTTAACCGATGGATTTGGCCTATTTGAAATCAGAATTCAGACTTTTGGTAAAATAAAAAGCTGCAGCCCTTTAAGTTATCTTTCAAGCCAACCTTAAATCATCTCAATTAAACATCTGAGAAGAAAGGTATGCCCAAATTACTAACTTGTGCGCAAACTAGAATCCTAATCTAAATTGGACTTGAATTTAGTGCAAATTTCTTTTGATTCTTTGCTCCAATTGGGTTCAAATCTACTTGGGCTGGCATTCTTTAACTTTATTATAGCCCTAGTAAAAGTAAAGTCCTTTAACCTTCTTCTTTAAACAAATTTGCTCATTTAATTCCATTCTCATATAAAAGACATATTCATGCATTAAAATTCAGCTAAGCATAACTTTTTTTTTTAGAGGAAAATCAAGCACAAAATTAATTATTCAACATTATTCCAAAATCAAATATAGGATGTATGAACTAACTCAAAATAAGTATGATGATACTTTCTAATAATGATATAAATATACAAAGTTAAGCTATTATCAAGTGGTTTCCATGGCAAGGGGATTATTTAAGTTATTTTGGAGGTTCATGAGTATTTTGATCAATTTGATGGTTTTAGAGATATATTGTTAATTTTTCGATGTTTTGGAAGTATTTTGGTCATTTTGATGATTCCGAGGGTATTTTGGAGGTTCTCTAGTCTATTTTAGTTGCATTGAATGTTTTAAGGGTATTTTGGTCTTTCTAGATGTTCCAATGGTATTTTAGTCATTTTGGAAAATTTGGGAGTATTTTCATCATTTTGGGTTCTTAAGGGTACTTTGGTCATTTTTCACATTTTAGGGGGGGCATTTTGATCACTTTGGTGGTTCTAAGGGTATTTTGATCATTTTGGCTATTTTGAGGGTATTTTGGTCATTTTGTAATTTTTAGGGGGCATTTAGTCACTTTGGAGGTTTTAGTGGCATTTTAGTAATTTTGGATGTTTTTAGAGGTATTGGGTGATTTCAAGTGGTATATTTTTGGAGTATTTTGGGCATCTATTTTTTTTTCTTTTTTTTTTTCTTTTTTTTTTGTATTTTAGTCATTTTGGAGGTTAATGAGTGTTTTAGTTATTTTGGACATTTTTTTGGGGTATTTGGAGGTTCCAAAAGTATTTTATTTTGTAGGTTTTTTATGGGTATTTTGCATATTTTAGATTTATGGGTCATTTTAGAGATTTTGGAAAAATTTTAATAATTTTAGAGGTCTAAAAGAGAAAGATATTTTGATGGTTACAATGTATTTTGGTCATGTGGGAGGTTTTATGAGTTTTTTTTTTTAATTTTTTGTTTATCATTCTTTGGGTATTTTAAGGATATTTTGAACATTTTTAGGGCTTAAGGGTAGTTTGTTAATTTTAAAAGTTTAAGATACTTTGGTAATGGTAAAACTTAGATTCTCTAATTAAATTTAAACACATATATGTTTTGATTTAGAGAAATTAATGAGAAATGTTAAGTGTACAACTTTTTCACAATAAATCTTATGTGGCAAATTGTTAGTGGTTGTTAATATGTACACAAAATTTTCAAAATAATTTCTAAGTGACAAATTATTATTGGTTGGTGGGTAAAAGAGTAATTTTAGTAGTGAGCCTAAATTAGAATCAATAACAATTTTGTCACAAATATGTAGCATTATGAATATCTTACACATAAGAATTGGAAGAATAGACGGGTTGGATCCTGTGTAGTTTAAATGGGTTGGGTAAACAATGGGCAACAATAAATAGGTGATCTTGACCCATAATGACCCAACCCAAAACCCACCAAACCCACACTTGCCACTTCTTAGCCCCTCTCAATTTCACCAATATCAGTATATCACTAACCGTAGCAAGACTCCATCATCTCCCTCTAACGCTCTGTGGCATCCTCACCATAAGTTTTTTTAAAAAAAAACTTTTGAACTTGTGTTTTTCTCTATAAATATGGTTTAATGTTGTATAGTTGATTACATTTTGTGGAAGAAGAAGCAGCATGATAATGAGAATTAGTGTGACAGTGAGAATGAGAGTGAGAGTAGTATTGTATCGTTATCATTAAAGAGAATCTATATGCTTGTTTTGTGGCCACCTTCAGCTTTTGTGGGTGAACCGAATGTGGTTGTAATATATATCTTATAGTATAGATGCTGTCACTACAAGAAAAATGAGCTTTTGCAGCGAGTGCGAAAACTGCCGCTATATGTCACATATTGCTGCACTTTTTCAAACCGTTGCTATACATGGGATCTATTGCGGTGTTCTATTGGACCACCGCAGTAGTTCTAGTCTTTTGTGGCGTATTACAGTGGTGGTATATAAAATCGCCGCAATATATGTGTTTTAGCGGCGTTAAATTTAGATATAGCGGCACTCCAAAAACTTGTCGTAATAAATATAGCCTTTTGCGGGGTACTATAGTGGCGGTATATAAAACCACCGCAATATATAAGTTGTAGCGGCATTTGGATGACCGCCGCAATAGGTACCAATTTTACAGCGCATTTTCTTAGTTATAGTAGTGGTTTGGACCGCCAAAATAGACCTTCTAATTGCCCATTTCTAGTTCAAATTTTTCCTCTGTTTTTTTTGCTTTTCATTTTTAGCGCCTTTTCATTTGCCAGCTCTAATTAAAAACACTTTCTCTTTCTCACTCTCTCAAAATCCACCGGCGCCTTTTCACTCTCTCTCTCTAACTCTTCATCTTTGATGATGACAAACCCACCGTGACCACCACACATAGCCTAAACACCCAACTCGTAGACCCAAAATCCCTTCAGTCCTCAATACGTGCCAAACCCACAGGCGCCTTTTCACTCTCTCTCTCTCTCTCTCTTCATCTTCGATGAAGACAAACCCCACCATTGTCGCCGCCTCCACAACAACCCCACCACCACCACCAAACTGTTGACTCAATGGCCACCTAGCAACCCCAATCCACTATTACACCGACTGCACTACCCTATAAGTTCTCTCGAAGCCTTTGATTTTTTTTTAAAAGGGATTTTTTAGTTTTGTTTTTGGTTTTTGGTTTTTTTTTTTTTTGGATTATGAGAAACAAAGTTCAATAAGCTTTTATGTTTGACTAGTGGGTTGTGCTTCCTCCTTCTCACAAAAGGGTGAGTCTGCGTTTTTGGTTTTTTTGTTTAAAGTTTGTTCCTTTATGTAGTATGACTATAAATTGCATACATGGTTTTGCTTTTGTGATTCTGGATTTTGTTTGTTGGTTGGTTAATGTTATTTGTTTATTACTTATGTGACTATGGCGTCCCACTATTTGCCAAGCTTTTATTTTTATTGTTTTTGCTTGGGTTGTATTTAGTTGTACAATTCTTCAAGAGGTCTTGTAAATCGAGTTTGACCTAATTTCACCAAGTCCAATGGTCTCGAGACCATCTATTAAGTTTGATCAGGTTTGACCAATTTTAACTAAACTTTGACAGTGCCTTTCTCTAACTATTTGATTGTGACCATAATTTACTAGAATTAACATTTCATTACACTCTTCAAATCTAACGGTTAGATTTCAAATCTAATTATGGCGTGTTGTGTACCTGTATGGCTATGTTCTCTCAATTTGACCATCTAATTGGTTTCAAATTTCACCAACACCAATATGTCACTATATTCTTCAATCCCAATGATTAAGATTTTAATATAAATTTCACCAAGTCCTGTGGTCTTGGGACCATCTATTAAGTTTGACTAGATTTGACCAATTTTAACTAAACTTTGACCGCACTTTTTTCTAAATTCAACCGTTTGATTGTGACTATAATTTATTAGAATTAACATTTCATTACACTCTTCAAATCTAACGGTTGTTTCTCAAATCTAAGTATGACACGTGATGAACATGTGTTGTGTACCTGTATGCCTATGTTCTCTAAATTTGACCATCCAATTGGTCTCAAATTTCACCAACTCTAATATGTCACCATACTCTTCAATCCCAATGATCAAGATTTGAATATGAATTTCACCAAGTCTAGTGGTCTCGGAACCATCTATTAAGTTTGACCGGGTTTAACCAACTTTAACTAAATTTTGACCACTCATTTTTCTAAATTCAACCATTTGATTGTGACCATAATATACCAAAATTAATATTTCATTACACTCTTCAAATCTAACAGTTGGATTTCAAATCTAAGTATGACGCATGATAGACATGTGTTATGTACCCACATGGTAAAAAACTTTGATTGACTATGTTCTCTAAACCTCTAAAATATACCAAATACTCTTGAAATATCTAAAATGACCAAAATATACTAAAATTTCTAAAATAACCAAAATACTCCTTAACTTCTTAAATGACAAAAATTGTCATTATAGAGATTTGGGGGGTATTTTGTTCATTTTACCAATTTCAAGCTATTTCTGGTCATTTTAGAAGTTTCAAGGTACTTTTGCTCATTATCTAAGGTTTTGGGAGTATTTTTGTCTTTCTAGAGGTTTAAGGGGTATTTTTTTTGTTGTTGTCATTTTAGAGGTTTCAGAGTATTTTTGGTCATTTGAAAGGTTTCAGGATATTTTGATCATTTTATTGATTTTGAGGTATTTTTGTCATTTTGGAGGTTTCAAAGTTTTTTTTTTTTCTCATTCTAAAGGATTTGAGGGCATTTTTTTTTACCATTTTTGCGATTTTAGGGTTATATTAATTTTTTTTTGTCGCTAAAAAAATCACTTTAAAAATAAAATTTTTAAATAAATTTTAGTATATATTTTTATTTTCCACATATTTTTATTTTCCCTTCCCACACCTTTTTTTCACTTCCTCCTAAACACTTCAGCAAAATATATCATTTTCTTTTGGGTTAAAACCAATGTTATTAATTATGTTCGATTTATCCAGGGAACAAAATATTTCGGAATTGGTTTATTTCAACGTACCATTTCAGAATTCCTTAAAATAATATATATATTCTAGAAATAGTTGAAATATTACTCATGGATAAGTATTGTTAAGTTACCAGCACCTTATCAACTACTCACTATTTTTTTTTAATAATAAAAAAAAAAACAGCCTTTAGCATTCTACTTTAGAAACAGTTGAAAACCAATACATTGAAACTCGAAACTATCTTAGGCTTAGCAACACATTTGCTAATCTTATGATTTATTTTATTTTATTTTTTTAAGATTCATCTATTCTAAGAAGCAGTCTAGACTATTGGTTTGTCTTCTCTTCTTAGAGCACCATCAATGAATGGGCTAAACCCATTCTCTATGCCAAATTATAAAGTACAATAGCATTGAGGCCCAAAACCCTTCTCCATTGAAAGTTGTACAATGCCAGAATTGTAAAAAAATATGCAATTGAGCTACAGTGCAATTCTACATTTAGAATTGCACTGTAGCTCTATGGTATAAAAAAAAACTATTTTTTATTCAACTCTCTCCAATCATTTCTGCTTTCTCTACTCTTTTTCTTCCTATCTTTCTCCCTTTCTTTCTACTTTCTCTTCTTCATGGTCTCTCTTCTTCAACGGCATGGAGGCAACGTGGAGGCTCGATCAACTGCTGTGGTGGAGGCGTGGAGGTCGTGGGGTTGTTGATGGGTTTCCGGCGTGAGTTTGTTGATGGGTTTCCGGCGTGGGTTTCTTGATGGGTTTTCGGCGTTTGGGTCGGATTTAAGCCGGCGTTTGGGGGATTTGTTCCGATGGGTTTGTTGGGTTTGATGATGGATTTTGGCTTTTGATTTTGATTTTTGATTTTGATTTGGCTGGATGGGTTTGTTCATGGGTTTTGATCGGCGTGGGTGGTTGTGATCGGCGTTGTGGTGGTTGTGATCGGCGTGGGTTTTGACGAGATCGGCGTGGTGGAGATCGGCGTAGGTGGGTGGTTTCGACAAGATCGACGTGGGTTTTTTTTTTTTTTCTGGGTTTTTTTTTCTGGGTGGTGGATTTTGTTTTGGCTGGATGGGTTTTTGATTTGACTGGATGGGTTTTTTTTTCTGGGTTTGCTGGTATATGTGATCGAGGTGGGTGAGAAATAAACTAACAGGAGATTCGGGAAGGAAGAAAAAATTGAAAAAAAACAAAAAAAGAAAAAAATATATTTTATTGTGAAAATATATTATTTTAATGAGTAGAATAGAAAAATAGAAGTTTTGATGTTGAGTGTATTGAAAAATGGTATTGTATAATTGATAAAGTGATTTTTTGATGGTAAAATAGGATAGAATTGAGAAAAATAAATATGATGCTCTTATAGTCTTCGGCTTCTTTGTTTGAATGCCCCAATCTTTACCGTAAGTCTCTTATATTCTCATCTTCTTTCTATTTTTTTTATGCATCAATAACATTGTTTAAAACTTAAAAAAAATATTTAAAAATAAAAAAATTTAAATAAATTTCAGCATAAATTTTCACTTCTCACACATTTTAATTTTCACTTCCCACACTTTTTTTCACTTCCTGCTAAACACTTCAGCAAAATATAATACCCTTCTTCTTTTTTGTTTTTTGTTTTTGTTAAAACTTAAAACAAATATATGGGTCTCTCTCTCCACTGCTCACTGCCACCGCTACCCAAAACCCGCCGCTGCCACAGCCAAAACCTGCCTCCGTCGACTCCATCCTCCTTCGCCCGTCCACTCACCCCTCTCCTCACTACAATCTCCTCTCTCTCCCCCTCCCCTCACAATCCCAGTTGTCGCCGCCGTTGCCACCCCTCCCTCTCTCCCTCACTGCCTTCATCCTCTCTCCTCTGCCGCCTTCCTCTTCCCTCCCCTAATTTCGACATCTACGCTGTAAGTTTTTTTCTTTGATTTTTTGTTTGAAATCTATCATAGTTTTAATGGGTTTTGTGGGATTTGATTTATTTTCACTTGTTTGTGGGTAATTTTTGAACAACCGTTGAAATTTGTTTGAACCATGGTGTCTGCTTTGATGGATTTTTTAAATTTCAGGTTGTCATTGCTAACTGTTGTTTTTGTTATTTTATTAAATTAGGCCTTTGATTTGTTGTGATATTCTATGAAGGTTAATGGGTATGTTTGGTTTTGAGTCATATGCATGTCATTTTATGTGATTGGATAAGAGTACATATGAGATTGTCTAGTTTTTTTTTTATAAGAGTATGCACATACATGTTTGTGAAAATGCCAAAAAGGGTTTTTTTTTGTTTTTGGTTTTCTGTGCATAATTTTTCATTTCCTTAGTTATTTAATTAGATCTTTATTATTGTAATAATATATCTCTTGTATTGTTGAGAAATGTAAAATTCTACAGTATAATGTTGATAATTGGTATTGTAGTGGATTGTTGAGTTGGAGCAAGCGAGTGGCTTGCATGGTGTTATAAGGTGATATACTTAGATATTGGGACTGTTTCTTATGTTTAGAAATTGTGAATGAATATTATTGAGTTACTGTTGTTTGATTATTTTAATTTTTTTTTCAATACTTGTAAGCGTTTTATATTGTGATGATGATTGGTATAAGGTATAATACTACGTAAATTAGTTTCCCTAAACATTTGACAATAAGGTTCCATTACATGCTACACTACTTTTTTTTTTTTTTATTGTTGTAAAGACTACACTATTTATTAACATATAACCACATCCATTACATGCTACACTACAATGTTTTCTCCACCTAATGAACCACCACATTAAATGACCGAATCAATGCCCCTTTCAAATGAGCAAGGAGGCCTTAGTGTATCTTGCAAGTGCAAGTGTAGTTTTTCATGTAGATATCTCTTTCATCATGTAGACTTTGAACAAATAGCTTGTCTAATGGCTAGAGATAGTAGCTAGTTTATGGAGATAATTTTTTAAGTATTTCACATAAAATGCCTGCATATAGTTACATATTGACTAAAGCTTTGTGATGGACACTAAGTTCTGTTTTACTGTTAAGGTGGTGTTTGGTTGTATTTTTTTTTTTTTTAATTTGGACTTATTGCTTTTGGAAAAATAGTTTCATGTAGATTAAGTTTTGACGGATATAGCCTGGTGATAAATATTTCTTATGTAGACCAAAACCTCCATTAAAGACCTCTCTCTTTCTATCTTTTTTTTTTTTTTTTGGTTACAAGGGAATCCATTCCACTAAAAAACAACAGCAGCAATATCAAAGAGATGTTAGATCAGTTTTAAATTTAAATACTTTTTTTTATTATCTATTTTATTTTCCTTGCATTGTGAGCTATAACTTTAATTAATAATGTATGAATTGTATAGCATTCTCTGAAATTAATGTGATCTCATTTGTGGCTGATGCGGGATAGCAACATTTTGCAATTTGAATATGTAGCCATATTAGTTGGTTTGATTGGTTTTGAAAACTCTCGGGCTTCAGTAATGTATTGCATGGTTGTATGGTTTTGTGTTGATGATGAATTGACTCCAATGGGGTCTCAGAGTTATGCTAGGTGATGGATTGCAAACGTGACAATCAGGAAGTGAATTAACTAAATTAGTGTCATTGTCCATGAGTGCTTTGTTGATAATCCTAAGAGATGTAACAAAATTGGTGTCACTATTTGAGATTGTTTGGGAACATTGAGTTCCAATTATTATGCCATGTGTTCTTGGGCATGAGCATAAACTGCTTAGCCTGTCAAGGGTGAATGCCTATGGATTACCCGGCAACTGATTTTGACGAGTGGAGTCAGTTGCTCATAGCTAGAAGCAATTTCAAATGGCTCTTCTTTAGAAAGATTCCCTACATTATAAAAAAAAAAAAAAATCCAATTGTTATGCCCATATTCCCATTTCAGTCACCTGTAATTGACATTGTAGTGTTTCTTTATTTTCCCTCTGTTGTGTGTGACACCACAGTCTCTCATTAATTTGATCATGCTTATTCTCTCCTTGTGGAAATCGATCCAGTTTGAGTGTAGGGTAAATCTGCATCTATAAAACCATTTGGCATTAATTATTGAGCTTAATCTCATTGTTTTGATGCTTATACAGTGTCTGATAATCTGTAAACTCACAACAACTCGCTTAGTTATCAATTTGTTTGTCCATTCATCTCATTCTCTTAGCAAAAATTTTATATCTTTATAGCTAATGACTTTTGGGTTCAAATGGTCTCCTTGTTTTAGAGCTCCAAAAAGCACCTTTTTGGCTTTTGTTTACAAAAACCATTTTTGGAGTGGTAAATAACATACAAGTTCCATTGGTTTAGAAAAGATTAGAGCATGTTTTATGAAAAAATTTCATTAAAAAACCAATTAATTTTTGTGCTTAATGTTCAACCACTATTATTGTACTGTCATTTTCTGACAATTTATTTTCGGGTCCCTTTATTTTTTTCCATGATAGTGAACATAGACTCAAGGCCCCATTACTTTTATTTTCCCTTTCTATTGTGCAAGGAAAATTGGTTTATACTCTAAACTTAGTAAAAGATGACTTCTTCTTCTTTTTTTTTTTTATGTAGGACGTTCCTCTGGTCCAACAATATGCAACTCTCTAACAATTTCCAGCTCTTCAAAAATCATCAGCTGCATCACATCAACCAAGCAGCTTATAAGTTTTATGTTAATATTTGAGGACTTTTTGTATACAAAGAACGACATTTGAACAACCGCATTTTTTGCAAGTGTTTAAGGATATGTTTAAACACTTTGGAACTTTGATTATGATATTAGCTTAATTTAAGCGGTTGTTTTATTCAAAGGATCACATCTTTTTTTGTTAATCTTATGATGATGGTTATAGACAATGTTATGTATTTAATAATATATTTCTATGTTAATATAATGTTAGTTTGGAGACATTTGTGGTATTGTTAATCAGTTACATTTGTGGTATTGTCTTAATGGAGCTAAAATTATTATAGGTTCTTTGTAATAGGTCTGTGGTTTTAAAACCTAGGGAAAAAAAAAAAAAAAAAAAAACAATTTAACCTATAGTGGCTAGCAAAAAGTGCTACTAAAGGTCTAAAATTAAGTTTTAAATGCAGCTATATACCGGAATTTTTAGACCGCCGTTAAAGCTTCACACATGACCACCGCTAAAATGTGCATATGTTCTATTTTACATTAAGCCCTATAGTGGCGCGTATAGCCCGCCGCTAAAGTTTGTCACATATAGTAGCACTTCTTGCCCTCCGCTACAAGTGCAGTTAGTCCATTTTAATTGATGAACTACAGTGGTGTTGTATGCCCGCCACTAAAGGTCAATTGACCCGAATCCAAACTCATGGGGAGTTTGTGTTGTGCTGCTCTATTGGTGTTTTAGCATGAATTTGCTTATGGAAAGAAAGAAGGAAATTATGGACATTTTGTTTTGTGCTATATCATTATTAGAAAACATTATCATACTTATTTTGAGTTAGTTTATGCATCCTATATTTGGTTTTGGAATAATGTTGAATAAATAATTTGTGTTTAATTACATTTTAATCGTTGAAAATCTTTTGTAGGAGAACAAAATTAAATAAGTGGATTTGTGCAAAGGAGAAGGCTAATGAACTTTATTTTTACAAGGGCCATAATGAAGTTAAAAGAAGGCCAACCTAATTAAATTTGAATCCAATTGGAGAAAAGAATCAAAAGAAATTTACACCAGATCCAAGTCTAATTTGGATTAGGATTTCAGTTTGTGCACAAGTTAGTATTTTGAGCATAACTTTTTTCTCAGATGTCCAATTGAGATGATTCAAGTTGGGCTTAAAAGCTAACTTAAAGAGTTACAACTTTGTAGTTTACTAAAAGTTTGAAATCGAGTTTTTGGTAAACTACAAATTTGTAACCCTTTAAGTTAGTTTTCAAGCCCAACTTGAATCATCTCAATTAGACATCTGAGAAGAAAGGTATGCCCAAAATACTAACGGGTGCACAAACTAGAATCCTAATTCAAATTGGATTTGGATTTGGATTTGGTGTAAATTTCTTTTGTTCTTTGCACCAATTGGACTCAAATTTAATTGGGCTGGCCTTCTTTAACTTCATTATGGCTCTTGTAAAAGTAAAGTTCATTAGCCTTCTTTTTTAAACAAACCTACTCATTTAATTCCATTCTCCTACAGAAGACATATTCATGCATTAAAATTCAATTAAGCACAAAATTAATTATTCAACATTATTCCAAAAACCAAATATAGGATGCATGAACTAACTCAAAATAAGTATGATAATACTTTCTAATAATGATATAAATATGCAAAATTAAGTTATTATTAGTTAGTTTATGTGGCAAGGGGGTATTTAAATTATTTTGGAGGTTCATGAGTATTTTGGTCAATTTGGTGGTTTTAGAAATATGTTGTTAATTTTTCAATGTTTCAGAAGTATTTTGGTCATTTTGATGATTCCAATGGTATTTTTGAGGTTCTTGAGTCTATTTTGGTTGCTTTGAACGTTTCAACGGTATTTTGGTCTTTCTGGATGTTCCAAGGGTATTTTAGTCATTTTGGACAATTTGGGAGTGTTTTCGTCATTTTGGGTTCTTAGGGGTACTTTGGTTATTTTGCACATTTTAGGAAGGGCATTCTAATCACATTGGTGGTTCTGAGGGTATTTTGATAATTTTGGCTGTTTCGTGCGTATTTTGGTCATTTTGTAGTTTTTAGGGGGCATTTAGTCACTTTGGAGGTTTTGGTGGCATTTTAGTAATTTTGGATGTTTTAGAGGTATTGGGTGATTTCAATTGGTATATTTTTGGAGTATTTTGGGCATTTTTTTTTTTTTTTGTTATTTTTGTTTTGGTATTTTAGTCATTTGGGAGTTTAATGAGTGTTTTAGTTATTTTGGAAATTTTGTGAGGGTATTTGGAGGTTCCAAAAGTATTTTTGTTATTTTGAAGTTTTTAAGGGTATTTTGGGCATTTTAGATTTTTGGGTCATTTTAGAGATTCTGAAAAATTTTGAAAATTTTAGAGGTCCAAAAAAAAAAGATATTTTGATGGTTTGAACGTATTATGGTCTTGTGGGAAGTTTTATGAGTTTTCTTTTAATTTTTTTTTTTATCATTCTTTGGGTATTTTAAGGATATTTTGAATATTTTTAGGGCTTAAGGTAATTTGTTAATTTTAAAAATTTATTTTGGTAATGGTAAAACTTGGATTCTCCAATTAAACTTAACCACATATATGTGTTGGTTTAGAAAAATTAACAAGAAATGCTATGTTCACAACATTTTTGTAATAAATTTAATGTGGCAAATTATTATTAGTTGTTAATATGTTCACAATATTTTCACAATAATTTTTAAGTGACAAATTATTATTGATTGAGGGTAAAAAAGTAATTTCAATAAAAATATAGTGTTACAAATATCTTGCACTTAAAGAATCAGAAGAATAGATGGGTTGGATATGGTGCAATTTAATGGATCGGGTGGACAATGGACAACAATAAATAGGTGATCTTGACCTATAATGACCCAACCCAAAACCCACCAAACCCGTCATTTGCCACTTCTCGTCTCAGCCCCTCTCAATCTCACCAATATTTGTATGTCACTAACCACAGCAACACTCATCTTCTACCTCTCACGCTCTCCGGCATCCCTTACCCTAAGTTGTTTTTTTAACTTTTTAAAAAAAAAAAAAAAAAAATTGAACTTGTGTTTTTCTCTTTAAATATGGTTTAATGTTGTATTGTTGATTACATTCTATGGAAGAAGAAGAAGCATGATAATGAGAAGTAGTGTAAGAGTGAGAATGAGAGTAGTATTGTATTGTTATTATTCAGGAGAATATGCTTGTTTTTGTGGTCACCTTCAGCTTTTGTGGGTGAACCCAATGCGGTTGTAATATATATAGTATAGTATAGATGCTGTCCCCCTTTCAGACCAAGGGGGACGCCATGGTTTGCTTAGTGCTATAGTAACTGTAAGTATCATATTCATAGGATCCTATCTAAGTGTGCTTTGTTTATTGATTTCATGTTGTGGAGTTTGTGTTGTGCTGCTCTATTGGTGTTTTAGCATGAATTTGCTTACTAAAAGAAGGAAATTACGAAGATTTCCTTTTGTACCATACATTTGTGTCCTACCTTTTATAATTACTTGTCAACGGTTTGCATTGTTCTTATTACTAGTTGTTGAAAATAATGCTAGTATTATCATAGACATGATGGTGGGTGTTGCTGATCATTATTGGCATCTCAGAAATTATAATATATGCAATTCTGTCATGGAATTTGTTTCCATACTAAGGGATACTAAAAGTTAAAGAGCAGCAGTTTTTGCCGCCTACCATGGTAGAAATTAGCTTGAATGCTTAATAGAAAACAAGATTACTTGTGTGTTACATCCTTCCTGGGCTTAGGCTCATGTTTCATTATGGTGAAATACTTTCTTAAGAAGATATTTTCTTGATATAACATTCAAAAAAGTGCTGCTAGAACCCTCTAAAGCTCTTGGTGGAAACAACCACACGTGTGAACTACTGAGTCTGTACTTATTTGTTATACTTGTTTTCGCGGATCTAATAAGAAACCAAGGGTCAAGTTTATGATTAGTCTGTTCAATTATCCAAGCGCATCAAATACCCTAACCATCTTCTAATCCATGCCTAGGTCTAGTTGGCTAACTTGAAAAAGATCAAAGCTTTGTAAAGTGAATTCTTTTATGGTTTGGTCTAACCTTTGATTGGTCTCATGCATGGGTTTAACTAGTAGTAACTCCATCGCAGATTATAGAGTCGTTGCCTTTTTTGCATAACAGTCTTTCTTTGCAATACTTTAGGTTCCTCTATGTGATATCAAGTGGTAAAGTTTATCATCAATTCAACCTCTGTCTCTTTCTAGCATAAGATTCATTCTTGTTTTCACTTTCTAGAATTTATTTTTGGTTGACAAATTGAGATTTATCAGCAGATATTATATATATTTGGAACTATACCTATAATGAGTTTGGCATTCCTCCAATCTCATGTAGCTCCTTCTCTGTCCTATAATTTTCTCTAAATCATGTTTCAGCTAGCACCATGTAAATTCACATACTAGAATGTTTGGTAAGGTGGCCCACTAGAACTTCAATTTTCATTCAAGAAAAAAATTTATTGCATCATATTGCATAAGAGCTTTTCAAATATATTGTTGTAATTGGTGCAATAAATGAACTGTTAAATTGTATTTTACTTTCATGAGTTCCTTGGTGTTAGTCACAGAGGGGGGAACCCCATTGTTTGCTTGGTGCTATAGTAAGTACTAAGTAGCAACTGTAAGTATCATATTCATAGGATCCTATCTAAGAGCTATGTTTATTGATTTCATATGGACTTGTATTGTGCTCTTTTGGAATTTTAACATGAATTTGTTTACTGAGAGGAAGAAGGAAATTGTGGAGATTTTCTTTTGTTTTGTGTTATACCTTTGTGTCCTACCTGTTATAATTACTTGTCAATGGTTTGCGTTGTTCTTATGCTAGTTGGTAAAAATTATGCGAGTATTATCATAGACATGATGGTGGGTGTTGCTGATTGTGGCTATTAAATGAACTTATTTTCATGATATTGGCTTGTTTAAGTGAATCATTATTGACATCTTAGACAATACATATGTACAATTCTGCCATAGCACTAAGTTCCTGTTTTCATGCTAAGGGATCCTAGGCTAGTTTCGCATAAAAGTTAAAGAGCAGCAGTGTTGCCGCCTGCCATCGTAGAAATTAGCTAGAATGCTTAATAGAGAGCAAGATTACTTGAGTGTAACATGCTTCCTGGATTTAAGCTCAAGTTTCTTTGTGGTGAAATACTTTCTTAAGAAGATATTTTCTTGGTATAACATTCAAAAAAGCGCTGCTAGAACCCTCTAAATCTCTTGGTGGAAACAACTACGCATTTTAGCTGCTGATTCTGTACGTTTTCTTGTTTTTTTGAATCTAATAAAAAAGAAGGGGTCAGGTTTGATTAGTTTCTTCACTTATCTAAGCATGCCAAATACCCTAACCATCCTCTGATCCATTCCTAGGCCTAGTTGTCTAACTTGAGAAAGATCAGATCTTTGTTTAAGTTAGTTCTTTTATGGTTTGGTCTAACCTTTTTTTGGTCTTGCAAGTGGGGTTTCGCTAGTAGCAACTCCATTGACGATTTTAGTCATTGCCTTTCTGTACATAATACTCTTTCTTTGTAATTCTTTAGACTCCTTTGTGTTTTATCCAGTGGTATAGGTTGTCATCAATTGGACCTCTGTCTCTTTCTAGCATAAGTTTTTTTCTTGTGTTCACTTTCTAGATTTTTTTTCTCCATGAAAAATTGAGATTTATTTATCAAAAAATATGTTTTCTTTCTTTTTTAGAACTATCCTGCAATGTGTTTGGCATTTCTCCATATCATTCTCATGCCTAAAGGAAGTTTTAGCTGGCACCATGTAAATTCACATAATAGAATGTCTGGTATGGTAGCCCACTACAACATTGATTTTCATTCAAGAAACAAAATTTATTGTAACATGTTACATAGGAGTTTTTCAAATATATTATTGTGTTCTATGCAATAAATTAATTGTTAAATTGCATTTGTATTTTCATGAGTTTCTTGGTGTCTGTCACAGAGGGGGAACCCCATTGTTTCTCTACTTTTTATTCTTTTACACTCCCAGGTAAATTTATTATATATTAATGATTGTTTCAGTAATGAATCAATCTCCCATGTGGGACAAATTGGTATTCAATAAGATAACAGAAAGGTTTGGGATGAATTCATTTCATGGAATTAGGTGCCTCGCCCTTGTCTCCTTATGTCCTGGACTTTCTAACATGGATATATATCTAACATGGATTAAGCCATTATGCTGCTGAATGATTTTTTGTTCTTAGGACCATGCATGTGCCCTTGTTTTTTCTTGCTTTAAAGAAGTGCTTGGGTCTGGACTGTGGAAGAAGAGAGGAGGAGGAGGAGGAGAAGAGGATTTGTTTAGTGTTGGGGGGTGGGGGGGGGGGGGGGGGGGGGGGGTGTTTGGAAAGTAGGAAAAAAAGAACAAAAGAATTCATAATAACTTGTGATTCTCAATGTATGAATGCAATATGAAGATGGGAAAAACTTAGGACCAATTCCTTAAGTGCAACACTTCAGGTTTTTTAATTAAATTTAGACATCTGACTCTATTGATCAATGCACAGCACAAACAATATTTTCTTTCCTGAGGAGAATTAAATTCAATACAATTATGTGTTTGAATATAATTTGGCAAATCTAATGCATAGCACTTAAGCTATTGTACCTAAGTGAAAGGGCTGCTGTCTTGGCTGACATGGTTGTTATTGGGAGAGATCTTAAACAAGATTTCTCAAATATTATGCTGCTCTGGCTTTCTGATTTCACCTTCTTTAGATTTTTTTTTTTTTTTAAATGAATTTGATTTGCATCTGAGAGGTCATGAATTTGCAGAAGCTGACTACGGTGCATGGACCATTGACGTTGGAGAAGAGGTCTGCTGAATATGGTGCATGAACCATTGACGTTAGAGAAAAGGTCAGCTTACTCCCACATTTAAGGCAAGTGTTCAATCTCAAGAACCTTTGAGCTATTCCAAGGGTTAAATTAACAATGAGTCTCTTACTATTTTCTTGTATTCCACCAAATATATAATTCCCAGAGGCCTCAAGCAAGGAGTTTTTGCCCAAACAATATATGATATGTATGCAGCGCACTCTGTGTTGGACTCCTTAGAAAATGCCGTGAAGTCAGAGTTTGTAAAGAAGCAAAGAACTGAAAAATCATGCCAAGCAGTCTTAACGTAGGGTTCCAAGTATCCTCCACGCGATAGAGATTTATAGTTAATTGCACGATGGATTGGTTGAAGTTGTCATTATCTGCTGAAGCATCCTGCATAATTTTTCTTCTTTTCTTCAAGGTCTGCATAATATTTCTTCTTTTCTTGTGCCATATATCTTGCACCTTAATAGGTGAGACCCTTGTTAAAGAGAGCATGTGACATAAGGGGGCCAAACATTAGAAAGGTAGGACCATTGCTCAGATCTTGTTTTGAAATGCCTAAGCTTGGTGACTGAAACTTCCTCACCTCAAAAGGGACATTGGGGATTTTTTTTTTTGGTAGAACATTGGAGAAGTTCACTTATATTGTCATGTCAACACTAATTTTTCCCTTACTAACATCACTCCTTTTGCATTAAATATAACAAGACATGTAATTACTTTATAACATTGGAAGTCGTATTCTAGGAATATGTCCTCTTAACCAACCTGAAAGGATGATGTGTTGTTAGGATCTCTCCACTCTATAGAGAGCTGGTTATCAACCCCACCCACAAAAACTTTATAAAGATTAAAAACTCTCAAACTAGTACAAAAGGTATGTGTTATATTACAAAGCAATCTGATAATGCCTTATCAATATACTCTACAAATTGATATGTGAGACAATTGTAAAGAGGGAGCATGTGCCATAAGGGGGCAAAACACTTGAAAAGCGAGGACCATGGATAGATTTTGGTTTGAAATGCCTAGAGCTTGGTGATGGAGCATACTTTCCTCAAAAGGAACTTTGGGGAAGGTCACTTATCTTACCATGTCAACATTAATTGCCTGTACTAATTTTCAATCTTTTTACACTAAATATGACAAGACATGTCCTTACTAATCTTTAGTCTTTTCAACCAACTTAAAGGGATGATATGTTGTCAAGATCTCTCCCATTCTATGAGAAACTGGACACCTACTCCACCCCTCTCCCAAACCAGCACAAAAGGTACCCATTACAAATCAATGTTAGTTTGCAATTTTTCTATCAAAAGTTGCAAGAAATTCTTGTACCGACGTAAATTGCATCTCACCAACCCCACTGGTTGGCCCAAAGGCTAGGAAATGGATTGTTCCTATGTTTAAAGTTGTTGTCTAGTAAATCTCCTCTCATCATATCACATTGTTCAGTCGGCCGCCTTGTTGTGGTTCCTATTCTCAAATTCAAACATCACTAAAGAAAAGAAAAAAAAATGTCAAAATGTCCACAATTCTTAACCATGAAATTGATATTCATACCAAAAGGAAAATGAGAACCTTGGAAGTAGCATGGAGCCGACTGCACGTGTTTCTCCTTTAAAGCAATGACATTCCAATTCTTTTTTTTAATCTTGATGTTATAATGATTACTTAAGATTTTGAAGTAGAAGTGAAATCCAGATAAGAAAGAGTCAATAACAGGGAATGGTAGACAGTGATTGCCTGAGCAGAATGCCAAACTCTAACATATATAAAACATTGAGTTAGTGGGGCCCCAGCCTTTTGTTGATGCTACTTCGTTGGACTTGAGATCCATATTGGATGTACTGAGTTCTTGAGGTTTGCTATCTAATAAAAACTTGTGTTTATATATGTATATATATAAACGATGATAAACCCAAAAATTAAAAATAAATAAATAAATAAGAGAGAAGAAGAATTTAACTATATCGAGTATCAAGCTCTAGCACTAGCACAAGAAAATTTTGTATATATAAATTTGGTCAGGCTATTCAATGAAGCCAACGTAAATTGCTGAAGTTTCACTTAGGGGCAAAACCATGAGGGCCCAGGTCAAGCTAGATCGTTCCCACAAAAAAAGAAAAGAAAATAAAGGTCAAGCTAGATCCTGAACAAACCCACTAGGCCAGGGTTCAGCCTAGGCAAGTCTAGCCCAAGACCATGGCAACAGGGCAACCTCATGACGCCCCAAATAGGTGAGATCCTTGTAAAGAGGGAGCATGTGACATATGGGCCAAACACTTAGAAAGGTAAGACCATACTTGTTCTTGGTTTGAAATGCTAAAGCTTGTCTGTATCCTCCCCGTAAAAGAAATATCGGGAAAGTTCACTTATACTGTCATGTCAACATTAATTTTCATAACTAATTACCCTCATTTTGCATTAAATATAACAAGAAATATCATTACTTTATAGTATTAGAAGGTACACTTTAGAATGTGGGTCTGTTTGGTAATATTGTTCTAATAACGTTATTTGTATTTTTTTAAAATGCATGTGGGTAAAAGAGCATATGAAAATACATGTAATGTTGTTTAAACACTGAAAACTGTTGTTCAAAATACACTATCAAACAGTTTCATTCTCTTAACCAACTTAAGAGGATGATGTGTTGTCAAGATCTTCCCACTTTATAGAGAACTAATTATCAACTCCACCCACAAAAATTTAATAAATACTCTCTCAAACTAACTATGATGGTATGCATTACAAATAACGGTTTCTTTTCAATATGTATACACACAATAAGAAGCGGTAATAGCGAAGGATGTTACCAATATCAAGTCTCTAGCACAAGAAAATTTGTACATATGAATTTGGTCAGGATATTTAATGAGGCCAAGTAAATTTTTGAAGCTTCACTGAAGGGGCAAAACCTTGAGCGCCTAGGCCAAGCTATCCCTTGAACAAACCTGCAAGGCCATGGTTCAACCTAGGTGAGTCTAGCCCAAGACCATGGTTACAAGGCAACCTGATGACTCCCTATCTAGTAATATACACCACACAGTGATAGGTGAGACCCTTGTGAAGAGGGAGCACGTGGCATAAGGGGGTAAACACTTAAAAAGCTAAAATCATAGACATATTTTGGTTTGAAATGCCTAGAGCTTGGCAATGGAGCACCCTTGCCTTAAAAGGAAGGTCACTTATGTTATCATGTCATTATTAATTATCTTTCTTAATTGTCATCCATTTTACACAAAATGTAATAAGATATGTAGTTACTTTAAAATATTAGAAACCTATATTTTAAAAGTATGTACTCTCAATCAACTTAAGAGGATGATGTATTGTTACGATCTCTCTCACGTTATCTCTCTCACTTTATGATAGAGAATTGGCCACCAACTCCACCCACCAAAACTTTATTATTACTCTCCCAAATCATCACAAAAAACATGCATTACAAATCATGTTACTTTGCAATTTTTTACTCAAAAGTTGCAGGATATTCTTGTACCGACGTGAATTTCATATAGCCAACCCCACACCTGGTTGACCCCAAAGGCGAGGAAATTGATTGTACCTATGTTTCAAGTTGCTAGCTAGTAAATCTCCTCTCATCATATCACATTGTTCAGTAGGCCACCTTGGTAGTGTAGTCCCTATTCTCAAATTCAACACATCACTAAAAAGAAAAGAAAAAAAATTGTCAAAATGTCCACAATTCTTAACCTTGAACTTGATATTCATGTAAAAAAAAAAGAAAAAGAAAAATGAAACCTTGCAGGTAGAGTGGAAGGAACCGACATCAAGTCACGTGTTTCTCTTCCTCCTTTAATGCAATGGCATTCTTTTTTATTTTTAATCTTGATGGTATAATAATAATTACATTTTAAGATTTTGTAGTAGAGAGTGAAATCCAGAAAAAGAAGAGTCAATAAACAGGGAATGGTGGGCAATGATTGCTTAAGAAGAATGCCAAACTCAGCATATAAAAAACATTGAGTTAGTGGGGCCACAGTTACCGTTACTTTATGGGACAAGAAGCACATTGTATGTGGTAAGGACAATGGGGCACCCCAAATAAATTTTTTTTTTTTTTTTTTTAAGAGAGTTTTACACGTACATTTTTTAACTTTTTTAGAGAGTTTTACTACTTTACTACTGTTTATTTAGGAAGCTGCTCGGCTTCTTTTTTTTTTTTTTCCTGGCGAGCTGTGGGCGTAGGGCTGGGGCCGAGTCATCCGTATTTTCCTTTGTACATCTGAAAAATCTGAATTCTCCAATCAGTTTGGTCCTGTGGGGTCCTCTTCACCCATCTATATCATCATCATCATAATCTTTTTCTCTCTAACTATTTGCCACATGTCACTTAGATTGGATGTGTATGAATATTGTGGCAGCCTTAGCACACAAAAAAACAAGTTTGAATATGATAAATTTTTGTTTTTTTTAATGTCGATAAAGGAAATTAAAGATCAGAGTTTACTTTACTAATAATCTTGTCTCCCAGATCGAATATATACAAAATTATTTAAAGATTATAACATTCAAATTTAAATTTATGAGGCATCGCAATTCACAATTTTTTTTTTCTTGCTCCACTTTTGGATGAGTTATGGGAATGGGATAATAGTTCTGATACTTTATTTTTATATTAATATGGTAATTTATTGTTGATGTTTTGATTTTACAAGTTAATGTATGTATTTTACGAAACAAAATTGGAGTGTGAACAAAATAACTTAAACCTAAATTTTGTCTCATGTAAATTACTTATTTATTTGTTCACACTTCACAGTCCCCATCTTTTGAGATATTTTTTGAAGGACACGTCTTTCGAAATGAATAGTAAAGGAAAAAGAAGAAAAATACAAACTGACCGACCATCCTCGAATATGCCCAAATATGCATTTCTCAACTTTCATCTTTCTTTGTTTGAAATAAAACATTCACTTTTTTGGTTTTTTGTTATATATCTTATGTATCGATAATAGTGATAATTTTCTACAGGTCAATCAAGGCTAAACATGTGGGATGGAATAAACAAATTTACAAGTGAATGAACAGAATAGTAGAATAATTTAAACACTTTTGGGGGGGGGGAGGAACCCTTTAAACAAGTAGGAACAAAGGGGGATGCACTGTCAGTTTCTATGGATAAAATTTTTCATCCTACGAGGTGCTCAGACATTGCTAATAGAAAAATATACTTGCTTTGGTATTAAAAGTCGCCATTACATTTGAGATGCTGTATATACTACTATTTTATTATTGGGTTTATGAGTCTAATGAAAGTTATACCTTGACCTTGATATCCATTCCTTTTAGTGTTAGCAAAGTGGCCGTCCAACATGTTTCTAAAATGTATAGCAAGTTTCATTTTAATCCTTTCAAATTTAAAATATTTAACTCTTTTTTTTTTTTTTTTGTTAAAAGGAAACTTCATTAAACTAAGAAGCCAAAATGGCTAAGTTAGGGGCTAAAAGCCTACAATAATTAACCCCATTGACATCCAAGCACACCAAGGATGAAATAAAAAAAGAGGGGGATAAATCAAATACAACAAAATCTTTTTGCATATTACAACATTTTCTTAGAAGTGCATCAGCATATTTGTTAGCTTCCCAATAAACATGTATCATCCTAGCAAGAGGAATTATGTTGTGCAATAATCTGCAATCAACCAAGAGAAAAAGTATATGGCGCATTAGGAATAATTCTGGAGTTAGTCAAATCCACAAATATTTAACTTAGTCAATCTAGTAATGCAATTTATTAACTTTTTTTTTCTTAGTATTTTTGACATAGATGTTCAAGTTTTAAATTGGCTTTCTTCCCATTTCAAAATTATTATAAAAAAAAAAAAAATCAATTTTGTTCTTTTAAAATTTTGAAAAATATCTCTCACAATTTTTTTTTTTTTTGAGGGAATCTCTCACAAATATTTAAAAGGTAACAATGAAATTATTATTAAATTTCCCATCCAGTTTTTTCGTACTTTGACTAATGGCATTTTAGCGTTGAATAGAAAGGTAATTGGGGATTTAAAATGTTGGTTTGGGGTTTACAGTTTTGATTTGAGTCAAATGTATGTGTGTCGGTGGCACGGAAAGGTTAACGGTGGATTTGTGGAGGTGGTTTTTGACCAAGGAGGGCGGCTCGAGGTGGGTCGTTGGAGAAAGAAGTTAGACCAGAGGAAAAGGTAGAAAAAGAGGAAGGGAAAGAAGAAAAAAAAATGGAAAAAAGAGAAACAATGTTTAATCAATGCCACGTTAGTTAAAGAGGTCACATAATTTAAGAATGTCAGTGTCAGCCATTCACTATTATTATTATTATCATGTCAAAAGTGCAAATTTAACCTTATAAGTTCATCACTATTCATTTAAGTCCTTCAAATTTGTATTAGTTCATTTCAATTTTCTTAGTTTTGAAATTCGTCAATTAAGTCATTTGTTAACTTGCCATTTATTGATGCTGTTAAGTCCCTCAAAGTGGTAGGTTTAACCTTATTTTAATATTTAATTTATTATATATTTTTTAATTTAAAAAATCTAGAAATTAAAAGAACCAAATAATCCCTTCCCTCCCTCATCTGGAGAAAAAGAAAAAGAAACCGAAGCCATCAAAATCCTAACCTAACTTGATAACTGAGAGACTAAGAGGGAGAAAGAGAGATCTAGGAGGTGTACTCTACCGCTTGGCTCCATGTGTAGTTGGCGGCTTGACTTCATAAGGTGTACTCTATATAATGAACGAATGCAAATTTAAAGGACTAAAATGAAAAGTAGTGTAACTTTTTTCTTTTATTTTTTGGAGAAAAGGTACCAAGCATTTTATTAGAAACAATTAACCATAATCGGCTAAGAAAACAAAATTTATGTGTGGAGGAACATCCTCCATCCACACACTAAGACTGCTAACATGTTTAGCAAGGTTACGAGTTATAAAATTTCCTTATATACGAATACGAGAAAAACTAAGCAAACAAAAAGATCCTGACAAAAGCTTAGCCTCGGCTACAAGGTGACCATAGGATGAGAAAAATTCATCTTCACTGGAAAGAGCTTTGATGATATTTTCAAAATCACTTTCTAGAATAATAGAGGAAAAGTTGAGTTATTGAGCAAAGCTTAGAGCCCTTACTACAACCATAGCTTCAACAACATCAACCGGGTGAGGGAGGGGGACTTTCTTTGCCAAAAAAGCTAAAACTAATCTCTGTGAATCACAAATAATAACCCCAAGTTTAGTTTCACCAATTTTTGTAAAAAGTGCACCATTAAAATTAATTTTGACTAGGGAAGAGGAAGGTGGGGAGACCAACGAACCTGAGCTCTGGGAACATTAAGTGAAGTAGGCAAGGCCTCGGGCTTGGCCTTTACAAAATCCAAAAGGAGCTGCTTGGCCTTGTAATGACTTTATAGGGCGAGTTTTGCATTTTGGATTTATTATTATTATTATGGTAGAATGTTAACCTATAAGTTTATTTATGATAATTGTTCTTTATCATTAAATTAAGACACTAATTGTTTTATGGTGTAAATAGAATTTAAATTCTAAATCTCTTATTCAAAGACAAAAATCTTTACCCATTGACCTAACTAAAATCAAAATGAAACTATATATATATTGATAATCTTTTTTTTTAATGATCATATATATATATATATTGATAATCAGATATGGGTGATTTAAAGTTTTGAATTCTTTTATAAAAAATACTATGACATATCAGTCGAGTTATAATACTGATTGAGATATATAATTGACCTCTCTCTTTGTTTTTGGGGTTTTTTTTTTTTTTTTTTTTTTTTTTTTTTTTTTTTTTTTCAAAATAACGTAGTTTGCAATGAAGATAACGTGCAGATTAAGATCCTGTAAATGAAGTGTTGCATCGAGACGCTAACAATAGAAAAATAAGAAGAATACTATATGATATACTATATAATACGATAAAACAATATTTTACAATTCCTTCGATGTAAGTTAATGTATTTGTCAACTCATGATTATACTTAACGGCACAATCATAGTTCATTTATGGATCTGGGGGTTGATGCAGGAGATTAATCTCTTTGAATTACATTATATATAATTCTTCAATTATTCATGAATCTCAATTATTTTATTTTTTCCAAAAAGCAAAAACAAATGCACACCAAGGGCTCCAACTCAAATTAACTTGGTATGTTTGGGTGGAAGTGGAACTGTAAAAGAGTAGAACTATAGAAGTACATGTAGACCCCACTTGGTTATGAATGTTTTAGTCAGTCTTTTGCGTTCCCACTAAAACATGTGGGATTCACATGCTCTGACTGAGAGAAATGAAAAACTAAAGCCTGCCCCAAGGTTAAATTTCATTACAAGGTCCACAATTTTGCAGCTGATTTTTTTGTCCCCAAATAAATGGAGGAGAATAATTTGAACACTTTGGAAGTACATTGTGATATTTTTGTATCAAGTTATTTGTTTTTATTTGTGTAATAATACCACAATGCAAGAGTCTAATTCATAACATTTATTTATTTATAAAATCAGAAAACAAGAGAGTTAAACCATACAATGGTTAATTGGCATGTCAGTAGCCAACTTAGCTAGGAATTTAACATCACCTATTACAATCTTTGGAACAAAAACAGAGTGACAGACCACATCAGACCGAGCTAAACTATACAAGTCCTCCACCAAAATCCTCTCCATCCAATTGGGTCTGAATATCCCATTGGAGACCAGAACAGGTCTCAAGCTCTCAGTAAGAAAAAAAAAGAAACTTGAATCCCAAACTCCTAACATTAATGATGATGAAATGACAAGATAGTTGACATTGCAAAAGGTCAAGCAAACCTAAGGGCTCAATAAGATTACTCTAGCTAAATATCTATATGTGCCAAATTTGATGTAATTTTGAAAATTGGAAAGAAAAGTTGCTAGTGAAACATGCACAAGCTATATTTCAGGGTGCTTTTTTAGGATGGGTAATTTTTAGGATTTTGTTAGAAGTAGAAGTCATATTTAATTAAATCTAGCACGTGATTAATATGTCACAATTATATGCTATGTGATTTAGTTATGAAATAATACTACTGAACCACGAATTACAATGCATGTGATTATTATAACATGTTATTAGAAGTAAAAGTCACGTACTTTATTAAATTTAATATGTGATTAATCCATTACGATTGTATTCTTTATTGAACCATGAATCACAATGCCGTGATGTAAATTGGTTTGATTTTATTCAAACTCAAAAGAAAACCTTAGCTGAAAATTAAGATTGAAAACACAGCAAAGAAAATCTCAAATTAGATGGAAAAATAGACAGAAAGGGTGAGGGTGAAATCATATTACTATATCCCAACCAGAAAGAGAAATGAAGGGAGTTGTGGTGTAAATGTAAAGGCAAAGTTTTTTGAAAAATTGTATGGCAGAGAAGAGGTGGTATCTCTAAAATAAAGAGAAGGTAAAGGACTTCACGTGTAAGAGTTTCTGTCTTGGCTCGTGCGCCATGTGCTTGCGTACGGTAGGCGACCTTTTTTGATGATGAGATAAGAAATTAGAAAAAAAAGTAGTGATGTTCCTCTAATCTAAACTAAAGCTCATCTCACGGATCTTGCCTCTCTCTCTCTCTCTCTCTCTCTCTCTCCACTAAATATCATATGTGTTCTTCTATATATATAAATATATATAAAGCAGCACCCTTTGCTAGCTGAGGCCTAGAGAATTTACTCGTTAAGACTTTTGAGACTCTTCAAGATAGAAAGATACACACACACACTTTCCCTCTTACCTTACACACAAAATCAAAATGGCTTCTTGGAAAAAAACCATCGCATCCCCATTCAAGAAAGCTTGTACTTTCTTCAACCAGCAGCCCAGCAGAGACCAAAAGAAGAACCAGCCAGGTACATTTTCTATATGTTCATAAGTCAAAAATCAAGCCCACAATATTTTTCAAAACCGTTGATACATTATGCTGTTGCTGTGATTGGTGTTGTAGTGATGTTGCTCTAATCACAATATGCGATACCAACTGTTGTGAGAAGAAGGGGAAAAATGTTTGGTTTCTAGAATTTTGAGTACATTTCATCCAATGTTTTTTTTATATATATATTTTTTATTTGGGATGATTTCAGGGCAAGAGAATCGTGTGATGGATTTGCAGGGTGAAGTGATGGCATGTGCTTATGAAGATGTGCAGGTGATGTGGTCTATTCTGGACAAGTCCAAGTCCTCAACCTGCAATATTACTTCTTGATATATGTATTTTACAGCCCAACAACAAAAAAACAAAAAAATTTACCCACCGGCAACCAACCCAGCTTCAGCAGAGTCAGCAACTAGCATATGTTGAATGATAGGAGTTATGTTTTGGTCATACTAGCACTTTGTTTATCCGGATCTGGTATGCAATTGCATCATTTTGTAGATAAATGATATTCTGGGCTGACATCAATCTTGTTTAAAAATGGTAGCAAGATGAAGGAGATGCTGTTGTGATGATGAGGCATATTAGTACAATGCCCATTTGAAGCTGGTGGCCCTTTTAGCTTTTCTTTTTCTTTTTTTTTTGGGTCAAAAGGTTGTTTCTTTTAGGGAATCCCCGTGACAAATGCAGATCATGGTGAGATTATTAATGGAAAGTTTTATTTTTATTTTTATCTGTTTTCTTATTTACAGTATTTATAGCTTATTTTCCTGATCACTTGTTGATTTTTTAGGACGACTTTTTTATGTTTTCACTAGAGTTGGAAAGATTATTATTGAATGCATGTCGGTCTGTCCCCACGCTCTTGTATTGTATGTCAGAATTTAGGTGGATTTGATAAATTGGGACAAAAGCTATAAGACAAAGCAAGGCTGGGTGGGGATTACGACCTTGTTCTGTTCAAAGCTCTCTAAGACAAAGCAGGCCTATCTACCAGTCCATTAGCCAGTAACAAGTAGACACATCATTGAGCATATGAAAAATGGTGCAAAACTTGTGTAATCTCATGTAACCTCCCTCTTATAATAGAGAATGTTAGGAATTTAAACCAATTTCTAGATCTGTCAGATGCATTGCGAGAGAGGAAGTTACATTTAATGGTCCTATAAGATAAATTTGGATGCTATGACCACAAAAAATTATACAATTTGAAATGTTCCCAAAATGCAAAACGAGAACAAGTACAATTAAGACTAGATTGAGATCCCTAAACTCGTTCCCACAAGGCACAAACCCAACCTTGAATTTTACATTTACATAATTTATTCTCCATTCCTAAATCTTGGATACAAATACTCTTGAGAGCAATGCCTTCTTCT
Source organism: Castanea mollissima (assembly GCA_014183005.1). NCBI lineage: Eukaryota > Viridiplantae > Streptophyta > Magnoliopsida > Fagales > Fagaceae > Castanea > Castanea mollissima. The sequence goes on from JACAVU010000008.1 coordinate 13,942,325, forward strand.
TGCACATGAATGATAAGCTTCACTATGAATTTAATTAGTGTGACCAATTATTATATGATAAGAGCAAGTATTATTCCTGAAACAGTGAATGAATAGCCCTTAATCTAAATCCTGCAGGATAGGGTTGATCCCCATAGAAAGACTGGACATTGCCGGGCAAGCTCTCGGGCTGGCTATGGATGTACATCGAGTTAGATAAAACGGACCTGCCATCATTAGCTGCATGTCCAACCAAGAAATGAGAATCCAGTTCCCTGTTTTTGGGCAAAAAGGAAACAATTATCATACAACAATATGCATCCTGTAGATACATCAATAATCCCTGATACTGATAGGTCTTTACAATAGCATGTCTTGAAGTTGAAAGGAGAGTGTTCTCCTTTACCATGGGCTCAATTTTATACACATTTGCTAGCTGAGCTTAAATGGGCTTAGTACGACATAATATAAATAGATAGGAACTAATGTAATCCTCTAGTTATAAATTACAATGTACTAAAACCACCAAACAAATGGATTAAATGGAACTGAGAAATCTGCAAATCTACTGGAATCTTATCACTACAAAATTTAACCCCCGAGTTCCACCAACTGTACTAAGTCTTTCTATAGAAAATTGAGGGAAAACTAAAACAGCAAAAGATGCACCACATTCACTGTGCAAACCTAGCATTTACAAAATGATTTTGCCTCTATTTTGCAGGAAACACAAAAGCCTTTCTATGATACGAAAAACTCTTTTAGTCAACCAGGGGAGCCTTAAAGTCTACATGTATGTCACCGAATATTCCTATCTTCTCTTGCTTCAAGGGCATCCACTTCCTCATTAGATAGATGATCAACGATGGGTTCATATACATCCCAGTCCTTTCTTTTCCTGAAGCATTTTGAAGCAACGGGTCAATCACTTTAAAGTATGTTAAAAAAGAAAACAAAAAAATACTGAATAAAAACATAACATCAAGAGGGGTTCAACTGAAACAATGTTTGGATGAGAAAAATATTCATATACTCATAAATAAAAATATTATAAGAAAGATGATGATTGAACACACATGCACACACACACACACCACACACACATATATATATATGATGAGAGGATTGATTGAAGATTTCCTACACAAACAACCCTCAAAAGCAAACCAAGCTGTAATACAACAACAAAGCTTTAATCCCAATATTTTGGGGTCAACTATGGTCCTCAACAGCTATTTTAGGCAAACCAAGGTGTAATGACCCTCACAAAAACCCTGGAATAATAAAAGTCACTTGGGCATTTTCAACTTGGGAGGATAGTGTTGGGCAGACATGATATGTATAGTGACTAATAAGAAAGAATTTGGTTTGCGATTTAAGTAAATTGATGAGGTAATACAACATGAGTCATGAGAGATATTCACAGCTGGATAACTTGCAGAAGGATGAAGTTTCAGCACTCAACACCTAAACCATTGGAACAATAAAGCTCATTCAGGCATTTTAACTTGAGAGGATGGAATTGGGAAGACATGAAAAAATTGAATAGTGGCATTCATTCTATGTAGCTGACATCGACACAACAGGACATGACATTTCTTGAGAAACTAGGATCCAACACAGTGGAGATATGGCAATTAATTAATAATTTTTTAAAGTATATTTTATATGTTTTTAGGCATAAACTTATGTTTACTTTAGGTTTAAAAAACGAGTAACAACCATAAAAAATATGAAAATATATCTAAATTTTTTTTTTAAATGAAGCAATAATAATTCAACTTTAAAAATCAATAAAGTAATGCATGCAAATAATCAGCCCAATAGCATTATATCAATTAATTAAAAAATATAAATAAACAAATAAGCTCACATAATAACCTAAGTCTAACTAACTCAACTCATTAAATTTATTAATATCCAATAATAATAATAATAACATCAAAAAGTTACTGGTAGAAATCATGAGCAGCATAGACTAGGGTAGCCTAGTACTACTACACTACAGAGAAGTTCTCTAATCATAAATAAATAAAAAATTTGCAAGACAAGAGTGTGGGAGGGAGAGAGAACATAAAAACACTAAATGAGGATTGTCATCACTGTTGTTGGTCACTGAAGAGGGGAGATGGGCTATCATTGCATCACCGGTTGTTGATCTAAGGCTGGCATGTTGCAATGTAGAGAGAGAGAGAGAGAGAGAGAGAGAGGGAGGACTGAAAATGGAAAAAAACAAGGGTTTAACATCAATCAACTGTGGAAATTGTCCTGGCAGAAGATCTTTTTTTCTTTTCTTTTTCTTTTTTTTCTTTTCAAGAGAAGTGTCGCAATTGTGTCCTTGTCTTGTCCCCATTAATCTTTTTTTTTTTTTTTTTTTGCCAAACACTCAAGGGAGACACTTAAAGCTGAGTCATAGGCATGTCTGTGTTGGATATGTGTCAGACACGGACATGCCTCCCAAATCGCCGTGTCTGTGCTTCCTAACATTAATTTCTATTAAAGGTGTGCCATGCCCGGATGAGTAAGAATGAAATTGGTTTCCACTCAAATTAAATTGATGAGGTAGCATCAGTTAGAGATTTGCTAATGGATAACTTTACAAGAGGCTAAAGCTTCAGCACTCAAAGACCACCACTTGGAACAACATGAATCTTTAAGAAGCTTAGTTGCCTGGCTTCAAAGTGGTTTTAAGGGTTAAAAAGATATTAGACCAAGAATATGTGATAGTGGGAAGGTACTTGACATGGAAATGCTGAGTTAGTTCAAGATGCAGAAAGGAGAGCCTATTTTTCTCTTTTATGAGCTCTCTTTTGTTCTTCAGGTCAGTGAACAGCTCCATGGGACAGAGCTGGAAAGCATGGAGAGGCTGCTAGAAAAGAGAGTATATTTCAAATGTTTAATGTTAAGAAGACGGCTTTAATTGAAAGTAGCTTAGCAAAGATGCCAAAATTGTTTATGTTGCTCTTCAGATTCTGGTCTTAATTTCAGAGGGGAAAAAGAGGAAAATACTGGGTCTTGAATGCTGGCAGAGATGTTACAAGAAGGATATAGTCTTGGTCTGTGTAATGCCTTCAAAAAGGTATCAATACATTTGTGAAGGAGTTAACTCAATTAAGCTTCTAGGTTGAATCCTAAGAGTCAGTCAAGTCCCTGGATGTTTCCAAAATGTGGAGCTGGCTGCTGGCCAGATACCACTGGGCCATGAAGGCAGTATAAACGTTAAATACACAGATTACATATACATCCTACGTCCAGAGGACCCTCCACCTTGCTATTACAAGGGGAGGAGGTGACATTTGATATAAAACTCATTGGCTAAATGTTAAATGTGCTATAGTATTCAGAGTCCAACAAAATAATATGTTCAGTGAATTTTTTGGTTTTAGCAACAAAAAAGAAAAAACCAAATTAAGTAGAAATGAATATACATACCGGACCACACTAGATCTGTAACCAAATAGCTTCACCAGGTCCAATGCAGAACCACTTGATTTACTGTGGGAAGTTCAATAAAAAAAAATTATTAGAAAATAAATAGCAGTAAATAGGGGGTGTAGACTGTAATAAAAGGCCGTACTCAATGCACAAAGCTCCCACTTTTTGTGAGGTTTGGGAGAGGTGATTGGTAAGCAACCTTACACCCATTTTTTTAATGAGTTTTAGTCCCATGGAGAGAGGGAATGGTAGATTTAAACTAGTGAACTTCACTTTATGAGGCATGGTGCCCAGATGATGTGCTACCCCTTGGATATCATAATGGTCATTCCATCTTCTTATCTTAAAATGAGATATGAACAACATCTGAGAAACAAAGGCTGTAGATACAAACCTGGATGTAGCATGTTCGGTCCCCCGGCGACCCTTTTTGCTTATTCTGCTTTCTCGTGCTGAAGCTACACTTTGAGTTGCAATCTACAATATCAAATACAATATAAGCATAGTAATTGAACCATTCATGACATGTCACCTACAGCATATGATGCAAATGAAGCCATAAAGAGAGAGAGAGAGAGAGAGAGAGAGAGAGAGAGCTTAGAAACTGAACCAAGATACCTAGTTCATGATATATACAGCATAAGATGCAAAACGAAGTCAAAAAGGAAGAGAGGGAGAGAGTGCAAACAAGCAATAAAATCTTTACCTCATAGAGCTGTTCTCTGATTGCGAAGGCAATTGCAGGCTGCAAAATCAGATTTCAGGCATTAGTATTTTCTTAGGAACTTGAAATGAGCGAGAGAGCAACACCTACCAACATGCAAAAATAAGAAAACAATTGAATTTCTTTTATTCCTTCTATTAGCGGTAAAGATGGAAAAATCAAAAAATTTTGTCTTAGGCACCTAGCAAATTCTATTCCAGATGATAGTTAAGAACACACAAACAAGAACATATATAGAGAAAAAAAATTAATGCTACAGTTGTCAGCTTTACTTACTCCAACTTCAGGGTCTTCAATGCCCAGATCTTTGCAGAAGGTTCTAGCAAACTCTTCAGGATCACTCTCAAAGTTGTTCATGTCCTGAAATATAAAAAAATTTCAAAAGCACTCAAGCCTGGAATCCTTGCGGACGTGTATATTGCATAAAAGATTAAAAAAAAAAAAAAATGGATATCCACCAGCACTAAACATAAAGTTGAGTGTTTTGAGTCATATGATGCAATGACTATTCTTTAACCTTACCCACAAAAACTGGTCCTTTATAAGAGTATGATTAACTCGAAGATCAAGCTGGGAAGAAAGCACGAAGAATTCTGTATTAATAACCAAATAGGCAAGAGAGCTGAAAAGCGAGGAAAGGCAGGAAGTACACAAGAGATGTTAAGTAAGATATACCTTAATTGGAACTATCTTCTCCCCAGAGTACATATCCTGTCCTTCATATGATCGAAACTCTGCTAGCTGCGTCTGATAAGCAAAGGCCAATAGTTAATATGCATGATATAGCAGAAGGAACTTTAACTTCTGGTGAAAGTAATTAAAGCACTAGAATGTGTACAAATCATTCTAAGTAAGAAACGAAGGCCACCCTAACAAGTGAATGTATAGGAATGTGAGTTTCTTTTACTTGAATGGATGAAGCAATCTGTGTTACAAATGCTGGTGGGAGCTTCAAATCTTTGACTGTCCTTTTCGCGAACAACACGACCTCTGAATCAGGGTCTATATATAAAATTCACAAAACATGTAATCATATACCTATTGAAGGAATATAAAAACATACTCAAATTAAAATCTCTCAGAACAATAGCTACAAACTACATACATATGCATATACACATAACAAATATGACATATTTAACTCTACAAGAGTGAATCCCAGTGAAATTGATCTCTTTTAGCAATTGCCCACATAATTTTATTCAAAGTACCTACTTAAAAAAAAAAAAAAAAAAAAAAATTGACAAGTGAAGAAAATTAAGTGTTGGGTATAATTCAGGAATGCAAAAGCAGAAGTGATGGTTAACATTAAAAACACACACACATATATATAAGCAAAAAGGAAAAAAAAAAAAAAAATACCAGTTGTAAAGAGAAGGAATGGAAATTGTGAAAAATACCAGAAGGGTTCCAAGTAAAAGCATCTTTGAATCTCTGGCCGTCAATTTCTATGTCCAATCGAATCGGTACCAAATTCGCCGAAGTTGGCCTGCCTCATCAAAATTCCAAATAAATATAGTATATTCTACAAAAAAGAAAGAAACCCAAAAGAGAAGAAGAAGAAGAAAGAGAGAAGAGATGAGATGACATACATCCTGAACTTGACGGGGGCTTTAGAGAAAGACAACGCCGGTGCTTTCATTTGAATTTTCCGACAAAATCAGCAGTTATCAACTCAAACACTACTTTTAAGTGTTCACAAGTGTGTGTTTACTTGTACTGTTTACTCGTCTCTTCCCACTTCACTACTTATATTGTTTTATCTTCTTGTGTCACAGTGTGTGTATACTTTGGGTTTCTTCTTCGATTCGATAAAATTACTGCCTTTTAAATGTCGGTTTTACCCCCCCTCTCCGCCCTCCCTTTATTTTTGCTTCCTTCTTGGGCCCCCTATCATACCCAATAGCTAACTACATGCCAATACGTCAGCCCAAATCTCACGGCCCATATTAATGCAAAGCTGATTTGATTGCTGAATCAATCAGCCTCCTCATCATCAGCTTACAAGTTACAAGGCCCTTTTCTATTCTCATTAGAAAAATGTTTTTTTTTTTTTTTTACAAACTCCTTAACCTACTAATGTAACGAGTAATTATTAGAAAGTAAAAGAGTGATGTCAGTTTTGGGCCCAAATAAAGAATTTAAAACATTAATAGTTTGTAAAAATATTATAAAAAAATTTGTATACATAGTATTACTCTTTTTATTATATGATTCATCATATTTCTAAGCAATTTCTAAGCCTTTATAGTGATATATTATTATATTTTTTTTAACAATTCAATAATTACTATAAAAAGACTGAATTTGAACCTTTAATGTTTCTATTGAAATAAAAGATGCCAATTAAGTTACAATGCACTAACATTTGGCTAGTACTATTGTCTTATTTGCTATTGCTACAACTCTTGGCTAGTATTGTACTATTTGATAATTAATTTTACTCCCCCTTCGTACAAAAACAGAATTAATGTATCCTTTTCCACCCAGTTGATGAGTCATATCCTTAATTAATTAATTAATAATAATTTATTATAAATATTTATTGCTCTTATCTTGTCATGAATTAGTACCAAGTGGCAGTGGACCACCATTTTATCAACTTTAAGAATGCCATGGCCCTATCAAAGCTTCAAAATATATATATATATATCAAACACTGGATACACCCGACAAATATAGGATAATTATCCATAGGGTTTAAATTGAATTTATATTTTATAATACATTATATAACCAAAATACAAATATAAAAAAGTATAAACAGCAGCACTAGATCCACCTAATCAATATACAATAAAAATTCTTATTTTTTTAATAAAACTTATTATAATACACACAAAATAATAACACTAACATTCCTTGAAAGAATATCCAGATATTGAAAAACACTACACTGGTACTTGATATCAATGTAGTGCTTGCATCGCAGTACAGCATCAAGTCATTCACATTAGTTTTTGCTTCGCAAAAACCTTTTCTTTTCTTTCTTTCCTTTTGTCTCGAACAGTCGCTTTCTTATTCTATTTTGCAACTAGACAATACCATCCACTTTTTCTTAGGTGGCAATAGGTGTACTTATTATATGTATAGCTTCATAATTGTTATGTATAGCTTCATAATTGTCCTTAGTTTTATCGATTTCTTTTAGTTTTCTCCATTGGCAGCGTAATTGAGTTCATTATATATATATATATATATAAACTATCGGGTACTTTTTATTAGTGTGAAAGGATGACCATAGTCCATAGCTATCGTGCCAATAAGTGAATGCTTTGCAATCAAAATTAAAGTTAAGTCCCATCAAAATTAAGAAAAAATTAAAGTTTTCATCCAAAAAAGATAAGATTAAAATTAAAGTTAGAAGAGCATGACAGCACCCCCACGTCTAGGTACGTAAGTCATACGAGCGTGGAACGTGTCTAAAAGCCATTTTATTGATTAGCATCACTTTTTTTTTTTTTTTCGATGAATGATTAGCATCACAATCACCAATCAAGGGGATTAATTAACACCATCGTTTTTGTGACACAAGGGTCAAGACTCAAGAACATTACATTCCACCTAACAGAGAAAAAGAAATGTTATATATATTTGAGCGAAACGTAAATATTAATATCGATCATATACTACTTCTTGTGGATGAGATAATACTGTTGATACATATAGTTTTTGTAAGAAAAGGCTGTACATATCTGTAATCTTGGGCATATACACCATACTGTATTTGAGTGTGACAATATGAGCCGGAACTAGACAAAAATGCATACACAAAGAGAAATGGACTGTACATAGTGAAGAACAACTATTCTAGCTGCTAGCACCTGTCCGCTCTGGTGATCTTTAGTCTTTTCACATTGTTTAAGAACATCCTATACCGAAGCCAAAAATAGAAAATGAATTTTACAATGTGAGAAAAGTTAATGCATAAGACTTGAAAGGAAGAAAAGAAAAGAAAAATAAAGAAAGGTGAGGCTTACTCCCATGGCACATCTCCAACCATCATCCAATCCCCTTCTTTATCTTCATAGGTCAAGACATGATATTTATCAGAGTGAACTCGATCGGCACCTGGGCCTATTTGAAAGTGTTAATAAAATTTGAATGTAGCTTAGCTTTAGTTATACAATCATATCCGTACGGTGCCACTTTTGAATAGAGTAACATTGAAAAATTGAATTTCCTTCCAAAAGAAGAAAGCTTGAATTTTGTGTACTTACAAAGAATGGTGGTGGGGAACATATGGGCAATAGTTGCTATGAGACTATCATAGCCATCTTGTGCAAACAGATTCAATTTTCTACCAATCGGAATGCCTTCCATGTATATCTTGATAAATAAGGAGGCCTGCTTGTGATCCAGTGCTTTATCTAAATGTGCACTCCTCAATATCGATCTGATCGGTGGCCAGCTTAGTGGTTGCACTCTGAATTGTGAAATATAAGTTCATTCAATATCAGCCATACATGTAACACATATGATCTTATAGCTAGATTAGAACCTGACTCAAGAACTCAAACAGGAAAGTCTTAATTTTTCTCGGGAAAATGCTAATCTCCAAGAAAAAAGAGTCCAAATATACCAAAACCAAAAACATTGAAGACTAATTGAAATAAGGGGAAAGCCATGCATGTGAATTAAAAAAGAAAAAGTCCAGAAATAATTAAATAAAGCTTGGGGGTAGAGAAAAAGTCCACACAAAAAAAAGTTGGTTGAAGGTTGTTGAATATATGAATGCAAGCCATTAATAAGAACATATAAAAAATACCTTGTTTTCGTTGTTGGAGTGGGAAAGAGGTCATTGTAATAAGAGGATGAGATGCTTAGACCAAGTCTGAGGTCTGTGGAAGAAGAGGAGGCAGCTGCTGCAGAAGGATCGCTGCTGCTGTCTATGGAAGAAGCTGATGAATGTTGTTCTGATTTAATTCCCATCTACAATTGAGAATAGAGATTGATGATGATGATGATGAAATGAAACGGTGAAATAGAGAGTAGCACCTTAGTCCCTCTGCGTCTTTATATGCATAGATAGATAGCCATAAATGAAAGAGAGAGAGAGAGAGGAGGGACAAGGAAGTCAGAGTTTCGACAAACTCTCGTCGGTTTGATTTGCCTTGGGGGTGGCCGACATGTCCACGCTGCATACGCTAGCGACGTGGCTTTCACTCTATTATCTAACCTTTAGCCTTTTTTCTTTCGTGTGTGGGACACTATTGAAAACCAGTTTTGCCTATTTCATTACTATTGTGTTTATGACTCCACAAGTTGATATACTTGGCAAAGTGGTCGGGCCGGGTCATATTATCTTTATGATCATGTCAGTTGTCAAGTAAGAGAACAAAGAACAAAATAGTTATAAATAAAAGTCGAATAATACTTAAATTCTTAAATTTACAAAGTTTACTACAAATACCATCATCATAAAAGAACGAAAATAATATTAAATATTGTAGACTATGTCAAGTTATCAACTTGCTCGACACATGTTCTTATTACGTGTAAAATAACAATAAAGCTAAATTATCTAAAAAGATAACTAAAAAAAGAAAAGAAAGTAAAGCATAACATATTAAGTAAATAATAATAAGTAAATATTTAATATGAAATTCATCTCAATTTACTCAATTTCTTTTTTCAAATGAATTCAATCTACTCAACCTTAGTAAAATATTCAACACTAAAAATATTCATACTTAAAAATTGCACTTCAAGTTAGTGAGTAATTTTGTCAGTATATCATCTACAATACAAATTTAATATAACTTAAATATACAATGAAAGCGATCAAGTCAATAAAGAATTAAAAAATTTATAACTTTATCACTATTCTATAAATGAATTAAATTACCTTCAAATACTTATAACCAATTTTTTAAAAATACTTTAGAAAGGTTGATCCAACCCAACCTAAAAGCTAAGTGAATTGACCGATTTTTGCTCGAGGCCTAAAAATCTTCGGTCAGGTTGGCAATTTTTCTTTGAGTTTGGGTCAAATTAACGGGTATGAGTCCCATTTTGTCAAGTCTACTTGAAGGCCAAATCAAAAGAAGTTCAACTCTTGTCCTTTGTTTTAGTTGATATAGTATAATGTTCAATCTAGCCCATGATAGAAGAAGCTTAGAGAATTTCTTATTGGTTTTAGAATCACACCCCGCCTAGAAGAATAATAAGGAGTTACATTAATTATATTAAAGTGGTAGTTCTATTTTGAAAAGAAAAGAAGTAAGGAATTGCGCCATTCATTAAAAAAATAGTGGTGGTGTAAATTTGTTGTTGTATGCAGGTGTGTAACAATTAGAAATAAAGTTTTGTCTTGCGTATGAAACTTAAAGATTAAGTTTTGTCTAGTGAGTTAGTGCTAAAGCACCTTTGACATTTGGGGTTATTATTTTTATTTTTTTGAGAATCAGGTTAGTTTATGTTTTAATTTTTTATTTTGTGAGAGTTAAATGTGTGGTTGTAATTCCTATTATTAATAATAAATTTGGTTGGCGTTGAGAGTAAGCCAAACCACATTAACTTTTTGTATATTGTGTTGGTTGTTATTTTATTATTTTATATGCACTTAACAACATATATATAGTCTCAAAGGACAATAATATGAGTTACGAGGCTTAAATTAAAAAGAGGATGAAGGGACGAATGGTAAGAAAGAACATAAAATTGCATCCTTTTCCTTTACCTAATAAGCTACTCAATTGCAATAGGCACCACTATGTTTCACATGGAGTGCTTTGACCAAATGGGAAGCCATAAATTTAGCCAAAATGCACTTACAGTGCTGCCGATGTGCAAAATTCCTGCTAGAGGTGCGTGAAAGAGACGTTAGCAATCTTAACCAAGGCATTATTAGTCCATAGCCATGAGTCATGACTTAGGACAGACAAAGACTTTTTACCAATTTGAAACACTACATATATATACATATAGCAGATTGGTTAATTTTAGTTTTCTGGACAATGTATGTTGTTGAGTCTTATAAGGTATATGTAAAAGCATGCGTGTTTTCCAAGCAATTATATATGCTTTGGAGTCTAAAATCTTTGATAAATTTTCGTTCCAATTACTTGAAAAGTGTGAAGTTGTATTAACTCTCTGGTCTCTCCAATCCAAATCAGCCATGCATCAAAAGATTCAAAACCAACTGCTCAGCTATACAATCATAGATAGGTAGGTTTTAGTTGAGTTTTTTTAGAAGTCAAAAAAGCAGAATCTCTCTTTTCTCAAGAAGCAATACGTAGCAATTCTTCTAAAGTTGAGGTAGCTAGTGAATGTTTGTGAATTCAGTCTTTCATGTGAGCGTGTTTTACTGTCTCTGTTCAAAGGAAAAGAACATAATCCCATATCAGGGGGGAGTAATATGCGTGTGTTGTTACTTAAAGCTCTATCAAGACCTCATAAAGTTAGGTTGATATCTTTTGGAGTGTCTCCCCCTTCCTAGGTCTCTTAATCTTTATGTAATTCTTTATTCTTCAAATATGAAATTCATTTATTCATAATTTTATTACTGACAGACTCAGGAATTTAAGCTAATGATAATGAGAACTGAAATATATAAAATAAAATAAAACTTTAAATAAACATCTATATAGTATTAAAAGAATTATAAATACTCAAAATTGTTATTTCTAAATATATTAAGATGTAATTATTTACCAACAAAAACAAAAACAAAAACAAAATAATGTTTTTTTTTTTAATACTAGGCTGCCTAGGATTTTTTTTTTTTTTAAGTTAGACCATTCATTGTGGTGGTGTTAAAAAATTTAGCTTTTAACAACTCAAAAAACTACTTTATGTATTTTACCACTTCATTTTATAATACATCCAATATCAAAAGTTTTATTTTTTTATCACTTCATTTAAAATAATATAAACAACTCACTAAGATAATAAAGGAAGGAAGATAAATTGAGTTTTTTAATTGTAGAAAAAGATATAATCTTAATAAAATATTTTATTTTATTTTTAACAACTTGCTACAGTTAACTAGTATAGTTAAATGGTATTTATACCAGTCTACAATAGATGCGAAAATTTTGGCTTTAGCTTCTCCAATAACATATGATTTTTTGGTTATTTGGTGATAGACTTGGTTTTTTTTTTTTTTTTTTTTTCTAAAATACAATCACCATTGTGAATGTTTTTATTGTTTTTATTAAGTTTTTTGGTTGGATAATTGCTACTTTGGTAAGGCTAGTCAGGCCTATTGAAGAGAAAATGAGCCTTACAAAAATAAAAATATATAATAACTAAAAAAAAATATTTTGGACCTAGAGGGGCCCTGGCCCCTATCTAGGTCCATCCTTGCTTGTTAGACATATTATGACTCAAGTGACAACCCAAACTAATTACAGACCTATGTACTAATAAAACAAACAAGTAAATTTTGGGTTTGTTCCATGCATAAAACTTACGTTGAGTTCATTGTAAGACTTTTCACTATAGATGTAAGCGTCAGACTGAACCATGTAAACTTAATCTTCATGTTTGCTTTGTTTTTCATACTTTCGCTCATCATTCAATCACCCAAAATTACACAATGACTTTAACATTTGTCTAGACGAATTTTATTTTTTCAGCATGATCAACGTACATTTATAAACTATGTTTTAATTGCTTCTCTTATATTGTTTGTTGAAGTGGGGTCAACTGACTCAACTAGTAAGATTTCTTCTCAAGTTCTCATCAAATAGGAGTTTCTAAATATTGAAAAATAAATAAGAGTTTCTAAATATTGAAAAATAGGAGCATGCTTTTGATAAAGCTTATGAACTTTCTGACAAAGAGAGATGTGCTAATCTATCTGTCTTCCCGTTCCATAGCTTGCAAGCACAACTGGATCTCCTTGATCTGGTCTCAAAAGCTATCCATTTCTCTTCTATAAAATGATATAATTGGAGAAAAAGAAAATCATTATTCCTCAATTTGTATTCGACATTTGAAGACTATGTCAATAATTGCACCCAAAGAGACCACATTAGACATACTTCAATATATGTCTCAATTGTCAATTCTCAACTGTTTCAAACATATATATACAATTGAAACAATGGGCCGGCCAAACAGAAATTATACATTTGTTTCATACTAAATAGAATTTATTTATTTGTTTTATTGTTAACAACAACAACAACAACAAAAGTGGAGGAGAGCAGACAACCCTCTCTCTTTTGCTCTACGTTTTCTCTCTTGTTCCTTTTATATTATCCCTCTCACTTGCAAAATTGAAATAGACCCCTTGTATTTTATATTTAACTTCAAGCATTGTGATCATGCTCATTAAGCTTGACATTGGCCAATTCGTACGAGCAAGACTTTCAATAATAAACTATTCCCACGTGAACCCATACCCCACGTCTCTTGTCCCTTAAAATATATATATTTTTTCTTTGAGCTGCCCTAACATCATTCCTTAAAACTTAGTAATTCGAAAACCTAAGTGATTCAATAAGATATATAAAAAATATTATAAAGGTCTATTCACAAATTGCAAATTAAGTGCAAAGTGAAGAGATTGGCCTTCATTCTATCTTGTCCTCTTCCCTCATTACTCTCCTTAATTATAAACTAAAACTACATATATTACACTATGTCATGCAAGTGGAATTGAACTTTCATTTTAATGATAATATACTTGTGAGTTGTGATGCGTCTAGATGTGTTGTATAACGGTAAATAATGATGAAGCATGCTCTTTTTTCAATTCATTTTTTTGTTTATTATTATTTTTTTTAAGTGAGGAAGAAGGGAATTGAAATCTGGGCATCACTCTTGAAAGTTGAAACACTAGAAAATGCCATGGAATTGAAATGTACCTTCTCTTTAAGCATATAGAATGCAATTTTCTAATTTCATGCATGGTGTGTCCAAAATCCAAATAGTTACCCAGATTTGATTGCCTGATTCTAGATAAATGGAACTATTTTCCCTTGATATTAGGTAATAAATTGAAAACGTTTTGACTTATGTGCAAGATTATTCTAAAATATTGTTTGAACAAATAGTGAAGTTATAACAAAATATAAAAAAAGATTCATTGCAACGATAATTAATGATAGTTTATACGTTAGGCTACTAGTCATAGAGAAAAAAGAAACTAGGGTTGTTGAGTGTGGGGGACAAAAGATGGACTTGAGGTTTGAAACTTGGAAGTTAGAAAAAGAAAAAGTCTTAAAAGGCCTGGTGGAAGGTTCCGTTTGATAGATGATGGATTATTTAAAGGACTTTTTGAACCAATCTATGTCTAAGAGGTCTCTCAAAAGAGATTAAAAGAATATACGTGTTCTCAACTTTAAGAAACATGCAATCAACTAAATTCCTCAATCAAAACTCTCTCTCTCTCTCTCTCCCTCTTTCTCTCTCATCCTCAAATTTTATGCACACGAACATATACACGTGCAAACGAAGTAATGAAGGACCAGCCTGAATGAGCTGGCTTTGTTATTCAGATCAAAAGCGACATCAATGTTTCAACCTATATATGACATCCTTGAAACCATTAACAGATAGAATATGCAGCGTAAGAATCTTGCTTTCATTCCAATAGTGTAAAACACTATTACTTGTTTAGACCCCTTATTTTAAATTATGGCTTAGTTTCTTTTAATTTGTTTAACTAAGTACGGAATAAGAATAATCAAGGCGCAATTAACCGGGACTACTTCCTAATGCATAAGCATACATAATTAACAATTGAATGAAAAGCACAAGGAGTAAAGGAAGAGAGATGCAAATAGAAAATAACACCAAAACGTGTTATCGAAAAAGAAACCGAAGAACTCGGTGAAAAACCTCTTTGTGACCCTCCAAGTCGAAATAGTCCACTAGTAAATAAGTTAGAGTACAATGATACTTCAAAAGCCCTCCAAACATAATCTACCCAAAGTACTTGAACCCTCCAAGTTTCAACTACCAACAAACTTCTCGGAATCTTGTCTTCATTAGCTTCCCGAATCTCGCAATACCGCTCGATTGCATTTACCAAGCCTCACCGGCTTATTTTGGCAAATATCCAATGCTTTCCAAATTCCAAAACACTCTCTACACTCTGAATATGTGTGAGTTGGGTTTGAGTACAAATCTTTTCTCAAGGTATAACAATGGGAGAGGGGAGGAAAAGAGACTACAATGATTTCTCTCTTGAGAATGAATAACTCTCTCTAACAAGGTGGGCGTGTTGTAAAAACCTCTTTAGGGTTTTCTTCTAAACAGTCTCCTTATAATTTGAGGGTAATAAATATAAATATAAATATAAATATATATATATATATATATATATATATATATATATATATATATATATAATATGGGTGAAGGATATAAGAGTCACACTTAAAATCCTAGCTGATAGTGAATCTCGCAGGTCATCTCTCAACTTGGCCAACTCATGAGATAAGTCGCGGAACATACTGACTCTTCAACTTCCGGCATGTGCTTCTCATGTGACATTCAACTGTCTTGATCAAATCTTCAACACTTAAAACTAAACCCATTAGAATTAAATCCTACAAAATACAAGGAAATAAATTAATGAAATTGCAACACTTTTTGTCATTAAATAAAGCCAACATAAATGTTATGTAAAAAACCATAACTTAACAGTAAATAAGAAGCAAATTATGAACATTTAAAACACCCATTCCCTCGTACATAAATGAAATCAACATTCATGTAATATAAGAAATTGTGGAATACATGAAGTGTAAGTTTAGTCAAATAAGATAAAGATGAAAAATATATGATATTTTATGGTCATGAGAGAGTGAGTGCTTTTGATATCTTGGATTAATAATTTATAAAAATAGAAAATATGAAAATGTTGTGAATCATAATTCATAAGATAAGAGAATGTTAGATGAAGTGAAAAAGTACAACAAGAGCATTATATAATTGTATAATATCGATAATAAGTCAATGAAAAAGTTTTACAAGACATATATAAGAAACTATCCATTTTATAGGGTACAAAATGTTGGGCTACTAAGAAGATCGTGTTTAATAAATGAGTATAACTCGAAATGTATATATTAAAATGGATAAGTGAAAATATAAGAAAAGATAAAGATAATTATTTAGAAATATGGGCGAAGAAAAAAATCATGGAGAGTCGTATAAGTTGATTAGATCACATTCAAAAGAGACTGTAAGGACCAAAAACGCATAAACTTCGCTGTTCGTTTATTCACTAAAGGTCCCCATACAATACATTTGGTAGAGAGGGTTCAACAAAAAAAACTCTCCTTTCCGTAGTGTCCTGACTCTTATTTATATCATTTGTTCCTTTCATCGTGGCCTTACACCTCACAATCTACTATGCTTTTCCTTCTGACACCTGTCTGTCGGTAATGGAGCAGAGTTCTAACTTTGCGTTCAGCACTGTTCAGGTCATATCCACATTAATGCAACGGATTGAGTTGGTATCCTGCAATTAATGCGGCCAAAATGGCTGTTGCCGGGCATTTAATGCAACCCTCTAAATTAGCCTGCCACCTTCGGATATTTGTAACCCTTATGTCAGCAGTGCCCATGCCACATCATCTTCGGGTATCCCCAGGTAGCTTCCCTTACTCCTTTACTTCATCTTGCTTAATGCATGTCGGCCTTCCTGTCCTCGGGTCTTCGGGTTCTTGGGTCCTCGGAACCTCACAACAGCCCTTTTAACACTTGAGTTATTAACGATCAGTTAATAACCAAGTTTTAACATCTTACACACGCTTCTTACCTTCCCTTTGTTTTCACACGTACAGCCGTCTTTTCACTGTCCCATGACCCGCGTCTGGCGCCTCGTATCCCACGATAGAGCATTTATGGAATCTGGCGTTTCTTTTCCCGTGCACGTTCTACGGCTGGATGGGTAATGTACGGTTCAGATCCCGCTTTCAATTATGAGTGGGAAAGTTACCGCTCTTATTTCTTTTACCCCACCCCTATAAAAGCAAACCCTTTGGCTGGATGTAGCTCATTTTGGCATTCTGAAGGATTGAAAGAAGAGTGAGCTCCTGAGGACCATCTTTAAGCGATCTTCAGAGGTGTGTTCATTTTCCTTTCATTTCTCTCTATTTGCTTGCTTTTCTTCTCTTACCGCGGGGATTAATGGGTAAGTACGCTAAGCTAGTAAACACAGATGAGGCAAAGGCTGCCTTTAAAAACCGATATAGGATCCCTGATGACGTAAACATCACGTATTGTGAGGAAGAAGAGATTCCACTCGTACCTCGCCCCCCTGAGTCCGTTTTGATTCCCATGATTGCGTTTATCGAGGGGGGCATGGAGATTCCTATAGGTAGGGTGACCAGGGATTTTTTAATAAACTATAGGCTTACCCCCTCACAATGTTCCCCAAACGTCCTTAGAATTTTAGGATGCGTAGACGCGCTTAACCGAAAGATGGGGACCAATTTGACATGGCAAGATGTAAATTGGGTGTACAACTGCCAAAAAGGGAATAGGACTAAATACTACATGAAATGTAGATTCCCTTCCGTTAGGCTGATCTCTTGCTTACCCGATTCGAGTAAAGGGATAGACGAAGATTACCTTGTCGTCTCGGGCAACTGGCATGACGGCTTACACTGTCCTACCCGAGAAGGGACGCTAGGTAGTGTTCCCGAAGACTGACCTGGCATTTAGGAATGACCAAAATTTTCATGTGTTCCGCTTTGTTTAACTTATTCATTCTAACAATTTCACTCCCATTGCAGACGATTTCCATACCGCTCCGAACTTATCTGCTGTGAATCGAGCTGATCTAAACCGGATTCTTCGGTCAGAGATATTTGTGCACCGGGACGGACAATTCCGAGCAGCCCACATCATCCTCGGGTACACACCATCCACCAAACGTTTCCAAAGCCCGAAGAACGTAATCAGAGCAAGAGATCTACGATTAGCTCGGATTGACGTTGCGGCCCCTGGATTCCTACTGCTCGCACCTCCTCCTGCAGGAACTCAAGACGCACAGCTTCCTGCTCCTCTTGCCGCCCAGTTACTTTATCCCCCTTGGACCAAGCTGCTAACCTTGTCGCCGAGGAAAGAGCTGCTACGCCCGAGCCAAATCCTCCCGAGGTGACCGAGAAGGACTTTAAGGTGTTCTACCGTCCAGACGCTTCTTCCAGCTCCAATCCATCAACCAGCGAAATGGGTTTTCAAGAGAAAGAGCCCAACCTGTTAGCCTTACTGCAAGCGCACGCAGGCCACTCTTCACCGGCGATTCCGATCCCACCTCGTCCAGTCACTCCGGCTGTTACCCATACACCTTCCTCGGAGGCGGCGGATAAAAAACGGAAAAGGGGCCACAGCAGTAAACATGTGATAGAAATCGAAGAAGGGGAGAGTCTTGACCCTTCCGCTAAAGATACCAGGGCTAGGAAAGCCCTTTCCAAAAAAGCTGCTCCTATTGGTTCGTCTAAGGACCCCAGTAGTGATTCTATAAAGAAGGCGTCAGCCTGGCGACCCAACTTTACTCTCAGCTCGGGTAGCCCTGTTATGGATGATGCTAACTTGAGGGACCCGAAGAAGGGAAGCTCGAGCCTGGTGGCAGAGTGTCTAGAGAAGGCTTTATGCCTTCCCGAAGATATGGCAGAGTTGCGGTCCTTCCGTAAGAGGGAAGTTTTCTTGTATTTGAAGCAGGACTTAGCCAAGGTATTTTCTAAGTCTTTGCACATTCCATATATGAGTTTAACTCTTTATTATGACTAACTTTATTAACTCGAATATATTATAGGCGGTCCAGGCTTCATTTATGGCCGAGGAGTGGGTAGATCATTCACTGGATCTTGCTCGAAAAGCTGATCAAAATGCCGAGGCGGCAGTGAAGGCACAAAAAGACGCCGAGTTGAACTTAAAAGAGACCCTCACTCGCCTGTCCGAGGTAGAAAAGGCTTACAAGATGCTGAGTCGGCTCTGAAAAGTTATGAGTCGCAAGCAAATCTTGCTCTTGAGGCCCAAAAACAGGCTCAAAGTAGGCTCGCCCTCACCGTTGTCGAGCTCAAAAAAGTGCAAGACTTGCTGGCTAAGAAGGAGCAGGAACAGGCTGCTGCCGAGCAAGCGGCGTACGATGCTGGGATGAAAAAAGCCTCTAACAGCTTAACTGCCCAACTTAGAGGGGTCGCCAGAGCGTTCTGTTCGGAGGTGTGGGTCGTGCTTTGGACGCTGCGGGGGTAGATCCTGACGCAGTACTCCGTACTCCCGACAACATTTACTATCTCCCGGCATTGCGCTTAGCTCCTGCTCCCCCAACGTTGACAAATGATCCTGAAGTGCCCATCCCTGCTTCTGTTCCTTCTGATGCCCCAATCACAAAGGACCCTTCTCCCCCAGCTCAGCCCGTGGACGAAGTAATTGAGGGTGATTTGGCTGAAGAGCCAAAAAAGAAGAAAAAAGAAAAAGACCCAGAGAAAAGAAAGGACAAGCAACCTGTTGCTTAGTCATTCTGTAGTTATTGCCTTGTTTTTTATTTTATTGTTTTTCTTTTTACGGATGTAAGGGGCTATATGATGACCCCAGTTTTGTACCGAATACTTTTTAAGAGATTAATATTTAGCCTTTTTCTTTTTGTTTCATGCACAACTCTTATTACAATGCGATGCCATCTAACTGTTACTTTGTACGCATTCATATAGACGCTTACTTGAATTAAAAATCATAAGATCACCTCAAAATTGTTCATCATACTTGTGATTTTAAGGGGCTCAAAAAGCTCAACCTGGGCACCATAATTTCACTATTTTTTTTTACGTTCGAAAGAGAAGGCATGAGATTCCCTATGCTAATAAGCGACAAGGCTTAATGATTGGTTTATGCTAATGCTTAGCTGCTTGATATTCCTTAGCCTTAACCTTGCTGGATTTATGATTCTTGTGCTGTGGTCCGTGGAACCCAGGAAGGATAAAAATCAGTTCAGCACTTATATTTTTGCAAGTGGTTAACTTTTCTTAGACCTGTGGCCCGAGGAGCCGAACGAGAACTAAGGTCAATTTAACACCTGTATTATTTGCAAGTGATTAATTTCTCTTAGATTTGTGGCCCGAGGAGCCGAACGAGAACTAAGTTCAATTTAACACCTGTATTATTTGCAAGCGATTAATTTCTCTTAGACTTGTGGCCCGAGGAGCCGAACAAGAACTAAGGTCAGTTTAATACTTGTGTTTTTTGCAAGCGATTAATTTCTCTTAGACTTGTGGCCCGATGAGCCGAACAAGAACTAAGGTCAGTTTAATACTTGTGTTTTTTGCAAGCGATTAATTTCTCTTAGACTTGTGGCCCGAGGAGCCGAACAAGAACTAAGGTCAGTTTAATACTTGTGTTTTGATTGACACAGAATTGAAACGAACAAAAGCCACACACAAAAGGAGATTCTTTTCTTAATAATAATATCGTCGTAAGTTATTTACATTCCAAGGGCGAGGAATCACCCTTCCATCTAGATCTTCTAAACGATAAGCCCCTACACCTGCTATTGAGATAATTTTATACGGCCCCTCCCAATTAGGACCCAACTTTCCCCAAGCAGGATTTTTTGCTACCCCCACTACTTTTCTCAGTACCAAATCTCCTGGTACCAAGGGCCTGGACCTAACTCCCTTGTCGTATGTCTGCTTGAGCTTCTGTGATAGCTGCCCATCTTCACATTGGCTATTTCTCTCCTTTCCTCAATAGTATTCAAACAATCATACATCCTATCGTGATTGCTCGCTTCGTCATACTGGTCGGACTTCAGGGTGGGAAAACCCGATTCTAATGGTATTATAGCTTCCATTCCATACGTCATTGAAAAGGGAGTCTCGCCTGTCGATCTTCGGGGTGTAGTGTGATAAGCCCATAATACATGAGGTAACTCTTCTACTCAGCCTCCCTTAGCGTCATCCAATCGTTTCTTCAAACCTGCCAAGATGACTTTATTTGTTGCTTCGGCCTGACCATTTCCTTGAGGATAGGACGGTGTTGAATATCCATTTTTTATTCTCATGTCTGCACAGTACCGCTGGAAAGCCTTGCTATCAAATTGAAGACCATTATCAGAAATCAAGGTATGAGGAACTCCGAAGCGAGTTATGATATTTTTCCAGATGAATTTTTTAGCATCCACATCCCTAATGTTGGCTAACGGCTCGGCCTCCACCCATTTCGTGAAGTAATCCGTGCCGACGATGAGCTATCTCCTATTACCCGTTGCCCAAGGAAAAGGTCCGTCGATATCTAAACCCCACTTAGCGAAGGGCCATGGGCTGGACAACGGATTTAAGTTGCCTCCCGGTTGATGTATATTTGGTGCAAATCTTTGACATTGATCACATTTCTTGGCATAATCTTGAGAGGCTCTCTGCATGCTTGGCCACCAATACCCTTGGGTCATGGCTCTATGAGCTAATGATCTTCCTCCAGTATGGCTCCCACACACACCTTCATGCAATTCTTCCAGCAAAGGCTCCACGGCTTCAGGGTGTACGCAAAGGAGGTACGGCCCTGCATAGGAACGCCTATAGAGTTTTTGCTCCTCTGATAGCCAGTAACGGGGAGCACTTCTACGTACCTTTTCGGCCATTGTTCCATCTTCAGGTAGTATCCCGTGCTGTAAGAAAGCTATAATTGGGTCCATCTAGCTGGGGCCTACATGAACGTTGTGAACCCGTACTGCCGAGATGCTGGTCAAGCTAGAGGACAGTAAATCCTCCACCACGACCATACCCGGTAACTTCGAACCCAGTGAAGTGGCTAACATTGCTAATGAATCAGCATGAGCATTATGTCCCCTTGGGACTTGTTGTACCTTGAAACTGTCAAACAAACCCAACACCCCTTGGACCCGTTTAAGATAGCTTTTCATTCGTTCATCTTTTGCCTCGAATTCTCCATTAACTTGCCCTACCACTAATCGGGAATCACAGAATATCCTCACTACCTTTCCTCCCAAATGTTCAACCATCTGGGAGCCTACCAAGAGAGCCTCGTACTCGGCCTCATTATTAGTGGCCGGGAATCCCAACCTCAATGACTTTTCAATGACTAGTTTCTAGGGAGATATTAACACGACTCCAACCCCAGCTCCTTTTCGATTTGATGCCCCATCCGTGTAGACTTCCCAAGGAGTGATGTTTTCCATCCCAATGGACATTACTGCCATCACGGCATCTTCGTGGTTAACCTGACCTTCCATGAACTCGGCCACAAAGTCAGCAAGGATTTGCCCTTTGATAGCTGTCCGGGGCATATACTTGATATCATAAGCTCCTAGTTTGGTTCCCCACTTTGCTACACGACCCGTATAATCCGACTTCCTCATGATAGCTTGCAGAGGCAATTGAGTGAGTACTACTACGGTGTGAGCTTGGAAGTAATGGGGCAATTTCCTTGTTGCATGCACCACGGCTAGAAGCGCTTTTTCCAACAGTAGATATCGCTGTTCTACTTCTTGCAAAGACTTGCTGATATAATATATTGGTTTCTGGACCCCATCGTCATTCCGTACTAAGACAAGACTTACGGAGTGATTTGTGACGGCTAGGTAAGCATATAACACTTCTTCCTTCTCGGGCGTTGATAATATCGGTGGTCTAGATAGGTATTGCTTTAAATCCTCAAAAGCCAAGTTGCATTCATTAGACCACCGAAAATCTTTCCACTGTGCAAAGGCGATAAAATGGGCGGCACCTGTCTGCGGACCGTGAAATGAACCTGTTCAAGGCTGCGATCATACCAGCTAACTTCTGCACTTCTTTCGGGTTCTGAGGGGGATGCAAACCTAAGACAGCCTTAATTTGATCAGGATTAACTTCAATTCCCCGATGAGTAATCATGTACCCTAAAAACTTTCCCGAGCCCACTCCGAAGGAACACTTTGATGCTTCAAGCGTAACTTATACTTTCTTAATACCGAGAAGGTCTCCTGCAAATCTGTCAAATGGTCTTCTGTCCTCTCTTCCTTTTTAATTACCATGTCATCGATATAAGCTTCCATATTATGCCCCAATTGCGCATCAAACATTCTGGTCACCATTTGTTGATAAGTGGACCCTGCATTCTTTAGACCAAAGGGCATCACTCGGTAATGGTAGTTACCATTAGGGGCACGAAAAGCCGTCTTCTCCTGATCATTTAGTGACAAAGGGATTTGATGATACCCTTGGAACGCATCCAAGAAGCTCATTCGGGGGTGCCCCACAGTTGCATCCACCAATTGATCAATTCTGGGTATAGGGAAAGGATCCTTGGGACATGCCTTATTCAGATCTGTAAAATCAATACAGACTCTCCATTTCCCATTCTTCTCTTTTACCACGATAGTATTGGCCAGCCACTCAGGATAGAAGATCTCCTTGATCGCACCAGCTTGCTTTAGCTTACCAACCTCCTCTTTAACTGCCTCTGCGTGTTCTTGAGATGCTCGCCGAGGAGGCTGTTGTCTAGGCGTTGCATGGGTGTTAATATTCAAATGGTGGTAGATAACTTCTGGATTAATTCCTGGTACGTCATAAGTCGTCCATGCAAAAACATCAATATTATCCCGCAAGAATTGAATCAACTCCTCTTTTTCCTGTACCGGCAGCTTGGATCCGACTTGAAAATATTTCTCTCTATCTTCCCCAATAATTACCTTGGTTAGCTGCTCGGCAGAGCCTTCATCCTCAACTAGGCCGACTTCCCGAGCAGCCTCCTTTAATTGCTATGATGTCTCACGATCTTCTCCCTCTGACGAACCTCGGCCTGTACGAATAGTGGCAGACGTTAGACATTGCCTGGCCACCATCTGACTACCATGTAATACTCCCACGCTTCCTCGTATAGGGTACTTCACCATCACATGTAAAGTAGATGAAACTGCCTCCATCGCATGCAGCCATGGTCTAGCCAAAATGGCCGTGTATGGAGAATATGCCATAACAACTATGAAGTTTACCTGTACTTCGGAACCCTCCACCTGCACAGGCAACCTAATCATTCCCGTGGATCCCTGGTTTCCATCAAAACCGACCAACGGATGGTCGTATTTTTCCAAGTCTTCTTCTTTCAACTTTAATCCATTGAATAGGTCCGGATACATAATCTCGGCACCACTTCCATCATCCACCAAGACTCGTTTCACATCATATCCCCCGATACGAACTGTGATGACCAAGGCATCATCGTGGGGTTGAAACGTTCCCTCTTTATCCTTATCAGAAAAACCCAATATGGGCGTCGCCGAGGATCTCATTCTTTTGTTTACTTGATGATTTTCTTCTATGTTTTGAACGGTCATGACCCGAGAAGGTTTCCCAAATTCTCTTCTCGGCTGGGTCAAGATGACGTTAATAGTGCCTAGAGATGGTTGAGGGGCCCGACCCCAATATTTTCGAGTGTCTAGTTGTTCCTGTTTCCCATCTGGCTTTGCCAATAAGTGATTGATCTTCCCGGCCCTAATCAATTGATTCAAATGATCGCGTAGTGTCCGGCACTCCTCCGTGGTGTGTCCCTTATCCTGGTGGTAATGACAGTGGAGGTTTTGATTTCTCGTGGATGCATCTCCACTCATTTTGTTGGGTGGCCTAAAATATGGCTCATGCCGAATTTTCTCCAGTATGTGATGCACGGGTTCCTTAAATAGTGAGTTAATTAGAGGAGACTCGGCGGTCCTCGGATGACTTGGAAAGTCTCGTTTGGACCGAATACCTTGAAACCCCCCTACCCGAAGATCCTTCCTCTCCAGATACCCTTTCATTTTTCCTTGGCTTTGCATCTGATCTTCTTCTACCCGTTTATACTATCTATCCGGTCCATAAGCTGACGCATATCTATCGCGGCCTTCATTGTCAAAGACTTCCTTAACCCATGCTCCGTGGGAAGACCCACCTTGAAAGTTCTCACGGCTACACTCTCCATATCCCCATCAATTTCATTATATTTCCAGTATCGGTTGGAATAGGTTTTGAGTGTTTTGCCTTCCCTCATAGACATAGACAGTAGAGCATCCAAAGGTTTTGGAATCCTAGTACAAGTTATGAACCTTGCTCCAAATGCCCTAGTCAATTCCTCAAAAGACCTCAAGAACCTTCTGCCAAAGCATCAAACCACCTCATAGCCACGGCCCCAAACTGGAGGGAAAAACTCTGCACATCAATGCCTCATTATTCGAATAAACGGCCATCTTCTGACTAAAATGACTAACGTGCTCTACAGGGTCAGTCCTCCCTTATACATAGTAAAGATGGGTTGAGAAAACTACGAGGTAGCTTTGCCCTATTTATCCTGGCCACAAAAGGGGATTTGGCAATTTGCCTCAGGCTTTACCCATTGCATCACTCCCGTCATCACGATATATCCCATCAGCATCAGGCATCCTTGTCTCCTCTGCTGCCTTGCCCTAGCGCCCGAAGACACACTGACACGGGTCACACTTCGAGTAGGCTCAAATACTGGGGGATGAACTCCTCCAAGGCTTGCTTCCAAACTGTCACTGGAAGAGCTAGCATTACCCTTACGTCTCCGCTTCCTACTATCCACGCATTTGCGTAAGTAAGCTATCTCAGATTGCATCTGTTGCAATACATCGTCGCGAGACATATGCCCCTCAGTTAGTGATCGTTACTCAGCCCCCAGACCGCCATCATGTGCTTTCACCACTCCTGAGGTATGCCCTTCCCCTTTGTCACGTTGGAGACTTACAACTACGTCCCTGCTTCGTGAACTTACTGATTCTTCTTCCCCTTCTAGATACACTTCCGCCATACACTTCTAGATGGAATGTGTTACGTTGTTGTTGTTCCCACAGACGGCGCCAATTGTAAGGACCAAAAACGCATAAACTTCGCTGTTCTTTTATTCACTAAAGGTCCCCATACAATACATTTGGTAAGAGGGTTCAACAACAAAAACTCTCCTTTCCGTAGTGTCCTGACTCTTATTTATATCATTTGTTCCTTTCATCGTGACCTTACACCTCACAATCTACTATGCTTTTCCTTCTGACACCTGTCTGTCGGTAATGGAGCAGAGTTCTAACTTTGCGTTCAGCACTGTTCAGGTCATATCCACATTAATGCAACGGATTGAGTTGGTATCCTGCAATTAATGCGGCCAGAATGGTTGTTGCCGGGCATTTAATGCAACCCTCTAAATTAGCCTGCCACCTTCGATATTTGTAACCCTTATGTCAGCAGTGCCCATGCCACATCATCTTCGGGTATCCCCAGGTAACTTCCCTTACTCCTTTACTTCATCTTGCTTAATGCATGTCGGCCTTCCTGTCCTCGGGTCTTCGGGTCTTGGGTCCTCGGAACCTCACAGAGACTGATTAATGTATTGGGAGTAAGAGTGATTTAATTCAAGATAAGAGAATGAAAAATGATAATGAAGACCTAAAATAACACAAATAGAAAGTAGTAAAAAATTTAATTAAGGAGTTGATAAAAAAAAAAAAAAACATGGTTTTTGATACGACAAAATGATTGAAAAGAATACTTATGTTTGAACCTGATTAATTAGTACTCTTAAATAACTAATCCTAAAACTTTTGACCTAAGGCTTATTTGTCACACCATGGTTTTTGTTGCTCTTTCTTTAATATACATATATGTATGTGTGCACTAGATCATGTGTGTGTGGAACTAAAGCTTTGATATTGTTGGTTTTTCTTGTGTGTGTGTGTGTAATGTGTATACACCACAAGTATGTTGTATGGGGTTTCGTTTCCTAATTCATTCTAGGATCCAAACTCATTGTTAAAAAAATTGTGATCCAAGAGGCACAAACTTATTGTATACTTGTAGAGCAGATAAAGTAATCATAATCTTAATTGCAATACAAGTAGTATAATACATGTACTATAATTATAGAGTTGGTTACTATATATATATATATATATGTACATTATGCACTAGGTTTATTGTAATATATTCTTAGCAAAAAAAAAAAAAAAGTTTATTGTAATATATAATTTAGATTAGTAAAGTTAAAAGCCGATGACGACTTTTCACTATGGAATGGGTGTGAATCTTTAGGCAAAAGCACGCTATTTTTTTTTCTTTTTTAATACCTACTTTCTCCGCCCAATACCTATACCACCGAGCTGGCAAGCTGCAAGTTTTAACATAGAAGCAAGATCCTAGTATCCCCACATGTTATTCATGTATTCTTTTTCCTTCCACAAATTGATATATGCATATGCTTTGACATGCATGCGAATAAGCAGATGCTTGTGTAATTGGAGAGAAAGACAGAGAGAGGAACAAGAGGGCAAGCTTGCTCCTAAAGGAAGGTACCATGGGGAAGCAAATAAGATTAGGGTTGTAAGTTGTAACAAACAAGGGTGAAAGAGAAGGTTGCTTCCTCATGTTGCTTCCATTAGGGATCTTTCTCTTCCTCCAATACCTTTATTTATTTATTTATTTATTTTTATATGCAATGCACTTTATGTACAACTTAAGCATGTTGATCTCTCCCTTAGTACCCTTTCACTTTGTGTTAAAAGCTTCCGTTGCCTATTTTAGCACCTTCCTCGAACTCTCATCTACATGCTCTATATGTCTTCTTTTTTCTTTTTCTTTTGCTCTTTTTTCTTTTACAGTTCAAAATTTATGAACCCAAGAAAGACAACTTGATGAGGACCCTTATCTTTTGCACTATTTTATTCCCCTTAACTTTTATTCTCTCCTAAGCTGTCCATTTCACTCAGTTCTTTCTAGCTAATAGAGACTTTGAATTTCTTTTGTCTTAATTCTCTCTCTCAGTCAAATATATAAGAAAGCCATTTGATTACACCCACCTAAGCATGTCTCTACAACTGAGTTTCTGGGGTGGGCACGATCCCATTTCTAGGCAAGCTTCATGGACCTCTTTTTCATCGCATTATCAATTGTCAGGACACTTTAGGTCATTGCCCATATGGGATATATTATAGCACGCTGGCCTGGTTAATAAATTTGTGAAAAGAGAGCATCGAAATTTACGGTCTTTTTAAGTTTCTTTAAATAACATTTTTTGGTAGTGTCCCTAGTGGGGAAGCTAGCTACTGTGCCAGGACTTGTTTTCATGTCCCATTTGGGCCATATCTGATGCCTAATCAATCGCCAGGTGTTTTGGGTTGCATTGTGCTAAAAAAAAAATTTAAAAAAATAAATAAATCTTATGTGTCATCGTTTAGGTCCATTCGGTAACGGTATTTAGATAACGAAAAATGTTATTTAAACATCATAACATGTATTTTTACATATTCTTCTACTCATACGTATTTTTATAAAACTTAAATAATGTTATTAGAAATCTCTTACGAAACAAGCTCTTATTTATTTACTTTTGTTTTTGTTACTCTTTTTCTTTCTTTCTTTCTTTTTTATTTTTTATCTAAGAATAAATTAAGAATTATTTAATGGAATACCTGCTGAAAGGTTCTATTTTATTGCCCAATCAGAGAATTTCCAATCTATTTAAATGTATTTTTTTAACCTATAGAATCAAAACCGCGTATATTTTCAATCAATTTGTTGATTGTAGGGGTTGGTTAGTCGGCAGTGGTTTGGAATTTTTTAACCCATCTTAGGCAATTTGGTTGAGAATTTTAACCTCAACAAGCCAAACGTAACTCATGCATGGTCCAAGTTTGGGTGCCCCAGACCATGTATTCCAGCCCACACTTGATTAGAGCTCACGTAATGAGCCTGACAACCATGTCACGTTTGCTCTACTTGAAGAGGTTGGCTCAATCAATTTGAAGGTTTACGGGCGGGCTTGACAAATGGGTTGGACTTGGATTTCACAGAATACAGGAGGTGGATATGGTCTTGTAATAATTTCACTTTCACCTTCCTGAATTTCATGTCTCTGTTTTGTTTTTTTTTTTTTTTTTGTTTTTTTTTTTAAACCAACCAACCGCAGCAGCAGCAACAACAACAACAATATAATAAGGGTAAATTATAAATTATACTCTTAAAGTTTAGGAGTGATAAGATTTTACATCCTTAAGTTTTAGAATTTAGATTTTACCCTTTAAAGTTTAAGAGTGTTTGAATTTTACACTCTGATATTTTAGAATTTAAATTTTACTCTCTAAAGTTGGATTTTACACCCTAAAATTTCAGAATTTTGAAGTGTAAAATCCAAACACTCTCAAACTTTAAGAGTTAATTTGCAATTTATCCTAGTAGTAGAAGTAATAATAACAATAATAATAATAACAACTTTAGGGGTGTAATTTGTAATTTACCCTAATAATAACAACAACAATAATAATAACTTGAAGATTTTTTTTAGAGGGGAGATATAGCTGTGGCCTTGATTTCGTGAACATTAAGCCTAGTTTGTTTTAAGAATCTAATTTTTTTTTATCTTAAATGTAATATATTAGATTTTCTATTAAATTAAAACAAATGTATGTATTAAAGTTAATTTTTATTAAAAATAAAAAATTATTAATTTCATTGATCAATACAACTATATATGTATAGTAATCCCATAATACAACTAAATTATGAAGATTTTTTTTAAAGGTAGAATTTCAATCTATGACATCCGTTCCTTAAAAGAAGCTCCATGTTATGGTTAGGGTGTTCAAATGAACACTCTGACTTTGAAAAAAAAAATTATATATAATATTTTTGAAATATTTTTTTTTTTATCTACCATAAATAAATAAATAAAAGAAATGAACCCCCTAGTTACAAGGAACAATAAGGGTAAACACAATTACAAAAATCAATAAGTTGAGTAACAACAAAAATTCCTAATGCAATTTTTTTTTTTATCAATTTAGCATAAAAACCTTAAGTTTCTATTTTACATAACTACTTTTCAAAAAATTCCATATCAAATTATCTATTTTACACTACATTTTATTAAACTACTGTTTCTTTATCAATTTCTTATTACTCTCCCAATCATCTCTCTCTCTCTCTCTCTCTCTCTCTCTCTCTCTCTCTCTCTCTCTCTCTCTCTCTCTCTCCTCTCTCTCTCTCTCTCTCTATATATATATATATATATATATGAGTAATGAAAGTCTTAAAAAATTTTGTGCATATATAAACAGTAACAATATATATTTTCATGGTTATTGTAACTATAAATGCATTTTGTACCATAATATATAAGTTGGTGTGATGATTTTGTGGTTGGTTGTCCAAAATTTGGCTCTCATGTCATTTTATATGGACTAATATGAATATTCTTAATGACCACCTTAAAAAGAATTCATAAACTGCCACTACTGCTCCTAATGATTGTTCTTTATTATTAGATTAAGATATCAATTAATTTTTAATGTATATGAAAATAAAATCTCAAATATCTTATTTAATAATAAAAGACTTTACCAATCAATTTTATTTTATGAGGATGAAAATAGTGACTTGAACCCAATGAGGATAACAAAAGTTAACCAACCACTAGATATCCAGATGGGATTGTAACGAGTGTTAAGCATCTTATGCATAAGATCTATAAAATGACATGACAAGTTGCAAGCCAATTCGTGCCACGGACATTAAAAGTAGTTGTTGTTGCCGAAAGCCATCCTGAGCCTTAAATATCTAGGTGTTCACAAAGTGCCACGATTTGTGGAACCCAACTCTATCTGAGCTCCATCATAAGAAAGAATGTGGCCATCTTTCTAATCAATCGGTCATGTGGGCTACATGTTAACACGTTACACGTCCACAGCTTACTTCCAATACGCGAAATGCAAAGGTACTCCCTTTTGGGAAGAAAAAAAAAATCGGATTTTACAGTGTTGTGCTCCTAGCAAAGTTGTTTTATTATACATGGAGATGTTGCTAGTTTACTTTAGATAATAAAAATTATAAGGAAAGAACTCTCAGTATATAAAACTCGGTTGGGAGAGCTTTGCCGCCCTTGTGGTCTTACCCGGCTTGAATCCGGATTTAGTCGGAGCCCCTGTGATTCCGGACACCGGGTGGTTTAACCAAAAAAAAAAAAAAAAAAAACTCTCAGTATAGGTTACGGTTTGTCATTGTAATTAATTTCAAAAAACTTTCTTTAACACAATATGATCATGGCTTTTAGGTCATTACCAAAATTTCGATTTTATTTTCAAGAGAAGATAATTTATACGATTTTGTTTTTGGTTTCTCTCTTGTGGTAGTAGGTTATTACTTGATTACGACTAACAATTATATCAAATAATAAAATTAAAAAAAAAGAACCTTTTGACAGTTCAAAAAATATATAAGAAAGGAAAATGTAAAATTTTCTCAAAATTTATCGAAAGTTTGATAGTTTAATAACATAGTTCAAAAATTACTAGAAATTTGTCAAAAATATAGTTATTAAAGGATCAAGATTCAAATAAGTCTTCCTTTTATTATTGTAATTATTAAATTATTAGAAAAAATACAATAAATTTTACTACAAAATACTTGGATATATAATAAAAAGGATATAATTATTGTGACTTCAGTTTTTAAAACTTATTTAGCAGATTATGTAGATTTCCTAGTATCACTTGGGCCAGCAAACCTGGCTAGGCAATTTCTTGAAAAGAAGAAGCTGAAACTTGATTTTAATTACATGTCAACCTTCATTTGTCTTTTTCTGTTTTTTCTATTCATTTACGAAGAAAATCAAAGAAAGAGAAAGAAATAGTAACTTTGAGGAGAAAAGTAAAATCAACAGTATTTAATTCACATATGAATATGGAAAGGAAAAAAGTGGCGGCTTTCTATATATCAACGTGTTCGTTTATTAACCAAAACTTTGCCCTTCAAAGATGACAAAAAGTCCAAGCAAAGACGAGAGAGAAAGAGAGCTCAAAACTGCATCACTGAGATCACTGAGAGCTAAAGATGTCTCTTCCAGGAGCTTCAGATAGTAATAACAGCAGCAACCCTTTTCCCCATTCTCTCTTTCCACACAAGCAGAGTAAAGTAGGTCAGTGCATATGATATATATATTTTTCATCAATATTTGTTTGTATTCATGTCCATAATTAATTATTATATATAATATATATATTTTATTAGCATTGGTTAATTTTGATTTTCAGAAGAGAGTGATGAAGATTTGTTCACAGTTCCAGACGTGGAAACTCCACCAACCATGAATTCTTCTGACATCTCTAATGTTTTTGGTAATAGTAAGGAAAATAATAGTGCAGAGACTCAGCACCACAGTACTTCTGGGTTATCTGGTAAGCGTCGCAGGGGAAGAAACCCTGTTGATAAAGAATACAGACGTCTCAAGAGGTATCTTAATCTTCTTTTTCTGCTTAATTTTTGGATGAATAAACCCATTTATTAATATTTATCAGATTATAATTATATAGCTAGCTTTTATTGTACATGTTTTTATCTTCTTTTGTTTTTTGTTTTTGTTTATAGCATTCAACCTAGAAAGAAAAGGGAAAATCATACTTTTGGTTTTAGTATTGCAATGAATTAATTTTATGGTTTATTTGGATTAGCGCTTTTTTTTTGGCTAAAAGATGGCAAAGATACAATTATTGTTAAAAAAAAGAGTGACGTTTTAAATAATTATGCATATAGAAATAAGTTAATTAACAAGGTAATCTAAGACCCTTGTACCATAAGGATCACTATCAGAAGACCAACTACAAAAATGTCTAAACCTAATTAGGAGGAGATTAACATGTGAAAGCTCAATAGTGAAACAACTAGAGCTTGTTTAGACCCCAATTTTAATTGCAGCTTGATTAATTTTAAGCTTAACATACTTAAGGTCTATTTAGATATTACTTATTTTGCTGAAATTGAAAATTTATTTCTGAAAGTACGGTAGATAAAGGTAAAAGTTAGTTGAAATAGTATAGTGGGCCATGAATAATGCTAAAAAGTGTAATGTGGTCTATAAATAGTAGAAAAATAAGCAAAATAATGAAATAATTTATAATTTTAATCCACATCCAAATGCACACTTAATGCGGAATAGACATGATTAGCAAATTAATTAATCAAAGCCCTCAACAATTGCATGAATGAACAAATTAGTGCAAGGCAAATATTTAAAGGGCAGTAGGAAAAAGATACTCAAACACATGAAGACACGGTGATGTGTTATCGAAAAGGAAAACTGAAGAACTCGGCGGCTCTCTAAGCTGAAATGATCCACTAGTGAATAAGTTTACAAGGATAACCAAAAAAAACCTTTCAAGTCTAATCTACACAAAGTACTTGAGCTCTTCAAGATCCAACTACCAATGGACTTCTCAAAATCTTGTCTTCACTAGCTTCCCAAATCCCGCAATACTGCCCGATTATACCACCAAGCCTCACTGGCTTATTTTGGAAAAGACACAATGCTTCCCAAGCTCCAAAACACTCTACATTCTAAATGTGTGTGGGTTGTGTTTGAGGACAAATCTTTTCTTAAGCATGATAATGGAAGAGGGGAAGGAGAAAAGACTACAAGGATTTCTCACTTAAGGATGAGTAGCTTTCTCTAAAAGGTGGGTGTTGTCAAAACCTCTTTAGGGTTTTCTTCTGAATAGTCTGCTTACAATTTTTTAAGTAATAAGCGTATATATAGTATGAGTGAAGGGTATAAAATTGACACTTAGAATCCCAATTGTTTGGTTATCTCGTGGGTTGGCCAAATCGTGAGATACACTGACTCTTGAACTTCCACGTGCTCTTTACATGGCATTTCGCAGGTGCTGCAATCGCGAATCAAGTCGTGAGATCAACTTCTTGAGCAATCTTCACCAACTTAATACTAAATCCATTACAATTGAATCCCACAAAATACAAAGAAATAAATTAATGCAATTACAACACTTTTTGTCATGAAATAATTCCAACATAAATGTTATGTAAAAACCATAATTTTACAACATGTGTAGGGTTTAGAAACAATAGAAATGTTGAGTTGCTTAGAACATATTGATAGGTGGATAAGTACCTCTATAAGAACATATAGTTCCAAATAACACACAAAGTCTAACAATTCATTTACATACAAAAAGTAATTTACAAATAGCTTACATTCTACTACTTACACTAGTTATTTGACGTTGGCAGCCTTTAGATAGTTGACAAGTGTCTAAATCCTATCAGCTAATACTTAAGAGATCATCTAACTATCTAACTAATTAGTTACAAGAGGATTATGATATGGCTACTTGAAATGCCCTGCATCAAAATCGGTTTGAGGTAGTCCGTTATATGAGTATCAGACAACCTAAAGGGCATCAGTAATAATATGTCATCTTCAGTCCATTAGACATTCTGTAGAAAATCAAGATATATCTCCCTGGATTTATTATGAGTCTCAACGGTGTATTTGTTGCAAGAACAAGACACACATCATCCACAACCTACATACATTGATGAAATTGATGAGAGAGAGAGAGAGAGATGTTTCTTAATGCGTTGTTCTCTATAACACCACACATGTGTATACCCTATAAGTTGCACAAATAAGCCTCACCCCCTTCTATATAGACAACCAAAGGATACGAAGTCGAGATACAAACTCTTTGGCAATAGATTGGATTCAGCCCACTATTGGGCAATAGTCGAGATACCCAATATTTTTAACACATTTATTAGAAGCTTTTTGAGCCCAAATAATAAGGTACTGTTTAAGACTCCAAGTTTTAATTACCGTTTAATCAATTTTAAGCTAATTACAATTGTACATGGTAGTCTTGATTTGGTAAGGCTTTAGATTTCTATCACCGCATTTACACACCAATCATCAGCGATTAATAATGAGAAAGTAAAGTAGCAGAAATTGAAAGTGCAAGAGAAATATAAATAGATTTTTTTAACGTAGAAACCCACTATATTTGGAGAGGGAGAAAACCACGGGCACAAACCATTTGAATATTCCACTATTTTTAGAAAATAGTTACAATGGGGTATTATGTTACAATGGAGAAAGAGAGAGGATAAACAATAAAGATAAGAGAGAAAGAGAAAGTGAGAAGAGGCTTCCACTGGGGAGAGAGAGAGAGAGAGAGAGAGAGCTGGTCATTTATTCTCCTTTTCTTCCTTGAGCCCTCCATTCTTTTATAGTGGTGGAGGTGGGCATGTGTCACCTTCCTAATGGGTAAGGTGTTGCCTTCCCATTAGAGAAAGATAAGGTAGAGTCTTGATAAAATAGGACAACCTGCATTTGGTGCTTCTTTGTCAGGAGTGCTTGTGCTTGTACTACACCCAATAATGCTGCTTTGACAAGCTGGCCCTCTACTGTGATATGGCCAAAACTTGTAGCATATGGCTGGGATTTGTTGCTGCAACTGTAGTAGTCCTTGACTGATTTTATCATTATTTTTACTCACTATCTTGGACGCATGGACAATAACTAATGGCTACATACTTTCTCGTGTGTGTATATATATATATATATATATATTATATATATATATATCTTTTTGTCTTCTTTTCTTATTATCTGATATGCCTTGGACACGTGGTGATGGTGGATTGACTCATTATTACCAATCTATCACCACCCAGTATAATAATGAAAGCGGAATTTACACAATTTACCATATCAGCTAAGCATGGAACTCAACAATTACATGAATAAACATAATTAAACAATGCAATATGTAAAGGGTAGAATGTAAAGATAAGCAAACCCAAGATAACACCTAATGTGTTATTGAAGATGAACACTGGAGTGTCTAGAATGAAAAGTTCTCTATGGTCCCTCGAGTCTGAAATGATCTACTAGTGAATAAGTTAGAGTTCAAGAATACATAAAGACCCTCTAAGCCTAAGCTATCTAATGTACTTGAGCCCTCTAAGTTTGAGCTACCAACGGACATCTTGGAGTCTTGTTTTCAACTAACTTTCTAGATCCGCAACCAAACCTAGTTGCATCTTCAAGCCTCAATGGCAAAAATGGCTTTCTCTAGTGTTTCCCAACAACCAATTCACTCGCAACACTCAATGGATGGTGATGTTTGTAATTGGGTTAATCTCCTCTCAAAGGTATGGCAATGGTGAGAGGTAAGAGAGTAGATTAAAATTCTCTCAACTCTCAAGTGGGGGTTTGTAGGTCAAAATAGTGAGAAATGAGTGTATATATATGGGGTATAAAAAGGTACAACAGGGGTGATCGAAAAATAATAGAATTCTTTCCATTAACAAGCTACTCACAGGATAGGCTGTCTCGCGAATTTCCTATTGATTGCTTTTTGAAACTTCTCACATGTAAGTCACATGCACCAGTCACGAGTTACTTGGTCTGGCGAGTCATCTCATGAGTTAGCACGTCTAGCTGCTCTTCTTGTGATTTCTAACCCAACCCAATTGCAAAGAAAGGCCACAAAATACATAGATATTAAGCATGAAAATACAAGAAAATAGGCATGGAATAAAACCAACTCAAAACAAGGAATTTACAACTTAACACTTTTCTATAATTTCTATAATTTTGTGGTTAAAATTGTGGAAATAGGATGAGACACTTTTACTGGTTATGATATTGATTCTCAAGAAAAAAGGTTGGCAAGAACACTAATTAGGATGTGAGACAATACTTATAATAGCTCATTTCTTACCAGATGGAGTCATAGATCTATATTAATGTCGTGACTTGTGTAAATGATTTAATGGGTTATTACACTAACTCACTAAGTATACGCTAACAAGATAATTTTTAATAGACAATTATATAATATATTTAATAGTTATGTGAGTTGTTTAAATAATTTAATAAGTCATGTAATTATAGTGTATATAGAAGTCTTTTGAATGGCCATGTAATACATTAATTCCTTCAAATTGAAGGAACCTTTATTTTGTAAAACAAGTGCTAATAAGATGGTAAATAGGCCATCATATTCTTCGTCGAAATGCAATTGGTTTCTTAAATACAATAATCATTGAATACGATCAGATAAGTGTATTGGCCTTGCTGAAACTATGGTGAGTGATCGAAAGCATAATCTCCTCTTAATAGGTTGCTAAGGAACAGGGTGTCTGCTCAACAAGCCCGAGAAAGGAAGAAGGTATATGTCACTGACCTGGAATCAAGAGCCAAAGACTTACAGGACAGGAACTCGAAATTAGAAGAGAAGATCTCAACTCTTGTCAATGAAAATATCATGCTTAGGAAGGTGAATATCTCGTACCTGTCTGAGAGCTTTATTTACACACACACACACACACACTTGTATAGAATCTGTGTCATGTTTGCATATATAATTTAAATCCATTCTTCAACAGGTTCTTATGAACACAAGGCCTAAGAATGATGAAAGTGTTGAGCCGAAGCAGGATCAGTTTAGCAAGAGCTGAGAAGCATAAGGTGTTTGTTACTTTAGGCCTTTCAAGTTAATAAATTTTTATTAAGGATTCTCATAGACCCTTTAATTTAGACAAATGTAAATCATCAGATTTCCTAAACCATATATGTATAAACGCAAGAAACAGTTTATTAATATTTAAAAAGACCAGTGGGTCGCTAAATTTATTTGGTGGTTAAGATAAAATGTTTTATTTCTGGGATACATAAGATTTTTACAACTAGAAAAGGAGAAAATTTTTCAAATAATTTCTATGGATGAATAACTAATAATACGTTCAATTAGGATTTTTTTTTTTGAATAAATAACTAATGATGAAGCAGTTGATTAGATTATGGGCTGAGTAGATGATTGCATGACAAAAATAGAAAGAGGTCTGAGTAGCACCAACATAATAACTTCAAATGATGTGCTATAAGAGTTATAAATACGGTGAAAGTAGGGGGCATCTTACATAGCTGTTATCAACTAGAATGACATAATATTTATTTTTTTGGGAGAAAGAGTTTTTCAATTTATAGGCTTGTTCTTGGAATAATTCGAGAGAGTCACCCAATTTTACATGCTGAAAGCTGAAATGTGTGATTGGGAGTATTGGACACTTTCTGCCTACTCTTATTTACATAAATTTACAACGTTTAGTCAATTATTCACAGTTGTACAAATCAGCAAGTTATGAAATTAAGGTTTCATTTGGATACCGTTTATTTTGTTGAAAATTGAAAATAAATAATAATAATTGATGATGCCGAAGAAAACACCAGTAGGTCGCGGGCACTCTCCAGCTCGGATCAATACCTGCAAAGGGAAAACAAAGTGACCTAGAGGAGAGCACCGGTGTGGTGCCAGCCAAAAACCCTCCTAAGGTCAAGTCAGAGTCTCAAACAACCCTAGAGTGCCAGAGTTAGGATAGTTATGCGTACATTTTGTTATGAGGGTTTCTGGGGTTTATATAGTGGTGTAGAGCCGAAATACACGCCTTGGCGAGGAAGTACTTTCCTTTTAGAAGAGTGATTTGCGGATCTTTGCATATCGTATAGAACTCCTTTCCTTATAGGGATCTTTTTGACTGAGACCAGACGTGTAGCGAAAGAACTTTTCTTATATTCACGTATGCAGAGTCCAAGACAGATCAAGAATGGAGGTTGGATCACTCCTTCAGCCTTTACGTGCCGGGGTCGTCAGCCGATGTGCAATTCTTATACCGCCGTCACCTAAGTTCATCTTCACGGATAACGTCAGCCGAGGACATTCAGCACCTTGGCCGTCAGCCTCGACTTCGTCATCTTGATCCCTTAACCGAACGCCGCTATGTAGGGACGTGGACTGGAGCGTTAAAAGGAGGTGTCGGGAACGGTGGCTGACGGATATCATACTTCCGTCAGTCTTAAAGTGCCGTCGTCGTATAAAACGTCACTATCAGCTGCCCCCCACTCCATTGTCCCGTCAGGTGGGAGCGACGGGTCATGGAGTTTCTGTTACTGGGAAACAGCTCGTGCGTGGTAGTCTGTGCCATCTTCATTAAATGGTGGGACACGTGTCATTGGATGATTGGCTCCGTGTCTGACGGGTATGTCGCTTCGTCTTCCGGGCTTTCTCTCTCTTATATATATACTTCACTATTTACCTTTTTCCTAATTTTTCGCCTTGTCCATCTTGAGAGAACGAATCCGTCACTTCCAGCCTTGTCACATCGTCAATCGTGCACCCGTCAGCTTCTTGAGACCGTCCTCCTACACGTAAGTTATCGATACTTTACTTTTTATTTTTATAGCGTCGCCCTTAAGTGAAGTCGTCGGCCTAGGATCTTAGAAAGAAACCCGTCGTTTGTAGGTAGTCAGATGTCTAGGGAGACGCCGAGTGACCAGTCGTCGATCCGTGACGGAGCGGGTTACGACGAGGTTTTCCCGTCAGGTCGTGAGCCCACAGAGGGCCTATCCTGGTCGTCAGAGAGAGAATCGTCGACTCCTTCTGACGGTGATATAGAGAGCTCAAGGGGAAGTGAGGTGAGCGGTGATATAGGTGACGGAGGCCAGGGATTTCGCGACGGGGGTGAGAGTGACAGCGACGAGGAAGCCTTAGAGAGCACCTCGGGGTCCTCTGGCGATGATCGTCCTTTCATCTTACCCTCAGAGTGGTCCGTCAACAATTTTCTCCCCACGATGTCAGAAAACGTTTTTAAAAGCTTGCGGGCCCGTTATCAAATACCGGACGACATTCCCATTCGCCTTCCAGAGGAAGGTGAGAAGTGCTACTCCGGACGAACCGTGGACGTTGGCATGTATGACGCCATGTTCGCGGCCGGACTAAGGCTGCCGCTGTCGGCATTACACCGTCAGCTGGCCAACTTCCTGGGGATATCCGTCAGCCAGATTGCCCCCAATGCTTGGCGAACCTTCATTGGCGCTGAGATCTTGTGGGGTCGTCTGAGCGGTGGGAACCGTCAGTTGACGTTGGACGAGTTCTTTTTTTGTTATCGTCCTCAGCACATTTCCTCGTCAAAGGGAGTGTACCATTTCGCGGTGAGGGACAAGGAGTTGAAGTTAGTGTCCGACATGCCCGACTCCAACAGGAAGTGGAAGGGCAGATACTTTTTTGTAGAAGGGACGAACTGGGTATGTCGTCCAGAGGAGTGGGAGACGATGCCCAATGGTTTCGACAATACTTGGGCTTATGTTAGAGATTCAGGTTAATCTCGTCGGCCCTTCTCGCTTCGTCTACTTATTTGATATCCTAACCCGTCACTTTTCATTGCAGCTAACAACCGCCCACGCATATCCGCGGAACAAGAGGCTTTCATTCGTCGAGTGACGGCCATTCCCTTGGACGAGAGGAAGTGTCGAGATCTAATTACATTAGACACTCTTCACTTATACTGTGGTGGACCTGAGCCGACGGAGGAAGCTTGCAGACTGAACGCCTATTCCCGCCGTCGTGAGTATCCTTCAGCTTCTTGTCTTTAACCTGACGTGGTTTCTTTCTAATCTTTGTTCTTCGCAGAAATGGAGTCAGCCAGGCAAAGGGTCCGAGCTGCGGCGGCAGCTAAGAAGAAACAACTAGAGAGGACTGGGGGCGAGTCAACTCCTCCGTCAGCTCCCAGACCCGTTGGAAAGGCCGGTGACGGCAGGGATGACCGTCAAGGGAAGAAGGTTGCCCCCACTCCCGGGGACACGTCTTCTCGAAGGCCGTCTCCTCCCAGGACTGCTCATGGGGCAGGCAAGGGTCCGATGACCTCGTCAGGGCCCATCGTCCAAGGATCCGTGCGCCGTCTGTTGACTCACAAGGACTACGCTGTGGAGGTGACGGAGTCCATTTTGAAGGACGATGAAATGGACCCTCTTGCCGAGCAGGGTGTCGACGAGATAAAGGCGTCAGGCCTTTTTGACCTTACCAGGGTAAGCTCCGTTTTCCACTTCTGGTGTCCGAATCATTTTTGTGCCCTGACGTTGTCTCGTCTCCTTTTTGCTTCCAGGCTATGGTTCGCATGAAGGCCCTGTCACGTAGGTGCTCTGCTAAGGAGGGGGTGATTACCCGTCTGCAGGAGCGTGTCAAGAACCTGACTGACGGCCAGATGCAGTATAGGGATGCGAACCGCATTTTGGGCGAGGAGCTGAAGAGTTATAAGGATAAGCTGACGGAAGAGACCCGCCTAAGGGAGCTGGAGACGGAGGCCAAGGTGGCGGCAGAAAAGGAGCTGAGGTCCATCCTAGTCCAGGTGGAGACGGCTAGGAGTGACGCTGTGATAGAGTTCAAAGATTCGTCGGCCTTCATTGACGCATGTGCTGCCTACTATGGTGACGGGTTCGAGGACTGCATGAAGCAAGTAAAATCTGCCTATCCTGACTTGGACTTGTCAAGGATTTCAATGGATGAGTCCATCCCGTCAACCCCTGTAGGAGAAGCCGTTCATGAAGATGCTGACGACCACAGCCAGAGAGACAACAGCGTCGTTCTAGCTCAGCCAGC
Organism: Castanea mollissima; assembly: GCA_014183005.1. Taxonomy (NCBI): domain Eukaryota; kingdom Viridiplantae; phylum Streptophyta; class Magnoliopsida; order Fagales; family Fagaceae; genus Castanea; species Castanea mollissima. Next base: position 13,983,628 of record JACAVU010000008.1, read on the forward strand.
TGCGGACCACTCCGTCACCCTAACTCCGGCAGATCCTCACAATGGCGATCCTGATGCCGTCAGCCCTTCTCTCTCCTGTGCCCAGCCTGTTAATGTTGAAGACGATGGAGGACACTGACGCCCCCCCCCCCCCTTTTATCTTTATATTATTATTATTATTGTATTATTTTTTTTTTTGAGTGTAGACGGGGCTGTAGTACTTGTCGCCCATTTTTCTGGGCTTATGTAAAGACAATGTTTACGTTAATCTTAATATCTTGCCTTATGTTCAAAGCATATTTTCTTTCTTTCTATGTTAAATCATAATGATTCCGTCGCTTATAGATGACGGCGTTGTTTAAGTTATTTCATGCTACAAAGAAAACAACGTCAGCCTGTCCATTTTTTGAAAAATTTCTTGCTCATCAACCTCTTGATGGCATCAGCTACTACGGCGTCAGCCTTTACGTCGGCTTGAGCTCCAAACCGTCAGCTTCATAAGTGACGGCTTGATTGATGTTTGCCATGCGTCTGTCGTGCTTTTTATTATAAGTAAAAACTGTCCGCGATGAGCTCGTCAGCTTATGGGTGATGATTTTTTTTTTTTTTTTTAATTCAATTTTTGGGCTGATGACGGCGTCAACTTCTTTTTCCTGAGAACTTAGGGTCGCTTTTATCACCCCGCTAGTTTCATGTGCGACGTCGTTGGCCAATTTTGTTGTATGGCCGTGGCATTCTGACGGCGTCAGCTTCTATCTCAGCTAACCTTACTCGATGTGTCCATCCGGCAATACGCCCGTCATTTCTATGGGCAATGCCGTCAGCCAATTGTGTTATGCCATTACTTTGAGTATAACTCCGTCACTTTGCTATATCAAGTCAAGATGACGAGCCTAAGGTGGAACACATCGGCATTTTATTGCCCTTGTACATCTTATGTATTAGTGATGAGGTCGTCTACCCTGTAGATTTTAGGCGTAAGGTCGTCCACCTCGTGGACTTAAAAGTAGGTCGTCGCTTAGAAGCAGGTCGTCCACTTTATGGACATGGAAGTGGGTCGTTCACTTTGTGGACTTATAAGTAATCCGTCCGCTTTGTGGACTTATAAGTATTCCGTCCACTTTGTGGACTTAGAAGTAAGCCGTCCATTTTGTGGACTTATGAGTAAGCCGTCCACTTTGTGGACTTAGAAGTAGGCCGTCCACTTTGTGGACTTATGAGTAAGCCGTCCACTTTGTGGACTTAGAAGTAGGCCGTCCACTTTGTGGACTTATGAGTAAGCCGTCCACTTTGTGGACTTAGAAGTAGGCCGTCCACTTTATGGGTTCGGCCATTAGATTGCCCAACTTGTGGACTTAGTTGTAGAGAACTTTCTGTTTTCTTCAAGACATAAGAAATTTACTAGTCGTTTCTGAATGGACCTCCTCTTATTGTGATGAAATGCATAAACAAAATATTGTTCAAAATAGGAAAGATTAACTTTCAGCCCTTTGGACTTTAAAATGTACTATAAACAGGAAATGCTAAGACAAATTAAGGATTATAAACTGGCAGTGAGGAGTAACGTTCTGCTTTGTCATCTTCTATTGGTAGTACTTTCTGAGGTGCTCGGCGTTCCAGGGGTGTCGTAGTTTCTGCCCGTCAAGAGTCTCTAGGTGGTAGGTGCCCTTTCTTTGCCATGATACGACCTTGTAGGGTCCTTCCCAGTTTGGGCCGAGCTTTCCTTGCGTGGGATCTCTGGCTGCGCCCATCACTTTCCTTAAAACGAGATCTCCGACTTTGAAGTCTCGGTGCTTGACCCGGGAATTGTAGTGCTTGCTTACGAGGTCTTGGTATCGCGCGAGTCTCTGCTCGGCCACCGCTCTTACCTCGTCAATTAGGTCCAGTTGTAAACGAAGCTCTTGATCATTTCTTTCCTCGTCGTGATTGGCCACCCTATAACTTGTGAGCCCTATCTCGGCTAGAATGACCGCTTCACTTCCGTATGTCAGCTGGAACGGGGTTTCTCCTGTAGGGGTTCGTATCGTCATTCTGTATGCCCATAACACACTCGGTAGCATCTCGGGCCATACGCCCTTTGCCCCCTCGAGCCGAGTCTTGATGATTCGGAGCAAGGATCGGTTGGTTACTTCCACTTGCCCATTTGCCTGAGGATGGGCTGGGGAGGAATAGTGGTTCTTGATTCCTAACTCTGAACAGAAGGCTCGGAAGGAGTTGTTGTCAAATTGTTTGCCGTTGTCTGAAATTAAGACTCTTGGAATCCCATACCTGCAAACAATGTTTCTCCATACAAAACCCCTTATATTCTTCTCAGTAATTGTGGCTAGAGCTTCAGCTTCAACCCATTTGGTGAAGTAGTCGATGCCAACGACGAGGAACTTTAGCTGTCGTGCTGCCATCGGGAATGGTCCCATGATATCCAATCCCCATTGGGCGAATGGCCACGGGGCAGTTATGGGGGTCAATCCCTCCGCCGGTTGTCGAATGACGTTGCTGAATCTTTGACACTTGTCGCAAGCTCTCACATAAACCTGGGCGTCATTTTGCATCGTCGGCCAATAGTACCCGGCCCGAACCAACTTCTGTACCAATGACCGTGATCCGGAGTGGTTGCCGCATATCCCCTCATGTACTTCTCTCATGACATAGCTTGCTTCTTCAGGGCCCACGCACCTTAGGTATGGCCGAGAAAAGCCCCTTTTGTAGAGGACGTCCTTTATCAAGACGAAACGTGCAGACCGGACCTTCAGCTTTCTGGCAGCCTCCTTTTCATCGGGCAACGTGCCATCCTTTAGGTAGGAGATCAAGGGCGTGGTCCAATCGTTTTCGGAACTAATCTCCTGTATGCAGACAGCGTCAATTAAAGGTGAAGACTGAGTAAAAGAGAGTACCTCGTCAATGGTGGCCATAGGGTCCGCAGACGCGGCTTTGGAAAGTCGATCAGCATGTTCGTTTTCTTCTCTCGGAACTTGGACTATTTTTGCTTGCAGCCCCTCCATTCTCTTTTTTGCTTGCTCCCAGTACCTCTTCATTCTTTCGCCCTTGCATTCGTATTCACCGTTTACCTGGCTTGTGACGACTTGGGAATCGCAATGAACAACCACGTTTGCGGCCCCTACAACTTGAGCGATGTCCAAACTTGCTATCAGGGCTTCGTACTCAGCTTCATTGTTAGTTGTAGGGAAATCGAGGCGAATCATACATTTGAGCTCGTCACCTTCCGGGGAGTTAAGTACGACCCCTATCCCGCCAGCCTTTTTATTGGACGACCCGTCAGTGAAAATACTCCATTGGGGACTCTTCTCCTCTTCGCCTTCCGCGCTAGTGAACTCAGCGATGAAGTCGGCCACCGCCTGCCCCTTGATGGCAACGCGGGGGCGATATTGTATATCGAACTCGCTTAGTTCTACCGACCATAACGCCATTCGTCCGGCAGCCGCAGGGCTGCCCATTACTCGCCGCAAAGGTTTGTCAGTTAGGACGACTATTGTATGGGCTTGAAAATATGGCTTTAGCTTACGGGCTGCTGTAACCAAAGCAAAGGCGAGCTTCTCCATGGGGGGATATCTCTCCTCTGCGCCGTGTAACGCCTTGCTTGCGTAGTACACGGGTCGTTGGACCTTATCGTCTTCTCTAATTAAGGCCGCGCTGACAGCTGCTGGGGAAACGACCAGATAGAGGAACAGTTCTTCTCCTGGTTGGGAAGGGCTTAGCAATGGCGGTGAGGAGAGGTAGGCCTTTAAATCTTCGAACGCTCGTTGACACTCGTCAGTCCATTCGAAGGATTTTTTCAATGTTCGGAAAAAAGGTAGACATCTATCTGCAGCCTTCGACACAAATCTGTTGAGCGCGGCAATCCTACCATTAAGGCTTTGTACTTCTTTAATATTTTTGGGAGGGGCCATTCCCATAATGGCCTGAATCTTGTCCGGGTTGGCCTCGATCCCTCTTTGGGATACCATGTATCCGAGGAACTTTCCTGCCGTCACTCCAAAGGCACACTTGCTCGGGTTGAGCTTCATGTTGTAGGAGCGAAGAGTATCGAATGTCTCCTTAAGATCCTCCAAATGAGCTTCTTCCCTTTGGCTTTTGACCAGCATGTCGTCGACATACACCTGGACGTTCCTCCCAATTTGTCGCGCAAACATCTTGTTCATGAGCCTCTGATAGGTTGCGCCAGCGTTTTTCAGGCCGAAGGGCATGACCTTGTAGCAAAAGAGGCCTTGGCTCGTTACAAACGAAGTCTTCTCTTGATCAGCTTCATCCATCCGGATCTGGTTATACCCGGAGAATGCATCCATGAAGCTTAGCAACCGATGCTTGGCCGTAGAATCTACCAGGACGTCGACCCGCGGGAGGGGGTAGCTATCCTTGGGACACGCCTTGTTCAAGTCCGTGAAGTCGACGCACATCCTCCATTTCCCGTTGTTCTTCTTGACCATCATGATATTTGCTAACCAATCAGGGTAGTATACTTCCCTGATAAATCCTGCATCTTGTAGTTTACGGACCTCTTCTGCTGCTGCTTGATCTCTTTCTTGGGCGAAGGTTCTTTTCTTCTTTCGGACAGGCGGGAAAGATGGCGACACATTCAACCTGTGCACCATGACTGATGGATCGATCCCTGGCATGTCTTCGTGGCTCCATGCGAATACATCCCTGTTTTCTTTCAAGAAGGTCGCAAGTTCTTGACGTACCGTCAAGCTGGCTAGGGTGCCGATTTTGGTTGTTCGCTCCGGGCGGGCCTCGTCGAGGAGGACGTCTTCAAGTCTCTCGGCAGGTTTCGTCGCCACCCGACGCTCCTCTATTGCCAAGATGTGATTGTCCATCTCCATCATAGCCACATAACATTCGCGCGCGGATACCTGATCTCCTCTCAATTCTCCAACTCCGTGATCAGTAGGAAACTTTATCATCAGGTGGTACGTTGACGTCACTGCTTTCCATGAGTTGAGGGTTGGTCGCCCTATGATGGCGTTGTAGGCCGACGAACAGTCAACTACTAGGAATGTCACATTCCGGGTAACCTGTTGTGGGTAATCCCCAATGGTTACTGTCAAAGTAACAGTACCAAGAGGGAGTATTCTTGCTCCTCCAAAACCAACGAGCGGGGCGTCAGTCGGAACTAGTCGTTCTCTTCCAATTCCCATCTGTTGGAAAGCGGGATAGTAGAGGATGTCCGCCGAACTTCCGTTGTCTACAAGGACTCGGTGTATGTTGTAATCCCCTGATTGTATGGTGACGACGAGGGCGACGTCATGGGGGTGGTGAAGGCGCCGGGCGTCTCTTTCTGGAAATTCGAAGACGGGATCGTCGATTTGTGACCTTCCTAGCGCGGAACTTGCCGTATGGACGTTCTGAACCATCCTGAGGTAAGTCTTTCGGGCTTTCTTGGATGACCCAACAGTCGTGGTTCCTCCTACGATCATCCTTATATCTCTGGCAGGTTGCCTGGGTCGTTCGTTATCTTGCCGAAGGGCTTGATTTTGCGGCAGGTCTGCCCTCTCCTTGTTGACGAACCTCTGCAGCCATCCTCACCTAATGAGAGCCTCTATTTGCTGTTTCAAGTCGTAGCAGTCGGCGGTATCATGGCCATGGTCCTGATGAAAACGGCAGTATTTGTCTCTTGGTCTCTTGCTGGGATCTCCCTTCAGCTTGCCGGGAAAGGCTAAAGTTTCCTCATCTCTGATTTGCATTAGCACCTGGTCGATGGGTGTGTTTAGGGGAGTGAAGTTTGTGTACCTTCCTGTAGGCGGCTTGGGTCGTCGATCATCTCGTCCCTCTCTGGTTCTCCCCTTTTTTCGTCCGTTGTCGGGTCTCGTATCTTCCTGTCTCTCCCTTTTTCTTGGTTTATAGTCGTCTCTGGCCAGCAAGGCATCCTCCGCATTCATGTACTTCATCGCCCTGTAATATACGTCGGACATAGTCTTTGGATCATTCTTACATAGAGAGAACAAGAACTTACCCTCTCGTAGCCCGTTCGTGAATGCTGCCACGAGTATCTTATCATCTGCTTCGTCTATCGAGAGGGATTCCTTGTTGAAGCGGGCTATATAGGACCTTAATGTTTTGCCCTCTCGCTGCTTGATGCCCAGTATACACGTAATAGACCTCTTGCGTCGATGACTTCCAATAAAGTGTGACACGAACTGTGCACCCAATTCCTTAAAGGTGCCGATTGAATTAGGTGTCAGCCTGGTGTACCAATCCCTCGCAGGCCCCTTCAAGGTGGTGAGGAAAGCCCTGCACATGATTTCATCGGGTACACCCTGAAGATGCATTAGGGTTCTAAAAGACTCCAGGTGGTCCAACGGGTCTTTGGATCCGTCGTAGTTCTCCATATGGGGCATGCGAAACTTTGGAGGAACGGGGCATGAATTTACCAACGCTGTGAAGGGTGAATCCGTTCTATGGACCAGGTCGTCCAGGTTGCTGGACACCCGTCCTCTAAGGGCGTTCATCATCGCATCCATGCGTTCCCTCATTTCTTGCATCTCGGCTGTAATGTAAGGAGGTAGGGAGTCCGAGGCAGATGGCGGGTTTGTCTCTGGCCGCTCCAACCTTGTTGGTGCGGTGCTTCCTTCAGGCCTGACGGCATTCCTCCCTTCCGGGCTTGCTACTTCCTGGTCCTCCCTTGGCGCACTTTGTTGCGCGGTCATCTGCCGTAGTTGCTCCTCTAAGTCGTGATTCTGTTTGGTAAGTCGTTCGACGGCAGCGGCCAGCGTCTGAACTTGCCTTTCTAGCGCTGTAATGTGCGGTTCGTCGCCTTGGTTGTTGATTGTTGCCATCGATCTGGTGAGTACCATGCAACCTTTTGTCTCAGGAGTAGAGCGAGGGCTAGATATTCTTTTCTACGCTCTCGTCGATCTTCCCACAGACGGCGCCAACTGATGATGCCGAAGAAAACACCAGTAGGTCGCGGGCACTCTCCAGCTCGGATCAATACCTGCAAAGGGAAAACAAAGTGACCTAGAGGAGAGCACCGGTGTGGTGCCGGCCAAAAACCCTCCGAAGGTCAAGTCAGAGTCTCAAACAACCCTAGAGTGCCAGAGTTGGGATAGTTGTGCGTACCTTTTGTTATGAGGGTTTCTGGGGTTTATATAGTGGTGTAGAGCCGAAATACACGCCTTGGCGAGGAAGTACTTTCCTTTTAGAAGAGTGATTTGCGGATCTTTGCATATCGTATAGAACTCCTTTCCTTATAGGGATCTTTTTGACTGAGACCAGACGTGTAGCAAAAGAACTTTCCTTATATTCACGTATGCAGAGTCCAAGACAGATCAAGAATGGAGGTTGGATCACTCCTTCAGCCTTTACGTGCCGGGGTCGTCAGCCGATGTGCAATTCTTATACCGCCGTCACCTAAGTTCATCTTCACGGATAACGTCAGCCGAGGACATTCAGCACCTTGGCCGTCAGCCTCGACTTCGTCATCTTGATCCCTTAACCGAACGCCGCTATGTAGGGACGTGGACTGGAGCGTTAAAAGGAGGTGTCGGGAACGGTGGCTGACGGATATCATACTTCCGTCAGTCTTAAAGTGCCGTCGTCGTATAAAACGTCACTATCAATAATAATATTATTATTATTAGTATTACTGTTTATATGCCTAAATGCACTATTCATGGACAATAAACAGTGCAAGAAGCGCTCTCCTAAAGAAAAAGGAAAAAAAAAAAAATGCAAACACACTAGCTATCCAAACCACACCTAAATGTGAAAATGCATGGGTATCTACCTAGTGCTGTTGATTGTTTACATTATTTTTGTGGTGCGGCTTGTAACCGCATGTTTCCAAAATGGAGAATATTATTAATATTCTCTAGATTTTGTACCCAGGCCTCAGTGCTCGGTCATGACCTCAGGATGCATCTTTTTTTTTTTTTTTTTTTTTGATAGGACCTCAGGATGCATCTTGATTGAGGTGTTCCTAGTTAAACTTTTACTTGCTCAGTTCTTTAGTTAGTTGTGTTGGGAAATTTAAACCTCAGTTGATAGAATTAACAAGTTTTAAATCCAACTCAAGTTGTAAATTAGATTTATTATGAATAAGTCTTATTAAAACAAACAAACATTAATATCATGTCTATATCATACACAACGGAATAGTAAAAAAAACAAGATATGATGACTTAGGAAAATTAATGAAATAAACTAGTTTCACTATAAAAATCCTGGAGGGAAATCTTCCTGAAAAACAATTCACTATAATAAAAAGAAGTTTCAGATCTACTATAAAACATTTGTTCCTAGACTCTATACTTGTCGTAGATAAAGTTACAGCAAAAACCTTCTACCACTTCAGAACTTTTGAACTCTTCAATATATGAATGTTACCATTTTGCACGGATCCTAGTATGTGACTAACTCCAATAACTTAAAGATGTTGTTGGCTGCAAAGTTCTTCACTTCATCAATAATAAAGATCAACAAATACTTGGATACAAAACCTTAAGGCGCAAAAGACGCAGTAACTTCTTGCAGAGAAAATAAGGCACTAGGTCACTTTCTGCATGTGTTCTTCATAATAAAGACCTTTAAAATAAGCCTTATATATGTCTAGAATTATGTGAAAAGAAACTTTACACATACATGTCAGCTAGGGCTAAAAATTAGATCTAAAAATTTTGATTTCGTAGATCTTGATAGATTCAGCTTCTGTCGAAAGTGACTTAGTGCTAAACTCATCCTAGATCTACCAAATTAAAAGTAAAGTACATCTTGTTAAAGGATTAGTCAATTACATAAAATATATCCTTAACAAGTTGATTTGTCTTATAAGGTTCGAGTGATGATATGTCATCTATACTTCTTTTCTAATTGTGGTATGTTAGTATTCTAAGGTGAAGTGAATAAATCACTATTATTTATTCCTTGGTTATCATAGATTTTCATTGGTCGCAATGATAGCCCATGCATAGCAACACGATTTCATGGCTTCAAGTTTCAACTAGAAACATTGCCACATTTTTATGAATATAATGATACATAGTATAGTTGAGAGCCTTATAATTTAGTAGTATTGGTTTTTCTCTTTTATAAAGAGGACCAAGGTTCAAATTATTTCTCTCTATTGTTGTAACTCTCAAAATATCACCCAAAAAAAAATCATAGCATATTATGACTTATTGATAGGGTTTTTTAAATTTATTTTTGGTTCTAATGTGAATGTTCTAGACTCTTAAAGCAAATAATTGGAGTATGCTTGAACTAGGCTCAATGAATGATAACGTTGTCATATTACCTTTCCTTCTTTTTATTTATTGATCTATTAAATGTCTCATCGCATTGCTTGTACAAGGACTATAATTTATTTTGTTTTTGGATGAAGCTTTTTTCTAGACCTCTAATACGTTGGATGGTAAGAATGGTGAAAATTTCCCAACCTCTTTACTTATTTTATCTCACTTGAGTTTTTCCGTCTCGAAAAGGTGATTAAGCAATAACAAGTTTTGCTTGCCCTTTCTGCCCTGAATTTCTATAGTATATGCTTTTAATTGATTTTATATATATAGATACTCTGTTATCAACCATGGTTACAAACTTTTTAGCTTTAGAACAAGTCCAAAAAGTCCTATAATAGAACTTTATACCAAAAAAAAAAAAAAGGGTGGACATCTATTGTAAACAACTTCATGGAATTTTTTCCCATTTGGCCTTAAATTTTTAACAATTTTGTTAGTGGTGATTTTTGCAAAACAATGTGGAAAAATAGTATCTTGAGTTTTTAAGACTTGAGTTTTATGATAGAACTCGAGTCTTAAATGCTTGAGTTCCTGAGCTGGCAAACAAAAATTATCCATGTGGAATCCACGTAAAACTCGAGTTTATAATACTTGAGTTCCTTTGTTTTTTCAGTTCTGCGTTATCCTATGTTTTTCAGTTTTGCATTCTCAACTCCAAATCTCTGTTTAGATCGTTCTGCATTCTTCGGATCTACATTTTCCAGATCATTCTTCTTCTTCCTTCGGATCTGGTTCTTTGGTTCTTCAGATTGTCTTCATCTTCATCTTCGTTTTTCAGATACTTCTCTAGTTGAAGAAACTCGAGTTTCATGTGGATAAATTACTCCACCTCAACACTAGAACTCGAGTCTTTGAGGCTTGATTTTGTCACCGAACTCGAGCTTCAAAGACTCGAAATGCTAGTTTCCTAAATGGTTTCAAAACCTTGCTAACTAACGATATTCTCTCCCAAAATTATGCTAGCCTGCAAATTACCTCCAACTTCATGTTCTTCTTATATCCTCTCTAATTTACCAATAGGTTTATAGAAGTGTTACCTACACAGTACGTGTGACGAGCTAGTCCCGTTCATGCTGGTCGAACAAACTCCTTGTAATCATTTAGCAGAATCATAAATAACAGGGAGCATTAAATGTTAAGTCAAGACAAAACTAAATAAGAATCAGTTTCAAACATGATGTTAGGCTGTTAGCCCTTTGCCCATGACAGTTGAAAGTTGAAACCCATCACGAACTGCCTGCAGTTCAGCGTGAACATTCGTTGTGACACCAAGGTTTAAGGGGAAAAAACCATTTTGACATCTGAAATTTACATCTTGACCCTTATTGCCAAAAAAAATTTAAAAAATCTCTATTTGCATTCATAAAGTATAGTAAGGTCACATCCCTTTTATCATACAAATTAATCTAATGCATCAAGAGTTTTAAATTTCAAAAGCAATTATACAAAGAGTGATTCTTGGAAAATGGAATGTGATTGCTTCCTTAGAGAACTCCAATAGTAATGGTAGTTGACTAGTACCAGATTTGATTACATTGAAGTCATGAACTCTCTACTCCTAGCTTTTCTCCAATCTGAGTGTTTGTGACATTGTGTCCCTGACTGAAAGAAGAAGGTTAAACATGTTAGTAGCTACAAAAGCAGCAGGTGCATACCTTAAATTGGGCTTGGCAGTACCACTCTTGGATCAAGTAATTATGGAATGGGAGGATAAAGTCGAGGAGGGTTAGGGTCGATTAGAATGGGGTTTGTTCAAGCGGGTATATAGCAAGGCACAAGCGAGTTTGCTTGAGTGAATATTGTGCAATGATTGCACAAACTTTCGAAGTGTGGGGGTGGGGGGGTTTGCTAGATTGAGAGAAACCCACGCATCACAAGATGATGAGTCAGGCAACCGTATAAAGAACACCCAATGTGCAAGCTGAATTGATCTAGCTTAGTAAAGTGTGACCCTATTGTTCCCACTAAGAATTCAGGACTGATGTCAGTTGTGGGTTTATCCTCTGCATCAACAAGGAATTTGGTTGGCCAATTGTTACTTTATAGAAATAGAAGATATTGTGCAAGTCATAGAACGTAGTTTTCAATGAGGTTAGATCAATACCATTCATATTTTTTCCCTTAGTGTCAATTTTGCCTGTTAGAGATACATCAGCCCAATGTAATAGACTCAAGCTCAATCCTTTTAGTATAGAGCTTAGCTTATTATATATACATGTTATATATGGCAGGCTAAACCCTTGCTTTTACTCAAGCCCAATCCTACTAGTCTAGGATTTAGCTTACTATATATACATGTTACATACATTGCCTCTTGTTTTTACTTTCTTTTTGTTAGTTTTGGGCCTTTTGGCAATTCGGTGCGCTGTGCTCAATATTACAGTTTTCAGAGAAAAGGTAGAAAGAACCATATAGATGTTTATATGAATAGATTGAATATAAGAGAAACATGAAAACATGAATTAAGCTTGCTGATCAGCCTTAATACTTCTCAGCAGGTCTTATTATCGTTACAATTGAATTATGCATTTCATTTCAATATAATTTACGAGAAGAGTAACAATAGATAATGATATTCTAGCTACTCTCTCACTTAAACACTAGATTATGGCAGGTTTTGTCACAAGGAAATGGGCAATCAACAGCCTTAATGTCAGCTCGGTCAAAATACCAATTTCCAACAGATTCTGCAACCCCCTGCAAGTTAATCAGCAATAGTGAGTGAAAATAGGCTTGTGACAAAATACTGGAAATATATATAACATTTGGTTAGAGTGGATTTGTGACCATAGTGGTAGCTATTAAGACAAAAGGATGGCACCTACATCCTCATTTCTTTTATTAGAGAAACTTAAGAGTACAATGCACTAGATTTCAGTTCATAGTTTCTTTTCAAAGGTAACCTTTTGCTATGCCAGCCATACGGACTATAAATTGTATTCCCTCTTGCGGTTAAGAAGAGCAATGGCCAAAAGAAATCCTTTTCCTAAGCCTTTGTTGATTGCACTAAAAGAAGACTACAGCCAAATACATGATTGATTAGGAACAAAATATTATATGCTCAAGGTTATTTCTGGGTAATAATACTGAGTCAGGTTATTTGCAAACATAAGACACTTGATATCTGCAACCTATTGATCAGAGAGCCTCAGATTAAATCACCTATCAGAAAGAGGAAAGTCTAGAACGGGAAATTTTCAATCTAAGAATAGAATTTAAACCTATTACTAGGTAAAAATAGACCATAGAATCACTAATAGAGTAATATAAAAGCACATTGAATACAAGAGTAAGTTACTTTGCTACAAAGATTTTTTCCAAGCAAATGTAAGCTAGTAGAATCAAAATCATCTTCTACCTAGGATTTGCACCCAGAGATGGTTCAAATTTTCCAAGACATTGCTAGGCTCCTCCAGAAAATTGGTTGAAAGCCAATAAATACGAGGCTTTTGACTAGGGCAAGAGTATTTTTTTTTCATTGTTTAGATATTTTGTGTACAAAATTATAAGAAAAAGGAAGCAGTAGTAATTGAGATTAGACGTGCCTTGTTTCCTATATGGGGAGACTTCTGAGCAAACCATGTATCCTGTCTCTCAGTTTGGCAATGGGCAAAACATGAATTTATGAATAACCCATTTTTATTGGAGCTTGAGAAGCCTTTTACGGCATTCAGCATTTGATTTCGGAAACCTATTTTATTCAAGACAGGCAACACAGACAAATGTTACTATTACAGTTGAAGGTAATATAGAAGCAAAAAAATATAGAGTGATGAATTGGTTAGCACCGACAATTGAAACTAAAAGCATAAAAAGAGGCTGAAAGAAAAAGAATCTAATGAGATCACCCTGGAAAAATTGAATCTGCGACAGAGTGCAATGTGCATAATTTTTTCTGCATGCGTGCCAATGGCCATGAGGATCAGCTGATGGTGGAGCTAAACTGGCCTGGATCTGATTAAGGGGACAAAATACTCAAGTCAATAATTATATATATCAATAATTTCAAGTTTTCAACAATGGGGGAGGCAGGATTCAAACCCTGATTCTCCTTATAAAGGAGAGGAGGCAATGCTATTGAGATACAAGGCTCTTGGCAATAGATCATTTTAAAAAAAGACAAGTAGTCATCTTGCAGCATGCAAATAGAGGCTTCAAACTTATGCAAAATCTGTGTACCACAGAAAAGACAAGGGACTGGCTACAACAATTTCTTTGCCAACACGCAAAAATTTTATAAGTGATATGAAGAGTCCAATATGATGATTCTAAAAATGTGAAGGACATATTCTTTCCCAATTTTGGACAATTATACTACACTATTAAACCTAAGGATATATGTAAACAAGATCCACTTGACATTTTCATTTGCAATTTTAATGATGCAGTTGGAATAGTAGAAATTCTGAATCTTGACTAATTATTGCCTAAATGGTTGAAGGATAAATTAAATGCAGGACATACCTGCCACATATCATAAGCCGCATTGAGAAGAAAAAGTGGGGTTTTAATATCGGCAATTAAGTGCTGAGGGAAGAAACACTGAAAATTGAGGAAGAAAATAAAAGATAATTATTAAGATTTTCAGACATGAGGGCAACTTAAATTTCCTGTGGTTCTACTAATCTAATGATTGGATTTAAAGAAGAAAGAATTACCAAGGTTGGATTGAGGTGGTTGGTACAACTCCTTGGAAGACTTTTCTGCACTCCCTGCAAGTTATACATTTTTGAAAACTCAATGTCATGGCCATCATTAAATTAGTTGGTCACTAACACTGAACTTCTGTTGTCTAAGATAGCCTAAAATAATAATAAATCAATTTTGGTATCCCACGTCGGTTAGAAGAATGATTTGGAGGTGCACTAATCTATTAAAGATAGTAGTTTCAATTGAAAATAAAAGAAGTAGGGAGACATTTTATTCCCTATAAATATAGTGGTGGTATAGCTTTGTTGCATATGTGTGAGAGTAAGAAACAAAGCTTTGTCTAGTAAGAGAGTTAAAAAGTAAGTTTTGTCTAGAGTGTTAGTGTGAGGGCACAATTGGATGTGTTGAGTTTTTTGGTTAGTTTATATTTGAGAGTTTTTATGAGAACTTATGTGTGATTGTAATTCCAATTTTATCTCAGAAGACAAACATAAACATCATACAACAAGATTTTCATCATAATAGAGATTTATGAACTCCCATTTAGTTACTCAGTAATTGAGTTTTTTTTTCCCCATGTTTGAGAAGCATGAGTATTCTGATTTCTTTTATTATTTTCTGTTTGTGTGATGTAAGGTAGGAAGAAGAAAAAGGAAGGGGGGGGGGGGGGGGGTGGAGAAGATGGTGGTTAAGTTGCACCCGAAATATAATCAGTCACCAACTCACTACTTTTGAAGCTGATTCTTACTACCATCATCAAAATTCATATCTGTATACTTGGTTCCTTTTCAAAGACAACAAGGTGATTACCATCAACTGCATTTTGGTGTATGGGGAAATGTAGGAAAGTGTATGTTCAGATTTCCTAATTACATTGCCAACGAAACAACAACAATAACAACCAAGAATTAGTCCTAAAAATTTGGCGCAAGCTATGGATCCTCAACAGACTAACGAACATCTTTCTTAACATCCTAATATTCTCGTTTCAGCTATAATCATTTTATGAACATGTTTCTTAACAACCCAACCATATTGTCAAGAAAGTTTGCCTTTATTTTCTTTTTTTCTTTTTCTTTATCTGATAATAGTGCATTGCATCATAGCTTCCTAGGACAAAACTCAAACCAACATCAAGAAACATACCCCCACCCCCCAAAAAAAATAGAAGAAAAAATACCTGTAACCAAACCACACCTCTGAACATACTTCTCAAAGTGCGCCTACCAGATACATCAATTCTGCAACTCCAGGAAAGACCATTATGATATGAGTGAAATAAAAGAATAGTAAGTCAAATGATGCCATGTTACAAGGTATATACGTATCAAGGAATAATCCACCATCACTCAGGCACTTGACTTTAGTGGTCCAAGGAAATAGTCCCCGAAATTCATCACAATGTAGTATAGATGCCAAACCACCAGCAGAGCATCCAGATAGAAGAGCCTACGCAACAATTAAATATAAAATGTATATAAGTAACACAGGAATCTGAAAATGAAACTAATTTGTTTTAAAATTGATAGAACACAAACCTGTGTAGCATAGCGCATTCCCTTTGACATCAAATCTTCCATAGCAGCCAACCATATTCGTTGTCCTCGAAGATACAATTTTCCTGCCTGGGAAACCAAAATGAAGTCAATATTCATTCATCCACAAGCATGGCATCTTGTTGATCCAACCAACCTGATAGTTGTTCATTTAAGAGGAAATCTTCTTTAGTAGCTTATGATTGGAAAAAATGCATGTCTTTTGCTGAGACGGGGCATTCATTGTCCCCTTATTTGTAATCATCATGGAATTTCTTTCAAGATTGTTGCATTGAGCAATCAAGAAGATAAGACTTTCAGATTTCATCCAAAATGCTCAAACCTCCCATTAAAAATTTGTGCTTGGCATATGATTTGTTCGTATTCTTGACTGCTGATAACAAGTCTGTTATATTAGTGAGGTGCTTTAGGAATTCAAGAGTATTGTTGGATTGGCAGCAAATCATCTGCAAAGTTCAGTGTTTTGTGCTGGACATTCTCAAGCTTAGAAGAAACAGAGTCTCAGCATTCAAGGCTTTGAGGAGGGGCAGCTACCTGTCAGATATTTGGGTGCACCATTGGTGCCTGAAAAACTAAGTGTGCTTGATTATAAACCCCTGGTAGACAGAATCATTTCAAAGATTGATTCATGGCTATCAAACAAATTTTCATTTGCTGGTATGGTCCCTCTTATTTCATCCGTCTTGTTTAGCATCCATTTCTATTGGGCGAGTCTTTTATTCTTCCTAAAATGTAAAATCCATTGAGATGAAGTTCAATAGAAAAATCTGCCTTTGCATCCAAAATAGCTTGCGAGCTTGTATGTGTTCCGGAAGTGAAAGGGGATTTTGTCTTGAAAGGGATTGAGGATTGGAACAAAGCATCTATAATGAAGAACATTTGGAATCTATTCCGACAAACTAGTTTAATATGGATTTTTTGGGTAAGAGAAAACCTATTGAAAGGAAAGTGTTTTCGATACTGCAGATTCAAGAATGTATTTGAGGATGGAGGAAAATCCTGAAACTCAGAAGTATTGCAAGACCTTTAATAGGACTAATGATATAAAAACCACAAAAACAAAGAAAGCTACATTAGGATTAATAATTGCATTCGTAACAAAATCTTTTGATTTTTATACACACTTTTTTTATTAAATGCTTTATTTTATTTCTGCTAATTAAAAATAATAAGAATGATTTTTCATATACTTAAGACTTCTTGGCCCCCAAATAGTTTTATCATTTCCATTCTTCTTCAATCTATTTCCACTGACCTTATATTGTCTGTCCCCACTAAAAGATGCACCATCACAATAACGAAGTTTGACTCTGTTCCAATTGAAAAAATCTGGGAGTATTGCAGTTGCATTCAGAAGATAAGATAATTTTAATGGCTAATTGAAGAAAAAAATGCAAGATAGCTAATTATTTAGATTTAGCTCTGCAATAATGCTGATAGAAATGTAACCTGGATTTTCTTCCGCTTTGTTGCTTAATATCCCTGAAAATTGTATCTGCCTTTCCATATATGTTGATGAACCGTGACGAGTATTTTTACGATAAACACAACTTCTAATTGAATCACACCACCCTCCTCCCTGTAAGAAAATGAAAATCTCTTAGTCTTCTTTCAAGGAGATCACAGAAATCGATAGCAAAAGTTGAGAGAAAAAGTGAGCTTGGAATTAGAAGCGTGGAGTGGCAGCAGGAATCATAATCAAGAACATTTTATTTTATAGTAACAGTTTATTAAATGATTGATTAGGGGTCCGGTTTTTGTTACTAAATTTACCAGAAAGTGTTAAAGTAGGAAGCAGCTCCAAAAGCAGATACCAAAGCTACTTTTCACACTCAATAGCATCAACACAAAATCAGGATAATGGCACAAAGTTTTCAAGAGAATATTCTACATATCTTCTTTGTTTCCGCCTATCCTAACTCAGTTTGGACCGATATCATGGAAGGATGGGGAATTAAAACCAGCATTATTCCTTTGGGTCAAGAACCGACTGGATCATTGCTAAAACAAAATATATCTTGATGTCAAGATTGAAATTGTAAATAATAGTCTCTCCTCTTGTCTAAGATCAGGAAATACGTAGCCAGATTCCTTTGTAAAGAATTTATACCCTTGTGAATGTAATACCCAGCAATTCCAAGCTGTGGCTAAGATTCTAAAAAGTTCATAACCCAGGAAAGGGGCCTGGCTTTAAATGACATGATGATGATGATGATCAAATTAGCAAGGATTGCATTTGGTCAGGGAATTGAATAAATAAGGAGAAAATTTGCAAGAAATGGATCAGCATGGCTCCAGACATTGGACTACTTGAGAATTAGGGGAGGCTATACAGATTGTAGAAATCTTCAAGTTCAAGAAGACAGGTTACTTACGAGCCTCGAGCCCCCAATTTCAACATATAAGACTATTTCTTAGCACCCCCAGTTCCTGACAAATACTAGGGGTAGAAAACCCATGCTCCACCTCCAATCCTTGACAACTGCATGGGGTTACTTTGTCCCAAAAGCTTTCACAATTTCTCAAAATTTTAAAATTTACCAATCTGTTGTTTCATATTCAATTAAATTAATAATATCTAATTCAAGAAGCCTCAGGTACTAGACACACATTATGTCAAATGTTCCAAACCCAATGATGTGTTGATAGAAGTACTTTACCTCACAAAAATAGGTAGCATCTTTCCTTGAAGGCAAAGCACTAATCCGTTTCATCCCCCATGATTAAAAAAATACCGCCAATGGGGAAGGTTTAGGCAAATTGACTTTTGAGTGTTGAAGATGATACCTGAAAATTTGGATGGCTGTGGTGGAATTGGGCTGGGTCCAAGGCACTGTACATAGTGTTGAAGGTAGTAAAATGGAGACAGCCACATACAGGTTACATATTTTGTTCCATTTGAAATTGAAAGAGTCATCTGACAATCAGATTTATAAAGGAACTCCAAGCTAAAATACTTATATCTATTTTGAGGATTGTGATTGCTAACTATCAGATTGTAAAAACAATTTGTGCTGATGATGAGAAATTCAGCAAAATTCAGACTGGAGAGAAGATGGTCCAAAGATACATTTATTTATCTAAGCCTGTGGTTCTTTATATTAGAAAAATATGTAGTTTTTCAAGCAAACAGGGTTCTCATTTCATGCTACATAATGCATAAAAGCAAAATTTTTTAAACTGCAAAACCAATTTAATTTCAAAAGCATGCTTAAACAAAACATGAGAAGATAATTGAAAGCAACTATAACTTATGATAATGGTTGCATATTTAGGTCATGCAACAAAAGTGCCCAATGGAACTAGACATGACGACTGTTGGTTATGGACAAGGAACTGATGATGAGGAGGATGATGACGATAACAACAGGTGTCATATTGCCGTGTGTTAAGTGTATGCTACGTCAAAAAAATTTGGTGTGGCTACATACCTCCAACTGAATGAGCCAACTGTTTGCTCCTGATCCATATCCTCGGTGGAGATGGTAGCCTGGTAATGTTCCATCCAGGCAGACTGCACATACAGGAGAGAAAGAGTCATGAAATTGTGATGATTTTCCAGATTCTTGTTTCAAATATTACAGTGGTTTGCAGCAGAGAAGACCAGTTTCACTATAACTGAGTTACTATAAAAGCCCTGCTAAGCAGTAAAAACAACAAACCAGCAGATATACAACAACTCAAAACATATAAAAATGCCAGGCAAAGATCCAACTGAAACTTAAGCTCCTAACAAACCAGTTATAAGATGAACCAAAAATAACAAGGTATTGAACTGAATATGCTGCAAATCCATGGACAGAAACAGAGACCAATCACTGTGCAAAAACAGAATAAGGGATTTCCTCAACAACAGATATTATACAAGCCTTCTCTTTTTTAAGCATAATAATTGAGAAACTCATAAAATTGTGCAAGAGTTGAATGTAGGTACGTCATAAGAAATCAGATAATTAATAACACATGCAGAAACTAGGAAATTTCTGTTGAGATATTTTGCAATGTGTTATAATATAGGCCCAAGGGTCCAAGGCCCTAATCATATAAACAGTTTTTATAACAACCAACCTTACTGTTTAACTCAATCCCATTGGCACAGTTGTTCCTCCCATTGCAAGGGCCAAAGTAAAAGCACTATTTACATCTACATCTACTATTCTAGTCATAATGTGGCTCCTTTGCAATTCTTTTTATAAAGAATAGATCACCCCAATACATGCCCAATGTGGGACTCAGCACACACCCCACAACACACACTCAATCAATTTGGGACATCACACCCACAATTGAGTCCCTTCCTCTTGCATCGAGGATCCTGCCGACATTACCCTCCCAAGCTTTGTCGCTCCCATCGGATAAGACTTAAGAGCTCCTCCAATGCACATTCATGAATTTCGTTCTTTATCAAGCCCTTATCACAGATCATGAACCTCACACCTTCCGTGAGGCTACCTTTGGGCCCTCATGGCAGCAAGCTATCAATACCATTGAACTATTGTATTGTGAATGCATTGTTATACTACTTGTCGTGCTCTATATGCTTATATAAAAGCACCTCTGTGCACAGGTCTATACACATACATAAACGCAGAAACATAGTATTTTCAGCATGAAACATGTCAAGCAAAGAGAGGAATATAAAAGAACAAAGATAGTTACTATGAGATGAGAGATTCATAGGGAAAAAAGGATTTTAAAATAAAATGAGGCATGAGTCCAATGAACAGAGTGAGCAGTGTAACTAGAAACAACTACAAGCAATGGAGCATAAAAAGAGCAAGTTAACTAATACTTGTATCCTATCATTTGTCATAAAGATTCAATAGAGATAGAATAGTAATAAATACAGAGAAAACTAATGAAAGCCAAGAAGAAGGAATACCAGCGCCTTTGGCAGCAGCTCCATTGATAAGAGTAAGACCCACCAGCAATGGCTTACTAGCGTAGGAGACTCCATAACTCTGGTCATAAAAATGCTGCTCTGTCACATTCAAATCCTCAAAACCATCTATCCATTTGCTGGAAACTAACCCCAGCAACCACAAAGCCCACACTAATAACCTCATCTTCATTTTCAATGCTGCTGACCCCTCACTCCCATTTACTACTTCGGCCATTGCCCTCATTTCAGTTGTGGTGTAATGAGCGTCTGGTTTTGCATTATGTTCTTATACTAGCAAACAGTATTACCAGCAGATCACTGTTGGTAATAAATAAGAATATTCATCAAAACTTTAATATTTAAAAAATAAAATCTATGAAGGGTGTTAGGACTCAGGACTCACGAGGTCAATAGATATTATGGGAATGATTATTACACGCTTCGAGTTGCACACTCACTTGTTATTGTCCACTCCCGTAGTGTGATGGAAACTACTAAGATCGTATTTTAGAAACATAATTTTAAAATGAATAAATATTAATTATGTAATAAGATTTTTCATATAAAATGTGGTATATATTTGTTTATATTTTACAAAGCTTTGCGTCCCCCCAAGTCCAACCTCACATGATAAGAAAAAAAAACACATCCCTACCGACATACCAACTCGGGAGTCGGGAAAGAGTGAGCTGCTAGCTAGCTGTATCACACTCATTCGTGAGTGATGGACGGGAAGATGACCCACAGCAAATTCTACAACCATTATTACATCATGAAAACGTCATAACTATTTGCAGTACCTGTGTGCTTTTTCACACTAATAAGAGCAGTACTTCTGTACTCTGTCCGGCCACTCCATTTCAAGAAAGTAAATACCATACATTCAATTCAATGCCAAACTTAATAAATACGAGAAAAAAAAAAGGAGCCGTTGAGGAGGGTTTTTTAAGCAATAATTTTTAGTATTTATATAATATTTTATATATTTTTACACAATTTTTTTATCACAAGTATTTTTAAAAAATATAAATAATATTACTAGAACAATATTAACAAACCGTCCATGTTTTCACCAATGCCAAACTCCTGAGTAATTAGAAAGATACGACTTCATGATTGCAAGTGGTGTGTTTTTGGTGAGTGGTTGGATTTGGGTGGTGGGTTTGTGGTCAATAATGTTTGAGTTTGGGCATGGTGGCTATGAGCATTGTGTTGACTATAATGAAAGAATATGTGGCTATGGGTGTGATTGGGTCTTGGTATTGTGGTGGCTGGCAATGCGTAGGATTGTTGGGTTGAAAAAGAGAGAGACAAAGAGAGAGAGAGAGATAGAGACAATAGAGGAAGAATAAAAAATATATAAAAAAGGATAAAAAATAATAATAAAAGAATATTTAAATGAAGTGAAAAAAAAAAAAAACTTTTAATGTTGAGTATATTATAAAGTGGAGTATTAAATGCTATAAAGTAGCTTTTTAAGTTGTTAAGTGCTAAATTTTTTTAAAACCCTTTTATGTGAATGCTCTTAATTTGCCCATTAATTACTACAACTTCAAGTTTGCATGAGAAAGTACTTTATTAATTTATAAAGCATACACATTATCAAAAGTAGCTTGTAAAACCATATATATGCATGGATATACTTAAAAGATACATATTAAGATGCATAGTATATTAATCTTACATATATAATTTAAATATTATTGATAGTCATTCTCATATTTTTTTTAACTCTTTAAAAAGTCTTGTAAGAATGTTATTAAGTAGAAAATATAAATTGGTCATTTTTTAAATATTTTTATGTTCATTAATTCTACACTCTTTGGCTTTTGTACACAACTCACTTGAATAGATATTTATGATATAGTCTCACATTTGATTCCAAAAGTATGAAATAAAACTCTCTAAAATTAAATATTTTAGGACACATGGTGCAAAATTGAACTTCAATTGTAGAACGTAATATATATATAATTTTTGTGCCAAATGAATTGTTTTTAGTTATAAAAAAAATGCTCATAAATATAAAATCATTCAAACTTTCTCTTCCTCTAATTTTATATATAGTGTTAGATATATTATTGTCTTTTTATGATTTATTTATATTGGACTTGTCGTTTTTTACTCTAAATTAACTCATTTGGTACAAAAATTAAAAAATTTCAATTAGATGGAACATATGTCGTAAAATTAAACTTTAATTGAAATCCAATTTTTACACTGTACTAACTAATTTAGTTCAAAATTTTAGAAATTTTGATTAGATGGGACACGTGGTGCAAAATTAGATTCTAATTGGATTTGTTTCTCAATTTTACTTATTAATATATATATATATTTAGATGACTTATAA
Source organism: Castanea mollissima (assembly GCA_014183005.1). Taxonomy (NCBI): domain Eukaryota; kingdom Viridiplantae; phylum Streptophyta; class Magnoliopsida; order Fagales; family Fagaceae; genus Castanea; species Castanea mollissima. The sequence continues at coordinate 14,006,293 of JACAVU010000008.1, forward strand.
ACTTGAATGATTTTTAGTTCTACAAAAAAAAAAAGACTCATAAATATAAAATCATATAAAAATTATGTTTTTTTGTGGTTTACTTATATTGGACTCTTCGTTTTTTACACTAAATTAACTCATTTGGTACAAAAATTAAAAAATTTAGATTAGATGAGACACATGTAGCAAAATTAAACTCTAATTGAAATCTAATTTTTACATTGAATTAACTCACTTAGCACAAAAATTTAAACACTTAGATTAGATAAGACATGCGGCATAAAATTATATTCTAATTGAATTCTAATTTGAAATCTAATTGGATTTTCTCTCAACTTTACCTATTATTATATATATAGACTAGTCGCAATCTCATGCGATGCACAAGAATATCTAATTATTTTGTAATGAAATATAATATGGACAAAATTTAACTACAAAATTGGTTGTAACCTAAGACTACAACCTTACTTAATATCATTAATATTGCTACGTATTTTGAAAAACTAATAGTTAGAATGCATGCTCTTTATGCACTTAATATACATATAAAATTTTGTGTCAATCAAATATTATTTACTATATGATTTATAAATTTATATTTTATGCATAATTTTAAATTACAAAAACTTGTAATTTAAACAATTTATTGATGACATAGCTATGGATCTTTAATTTTTTAGAAATTTTACAAGCATGGAGGATATAAGAAGGAAACGTAATCATACGGTAGATTTGTCAAAATTCACCTCCAATAAAGAGATATTGAGAAAAGTTGTAGTCTTAGGTTACAACTAATTTTGTAGCTAAACTTTGTTCATGTAATATATAATTTATTTTTCTAAAATATTCATAAAATTATATAATTATGACTAATCATCTGTAACAAAGCGTTTTTCTCATAAGATACTTTTATTTTAGATGTATTAACTATTAATTAAGAGAAATTTCTTATACAACCATTAACCAATAAAGGGTTTGGTAAACAAAGTATAAGGATTTTTTTTTCCTCCCTAAAATAAAACAATGTTATACTAATTTATTAATATTTTTTAAGTAATGACTTTTGTGTTCTCTATAAATAAAAGATTAGATATTTTTTTTTACTTTCTTTTAATATTAAAATTTTCATATACTCATATTATGAGCCAATTTGCTAGTGATAGAATATAGAATGGATTAATTTTTTTCAATCATGATAGTTAGAAAAGAATGAAAAAAATAGTTTTCTCACTGTTCAAAATTTCAACATGTAGCCTTCTATTTTAATGTTATTCTTAATCTCAAATCAGTCTATCTCTCTTGAAGTATATAAAGTATGATCATAATCTCTCTTCTTAAATATAGTACTTATCTCAATACATCCATAAAAATATTCCAAATGAAAACATATTTATATGAAGATGCTTTGCAAACAAAAAAAATTTATATCAATCGTCGCTTAACAATGATTAATTTGACTAATTAGAAAAACAATTCAGTTGTTAATAATCTATTAAGATTATTTTTCTCTGTAAAAACTGCAAAATTCTTCACCCAAAAAGATTATCAAATAAACTATTAGCAAAATCTCACAATCAAGTTTCTATATGCATCATTATATAATAATAATAATAATAATAATAATAATAATACAATTACAAAAGCAAAAATATGTCACTTATCCAATTATTTTCGTTTGACTAACCTTTGATTTTATATAAATAAGTGACACTATAGAATATTTCTAAATTTCTAATAAAACTATTAAGAGTACTTTCTCTATAAAACTACAATTTTGCCTACCCAAAAGAATTTTTTTAAAAAAATTAAACAAAACTTAATAAAGTCTCATAGTATAGCATCTACATGGATCACTAAAAAAAAAAAAAAATCAAATTTTAACTTGCAAAAAAACTAATTATTAACCTAAATTAATCCAAACCAATAGGATAAAGAAAAAAAAATGTGATCGGGAATCGGAATAACAAAATACCTAAATATGCATAAAAGTTTATACAAATTTTTCAAAAAGAGAAATAAATGTGATGTGACAATTAAATCAACAATAACAAAAATAACCATTCATGGAAAAAAAAAGTAGTTGAAACAATAAAAAAATTCAACAAAAAAGAAACAAAATTGGGGAGAGAGAGAGAAAGTATTGAACTTTTTTCCGTGAACAACTTGGAATGAATATAGGAGAGAGGTAGAAATGAAGTAAAAAAAAAATTATAAGAAAAGTAAGATGGAAGAGTTAGGATAAAAGTATATGAAAGGTTGAAAAAAAAGTGAAACGATAGAATTTAAAAAGTTACAAATGAGAATTTTAAAGATATATAAAGGAAATCAAATAAAAAAAAATTAGAAGACAATGATTGAAGGAGATAAAAAATTAAACTAAAAAGATAGTGGTTAAAGAAGATGAAAGGTTGAACAAAGTAAAAATTGCAAAAACTAAAAAATAAGAAAGGATGCTAATGACATGGCACATAGGGAGCTTTATATATATATATATATATATATATATATATATATATATATATATATATATATATATATATATATATATATATATATCATAACCATATGTCAATACGTTAAATGTCAAAGCTTTAACAATATTAGGACCATCCAAAGCAAGAGCAAGATCAAGATAACAATCAAAGTAAACAGGGCCATCATATAAAGAAGTAGTAATTATACCAAGAATGCTTTCATTAACCTTTTAAATCTAGCATCTCTTAGGCACATGAGAATAAAAACATTAATACCTTTTCTAGTCAATGATTTAATAGCAACTTGAACAAGACCAATATGCAAATATTTGCGTTTCTTAGTCGTAAAATCATTAATATTTTTTCTGGAAAACAAGCAACATTTTTCATGAGTTTTAGAGATAGAAAAAGTTTGTTCAACAGTTCTAACTTTGTATTCAGAGAAATACATACTCTCAGTCCAACTAAGCTGATAAACAGACTTAGAAGAGACTTTAGGAATATTCCATTTTCGAAAATTTGGGTACTCACTTTCTTCTACAGTGTGATCTTCTTCATTCATAATATCAGGAGGACAGGAGCTAACAGAGGAGTTGGATCTCCACATCCTTTCTGTAACTATCTAAGTTATAACACTCAATTATCATGTTTCTCTTACAACCGTTGCATTTCATAACACAAACCGTAACCAAACCTATTCCTCTCATGCCCTCACGCTCTCCTGGCTTCATGGGCCTTACTGTTTAGATCTGGGACTTCACTTTACGACTACGGTAGCGCCAATGACGGTAAGAAGGGGACACGACAACAAAGTATCACAAGTTCGGGTAAACACAATCAAAACCCAAAGAACACAACAACACCATTAGTGGCCAAGGAAAGAATGACTCTGATACCATAAAGGGGGAAGGATGACAGCGCAGAAGGCAGAAGCACAACAATAAGATAGCAATTCAAAGTAAATGTATTTGAAAGTAAGGCGGTAGAACCAGCCAAGCAGTTATATCAAAATATATCAAAAGGTATTGAAAACAGTTGTGTTATTGAAAGTAATTCAAAACACTTACAACAGTAGCAGCAGCAGCAGTAGTAACTGTAGGAAAAAACTGGTTTTGTATTTCATACAAAACACATAGCGGAAGCAACAAACAAGGATCTATTTCATTCATGATTGATAACGTGCACTATGTAAATTTCAGAATTTAAAAACAAGATAGCGTACCTTGGTGTGGAGAAATTCAAAACAAAGATTAGAAGCACTTGAGAACACTTTTAATTTTCACTTCAATTCCACTTTACGCCCAAGATGTGTGGTCTCTCAATCAGTTTTCAAGGGAGAATGAAGGTGTGTCTCACTCTCATATACACATCATTTTTTATATCACTAAATAAAAATTTTGTATGCTTCTCCCTTTATAACTAACTGATTATCTAATTGGGCTGGCCTATTGGGCTTTTCCAATTGGGTTTTAATGTGTGGCTTAGAGTGAGACCAAAAGGAACTAATAAGACACTAGCTCTAATGGGCCTTAAGTTTTTCCGTCAACTGTTGACAAGTCCAAAGTTACCATTAATTACATTTAATATTACTATATAAATATAATTGCACTCTAGGCCTTATTAATAAATTATATCCCAAGACTTTATTATACATGCAACCCCTTCATTAAAATATTCGTAGTAGTACAAAATCATGAATATAGACTGTCACTTTGAAGATTAATATATCTTAATCCTTGAGTACCCAGTTTAATTCTTTATGTTATTCATCATGTATTTATAAAATCCAATTTCATAAATATATACTTTAGTAACTTATTACTAAAGTGGTTGGGCCCAACACTCTGAATAACTAAACTCATTAAACTTATCTCAATGGAATATTTTGTATCTCCGTTAAGAGACTATGAATTCCATCTTGAGAATATATGTTCCATCAACACTAAATGCGGCTGCCCAACATACTGAGGTTTTGATCGTAACTAATAGATCTCACTCCTGATATATCAAAGCAACCTATATCTCATGATCAGGTCCATTATTCTCTCAGGATTTAGAGTTGATGTTAATAGAAGTCATGAGATTTATTATTCATTTGATAGTCGTTATGAGAATAATAAATCTCAAAGCAGTCTAGTTTAATATGTCTTAACTCTTGAAACATATCAATATACCAACTAGAAGTTTCCACTTCCATGATCAAGACAAATCATCTTAGTTGATATGTTATAGCATTCGCAGATGAAACGCCCAATTTCATCACCGACTACGAACTACATTTTTAGTTTACATGGAACTTGTGATTTACAGCTTCTGTAACTAAATCACATAAAAGACATACAATGCATCTCATGGACTATGATAATGTCACATTAGTTCTTTTATAGATAGTCTTATATAATTAAACAATTTAATTATTAAATACATGCCAATAAATTGGGTTTTAGGGCATAAACCCTAACAATCTCCCACTTGTCCTAAAAAAAATTTATCATATATCCGAAATTTATCTCCCTTTAGAGTTATTCATAATTACTCTAAGGCAAGGCTTAGAAACAAGTTACAGCCAAATTTATTGTATAAATTATCTTTTCTATTACTATTTCTCATGTACTCATATCTCTCTAATGAGATGATACTTACACTTAATATGTATCTTCATCATCTAGAGTGAACACATATCTTGAAGTTCAACTTCATGATGTGTATCTTCACCACCTAGGATGAACACATATCTTGAAGTTCCACTTCATAATGTGCATCTTCAACACATAGGATGACCACATATCTTGAAGTCCAACTTCATGAATCACAATCAAACTACAAGTCAGTATTCGTACATCTAGTAACCATCAAAACCTCACTTTTGTGGACAAGCATATAATCCTTCATTCTCCTAAGATATTTGAATATATGTTTTACTCCCACTAAATTAAGTGATCTTGATTCAATTGATATTTTTTTACTATGCCTACCGCAAAATCGATCTTTATCCTAGCATGTAGCATAGCATAAAACTTCCTATCTATTAGTATAAGGAATTGTCTTAATATGCTCTTCCTTTTATATGTCTTAGGACCGTAATACTATATAAAAGAATTTCAAACTTGAAATGAAAGAATCATTTCTTGAAGTATTACATACTATAATTGGCTAGAATCTAATTTATTTAAGTAGTTTGAGATAGACTAAACATCCTAAATTCTAAATTTTAACAAAGTTTAATTCTTAGGATAACTAGTCTTTTCAAAATACTTTATATCAATTTGGATTAGACAACAAAAACTCTATTGATGACAATAACTCTATATCATTCTGAATGATTAGAATGTTATCAACATACATTAGGAAAATTTATTATTCTATATAGCTTTTACACACATAAGACCTTTTAATACTTGATCAAAATCAAACCATTTGATTTCTTGATCAAAGATGATGTTTTATGATTTAGATGCTTGGTTTAATCCTAAAATGGAATTTAAGCAACTTGCAATCTAAATACTACTGTTTCTTTGATATGTACAAGTCTAGTTACATCATATAGATGTCGTCCTCAAGATTGCTACTTAAAGAAGCTTTCTTGATATCCATTGTCATATTTCATTCAAATGAAATATAATGGATAAGAGAATCTAGATAGAGTCAAACTTGACTATTGGTGAAAAAATCTTTTCATATTCGAACCATTTCTTTCTGAATAAATCTTTTCATCACTAGTCTTGAGCTTGAAGGTTTGCACCTTCAAATCTATCAATTTCATTTTTCTTGTAGACCTATTTGAGAACAATAGGCTTAATGCCATTAGGCTCCTCTACAAGTTCTAGATTTTAAATAGAATCTAAATCTATTTACATAACTTTAATCCAGTAATCCATATTTATATCATCTTTTGCCTCTACGTAGGACCGATGATCAAATTCATATCCTTGTAGAATGACTTTAAAAGTTTATTCCAAAAATATGAATTTATTTGATAATTGATAATTCCCCCACTACGATATTGTATCGATGTATTAGCTATATATCTAGAATAATTCTTTGTGATGTATCTAATACAACCATCTCATTTCTAAATGTATTTCATAGTTATCCTACAACAAATTCTAACATTTTTTTTTAGAACGATTCTATGTATAGCTTTAAGATTATTCATATAGTCATCATCAAGAACTTTGTATTTGTATTTTACAAACATTTTATCTTCTTTATGACTACCAAAACAATCTTTTGAAATTCCTTTTGGATACCCAACATAAACACACATTTTTCTACCTTTTGATTTCAATTTGTTAAACTTCCTTTCTAGCACAAGTGCTGAACATCCCCAAAAGTGGAAGTATCATATACTAGGTTTTCACCCAATCCACAATTTGACAAATGTCCTAGGAACAAACTTTTGAAATCAATTTTAGAAAATGTATAGTAATGCATAGAGTATATCTCTAAAAGAAATAAGCAAATGAAAATACTTATCATGTATTTTACTATTCCTAAAAGAGTTTTATTCCTCCTTCATGTATGCATTGACTTAAATAAGTCATTGAAACTATATTCCTTTACAATAAAGGAACCCTAGATCATATTATCCTCTTAAATAGAATTCATAGATTGAGAATTTAACAAATAATGGTTCTAAAAACCCATCTTTCACCAATCTTGAATACCATTTAGATTAATAAGATCTAGACACAAGTGTCAAAACATACAATACCAAAGGATAGAAACTTTCTCTTTAAAAAGTAAAACATGTAAATTTTCATCTAGAAAACAATCATGGACAAAGCTTAGCATTACCAAACTAGAAATACTTTCTTTTGGTTATACTTTTGAGTCTAATTTCCTTTTGGCTACTACTAGGGCAAATAGCTTGCCCAACTGTTTGGTATTTTAATTCCTCTTCTTACCACCTTTTCCTTTTGGTCTAAGCTAAGAATTTGAATTAAATCATATTGATCCTAGCCTTAGCTTTAAGGATGTCTTCCTTTGCGTAAAATTTAGTCATCAATTTAGATAAAATAATAAATAAAAATTTATTTTTCAAAACAGTCTGAATTGATCAAATGATTCTATCAAGGACTTGTGAATCATATCCATATGAGATTAACAATTAATCTCTACATCCAAAAATTTCAATTCATTTTAAAATGAAAATATTTTCATAAAATGATATAGAATTGGAATCACTTAAGCTTTTCTTGGCACTCAATATGACTTATATTAAATATCGTCTAGTAGCACGATATTTCATACCAAACATCTCATTTAGACTTAATACAAAGTCTAAGTCTAATACTAACTCTTGCATCTCATACCGTAGCACATTTGAGATAAAAGCTAATGTAACATATTAGCATTTCAATGGAGATTATGATCATATCATAAGCCATCTTCTATCAATGCATCATGCATAGGAAATTATGATAATGCTGAATCGAAACATATATATATATACTTCAGCTCTTTTAAGCACCATGTCCAAAATTATATCTTAGTTAATGTGGTCCAATAAAAATAGTAGCTAGAAAATAAAATTATGACAACTTTATTTTGAGACTATGAACATAATTATAGGGACATTATATTTTGCATCCATAACCATATAGTATAAAACCCGAAAAACATACTATGCTAGGTGCAACGACAATCCAATCTATGTCTATAATTCTTTGGTAGCAAGTTTATAAACACATTAATTGGTTAAGAACTATTCTCATTATTAGTATATCATGATAACTCTTGTCATACACCAATAATATGTCGTATTGCCTTTAGCCTCTAAGTAATAATGACATAGCTCCTTTAGGAGATTAACATTACACTTAGTCTAGTGTACACCATTATCTAGAATCATGTGTAGCCACATTTCATCTCCCTTTATAATGTTTAAACTTGTAGTATTATAAAACAAAACACCCTCCTTTGGGATCGTAAGGCATATACGCCAAGACGAGGTGCTTATTCACACTACTTTAAACGGGTAAGTTCAATCTTGTAGTACTATGAAGTAAACACCCTCATTTGGGATCGCGAGGCATATACGCCAAGTTGAGGTGCCTACCCACACTGCTATGAACCGATAATGGAGGCCGTGAGATCCAACCATTGTATCTCTCTCCCACTAGAAATTTTAAAACAAGTGGATTGTTTTGAAATCATTGTGATCTAATCACAATTTTAACCTTACACATCAAATGTGTTTGATTGTTTAAATTCAATGTGATGTAACTAAGTCACGTCACAATAGCGTAACGAACATTCACGCAATCACAAAGAAGTTTAACCTTGTAATCCGTGAAGTAAATACCTTCCGCATAGAATGCAAGACTCGAAGTCGAGACAACGTATCTATTCACAGTACAATAAACTTAACAAAAAGGTTATTGCAACACTCCCACTCGTTATTTGAGTTTTTTTTTTTTAAATAATTGTGATCCCATCACAACTAATAACCTTGCACTTGTTGAAAACTCTAATCTCATTAGAATCACTAACTAAAATAGAAGTCTTAAACTATTTAGGATTCCTTAAACCCTAATGGATCAAAAATTAGTTATAAAGAACTCTATTCTTAATTTACTAGATAAAGTATTCTAATCTCATAAGAAACTATATAACTTTAATTAGAATTTTAATCTCATTAAAAACCTCTAATTAAAATAAATTAAGGACTTTTAATCATAAAACAATTTAAGATTAGGAGTTCTATTTAACTAACATCTTTGATCTCATTAGGTCTTTTAGTTAAATAATGATTAATAAAGATCCTTAACTTTTAAGGACTATAAAATTAATCACATAGCTTTGCTTTTTTATCAAAGTTTTAATACTTAGTCAAAAACAAGTGAAAATTCAAAATTCAGTGCCTTCAATCGGTCGAAAGGAATTCTCGATCAATCGAGACTTGCAAAACTGAATTTTTTTTAGAATTTTTAGGTAACTGTTTTTGGCATCTTCATTGTTCTTCCATCAAAAACACTTTTGATTTTATCAACAAAGATTTACAGATCAAACTTTAAGGTTATCAAGATTATTATCAAGAACCCTAATAATGCTAGACACTTTGAAAACATAATCCTAATCTTATTAGGAATAAATTTCATTAAACTAGCATTAATATCTATAAATATATATATATAACATAATAAAAACCCAATTACATATAAAAATCCATATTATATTATATATAATTTAATATACAAATTAATATATGTAATATATAATTATTAAATTATATATATTTATATAATATACGTATATAACTTACATATAACTTACAATTGGTTAATGTAAGTTACATATATATAACTTACATATAACTTTCATTGACCAAGCCAAGCCGTGCATTTAAACACCAAGCCATGAAACAAAGTCTAAGCCGTGCAAAGAAAACCAAGCCATGCAACCATATTCAAACCATGCAATCCATGCATTAAGTCCAATCCGTGCAATTAAGAATCCAAGCAGTACAAAAACTGAAACAGTTATATCCAAGTGGTTACTTCAATAATTAATAACTACCATAAAGCATGGCAATCCGTACATCAACTATGAATATAAAAATCAATGCATCAACACTCAATTGTATTCATATCCAAGCACTTTACTACAAGGCACGGCTTCACACAAATAACAAAATATCCTTGTGAAGACACGGATATGTATATACAAGTGATGCAATTCTCTTCATTATATTCATATGATGCAAAAAATTAAAGCACAAAGATAATAGTTTTTCTTAAATTCTAAAATTCAATCACATATTATACAATCATGAGATGAAAACCTGGCTCTGATACCACTTGAAGGAAAAAACTGGTTTTGTATCTCATATAAAACATATAGCGGAAGCAACAAATAAGGATCTGTTTCATTAATAATTGATAACGTGCATTATGTAAATTTCAAAATTTAAGAACAAGATAGCGTACCTTGGTATGCAGAAATTCAAAACAAAGATTAGAAGCACTTGAGAACACTTTTAATCTTCACTCCAATTCCACTTTACACCCAAGATGTGTGGTCTCTCAATCAGTTTTCAAAGGGAAAATGAAAGTGTCTCACTCTCACATACACACAATTTCTTATATCACTAAATAAAAATTCTATACGTTTCTCCCTTTATAACTAACTGATTATCTAATTGGGCTTGCCTATTGAGCTTTAACAATTGGGTTTTAGTGTGTGGCTTGGAGTGGGACCAAAAGGGACCATTAAGACACTAGCTACAATGGGCCTTGGGCTTTTTCGTCAACTCTTGACAAGTCCAAAGTTACCATTAATTATATTTAATACCACTATATAAATATAATTGCACTCTAGGCCTTATTAATAAATTATATCTCAAGATTTTATTGTACATGCAATCTCTTCATTAAAATATTCGTAATAATACAAAGTCATAAATATAGACTGTCACTTTGAAGATTACTACATCTTAATCCTTGAGTACCTAGTTTAATCCTTTATGTTATTCATCATATATTTATGAAATCCAATTTCATAAATATATACTTTAGTAATTCCTTACTAAAGTGGTTGGGCCCAACACTTTGAATAACTAAACTCATTAAACTTATCTCAAAGGAATATTTTGTATCTCCATTAAGAGACTATGAATTCTATCTGAAGAATATATGTTCCATTAATACTAAATGCGGCTACCTAACATATTGAGGTTTTGACCGTAACTAATAGATCTCACTTCTGATATATCAAAGTAACCTACATCTTATGATCAGGTCCATTATTCTCTCAAGATTTAGAGTTGGTGTTAATAGAAGTCGTGAGATTTATTATTCATTTGACAGTCGTTATGAGAATAATAAATCTCATAACAGTTCAGTTCAATATGTCTTAACTCTTAAAACATATCAACATACCAACTAGAAGTCTCCGCTTCTATGATCAAGACAAATCATCTTAGTTGATATGTTATAGTTTTCGCTGATAAAACGCCCAATTTCATCACCGACTATGAACTACATTTTGAGTTTACAAGGAACTTGTGATTTACATCTTCTGTGACTAAATCATATACAATGCATCTTATGGACTATGATAATGTCCCATTAGTTCTTTTATAGATAGTCTTATATAATTAAACAATTTAATTATTAAATATATGCCAATAAATTGGGTTTTAGGGCATAAACCCTAACAGTTACAACATTACAATAGTCAACAAGATAAGCTACAGGACTTGAGTTACAGGCTTTGTAGAAATATTACAATAGGAGTATAGTGAGAAGATTCTCTTGTTAGAAGAAAATCCTAGAAGGAAGTTCTAAAGAGAGTTTTGATTTGCAACAAGGGACAACCCCCTTTATATAGGAAAATAAAGCAGTGAATAGTAATAATGAATAGTGACTTTTTTCACTATTCATATCAGGGTCCGTGAGGGACAGCAAGAGCGCAATGTCCGGAAGCTTTATCAAAAGAATCCGGCCTTATCAGGTTGGCTTTTGTGCCAAAAGTAGTTTGGCATTTTATGCCAAAAGCAACATCAGCATTAGTGAAAGCAGTAGGTAAAGCAGTGGTGAATACTTTAACTTGGGTAAATATTGTAGCAGTATCGGCCGTTGTGCAGGCTAAACAAATATTGAGAACAGCAACATCAATTGATCAAGAGAGCATCAATCAGGGCCCTTGTGCAGGCCAGACAAATAGTAAATCCGTACCAAGCATTAGCCGTTGTGCAGGCTAGAAAAATAATGAACATCAATCAATAGAAGGAACATCAGATGGATAACCATCATAGGGATCTCATGCAGGATAGGGATCCAATGGGGGATCATCATTACACTCATGTTCATGATAAATGACATACTGATTGCAGAAGCCACAATATAGCAATGGTTCATATACAAGATCTCTTGTGAGGAATATCCTTGGGTCATCATGATCTGTCCTTTGGAGATGACGGATAGCAGAAGCATAAGGTTTATTTATAAAAACATAAATTCTATCTATACAACCTTCGAAGTGGTAGTCTTTCCACAGTTCTTGGGTGACATCTAGAATTTGATTATTCAAATAACTTCTCCAACATTCAACAAGGGCATATGGACGGTTGTAGGAAATGTAAGTATTTCCTTCATACCATTGTCCCTGGTGGGTATATCCATTAACGAGAACAAGATGTTTTGAGGGTTGGACATTCATCCAATTATCTCTTTCCCACTTTGGGAGAGTGCTCCAACATCTAATGGATACAAAAAAACTTTCACTTTTTTAAACAACCTTTCGTATAATATCAGGGAATTGGTTGACTTGGTCATGACTCGTCAACTTTATGAGTCTGATAAAGTCAGATTCAAACATCTGAGAAAGCCAGGAAGGATCATAATCCGAACCATCTTCATAATTAATCAAGAGGCCAGGGAAAGGGCAATTTATTTCATGTACTCTAAGACTATTCCCAAAGTATTTTTCCCATGTTGTCTTCATGTGGGCACTAGTAGGATCATCTAGATCAGTAGGATCAGGAGTGATTGTAATAAGAGTTTTGAAGTATTTGAACCAAAGATGAAGATCTCTAGTCATAGCCTTGCTTTCAAAAATACAAGATTGTACTTCTTTAGGCAAGTTAGCAACAACACCTCTTAGCAAAGATTGGGTCTTAAGACTTAATCTAGCATAATCAGTACCCATTATGGTCTTTTTATCCATTGAATGAATTTCCTCTTTGCCAAAGAGTTGACTAATGAGGGTTGCAAAATCTGGGTCAGTAGGATGGCTCTTATGAACCTCATTTTGAGAAGCAAAGTTAACAAGGTAATTGGCATAAGTTTCATTTTGGGCAGTAAGGTTAACAAGAAGGATTTCAAGTGCTTGAATGGTTTTTTGAAATAGGGTGTGTTGATTTAAACTAAAAGCAGCTTGGAGGTTGTTAAGAATAAATTTAATGGAGTCTGGTAATTCACTATAGGCTCCATTATGGAATTGCAATGATCTGGACAAGACTTCCTGCAAAGCAATTACTATGTCACCATTGGAATATGTCACCTCTGCCGGGACAAATTCCTGAAAAGATGCTGCATTACTAGGTTTCACCCTAGAAGATGCGCCTTCATGCATTACAAAAGGTTGTCCCGTTAGGAGCCTTTTCGTCTTAAGGATAGCCCTGTGCAGGTGCTTTCCCCTTGTTCCTCTTCTCTACCGAAGAAGTCATAATATTCCACTTATAAGTGGGATTAATAATATTTTCTTTATCCTACCAGGGGAGAGAGAAGACATTAAAACAGGTGGTAATGGTTAATGGCTCACGAGGCATTTTGACAGGATGAGAGTAAATATTATTAATAAAAAAAATGTTGAAAATCATTTACCAAAAACCATAATATAGTGATAATATGATTTAGTTGTGCAATATAGACTACAAAATGGGAGTGATAAATTTTGAAAGTATTTACAACAGGGATGGCAAGACAAGGTAGAATTTTGACATGAGTCTTGGATTGTTTAAGGAAGGTGTGGATATCAGACCAGAGAAGAAGATTGCTTTGTATCTCATCAATATCTTTGATATGAGGCAAATCAGCAATGTGTCTCTTCCTATTCCAGAAAGCATTGTACGAAATATCATTCATTAGAATTTTCTAAAAATTATCAATCTTGGATTGCAATAATTTATCAACAATTGTTCAGCAATTTTCTTATATCTAACTTCTTGTTTAAGGAAGTTAAGATGTTTAACTTTGGCATGAATCAGATTCAAAGCATCACTATTATCAATTTCAAACTTTGGGCAAAATTTGAATTTTACTTTCTATCCAAAAGGATCAGTAGTAATTCCATCATCTTCAACAAAGAAAGGGTACAAAGTAGCAATGAAAGGAAGTCCAAGAATAACCTTATCAGTCATATTTTTCACAAGCACAGAGGGTATATTAAAGCAAACATTATCATGACAAACATGAGCATGGTTCAATTCATATTTAATCTTCATTTGTGTACCATTAGCAGAAACCAATCTTTCAATTGATTTTTCAAAATATTTTGAAGGAATCAGGCCTTCCTGAATACAGTTCACATCAGCACCAGAATCAATCACAACAACAGTGTTGAAAGCATAATCATGTGAAATGACAATTTTGACTCTAATAAACCATTTTGGAGGCATCACATGTTTAACAAGGGTGATTTGGTTATCAATCAAAATATTACCAGGAGCATCATTAGAAGGAGGAGCTCGTTGATAGGATCAATCTCCATCTTCTTGCTCATCATTAGACTGATGATTATCCAGATTTTTATCAACCTTGAGTAACCATAATTCTTGTTTTAAATTAACATTATCATTTTCAACATTTTTTACATCCTTTTTTAATTGAAATATTTCTTGTTTAACAAAAGTTATTTCATGTTGAAGATCATTAATAGTTAATTCTTTGGTTTTCTTTTTATTAAATCTTTCCAAAATTTCTTCAAAAATTATTTTTTATTTAAGTTTTTAAATAGTTTTATCTCTTGTTAAGTTTTGTTTGAACTTATCAAGAAATTCTTTTTGCAAAACAGGGTTTTCAATTTTACTTATCAAAGTTAATAGCAAGTTATCTTGTTCTTCTTCTTTAGTTAATACATTAACAGTTTTGATAACATTACAACATGAATCTCTGCAATCAAGTTTAACATTAGGAGAACTAGAAGTTTCACTACAAGAGTGATAAGTAGAATCAGATGAGGAGGAGAAATCCTCTTCAAAACGATCAGTCAAAACAGTAGATTTAAGAATCTAAACAGTTCATTTTGGTCATTATCATTAATTTTTAATAAGTTCAATTTATTCTTCAGTTTACTAGGCTTTTGGTTGTAGTCTTACTGAAATGGCCAAATTTGCCACAGTTAAAACATTTACCTTTACTTGATCTCTGTTTATCATGTTTTTTAAAAGCAGATTTGTTTTTAGCATAAAAATCATTAGGTTTAACAAAGTTGGTTATGTATCTTATATGTTTTTTATGGCTATGATTTTTGTAAACTTTATCACGTTTACTTTTTTCCTATTTGCCTGGAAGGGGCAATAGGAGGTAAACCATATTATTTACAGAAATTACTCATTTCATATTAAGCTTTTTTCTTATTGTTCATTTGTTAATTTAACAATTTTTCATCATTACATATGTTGATTCCAAGTTTTTTAATAGTACTGAAAATATCACCATAAGTTAAATTATCATAGTCAATAGAATCATTTTTACCAATTGATTCTTGTTTTACCTTATGAGCAAAGATAGGAGGCAGACCATCAATAAATCTCTCTTTCCAATAAGGCTTCGTGGAATCTTTCCAGAGCATGACTCTGGAAATGAAAACATTTTGGTACCATCTGTAATCAGACATAGTAGGGCATCTCAAATTGTTCAAATAATCAAAACTTCGAGATGAAACATTAGATGGAGTACCAACAAAATGTTTGAGGATAGTATAGACCAAGGTATTAACACCATCAGGAATACCTCATCTAATACTTTCATAAAAAATAGGCATACCTTCATTATCTTTTTTAATAGAATGTTTAATAGACTCTCTGGATTCTTCTGTGAGATGTGAATCCCACCATCTTCGAAAAGTACCAGAAAAACCAGTAACAAGCAAGTCAACAATATTAGAGTGATCAAGATCATCATGGTTATTCATGTATGCAGTAGCAACCATAGACAAATGAGCCATTTTGTTAACAATTTCTTGTTCAGACAAGCCATCAATATTCCATTCATAAAGCTTTTCAGTAGAAACAAAGAATTGAGTTTGAAAAAATCTTTCTTCAAATTGCATATCAAGAGGAGTAGGTTTTGAATACCAGTTTTTTTGTAAAAGACATGGGCTTGGATTTTCCAACAAATCTTTTAGCTTCTGGTATACCATCATCAAAAACATTTTTGTAAGAAACAGAAGATAATGAGTCAGAATCCG
Source organism: Castanea mollissima (assembly GCA_014183005.1). Classification (NCBI taxonomy): domain Eukaryota; kingdom Viridiplantae; phylum Streptophyta; class Magnoliopsida; order Fagales; family Fagaceae; genus Castanea; species Castanea mollissima. The sequence continues at coordinate 14,022,669 of JACAVU010000008.1, forward strand.
TGTTTCCATTAGAAACAATTTCTTTCTCATTTCTTGAAATAGTACAAGCAGCACTTCTAAAAGTAGAAGTATCCTCAGTTTTTACTTTCAAATCAGCAAGCCTTTTTCAACCTTTTCAAGAGTTTTACTCTAAGAGGTTTTGAAATTCAATTTTTCTCTTTGACTGGATAAGTCAATCAAAGGTTTCTTAGGTTTTGAAATAGTAGTTATTTCAACAATCTTGTCTTCAATACGGTCAAGCTGTTGACCAATAATATGCAAGGACTCATTAGCAAAATTGTTTTGTTCAATAATAGCAGAAACAGGGGTTTGATCATTAGCAATTTTGAAAGGAGAGGCTTTCACCTCAGTATTTTGGCAATTTATCAAAACAGTTTCAAGGGGAGGATGACTAGACCGAACAACGGTTTTGTCTTCCTTAACAAAATTTGATTTTCTTATTACGTTCAAATGATTAGTATGAAATTCATCTTTTGAAAAATAATAATTTTCAAGGTAATCAAAAAACAAAATGTGTTTTCCTAATTGCTTCATTTTTTCTTTCCATCTCCTTTTTACTTTATCTTTTTCGGACTGAGCAAAAATACTATGGTAATACTTTTTTTTACTTCTGTTTTTTGCAGAAATAAATTCAATATATAAAGCAACCATATCAATCTCAAAGTTTTGATTCACAAGATTTAAAACTCTTAATTGACTTTGGTAAATAGGGGTTTTAATAGGTAGAAAATCAGATCCAGAAAGAGCATCAGATTTTGCATCATCTTCTTCTTCATTAGCAATCCTGCTAATATTAGAGGAAGGATCAGATTTTGTTGAATAAAAAGCAGTGCTAACTTGGGAGTTATTGCTTACAACTCCTTTTAGCTTTAAGTCAATAGGTTTTTCAAAATTCTTTTTCAAAAACTCATCATGATCTCTTTTAACAAAACTTTCAAATCCAGCAAAGTAATGCCTTCCTTCGTTGATTCTTAAGGGTTTGTTATCACCAAAACATATTTTAACAGTTCCATCAAGATATTCTTGAATATGAGTAAGATCAAGTTCATCAAAAACAGGTTTAACAGGTGGTGATTCTCGTTCCAAAATCCATTCTTTGGAAGAGTAATATCTTGCCATTGAATCATTTTAGGGACTTGAATCTTAGCATCAGGGGTTGAACATTGGATTAGCATAGTTTTACCAGCAGGATCACTTCTTTTAGAACAAGGACTCAACTGAGAATCAAGCAATCGGTAATAAATACGGTAAATAAGAGCAAAAGGTTTACTACCTTCATCCATATCCTAACCAGATGTCAATATGTTCAATGTCAAAGCTTTAACAATATTAGGATCATCCAAAACAAGAGCAAGATCAAGATAACAATCAAAGTAAACAGGACCATCATACAAAGAAGCAGTAATCTTACTAAGAATGCTATCATTAAACCTTTTAAGTCTAGCATCTCTTAGGCACATGAGAGTAGAAGCATTAATACATTTTCTAGTCAATGGTTTAACAACAACTTGAACAAGACCAATATGCAAATATTTGAGTTTCTTAGTCATAAAATCATTAATATTTTTTCTAGAAAACAAGCAACATTTTTCATGAGTTTTAGAGATAGAAAAAGTTTGTTCAACCATTCTAGCTCTGTATTCAGAGAAAGACATACTCTCAATCCAACTAAGCTGATAAATAGACTTAGAAGAGACTTTAGGAATATTCCATTTTTGAAAATCAGGGTACTCACTTTCTTCTACAGTGTGATCTTCTTCATTCACAATATCAAAAGGACAGGAGCTAACAGAGGAGTTGGATCTCCACATCCTTTCTGTGACTATCCTAGTTATAACACTCAATCATAATGTTTTTCTCACAACCGTTGCATTTCGTAACACATACTGTAACCAAACCTATTCCTCCCATGCCCTCATGCTCTCCTGGCTTCACGAGCCATACTATTCGGATCTGGGACTTCACTTTACGACTATAGTGGTGCCAACGACGATAAGAAGTGGACACAACAACACCATTAGCAGCCAAAGAAAGATGACTCTGATACCATAAAAAGGGAAGGACGATAGCGCAGAAGGCGGAAGCACAACAATAAGATAATAATTCAAAGTAAATGTAATTGAAAGTAAGGCGGTAAAACCAGCCAAGCAGTTATATCAAAATATATCAAAAGGTATTGAAAATAGTTGTGTTATTGAAAGTAACACAAAGTATCACAAGTTCAAGTAGACACGTGTATATATATATATATATGACATATTCCAGTGGTGATATAATATTGACTCTACAGGAAGTATTGTCCAGAGAATTGCAATTCCACAATGGAATCTATAGTGAATTACCAGACTCCATTAAATTCTTTCTTGATAACCTTCAAGCTGCTTTTCTATCAAAACATCATAAACCATTCAAAAAAACCATGAAAGTTCTTGAAATTCACCTTGTTAACCTTACTACTCAAATAGGAGATTGTACAAATCACCTTGATAACCCCACCAATGAAAATGAAGCATTTGCTGACTACCTTGTTGAAAAACTTGTTAGCTCCAAGACTCATAAAAATCATCCTATTGCAACCCTCATTAGTCAACTCTTTGGCAAAGAGGAAATCCATTCAATGGATAGAAAGACTATAATGGTGCTGATTATGCTAGATTGAGTCTTAAGACTCAGTCTTCGCTAAGAAGTGTTGTTGCCAACTTGCCTCTAGAAATACAATCTTGTATGTTTGAAAGTAAGGCTATGACCAAAGATCTCAATCTTTGGCTCAAATATTTCAAAACTCTTATTTTAATCACTCCTAATCTTGTTGAACATGATGGTCCCACTAGTGCCTCACTAAAGAAGATATGGGGAAAATGTTTTGGGAGTAGTCTTAGAGTCCATGAAAAAGATCATCAATAAACCTCTCTTTCCAATAAGGCTTCGTAGAGTCTTTCCTGAGCATAACTCTAGAAATAAACACATCTTCATACCATCTATAATCAAACATAGTAGGACATCTCAAATTATTCAAATAATCAGAAATTCAAGACGAAATATTAGACGGAGTACCAACAAAATGTTTAAGAATGGTGAAAACCAAAGTATTGACAACATCAAGAATTCCACGATTAATATTTTCATCAAAAATAGGCATACCATCAATATCTCTTTTAACAGCATGTTTAATAGATTTTCTGGATTTTTCTGTGAGATGTGAATCCCACCAACCTCGAAGAGAACCAATGAAACCAGAAGCAAGCAAATCAACAATATCAGGGTGATCAAGATTTTCATGATTGTTCATGTATGCAATACCAACCATAGACATGTGAGCCATTTTGTTAATAATTTCTTGTTCAGACAAACCATCAATATTCCATTCATAAAGCTTTTCAGCAGAATCAGAAAATTGTTTTTGAAAAGATCTTTCTTCAAATTGCAAATCAGGAGGAGTAGGTTTAGAATACTAGTTTTTTGTAAAAGTCATGGGATTAGGTTTTCCAACAAATCTTTTAATTTCAGGTAAACTTAAATCATCATCAAAAACATTTTTCAAAGAATTAGAAGATAATGAGTCAGAATTTGTGTCTTCATCAGAAACAATTTCTTTCTCATTTCTTGAAATAGCACAAGCAGTACTTCTAGAAGTAGAAGTTTGCTCGGTTTTAACTTTTAAATCAGCAAGCATTTTTTCAATTTTTTCAACAATTAATCCTTGAGAGGCAACTAAATCAAAAGTCTTAGTCTGAGAAGTTTTAAAGTCAATATTTTTTCTTTGACTAGGTAAATCAATCAAAGGTTTCTCAGGCTTTGAAATAGAAATTTTTATCAACAATTTTTTCTTCAATACGGTCAAGTTGTTGACCAATAATATGCAAAGATTCATTAGCAAAATTGTTTTGTTCAATAATGACAGAAACAGGGGTTTTATCATGAGCAATTTTGAAAGGGGTTGCTTTCACCTCAGTGCTTTCTTTATCATTTGAACAGGTGATCAAAATAGTTTCAAGGGGTGGATAGCTAGACCTAACAATGGTCTTGTCTTGTTTAACAAAAGCAGATTTTCTTATTACGTTCAAGTAATTGGTATGAACCTCATTTTTTGAAACATAATAATTCTCAAGATAATCAAAAAACAAAATATGTTGTTTCAACAAAGTCATTTTTTCTCTCCATTTCCTTTTGATTCTGTCTTTTTCAAACTGAGAAAAAGTACTTTGGTAATACTTGCTTTTATCACGGTTTGCTTTAGAGAAAAATTCATTACTTAAAGCAACCATATCAATTTGAAAATTAGGTATTTCAAAATCCATATCTATCAAATTAATCACACGTAATTGATTTTCAAAATCAAGGTTTTCAATAAGTGGAAAATTAGATCCAGAAGGAGCATCAAATTTAGCATCTTCTTCTTCTTTGTTAATATCAAAAGGAAATTCAAGTTTTGTTGAATAATAAGTATTGCTAACTTGGGAATTGTTGCTAGCAACTCCTTTTAGCCTTAAATCAAGTTTATCAAAATTCTTTTCCAAAAATTTATCAACATCAGAATTTCTTTTAACAAAACTTTCAGATACAGCAAAGGACTCTCTTCCTTCATTGATTCTTAAAGGTTTGTTATTAGGAAAACATTTGGAATCATCAAAAAATATTTTAACAGTTCCATCAGTATATTGTGCAATTTTAGTAAGATCAAGTTCATCAAAAACAGGTTTAATAGGTGGTGCTACTTGTTCCAAAGTCCATTCTTTGGGAAGAGTAATATCTTGCCATTGAATCATTTTAGGGACTTGGATCTTAGCATCAAGGGTAGAACATTGAATCAACATGGTTTTTCCAGCAAGATCACGTCCTCTAGAACAAGGAGTTAGCTGGGAATCAAGCAATCTATAAAGAATTCGATAAATAAGAGTAAAAGGTCTACTACCACCATCCATATCATAACCAGACATCAATATATTCAAAGTCAAAGCTTTAATAATATTAGGATCATCTAAAGCAAGAGCTAGACCAGGATAACAATCAAAGTAAACAGGACCATCATATAAAGAAACAGTAATCATGCCAAGAATGCTATCATTAAATTTCTTAAATCTAGCATCACGTAAACACATAAGCAAAGAAGCATCAATTCATTTTCTGGTTAAAGGTTTAACAGCAACATGAACCAAACCAATGTGTAAATATTTAAGATGTTTCTTGGTCAAGAAATCATTAATATTTTTCTTGGAAAATAAACAACATTTTTCATGAGTTTTAGAAATAGAAAAGGTTTGTTCAACAGTTCTAGCTCTATATTCAGAGAAAATACTTTTTTCAGTCCAATTTAGATCATAAACAGTTTTAGTAAAAATCTTAGGGATATTCCATTTTCTAAAATCTGAGTACTCACTTTCTCCAACAGCGAGGTCTTCCTCATTCACAATATTAGGAGGACAACCAGTCCTAGAACTAACAGAGGAGTTAGATCTCCACGTCCTATCACTAGCTAACTTAGTTATAATACTCAATTATCATGTTTTTCTCACAACCATTGCATTTCGTAACACATACTGTAATCAACCATATACCTCTCATGCCCTCACGCTCTCCTGGCTTCACGGGCTTTATTGTTCAGTTCTCGAAATTCACTTTACGACTACAGTGGCGCCAACGACGGTAAGATCAACACAACAACGAAGTATCACAAGGTCAGGTAGATACAGACAGAATATGAAAGACACAACAACACTATCGGCCAAGGAAAGAAGGGCTCTGATACCATAAAGAGGGAAGGACGACAGCGACTTGCAGAAGGCAGAAGCACAACAGATAACAGATATATAGAATAATTCAAAGTAAATGATAATTGAAAGTAAAGCGGTAGAACCAGCCAAGCAATTATATCAAAATAATTCAAAGTATTGAAAACAGAAGTGTTTATTGAATGTACTTCAAAACACTTACAGTAATAGTAATAGCAATACAAGATCACAATGATCAACAGGGATAGTAGTATAAGATTTGAAAGCTAGTCCTGGTTCTAGTTACAAGCTTTGTGTAATTAGTGAGATATTCTAAACTAAGGGAAGTCCTAGAGAGAGTTTTAAAGGAAATCCTAGAAAAGAATTTTGAGTTTAACAATAAGGGACAACCCCCCTTATATAAGTAAATAAAGTAGTGAATAGTACAAAGTGAATAGTGACATTTTTACTATTCATATCAGGATCCGTGAGGGGCATCAGGAGCAACAGTAGCGCCAAATCCAGAAGGAATCAAATTGGCTTTGGAGCCGAAAGTAGTTTGGCATGTTGTGCCAAATGCATCATCAGTGGAGACAGCAATAGTGGAGGTGGCAGATAAAGCAATGGGAAAATGCTTTAACATGGGTAAATATTATAGTAGCTTTGTCCGTTGTGGAAAAGTGATCAAAAGATGGGACACTAATATCATGTAGGATAGTAGAGAATATTTATTCGGTAATGTGAGCCAAAGGTCAACAAAAGTAGCAAGTCATTGCTTTAGTCAAAGAATCATTATGAACAGGGAAAGTAATAGTAACCAAGTGAATATTGTAACATCATTAGCCATTGTGCAAGCCAAATAAGAAAGTCTTGTTCTGGGATCATCATGCTTTTAGGTAGAAGCTGCATCAGAAGGGTACCCCCATGAGGGACAAGGATCCCATGGAGGATCATCATTGCATTCGTGTTCATGGTAATTTGAATATTGATACAAATTCCACAGTATAGCAGTGATTCATAAACAGGATTTCTTGTGAGGAATATTCTTGGGTCCTCGTGGCTTGCCCATTGCAAATGGCGGACAACAGAAGCATATGGTTTATTTATGAAAACAGAAATTCTATCTGTGAACCAAAGAAATGATAATCTTTCCATAGTTCTTCGGTGACATCTAGAATTTGATTGTTGAAATAATTTGTCCAGCAATCAGTAAGGGCATGAGGATATTTATGAGAAATATAAGTATTTCCTTCATACCACTGTCCTTGGTGAGAGTAACCATTAATAAGAATAAGGTGCTTGGAGGGTTGAACATTCATCCAATTATTCATTTCCCATTTGGGTAAAGTACTCCAACATCGGATGGAAACATAAGGACTTCCAACATTTGTAACAGCCTTTTGAATAATATCAGGGAATTGGTTGATCTGGGTATGACTCGTCAATTTTATGAGTCTGATAAAACCAAATTCAAACATTTGAGATAGCAAGAAAGGGTCATCATCTGAACCATCTTCATAATTTATCAATAATCCAGGGATGGATATATATATATATATATATATATATATATATATATATATATATGGGGGATTCTAGCATTTTACCCTCTTTTTAAAAATATTTTGCAATATGCATCTGTTTTGAAACTATCTAGGTTCGTGCCCCTGTTTGGAAACTTGATTTTAACAAAATCGAGTTTCAATCAAAAACTCGATTGCCTTAAAATCGAGTTATGCCAAATGAAATTTTTTTAAAAAATTGCATGGAACTCGAGTTCCATACCTATAATGGCATTTTTTTAGTGTTATAGCGGCGTTTTTTATGGAACTCGAGTTCCATACAAGTAGTGTATTTTTTTAAAAAAAAAAGTTTGATCACCCTATACATATAGCTACGTTCAGGGAGTCTATAGCGGCGTTTTTTATGGAATGCAAGTTTTTTTTTTTTTTAAATATACATATAGTTGTGTTCAAGGAGTCTATAGCGGCGTTTTTTATGGAACTCCAGCTTCTTGAACTCGAGTTCCATGCAAGTTTTTTTTTAGTTTCATTTGGCATAACTCGAGTTCCATGCAATCGAGTTTTTTGATTGAAACTAGATTTTATTAGAATCAAGTTTCAAAACAGGAGCACAGACCTATATAGTTTCAAAACAGGGGCATATTGGCAAATATTTTGCTCAATAGGGGCAAAAGGCCAGAGTCTCCTATATGTATGTATGTATGTATGTATGTATGTATGTATGTATGGACATTGTTTGTGGTTTTAGATTATTCATTGATTTTTTTTCTCCAAAAAAATAATTATTCATTGATTTTATTGTTTAGGTATAAATATCTAAATTAATGTAGGTGAATACATAAATGCAAAGTTATATATAAAGTTAAAATCATCAAAGTTGAATGTGTAAACTCTCTCTCTCTCTCTCTTTATATATATATTCAAAAAAAATTAGGAATAAAAAATAAATAAGAAAAAAAATGATTCTATCACAAATGACATGACAGATAAAGTAGTGCAACATAAACATAACGATAATAAGGGTCTGTTTGGATAGAGCTTATTGCTGAAAACTGAAAACTGAAAACTGAAAACACTGTAGCAAAATAATTTTTAAATGTGTGAATAGTACCGTGGGACCCATTTTTAATAATAAAAAATCTGTAAAGTGAAGTTTGTGGGTCCCGTGAACAGTACACGGGACCCACAAAATGCTGAAAAGTCAACAAAATCGGCTACTGTTCATGCACTGTAGCATGAACAGTAGCCGATTCCTGACCCGTGCAGCAGAAGAAGAAAAAAAAAAAAAAAAAAAAAAAAAAACGCTGGACGCAAAACGCCCAACGCCCAATCCAAACTCAGCCTAAATATTATATTTCAGTTTTTAGATATGTATAAATTTTCAAATGAAAGCTACAAATTCTCCTCTCCGTATGTTGGATTCCAAAATGGGAGGAAGGTTGTACAAATTAGACATAATTACGACATGGTCCATTCTAATTACTTCTACTACTCATCATGAAGTGGGACAAACATGCCATTACCTGTAGACATAGTAAATAGGTACGGAGTAAATTCTTATGCAAACTTTCCCGCGCTTTTGCGGTGGTCAGTCTATTTGCCTAAACTTACTTAACACCATTCTGCTTCTCTTCTTGTTCTTCGTTTGTGGACACGCCTTGGTTTTTGGGTGTCAAGTTTACACTAGCAAAGAAAGATGGATTTACGCCACTAACTTGGCTTGCATTCAATAGCTTTACTTCATCAATTGGAACATCCTTTTTATACTTGTACCATTTAGCCCAAAACGCATAATTGACGAAATTAAGCACGCTAAGAATTGCCAAGAACCAGTAGAAGAGTTCCAGATGATTCTTGTTCATGTCAATCCCATCCAACCACCCTGTCTTGCTCTTACTGGCCTTCCTTGTGACCACACCAATGAGCTCAACGAATGCTGAGCTCAAGAAGTAGCCAATTGACAAAGAGAGCCAAGAGAAGGAAGTAGAAAGTGATCTCATTCCAGTAGGAGCCTCCTTATAGAAAAACTCCATCAACCCCACGAATGTGAACATATCCGCAATTCCAAAGATAGCATAATGAAAAGATAACCAAAAGAGGCTAATTTGATAATTGTGGTGGACGGATTCGTACTTCCTTTTCACTTCTATGATAGCTGCAATAGTCATTGAAAGTGCGGAGAGGACTAGTCCTACCCCGACTCTCTGCAAGTGAGTTATGCCACTGGGGTGGCCAGTGATTTTACTCAAGATTGGCACAAAGGCAAATTCATAGACCGGTATTAGGAGGGACATGAACACTAAAGGAATCACCGGAATTGAGGCTGGTGAGATGGAAAAACCGCAAATGCGTGTGTTCATGATGGTTCCTTGTTGGACCGAAAAGGTCTGCAACTGAGCTAAACATGTGTTCATGAGGATAGTGCTTAAGAGGATAGGCATCATCCTCGTCAAAATCTTCACTTCTTCCACTTGCGTTACGGTGCAGACTCTCCATTTTCCTGCCTTCATGCCATTTGGGAGAACAGCTGCCTTGTCTAGTAATCTAATCAAACATATAAATATGTTAGATCATCAATTATACATTGGCACTAAGTTAAATGTCATAAAGGTGCATCAAATTTAATATCAAGTTTCTTAACAATGGCCAAGAACCCTGCCTGAATTGGTTGCTGTGGGAGATGAGCTTTCCATGTGAAACAGACTCATAATCCTTTGGCTCATATAATTCATTCTTGTTGGGTACATCTATCCTCCAGTTCTTCACAGCCACCACCAAAACCTGTAATTGATTATCTCAAATGAGTACTATACAAACTTCAATAACGAATTAGCTAGCTAGAGAGAGAGATAGACCTGTAAGACCCTCAACAAGGGACTTTCTCCTGGCACCCGAACGCGATAAAATGGTTTTCCTAATGCTACAGCGACAAGACCAGAAAACGCACAGGACATAGAGATGGCAAAACCTATGTACCATCCAACATTTGTGCTGACATACACTACAAATGTTACCCCAACGGTAGCACCAATTGTAATGCTAAGCAAAAACCAATTGAAGAAGGTGGCTATGTGCTTGCGTTCTTCAGGATTCTCGTAGTCAAACTGATCAGCACCTAAAGCGGGTATAGAGCCTCTGATTCCACCTCCTCCAAGTGCCGCCAAGCCTAGTGAAGCATAAAACAGCAAAGTTTTTGTGCCATGGATACAGGTTGACTTCTCACAAGCTTCAGGTTGCAGTTTAGGATAACGGGATTGAATTATAAGCAAAACATATCCCTGAAAGTAGAACACCCCAAATTACTAAGGATTGATTCCATTGCAAACTTCTGCTTAAATTTATCATTTTTCTATCCCCTTTACCATCCAAAGTAAAAATAATAACAGTCTGGTTATCTTCTTGGCTTCTTGGAACAAACACTCTTACAATATTTATGTTGTCATTTATAGATCGTCAAAAAAATTATATCCATACCTGGACTGATTTAGTTTCTCATAAATCTAATAAATATTGGAACCAATTATCTGGAATTGTTTTAAATTGTGATTGATTCAAGATTCAACAAACAAAATCCCAAACTCTAATGAATTGATTTCACAATCTGTTAGAGTGGACCAAACCAATTCCATGTGATTTTTGTATTCTATTTACATTATTTCTTCTCACGTGTACTTCTATATATTTTTTAGAAGGGTTAGAATATCTATTTTTTGAGAACTGTAGCAACTAAAACCTCTACCCCACCCCCAAAGAACTTTGTACTTGGGTAGATAACACTTGAACTAAGATGTTTGATGGTACCAATTGCCATGTGACTTGCTTAAATGATTTAAAAGATCATGTAATTTAATACACGTCGATGATTTTATGAATCGCCTCATAATGAGTTGAAGGAGATTCTTCCAAAGAAAACTGTCCTTAAATTTTTAGAAGACTTAATAGTTGGGTACTCCTCAACTTCAAGCGTCCATGTGGATGTGGTCTCACTCATCATCAATTCAAGAATTTTATCAAACAATAAGTCTAACAGCACAACATTTTTCTGAAAATAATTTGCAACTACTAATGTATCATATTGTGATTAGTGCATAATAAAAGTGATTTCAATGATGTATCCAAATGAAAGTCATGTTGCTCCAACTATATCAGGTCATGTCAACAATAAGGTATTAAGCAAGGAGTGAATGCTTGTTTCTACGTGAGAAGTAAACTTTACCAGTACTTCCATGGAACCGAAGAGTAGACCAGTATTGAGACGAGTCATACAGGCATCAGAGATGAACCCTCCAACGAGGGTAAGCAAGAATGCTGTTCCCAAGTAGTTTGTGGTGGTGGTTGCAGAGCCAGAGAAGTCATAGTGCATGACGTTAAGGAAATATAAAACCATGCTAGCCATGTTAGCCACAAAGCCTACGTTATCCAGTGTCATCATTGCTGCAACATATACAGTAACGTTAACTAGCTATGTCCAACATGTTAATTTCATTTTACTAAGATTTCTTTGAGATAATGGTTATGCAGTGTGTTTACCATAGATGAAATAGGTGGCTTTAAATCCTCCTTGTCTCGGATTCTTCATGGATTGATAATCATTGACACGAACTTCATCGTTCAACCCCTACAAGTTTTAATAAACAATTTGAGAAAGAAAACAGCATCATGTAATTTGAGAAAGAGCCCCCATATCGTAGTCAAAGAGTTTCACTCGGGCCTTGTTATACTAAGAACTGGAAGGACAAGGCTAAAGTTTATGTTCAAGACAAAAATATTCAAAAAAAATAAAAAAGCCGCCATATTTATATAAACCTCTACAAAGATCAAAACGGGAGAGCATACTAAAAACATTAATTAAAATAAATGAATAAAAAAAACAGAAAAAAGAAAGGAGAAACTCTTTGTGTTTATAAATCAAAACGAATTTAAAATAAATAAATAAATAAAAAGACCTCAAAAGTCCAACTTATGTTCAAGTTTCCTCGATCATTCAAATATCTTGTACTTTTTATAAATACAGTAATTGAATTTATGATACAATTGTTGAATAATAATTATTCTTTATCATCAAATCAAAATACCAATTAATTTTGGTGAAGATGAAATTTGAAACACAGGCCTTTATTCAACAAAAAGGATTCATCCGTTAAGCTAATTTTTTTTTTTTTTTGCTGAATCATCCGTTAAGCTAATTGGATGGGCACACTTTGTGTTGATTATATCATGAATTATTGACTTTGGGCTGGCTGGGATACAAAACCGCTACTAAAACAAAGCAAGAAACTGGAAAAATTCTCTCCAAAGTTCTAGAAAGTATTATAGCCTTTTCTCAATTAAAACTCCAAAAGTAAGACTGAAATTAATTACCATGGCTGAGGAGGTTGGTAGTGAATGTTGGCCCTAGAGAGTAGAGACTCAGAGGGGAGAAGATAAGCAGTGTGTGGAAATGGCGAGGGTAGTAGTCATCTATATAGTAACGAAATTATTTTGTTAATCGCATAAAATGAAACGTCGCCCTCCCAACTCACTGGAAACATACAAAAAGCAGACCTTGTACATTTGATACCAAATATGCAAAAGCCAATTGACCGGCCTGAGGATCCAACAACAGGCCAATCATCATTAAATAGAAGTGTGTACGCTAAATAATACAATATGATTGCCGATAGTGCCGTTTCAACACGGACGTGTAACTACTAGGACTTAGGGTGTGTTTAGCTCAGATTTTTGAAACTAGACTTTTTGAAAAAGTGGTTTTTCAAAAAGTGTGGTAAGAAATTAGGTTTTTTGAATAAATGGAGTGTTTGTTAGTCTTTATAAAAGTAGTGGTTTGAGTGGTAAATTGTCAAAAAAAATAATGCATATATAAAGGAGTTTATTTTATTTTTAAATCAACTACTTCATAATACTTACTCAAAAAAAAAAAAAAAGATACTTAATAATAATAATAATAACAACAACAACAACAACAATAATAATAATAATATTGTCATAAATATTTGTTTTTAGTATTACTATTATTGGAATTATTTTTATAATGTTAGTTTTTTTAGCATCAATTATTTGTTATTCTAAAAATTTTGAACCGAGTATATTATCTGTCTTACTTTAATAATGTTATCTATTTTTAATAATATCAATATCACTATTTTAATAATGTTTTTGTCTTATTAAATATGGCGTTATTTGTTCTAGCAACTGGCATCAAGGTTGTCAAAATCGGGATTCTACGTGAGATCGTTGAAGGTAGGTGGGATCGTGAATCGTAGGATCGGATCGTAAATCGTAAGATCTTACATATTTTCAGATTTAAAGCAAAAAACACATTGATAATGATTTTGTATGTTGAATAATTACATAAATTATAAATTCATCCACAAAAAACTAAGATTTGCATCATATGATATTTATACTAACGAAATAAATATATTTAAGTTTTGATCCAATGTATTTAAAAAGTTTAATAAATGCTTAAAAAGCAACCAAATACCAAAATATTTATCAAAACATATGGAAAATATTTTCCAAGTTCTAAGTTCCAAGTTTGAAATCCAAAATAAATTAGCAAATGGAAACTAGCTAACTACAATATGAAATCCAAAAGTAAAATGAATATTAAGGTGAAGTGAACATTTAATTATTCTCATTCTAAGGTTCTTATAACTACCGTCCTAAATTCCTAATCATCATCACTCATTTCATCATCTATGTAGACATTATATATTTGTATACTAAAACTATAAAAGACATCAAGATACAATGTCACACTCAACTATTCAAGTTATACCACTCAATAACAGTTAAAGAGCATACTCAAAAAAATCAATCAATCAATATACAAATACAAGCATAGCTGATAAAATTTTATATATATATATATTAGTAATATTAGGAGATGAATAACAAATGTAGAGTCAGTTTCCTAGTAAATATATCTAAAACTCAACTCTCATGACATGAACATTATTACTTTTGATGATTTAGGATAATAGTTCACATCTCACAAGGTCTTCTATAAAACTCTAGTGTTTGGTTGTAGAAGGGGAGCCACATATATTCATGTTAGAGTTTGCAACCGCTAGAGAAATTGCTTGAAAGATTAAACTCAAAATTGTTGCTCGCAATTTCTAAACAGTATGAAACTTTCCAAAGAACATATATAAAGACTCATTATTATAGAAGTCTAAATATTTTATCACTAATCAGCAGCTATAAAATGATCATACAAACTCAATAAAAAAAAATTAGATAAAAAAAACCCAAAAATTTATGTTGTTGGTAGGATCCTACGATCCTACACGATCCTATATACGATCCTAGTATTTTTACGATCCTAGTGCGATCTTAAACGTTTTGATGAGGTGGGATCGTAAAATCGTGCGATCCTACGATCTGGATCGCGATTTTGACAACCATGACTGGCATGATGGTCTGAAAGGGTTTCAAAGGGTAAAGTTGAGTTTTTAATAAAACAAGTGGGCAATTTGGTAATTGAACCAACAATTCCTAAAAGTTGAAGTTTTTTTGCTAAAGCTGGCGAATGTCCTTCAGCTGGCGAATGTCCTTCAGCTTTTTGGAGGTCTTGCACTTTTTGAAAAAGCAATTTTCTTGCTAAAACAGCTTTTTAATACCCACCAAACACCTAGCATTCTAAACTTTGAAGTAAAAAGTTTTTTTGGTCATCTGAAAGTGCAAACAAACGGGCACTTAGATTTAGATTCTCAAAAAAAAAAAAAAAAAAGATTAAGATGACAAAATGTCCCTATTGCATGATTGGTAAAACTAGAGTTCAATTGTCATATACGAGGTTAGATGAGTTCATGAGTTTTTAACATCTTTTGGAGTATGACATCTACTGAGCTCAAGATGCTCCATTTGCCTTTTGCGATTCTGAACCTAACAAGTGCATCCAACAAAACATCGAAATCTCAGGTATGGCTTCCATTCAAACCCTCCCAAGTACAACGCGTTAGCAGAACATGGCAAAGACAAAATCACTTCCTTTTCTTTATCAAAATGAGCACAATTTCCATGATATCCGCGATATCTGTATCGTTATTACAACTTCATTCTTGCATAAATAAAACAGATAATTACCTCTGTTCGATTCATCTTTAAGTTCCTCTCACTTCCTCAAACTAGGCCATATCTGAATTCAATTGCTTCCATCAACCATGATGGTACAAAATCTTGGGGGAAAAAAACTTAAAAGAAACTACCCATGTAGTAAATGATGGTGGAGGGTGCAAACGTATCAATGATACAAATTATGCAATCACGTGGCCAATTTTGCCCCATCTTCACAATTCTCATGAACAAAGAGATAATAATAATAATAATAATAATAATAACAACACATTTTATTATATAATTAAGTTTCTAAAGTTGCAACGAAAAATTATGCAGAAGTCCTCCCAAACCAATCCACTGGCACTTTAATAAGCAGTTTTCAACAAAGTCGTGCTAACTACATATGATCATACTTGCTTGCCCAAAAGGAGAACTACTTGGCAGATATATCATAGAAACTGCTTAGCAAACATTGTTGTCAGTTATTATGAAGGTTTAATCGTATTATAGCACATATCCAAGATTTGAATATTACCTTTTTCTTCTTCTTTTTTGAAATTGAATATTACCTTTTATTTTCTTTTCAGCTAATGAAAATGTATTTGTTGAACTTTCATGTAGCATATCACCATTGTACTTTTACTTTACCCCCAAAGAAAAAAATAACAAAATTCAACAACTCTCTAAAACTTCAAACCAATTACCCATAAATCCACAGCATGGATATTGGATATTCACTCAGAATGCCTAATTATAGCCATAGATCTACAGAATATAAACCACTAGCAATATGAACACCATGAGGGAAAAACAGGGCAGATGGGAAATGGGGGTTGAGTTCTCCATGGAGAAAATCAAGTTGGTTGAACTAAATATCTAATGCATCTTCCATCTAAAGCAAATCAATTCTTGATAAAATTAATTCATTACATATCTAGAAAGCAGTGCTCTAATCAGCATATGAGTTTCATTTATCAGTAATATGATGTAGCGCATCATCCTCCATCAGAGAAAAACAGAAAAGTGAGGCTGTATAAATTCAAACATCTGCAGGGATAAGACCCACCACATTTAGCAGTAAAAATGTAGGAAATAATCCTCATACATGCAAAGCTATTAAGCAGTAAAATTATCATTATGGCATCATATATACACAGATTGGTATATAATTAATATATCTGGGTGGGCCTTATCATTAAATGTCATTTGTGAATTGCAACACATAAAATTTGATCATTAGTGCTTAGCACAATACAACTAATACAATTCTCTATTACCCAAAAAACAAAATAAAGAACAAGAATTGAAAATCATAAACATATGATTAAGAACAAACATATCTAAGCAATAAAGTTGCACAAATAACTGCATTAAAAGGATTGTTTCCCTAGGTTAATTTCACTCAACATAATTATCCCAGGAAACACGAAATGTAAGTCCAAACATAGGAAGGATGTGAGAAAACCAAATGTTTCAGTTGTAAGAAGGATTGCCAGGTGAAGAAAAATTAACTCACAAAAGAAAAAAAAGTTATAGGGAGTCAAATCATCTACAGGTCAATGGAAATTATAGCAAAACTAAAGGGCAATCAAAACTATAACCACGATGCATTGATAATAATGCAGAATGTCTGCATCACAAGTGAGGAAGTTGACAACTAATGATCTATCATGCTTAGGAGTTAGGAAAGATAAAAATCAAAGAGACAGGTAAGTTATTTATTGCTAGTCTTTTTATGGGGTTAGCACACAGCTAAATGTCAGCATTGTGTTTCAGGAAGACAATTGACAGTAAAAGTATCACTACTTCCATCCTTGCATACTGTTCTATATTTTCCACTCATTATACAATAACCTCCAAAGACAGAATCTTATATATACCAATTCATTACAAAAGCATGTCACACTTGCAAAGCTCTAATATCTATAAACACGGAAGAATTATCCACTGAAAGATATTCTATAACTAAACGAATAGAAATTCTGAACTAAAATAAGTGGAAGAGCTTATGAAACTGCCTTAAATGAATTCTTGAAACTGCAAAAATTGAGACTCTAGATTCAGTACAAAACAACTATTAGAAGGATAAGGCACAAATATAACACTATCTCCAATTATGGATGCCAAAGCAACCAAGGAATCTTGTTTTCCAATAGAAGATGAAAAGAATGACTATTGAACTCCATGTAGATAAACCAACACTAGTTTTATTACTAAGCTTTTTCTTGCAGTCTATTTTTTTTTTTTTTGATAAGTAAGAAGAGAATATTATTAATATAAGAATAGCGAGAAAAACACAAAGTTCACGGTAGTGAACAAAGGAAAAAAAAAAAGGAACAAATAGATTGAAGCAGCCCTTAATCTATTCTAATAGATAAAAAAAAAAAAAAAATCCATAAGGGTAGAACAATCTGAGAAACCCCAACATCAAGACCAATCAAAGAGAGTCCGCTGGCAAAGCTCTAATAATTGAACCACAGTTTTCCCCTCATCCTCAAAAAACCGCCGATTCCATTTAGTCCAAATAGTCCACATTAAATAGCCTGGAACCAAATTCCAAATATAAGAACTATGCTTCCCAAGCCAATGATACCAACAAAATAATAAGTTCACAACTGAACTTGGCATGACCCAATCGATCCCAAACAACCGAAGCACATACATCCAAAAAGAATGAGCTACTGGACAAAAAAGTAACAGATGATCCACAGATTCCGCATTACAACAGAACATACAACAACGATTCGTCAAAGGGTGACCACGAAGCATAAGATTATCCAAGGTTAGAATATGACCATGAGTTACTATCCACATGAAAAAAGCCGCCCTTTTAGAAACCTTGACTTTCCAAATGCCCTTCCAAGGGAAAGTAGAAGGAGTTGCATTTCGAATCTTGTGATAAAAAGACCGAGTATCAAACTTCCCACTTCCATTTAGGTCCCAACATAGCCTGTTACACCCTCCACCCCTAAGAATTCGGGTTTGGGTGAAATGAAGAAGGGAGTAGGAAGCTGCTAACTCCTAATTACACTCCACAGTCTGTCATTATCACCCATTAGAGGGCTTAACACATCATGTGGTGGACTATCATTCTGCTCCAAGGCTCCTGATTGCAACAACCACAGTTATAACAAATGAATGGACTCTGTACGGGCCCTACTCCCCTGCCAAGCCCAACTTCCCTAAGGCCCAATTGCCCTAAGGCCCGTAAGGACTAACTCTTATAGAGGTCCCGTGCCGACCACACGTTGTAATGCTCGTACCATCCAAGGGGTCCGATCTAGGAGCGCTCAAAGCAGCCTGCGGCGTGTCCTGCCGAACACATACTTACCTACGGGGTTGGTCCCAGTGCCACTATCATTTCTTCCTTCCCGCCACCTGACATCCACTAAGATGAAACGGTATTGGACCTCTTTTCCATTGCCTAGGGAATGCCCCTGCCGAGCATCAAACCCAGCGATGGAGTCAGTTCCAATGCCACTCATTTTTCTCCCACTCCCAACTAAACCCCCACTTAAGGGTAATAGTATTGGACCCCTCCCTTCACCCATCAAGAAAATAATCATGAACAGTCCACTAAATTTGGCTATAAATAGACGAAGAAGAATCAGTGAAAGGGGTTGGCAATTTCAGGAAGAGAAAAGACTAGAAACTGAGAGCGGTGTCAGTTCTCCTCGAGGAAGAGAGGGAAGAGACAGTGAGAAGTAGGGGAAGGAAGCCCAGTACACGAGCCTGCCGGGTATAACATCACCCTTTGTAGGAAATTCAAAAACCCACTATACAAATAGATTGTGAGCCCAAATCCCTGCGAGGCCCACGAGCCCAATTCAGGGGCGCACAGACTCCATAAGAAAACAGTGCAACTAATCTTAGTAAATGTTCCTCCATCTCAGTACAAATCTATTGTTGCTACCTGCATTGATTGTTCAACTGTCTCAAATTTCAGCAAAAAATGAAATGCAAAAGGGTAAACTTGAACTCAGCATCCCAAACAAGTATTCATTGTTTGAGCTTCAACCCCAAATCCCTATCAACAAGCAACTGGTAGTGCTAGATAAGCACAGAGTTTTCGACTTCATAATGGTTCTAATCCCTACATTTTTATTTTCCTAAAATGAATATTTGTTTCTAATTGCCTTCTCTAACATAACAAAGCCTGAGAAAATGATACAATTCATTAGCAAGAAATTTATCTTCACTAATAACTGAGAATGGTGTAGACATCTCAGCGTGGTTGGTCAAGACATGATTGGATATAAAAAAAGAACCAGAAAAGAACATCAGGGGAAACTTTTTTCTGGGAAAGATTAAACCTATAACCAAGCCCATCTTATGAAGAAACCCGAGAAACTCAAGGCAAAAGAAAAGGTAAACCAGAGACATATTACTTAAGATTAGAGGTGGACCTATATCTCCAACGTATTAAGAATCTAATAACGTAATGGACATATACATCACTCATAGGCTCCAATTCTTTCAGTCAAAGTCATTCAGACAATGAACTGTGGCATTTAAGTCTAACTAAAAGCACTTATGAAACTACATTGTTTCAGTAAGAAGTCTTTTCTAGATTGCTTGTCAATTATGTGCTAGTCTTAGCAAACTCTTTTGTCAAAACAATGGGGAGGAAATCCTACCACCTCTACTAAACACATGGAAGAGAACATGCATACCTACACTTCGTCTTCAAACACGGAAATCATGTCCATTTTAGCAGACAAAGCATAACAAAAATAGTGCACTTCTCAAAATCATCGGGTAAAGATAACAATAAAGCACTGGAAAAGGAAGTAACAGGAAGAGGTTGATTGAGAGAGATGAATAAATGTGCAATTACAGAGGAAAAATAACCTATGTAGTTTTTTAAGAAGAAAGCACTTTTATTAACTTAAAAAATACATATTCAAGAAGACAGGTTCTGAGAATTCACTTTAAAAGTACAACTCCACAAAAGCACAGTTAAGGCATTGTTAACTTCAGTTGAGTTCAGCAACAAATATTACATTACCTTGAGAAAACTAATATTTTTCTTCCAGGGATGCACATCCTACGATAGAACCATATGCTGACCCACACATGGGTCTAATTTCCCTCCATGTTAATGGCATGGCAGAAGGGTCACAAACTCTCACCAAACCCAACTTTACAATGTCAAACCTCCCAGCTCCTGATTCCTCCCACTTGAGAACCTTCCCTCCCACGATATACAATTCATGCCTTAATGAAGCAAACCCATAACCAAAGGCCTCCAATGGCCGGGGGTGGTCAGGGAGAATGACCGAAGGAACTGAACCCACATTATGCCACTCTCCTTTATCAGTGTACCTTGTTTTAATCAAGCTCTCACCCAAATCTACAACAGTATATACACGATCATCCCTTATCACCTGAGCTGCAAATTGCATTTCCCTTGAGAAAGGCCAGATGTCCTCTACTGTGCACCAATTTCTGTCTGCTGGAATCAGAACCTCAGAGGTTTTCTGGTCTGGCAGGCCCACCCGGTCACTCAGAACATAAAATTTGCCTTTATATGATAAGCCTAAGCAGTTCATCTGTGGATTGAGCATCGGTGGCAATTCCTCCCATCTGCAACTTCTGTTTGGTTATGACTAATATAGAACATTACAGAAGTAAAATAGCAAAAAAAAATTAATGAAGTCTATATTATTTGCTCTTTCTAATCAAATGAAGTAATTATGAACTACAATTTCAAAAAATAATAATGATGATGATGATGATCCTGCAGAAGAGGAAACTGCAATCTGTACATCATTCAACAATTTTTTGGGAAATTTTCTCATTTCTGAATGCATCAAATTGCTACAGAGGTGAGAATACACCTGCAAGAAATTACTAAAAAGATGCGAAGAAGAAATTGACAATTATTAATCAGCTACAGAATATGTTTAAAGAGCACGACATAGATAAAAAATTTCATCTAAACATACTTGTCTGTCAAGGGATCATAAACCTCAGCAAGTGCGAGCCCTCTGGTGCAGGATAAGTTGAGTCCCCCAGCTACATAAACCTTACCAGAAATAACACTGCAAGCAAAATGAGACCGTGGTGTTCGCATGCTTGCTACTCTACTCCACTTTTTTCTGTATGGATCAAACTGCAAAACCTCATTTGTTACAGAAGGCTTTTGATGGGGATATACATGATCATGAAGCACATATGATCCACCAATCACCAAGAAACGATTGCAAACACTAACACATGAAAATCCAACGTGTTTACGGTCAGCATGGGTGGTTGGAATCTTGGGCAGAGGATGCCATATATCAGCTTCAGGATCATAGGCAACCCACTCATTGCTAGAGCATTCAGTAAGAACAAATAGCCAATTTCCACACCATCCTTCTCTAGCTTTAAAATTGGCAAAGTCAGAGCTCCGGATTAAATCTCTCCACTTTGTTGAGACAGTTTCAAGCACTCCATGGTGTCCATGGGACAACTTTGCTAAACATCTCAAAGCCAAGTCATCCGGCAATCCAGGAATGACACATTGATTCACAGGTTCCCTAAGGTGAAAGAAAATGAAAAGAAATGAGAGAAGAAAATTCCCAAATGGGGAAACACAGACACCAACAACAACAAGAACAACCAAGCCTAAATTCCAAAATTTTTGGGGACAGCTATGCTATGGATCCTAAAAAAACTAGTCAAGGTTGGCCACATGTATTCTTTAATAACATTCAATTCTATTCAAAATCATACACTCTTTTCAGTCTTCCTCTGCCTTTTTTCGTCCCCTCGACTTAAATCAACTCACTCTTTCTCACTAGCATATTAACAACAACAACAACAACAAAGCTTCAGTCCCAAAATTTTTGAGGTCAGCTATTGATCCTCAACAAATTACTGAAATTACTTAGGGTCAGCCCGATATATTTCCTCCATTCTATTCTACTTGAAGTCATACTCAATGTTACTTCTTTAATTTCCTTAATTGACATGTCTTGTTTTTCTACTACCAATTTTTTTTTTTTTTGGGGTCTTCCTTCACCTTTTTTTGTTCCCACAAGTTGAATCAACTCACTCATTCAGACCAATTGAGATATTAAAATTGAAAGCTCATTGAGCTATGGAGGATAGTGTTTGGGAAATGGTAGGGCCCATGGCATAACTACTAGGAAAAAAAAGAAGAAGAAAAAAAAGAGTATTTTTATTACGAAAGGGTCTTCCATTCCAACATCAAAGTATCATCATTCATCAACAAATTATTATTTGTATGACAGTCATAAGTAAAGGGTTGTTGAGTTGACACCAACAAGCTTGAGAGAAGCCATGTATTCCAGAAGAAGCACATGCATTCCCAAATTCAAATATTATAGAAGACATTATATAACATAAGCAATAGGTGGCTAAACCTCGTTTAAAACATCCTCGTTTCGAATGTTATAACAAATTGAGCAACTAAAAAATGAAAAGAAACAAATGGGTATTAGCAAAAAAAAAATGATGATCTTACATGAACTATGTATGGGGATTGGTGGAGACTCATTCAACTCTGTTAACATGGAACAGTCACCTCCGAGGAATCACAGTTTGTGGCTGTCATGTCTGATTGAGCGTCTGCAACAAACAAACAAAAACCCTCCATAAATTACAGATTAAGAAAGTAGTTTAATAAATCAATTCGAAACCAGAAACCCTAAAACGCTCACCCTAATTGAATTTGAGATCAAGATAATGATATATTATAGGATAATGCAAAGTGAAAAAAGGAAAAAGCACTTGGGAGAGAGATGCTTACGGCTATGGGGAAGACTAGGAAGGAGAGAATTTATGGTCACGTTTGGCATGTGTGATTAAACACTTCATACGTATTCACACATTTTCGCTCACATTTTCGCACTTTTTTCACTCATATGCATTTTTAAAAAAATTAAAAACGTCATATATCAAACGAGGCCCTATATTCTATGGTTTTTACAGGTAAACCAATTTTTTTTTTTTTTTTTTTGGGACAGATAAACCATTTTAGAAAATATTTTATTGAAAAAGTGAATAAATTTTTTTTTTTTTTACAGTGTTTTTAATTTCTTAAAACATGCCCCAAAGTTTATTTATTTCCGAGATGGTTTCAAATTTCAATTTGAAACCCTTTTATCTTTTTCTCTTTTTCTTTAGAAAAAATCTTTTTTTTTTCTCATCAGATTCTTTGAGACTATAGCAAAGCAAAAAAATGTGGTAAATTTATAATTAATTTGAGAACAACTTATTTAGTTAAAACTGAAAATCTTTTCCTGAAATTATTTAGATAAAGTTAAAAGTTAATTGAAATTGTACCGTGGGACCTATGAATAGTACAAAAAAGTGCAATAAAATTCATAAGTAGTTGTAAAAATAAGTTAAATAGTAAAAAAAGTTGCACAATATAAGTTTATCTCAAACGCAACATTAATGATTTGCCTCAACTCTGCATTGTTATAATTTTTTATTTTTTTTTGATAATGCATTGTTATAATTTTGGGCCGGCGTTAAACAGAGAGGTTTGTAAGAAAAATATCTATTTAAGGAAAATTTAAAAATTCCCTTATAATAAGATTAAGATATCCAAAAAATCAAATATTCATTACTATTACTAAGAATGAAATACTGTAAAAATAATAATAATTATGATGATGCAAAAAAAATCAGTAGACTGGATGCTTCGGACTTGAAAGGACTACTCGCTCTCTCAATGACCTGAAAGAGAAAGGGAAGCGATCAAATGGTTACCGGGGTTGCCGGCCAAGAACCCTCCAATGGCGAAATTAGTTTTTCTTCTATATCTTTGGAGTTTCAACTTTTTGGGAGAAGTAAAAATGTACCTTTCATTGGTCTGAATGTGTGTTTATATAGTGTCCTAGGAATAGTTATTGGAATTGTAACCTCCCCTAGATTTGAGGAAGTCGGGGGGTTCAAAGATAACTCCCACAACCGTTTAGGAGTTATATCTTCTCATACAACGGTCGCTGGAAGTTATGCGTATGTTACGGAGTGGTGAAGTGTACTTAGTAATTCCCAAGTGTAAAAGTCTTGTCTAGGGGTCTTCACGTGGACGAATCCCTTCAGGACGGGGATGGGCGCTTTCCTTGGACGAGTGATGTAGGTTTGTTTTCATCCATGGACGACCATGCGTGTTAGCCTCGTCTTGTTGCTAACTTCTGGACGACTGCTGGTGTGGTTTCTTCTGGACGGCTGCTGGTGTGATGACCATGGACGATCTGGAGTATCTTTATTCCTCATCAAATTAATTATTATAATTCATGGGTGGTTGTTGCATATGGAAAACTAAAAAAATGAAGCATAAGAAAATTTTATATTTTTAAAAGTATATAAAGTCATTACATGTACTAAGTAATAAATTATTCATTAGTTTATATATATATATATAAGAAATCATTCACTAAGACTCGTACTGAAAAATAGCTATCACAACATTTTTAGAGATGAATATATTTTTTTTGGCTGAATTTTGAGAGGAATAGTTATTCCTTAATTACCATTCTTAAAGCAAAAAATATTTCATGTATTAAAGATGCAACAAAATAACCGAATAAATATTACACATGAATAACAATATCATTAAAATGCAAAAGGCCCACGTGCGCAAAACCCATTAAAATAGGAAAGGGAAGGGGAGAAATTGTGGGTCCAACCTAAGATAGCTATAAAAAGAAAAGAAAAGACAAAAGATAGGCACTAGTAAGGAAGAAAGGGAAGGGACCCTGGTCGGTGGCAAGGCATAACCCATTGAGGAGCCCCTTCCCCCTTTAGCACATTACCAAGAATGACCCTATTCTCAACCCTATTCCCGTCAACCCACTCATTCCCTCAAAAGGAGGAAGAAGACCACTGATGAGACAAGTATCCCCTCCCCTCACCACTCAAACTACTAAAGAAAGAAGGGAATCATTAGTATAAATAGAAATCTCCCCCCATTGAGAAAGGAACAAAAAAATTGGAGAGAGAGAAAGAGAGTGATAAGTTTTAATTGGCTTCCTCGGTTTAAAAGAAAAATACAAAAATCATAGTTATTTCTTCCACCTATATTAACTCCATGATCAAACTAACTTTCTTAGATCTCTCATTGGGCACTTAATAGCATATAGCACACACATTTTATATATATATCTCTCTCTCTCTCTCTATATATATATTTGTGTGTGTGTGTGTGTGTGTGTACACATATGATATGATGCGGCCTATATAGCTAATTTTTTAAGGGTGTGTTGATGGAGTTAATGGTGAACATTTAAAGACATATTGTGAACATTGGTGGGCATATTGGAGGAACTAATAGTGAACCTACCTCATTAAGCATTAAAAAAATCCCTCAACTTACCACACTCCATTGCCTTCCTTAATGTTGGCCACTTGGCACATTATATATTCAAATTTCTAAATTTTAAAAAAACTAAAACTAATTGTAATTTTATCCTACAATATAAGGTTAATAGCATTTTCATTCCTATAATTTTAAAAACATTTTTATGTGCCCAAAGATGTTGAATCTACCTTTTATTTAAATAAATATATAAATAAAAGATTAGAAATAGAATGTAACAATTAAATTCTTCTATCAACTTCAATTGATATTGTTTTTCAAAAAAAATAAATAAGCAAATAAAAATTCAATTTATGTCTCCAATTTTTTTTATTTAATAGTTTTATTTGAAAAAAAACTTCAATTTTTTAACATTATATTTCTCAAAAAATATAACCGTAATAAAAGAAAATTGCAATATAAGTTATAACTAGGGGTGGTGTAGGTTGGATTAAGGAGTTTTCAATCCAAGCCACCATGTTTGGGTCATGATAGGGTTAAAAAAACCCAACCAACCCATCACAGGAATCCAGTACAATTGGATTGGGTTAGACAAATATCAATAGATTTATAATTTTATTTGTGTTGATATAATGTATTAATCAAACTTGAGCACAACATCAAACCAATACAAATAACTGCAAGTTTATAACCTCATAAATCTAAGCGTAATACCCAACTAACACAAACTATTTTATCCTATAACCAAAAAAAAAAAAAAAACCTATTTTATAAATGCATTGCTGGATTAGACGGATTTGTGAATCTGGTAATCTGCCCCGATCTAATAAGCCATTGTAAAAGAAAATTTGACAACTTAACCCAATTCAATTAATTCCTAAAAAACCGACCTAACCTGTGGGTCGGATTGGGTTGGTTTTGGCCTTTTGGGAGAGGTGGGTTGACTGGAAAAAATAAAATAAAAGACTTGGTAGTAGAAGGGGTAGAGTCGTTGGTTACTCGTCATTTACAAAAAGGAAACGTCTGGAATTATCTCCACTGTTACTCTCTAATCTTTATATATGCTTTTCTTGGCAGCCAAGGTTTTTCGTTTGTATAACATAAGAATCTACATCTTCACCAACTTCGGAGAGAAAGAGAAAGAGAAAGAGAGGGAGAGAGTACATTTAGCGTATAGTATATACAACTAAAAATGGAGAGGGGAAGAGGGAGAATGTTGCCGTTGCTGGCGATTCACGCGGCGAGCGAGTTTTACAGGCTTGAGAGGAAGCCACCAGTCACGGCTGCACTTCTCGCTGCCAATACTCTGATTTATTTGAGACCCAGATTTCTCCATTCTGTTCTTCCTTCCATTGATCAAGTCTGGTTCAATCCCCATCTCATCCTCAGGGTATGTATCTCTGCTCTACTCTCATCAACAACCTTTCATCGTCTTTTATAACTATCTATTTTATATCTTAACGTTGAATTCAGTGGGATTTAGCTTCTGGGTATTCGTAAAAACTTGGCTTTTAAGGTAGACAAAACTTACAAATGTTTCAATTGGTGAATATGTCAAAGCAACATCAAATTCTTCATTAGATTAGATATATATATAATAAAAGAAAAAGAGAAAACCAAGAAAGATGTTCTGTTTTTGTTGATTGAATCTTACTTTTACATTTATTTGTGGACTGGGTTCTTCATCTCCTGCTGTGTAGTTGGACAGTGAACCATTTGCACATGATATTTACAAATTGGTGAATGGTTAGACCTTCTAGGACAGAAAGGGCTATGCTATTGACCGACCCCCTCATAGTGACTTTGAGTGTTTGAATCAATAGGTCACTCCCTATTTCACAACCTAAAAAAAGGCTTGCAGTAGTGCCCTTAGAATCTAAGCCTTTTGAAGTGCCAATGGCTGTTGCTGTAAGTAGAGCTTTTGGTCTTATTGCTCCCGGTTTTGATCTATATGACCTCCGGGCAGTACTAAGTACACTTCTTCCATTGAGGCAGGTAGTAACCTTGGATCCGAGTAGACCTTTGATTTTATTGAAGCTCTGCCTCTGTAAAGAATTTTGGGCATACAACCCAATGATTTTATTAATTTATTGATGCTGTGGTTATGTTTGTTTCTTTGTTACCAAAGATTTTATTAACTAAATACAAAACTACCAAACCTGACATGGATTTTGAGCTTATATTTACAATTTTGGCATTGATGTACTTATCAACAAAAAAAAAAAAATAAATAAAATGGTATCAATGTAGTATTTATATTGTCTTGGTTGGGCTTCCTCTTGCGTCTTCATGGTCTGTCCACTCAGGTTATAGCAGGCAGATTATGATGAATTTGTAGTTTTTAATTTTTATTTTGTCTTTTGTCTTTTATAAGATGTATTGGAGATGATTCATTTCCTTTCAGACTAGACTACTAGTGAGTAGTGGCTTTACCAGAGAACTTTATTCTGATGGTTGCAAATTTGCATGACCTTTTTTTTTTATTCGTGTAAAATTAAATTTTGCTATTACAGAACAGGGACCTGAAGCGATTTTTCTTGTCAGCATTCTACCATCTGGGCGACTCTCATCTGGTCTATAACATGATATCACTCTTATGGAAGGGGATTCAATTGGAAACTTCAATGGGAAGTGCTGAGTTTGCCTCTATGGTTGCTGCTCTTCTTACTATGTCCCAGGGAATCACACTTATACTAGCAAAATCCCTTCTCTTGTTCTTTGACTATGAGAAGGCATACTACTCTCAGTATGCTGTTGGATTTTCTGGTGTTCTCTTTGCCATGAAAGTTGTTCTCAATTCTCAGTCAGAAGACTATACTTATGTGCATGGACTAGTAGTGCCAGCGAGATATTCTGCATGGGCAGAGTTGATTCTCATCCAAATGTTTGTACCTGGTGTCTCATTCCTCGGTCACCTAGGTGGAATACTTGCTGGGATTCTCTATATGCGTTTGAAAGGTGGATATTCAGGTTCAGACCCATTGACTGTACTCTTTAAAGGTCTAGCTGGTGCATTGAGCTGGCCTGTGAGGCTTATAAGGAACTTCTTTGGGTCCCAGCAGCGGAGGATTTCTGGTAGAGGAACTGTTGGTAGGAATGGTGCTGACACAGGAAGGACTCCATCTGGTGTGTGGAGATGCCAAGAATGCACATTTGATAATTCTGGTTGGTTAAGTGTTTGTGAGATGTGTGGGACAAATCGAAGTGGCAACGGAAATGGATTTTCTTCCCGTCAATCATTACATCATTCCCGTGACCTTTCTTTAGAAGAAGTACGGCGTCGGAGGATTGACAGATTTGGGAGATGATCATGATTCAAGAAAGCCTGTGCTTATAAACCTCAGGAAGACAGTAGATTCATTTGAACTTAAGAAGGCAGATATCAATGGGAAGACATGACTTCTATTTTGATGCTGCTTTCTCTGGCCCTATTGTATTGTTTTCTATATAGGCTGAAGATTGTTACTTTGTGACAGTCTTATTGTAAATCCGGGCGCCTCTTTTCTGTTGGGTTACCTCTTATCTAGTTATTTTCTTGTGTTGTTTATGATTAAAATTGGTGTGTGCCAGCGGAGGTGGGAGATAGAAATTGCTTTTGGAAATGCATATATGATAGAAATCTAGAATGAAGCCAAATAATTAGGTATGATGGCATTTTTGGGTGAACTCTAGTGTGCATTACCTACAACTACAACCAGGTCTTCATAAATCCTGATAAAACGATGAAGTCAAACTAATAACAATAACAATGATGTATTGATGTAAACTATTTTATGGACTCCTATCTTTTGATGAATGGCCCCATCTAAGGGGAGGTGATTGATGACTCTTATCTAGATGATAGGTGTCATCTTTATTTGGATTGCCCGAACAAAAATCCATTCATGAAAAGTTATTGAATAATGAAAATAAGACCTCAATTTGATATAGGTTGAGTTCATTTTTCTGCTTGATCTCAATCTGATATTGGTTGAATGTCCTTTTCAGCTTTTAGTGGGATGATGGTTCTTCCTAACAACGTGCCTTCTTCTACGGGCTATTAGTGGCTTTTGGGTGGAAAACGTAATGTTCACTTGTTCAGTTTTGAAATATTAAAACTATAATGTCAATCTAGTGTTATTTTAAGAGTAGGTTCGAATATTAAAAAAATGATAATATATGAGGGTAATAAAATTTGCATTAACGTGAATTTCAATTAAGGTAAGGTTTTTTTTTGGTAATCGAACAAAGGCGGACAAGTGTTCAAATCCTGTCTATATAAAAAAGAAACTAATTTGTTCATTTGTGGATAGGTGGAATTTGTGGGATGCAATAGAACTGCAACAAGGATTTCTACTTTAACTGAACTATGATAAATTTCTTGACTGAGTTAATTACATGCTAAAGAAGAAGATTTAAGACCAACCACAACCACCTGGAGGGGAGTGACCAAGGAGGCTTCAATGGTTAATTTAGAAAACTAGTGATGGAAAATGGAAGAGCTATGGTGCATAGAGTTTGTTAGACTTACCTGTTCCTTTGAGTGGGGAGGTATTTATAAAGTATATGAAGAGGTTTTTGACGGGAAATTCATTTAAGAGATCTACCAACAGATCGCATTGTCAGCTTAGGTAAGGGAATATGTGTTAAGAAATTAGTTTCATTCACTTGTAAATTAAGTAGTAGACATGCCAGCTAGTTGTCCCCTCAAGTCGATTGAAGGGATAAGTGTGAGAACAATAACTTTAAGATAAGACAAGTCTAACAATAAATGCAATTGTTAGAATTTGTCCACTATGTTTAGCTATGACAATCATATAATTTGTATTCATTTTTAGAATTTGGGATTGGATTAACCCCTAAATCATTGTTGTGTAGTGTAGGTAGTTTTTATGGCGACAAATAATCAATGATTCAATACAGTGCTGATCTCATTAGTTTGAAATTCAATCGAATCAATTAGAAAAAAAATTCTTAAAAAAATAAAAGAAAAGAAAAACTCAAAAAAAAAAAAAAAATTGCATTGACAATCGAGAAACAAGATGACATACATAATCCATTAAAAAGAAAGAGTTTGAAAAGAAAAAACACACGCGCGCCCCTCCGACACACGCTATCCATCCTATAGCTAGAAGGGATAAGGTTTTGCAAAGAGCAAAGTAGGAGGAGGTTGGGTTTAAGAGTTAAGACTGAAGATTGAAAGAGAGAGTGACAGAAAGGAAAGAATGTTAACTTCCTTTTCATTCCTTCAGAGTGCGAGTGCGAGTGCATTGGCATCTTCGCAACAACTATGGATGGGGCCTAAGTTACTGACCGCTGCTTCTTCGTCTTCTTCTTCTACCCAAAGGGTATCTCCATCTCTTGTTATTCAAGCTAAAGCCAAAACCAGAAGAGAAGACAGGACCGCTCGCCATATTCGCATTAGAAAGAAGGTACCTACCCTTTTCTTTTCATCTTATTATTCTCTTCGCTTTGAACCGCAACTGCTTAAAAATTTGTGTTCAATTTTATTGCACTGGAGGTTGCAATATCTATACGCCTTAGCAATGCATACGTTATGTTTGCGAAATTGCCAAAATGAAATGACTGACTGAATGAAGCCTTCAACTCAGCTTCATCTTCTTTTGAAACGGAGTAGATAAGCTATTTAATTGAGTTGATTGGCAGAGCAAGATCCGTGTTTTTGACAACACAGCTATGCCTATAAATAAGCCTTACTTTTCACAATGCTAATTCTGTAATTCTCATCTTAGTGCTTCCGTTTAGCTGTACAATGCTGCTTTCTTTGCTTCATGGGTTCCCCTCCTTTTCTTCTTTCCTTTTGTTTCATGGGCCTCTCTTGGCTCCTTTCTTTTAATACCCAAAAAAAAAAAAAACTTTTTATATTCTTATTTTTAGATATGAAGAGTCTTGATGGGTTGAAGTTGATGCTTTTATTTATTTTTGACAATTCGATAGTTGGGGATGGGGATTTGTGTTGAAGTGCCAACTAATTGAGTTATAAAGCTAGTGGCTTTGAAGTTGATGCTAAGCCTTTTAAGCTTGCATTCAACAAGATCTCAGGTTTTCATCGCCCTTGGTGAATTTACGCTACATACAGTAGTTATATGAGGTGTACCTGTGGATGGAATTGGTGTGAAGGTCTTTGAAGAGAGGAGGGCAAGGTATTGTCTAGATGGAAGCTGATAATCTTTTGGGAGTGAGTGAAGTAGCGAAGACTTTCTGGAATCCTGCCCGTTTATAGTTGAATACTACTAGCAACAATAATGGGGTGTTAGCAGGCAACTTCATCAAATGGAGAAATTTCTTTGTGACTGTGTTTGCTATCCATTTCAAGAGGCAATAAAGCTGATAATTCTATGAATTATATTTGGAAAAATGGGATGGAGCAGAATTCAACTGGAAACTGAGGAATATATGATTTGACATATATTAGTCTCTATAACTGTTCCTAACCTAAAACTATGAAGAAGCTTGCTTACCTTCCACATTAATAACCTTTCCTCAGAAAATGAATGTTTGCAAGTGTTTTTCTCTCTGAATTAATAAAATGTTCTATAATGATTACAAACTGAGTCAGTACTTGGACATATTTCTGTTCTCTTTTCAAATAATTTTTTGAATTTTCCCTGGGAGGATGGGAGCATGAACTGGTCATTCTGAAATTTGCTGTTGTTGATCATTTGGTGATACCGGGCATTTCTATTTTGCCATCAATGTTCTGTTTATCAGGTTGAAGGGACAACAGAACGGCCAAGGTTGTGTGTCTTCCGCTCCAACAAGCATCTTTACGTCCAGGTGATTGATGACACCAAGATGCACACGCTTGCTTCGGCTTCAACAATGCAGAAACCCATCTCCGAGGAGTTTGACTATAGCGCTGGACCCACTATTGTAAGTTCCCAAATATCCATTTGTGGATTATTTGAACCCATGTACTTGCTACCTAAGCAAAGTTTCATTTCTAACGTCTGCCTATATATATTTGAGTGCCTTGATTAGTAAATTAGCCATCCTTATCCCTTTTCTAGACCCCGTTTTAAGTTAATTTCTTGTTTGAATTCTTGTTTTTAAAGAAAAAATCCTCATCCCTGCAAGTTTTTTTCCATCAGGATGTGGCAAAGAAGGTGGGTGAGGTCATTGCTAAGTCCTGTTTGGAGAAAGGAATCACAAAAGTGGCCTTTGACCGAGGTGGATACCCATACCATGGACGTGTTGAAGCCCTTGCTGATGCAGCTCGGGAAAATGGGCTTCAGTTCTGAGATATCAGTAGTAGTCCTTTCTTTGAAAATATTTTCTCTCTCTTGTGGAATCTTGTAATGGAAGAACGCATCAGCCTGTGTGTGTGTGATTTGTTTTTCTTGGAAAGGCTTTTGTTTGTATTTCTGCGCATGACTAAGTTGGCAGCTGACTCTAAACAAGCCCATATTTTTGGAATGATGGCTTTGAAGGCAAATGCTGAAGTTGTGTGTTTGCATGATGCTGTTTCATATGTATCCATTTTAATGGGGCGGGCTCCCCTCCCATTATAGTGTCTCCAGTTTTCTCATGTTTTTACACCAATGAAAGACACGTGGCAAGCAACAAATCCTAAGGTTATAAATAAGCCACATAATTTTCTCTACCTTTTAATCCTTTCTAGTTTTCAATAAAAATTTTCTGGGTTTGCTTCAATCATTGTTACAAAAAATGATCTTTCAAAATCATATTTTGATGGTTTCCACTATCACAAAATGATCAGCCACTCCAAACCCATATATAGGAAGCTCAAGAACTCTTTCAAGAGCTTCAAAGTTTGATGGGAACAATTTTGATGGAGAACAGAACAATGAATTGGGTCTTTGATTTGGGTTAGCCAATTAATTGGATAAATGAATAAAAAAAATTAAGGAATAAAAGATTATAGAAGAATATCATGGCTGCTTTCAAAGATTTGAAGAAGGAGAGGAAGCTTTCAAAGCTTCCATGGCTGATTCTTTTATAGCTTTCAAAGCATATTCAAAAGTCTCATGCCAAACCCACAACCCATCGGAGCTCCCACGGCCAGAAATCCATATCAAAACCGATGTCTCACCTCCCCAAGCTCTCCGAAGGACCTCAATATCACACGCCTCCACCAGAACGAGCCTCGATGCTCATAGCGACATAGCCATGAAACCCACCGTGTCAATCCAAACAGCAATGGTTTCTTGTTTTGTGATGCCAATCTTAGCTGTGAAACCCATAGTTCTAGTCCAAACTCATTTCCATCAAGTTCCGATTTGCCAATCTGGACGCATCTGATGCTCAGGTAGGTGAGCTCCGTTAGGATGGGGATGTTGGAGAAAGATGCAAAGAAGAAAGAAAGACAAAAAACTGAGAGAAAAAAGTGGTATTTGACATGTGATTTTTCTAACCTTAGGATTTGTTGCTTGCTACGTGTCTTTCATTGGTGTAAAAACATGAGGGAACTGGAGATGTTATAACGGGAGGGGAGCCCGCCCCCATTTTAATAGGGCGATTATACTACTGAGACATAGATAGCAGGAGCATTGGTGGTAGGGGTGTCCATTGACCCAGAGCAACTGACTCGCCCGCCCGAACCTGCCCGAACCGAAGCTCCACGAGCGGATCCATATCAGCCTATGGTTGGTCACGAGTTGCCAAAAGAAAAAAACCGAATATTTCGGTTCAGATTCGGATTTCAAAAAATTTCACCCGTAAAATCCGAACCGATCGAATTGTTTATATAAAAAATATATTTTATAAGATTTGACAACTGCTGCAGGGACAGCCTATACTCAGTAGCCCAGCCCGAGTCTTAAAGCAACTTTTCTCACACACCATCCCAAGATCCATATCAACCGTCCATCTTAAATTAAAATTTAAAATCAATGGTCTTGATGAGAGACCAACTGAGCTTGATATGATTGATTAGGCATTACACAGTGGCACAATAACCCATTTTAAATCAACGATTAAAATCAAAGATGAAGAGCCAATCTAACGGTGAGGGATAAATGGGAATTGGGAAAGATCTGAATCATCTGATATCTCTCTAATCTCTATGCCTCTCGGCTCTCACAAGTCTTTTCATCAGTTTTCACTTCAAACTTCAGTTCAGAGACAAATGATCATGGCTTTGGCTTCCCATTCACGCCTCCTCCCCTTTTCACTCTTCCTCGCCTCTTCAGTCTTCACTTCTTCAGTCTCAGACTCTCAGTTCTTTACATGGCTCTCTCAAGCTCTTTTAAACTCTCACAGTCTCACACTCTCTAAAGGCTAAACCGTTTCTCTAAGTCCAAAGTCTAAACTGTCTCACACTCTCTTCACTGAGTCAGTAAGGTAATTGTTCTCTCTCTGTTTCTTTTTTGTTAGTCTCGTTGGTTTGTTATGGAAATCAAGTGTTAAAATCAAATAAACCCATAGATTCATACTATGAAACCCAAACTAAAAAAAAACTTAGAAACCCTAACTATTTTACATTTGTTCTTTTTTCTTTTCTTTAATTAATTTTGATCTTGTTTTAATTTATTCAGGATTGAAAGTTAACTCCAAGTATCATTTTCTGCCCTCAAGTTTGAACCCACACACCCACGGCTTTAAGGTATGATTTGTTAATTATGTAATGCTTGTAAATTGTAGCAATACCCAATTATGGTGCTCTTCGCTTAAATCAATGAGTATTACAATATATGGTTTGGTTATTATTCCATTCTCGGGTTTCCTAAATGAATTGTTAACATTAGACATTATTTTTTTATTTGGTCTATTTGAGTTCAAAACATGGAGTTTAAATGTTTAATGTTGTGAACTGGTAACTTTCTATTGCAAGTCACCTTTAAAAAGTTAAGATTTTTAAGGTGG
Source organism: Castanea mollissima (assembly GCA_014183005.1). Classification (NCBI taxonomy): domain Eukaryota; kingdom Viridiplantae; phylum Streptophyta; class Magnoliopsida; order Fagales; family Fagaceae; genus Castanea; species Castanea mollissima. Next base: position 14,058,068 of record JACAVU010000008.1, read on the forward strand.
ACAAAAAATTTGAGATGGTGGGAGTGTATGATTTTTTTTTTTGAGTAAATTTTGTGCATCTATTATTGCTGAAGTTTTTAGGCATTTGTTGCTCTTGTTGATTGTGAGACACTACTACTGGCACGCATGTTAAGATTTGAAGTGGTTTTATTTTGTGCTTAGTGTGGAAGACACTACTTCTGCCTACTGGAGACATTTGTTTTATTTTATGGACATTGAAAACTTGGATCAATTGAAATCAGTAATGCTTCGCATCTTGCTTGAGACTTGAGAGCCTTTATTTTTTTGATAATCATTTAATAAAGATTCATTACTTATAAAAAAAACTACGGGAACTTTCACTTTGGCTTGCTTTTTTGTAAACTAATCTAACTGATAGAGTATTTTTTTGATGCATTAATGTGGCTTGCAGATGCTTTTGGTTTTGCTTTTCTATTAGTTTGTAGCTTTGTATGTTCTCTATTGCCCAAATTAGACAAGGTTTATTTAAAAAAGGAGTTGTCCTTACTATAGGTAATAAAATACACTAATTAACTTCAAGATTGTGAGATTTTATCCCCTAACTTTAGAGGATAAAACAGGCTCTCGAACTCATTAATAGGTTCAAGGAGGCATCTCATTCCTTATGCATAATTGTGGTGTCAAAGGATATTGTGGGGGTGTGTTAAAAGACATTGAGGCTCAAGAAGCCTAGATATTTTGTATGCCCATACTAGTGTAGTTTAACCTAGAGATAACTCCTGTGTATCATGGTTTTTATTTTTGAAAACTAGATGCCAGTTCAATTGGAAACTTAACCCTCAATTGTTTATCTAACCATGATTTCACTAGGGCTCATATGCTAATAGTAACAGAGGGCTATTATTCATTCAGAAAAACCTAGTATTTAATTCTGTCTGGGTTACAGACCTAACCTAGTATTTAATAAAATAAAAACCATATTTCTCACAAGCTTAAGACTTGTATCAATGCCTAAAAGTACGAGTGATCAAGATCAGGCAAAGGTTAACAAAGTAGAAAGGATAGTTCATCATTTGTCCCCCTCCCCCCTCAACAGGGAGAAATCAACTAACATAATCCTAAATTATCTTTCCAAAAAGCTTGATTTCTGTCTTTAACTAAGATAATTTTGTAAGTTTGCTAGCAAGAAATGAAAGCCCCAAGTAAATGAAAGCCATTTGCTTGCATAGCAACCAAATACAACAGAACAAAATTGAATCAATCATCAACTAAATTTACCAATTTCCATCTTTTTCTTGATAGCCCTTTGACCATGATATTATGGAAGTTTTAGTTTACCTTATGGAAGTCTTAGTTTACCTTGCTTTGTTTTTAACACATTTAACACCAGGAAGTTGATTATATGAGAAGATTGTTATAATGTGGGTGTTCCTAATTTTGGTTTATGTGGTTATCATTTATTATTATTAGTTTATTACTATTAAAGCTATGAATTATACTTGTTACTCTAGTTTGCTTATGTGTATCTTTGTTTTTTTAGGTCATGGAAACCTTAGCTAATGAACCCTCTCTCCAAACACCAGCTGCTACAGAAGATGTTGGTGCTATTCCCACCGAAGTTGAAGATTCTGCTGCTACCCAAGCTGAAGCACTTGCAGCTACTGAGTTGCCTCCAATTCCACCATGCCAAGTGAGTATGACAGCTCTTATTAGTGGTACTTGTAGTGGTAGGAAAAAGTCACTTGCTTGGGCTTATTTTGAAAAAGTAAAGATAGGCGAGGGTGATTCTAGTAAAATTAAGGCTGTTTGTAATTTTTGCCAAAAATCGTATATTGCTGATAGTAAGAGTTGTGGTACTAGTAATTTGTTAGCTCATGTGGTAATATGTCCCAAGAACCCTAATAGAGATGATCTAGTTAAAGGGCAAAAACATTAACTTTTGAACCCAAAAAGGATGGAGATGATGGATTCAACCTTGTGTCAACAACCTTTTCTATTGAGGCTTCTAGAAAGGCATTGGCCGAAATGATTATAATTGATGAATTGCCTTTTAGGTATGTCGAGGGATATGGGTTTAAGAAGTATGTAACTACCTTACAACCTAAGCTTCGATTAAAGGATATCCCATCTCGCCAAACTGTGGCTAGAGATGTGATCGGCATTTATAATAGTGAGAGAGATAAGCTAAGGAAATCTTTGAAGGGTCGTAGGGTGTGTCTTACTATGGACACATGGACTTCTGTTCAAAATTTAAATTATATGTGTCTCACATGTCACTTCATTGATGATGCTTGGAAATTACATAAGAGAATTTTAAACTTTTGTCAAGTTGAAGACCACAAGGGGGAGACTATAGGTAGAAAAATTGAGATGTCATTGCGTGAGTGGGGTATTGATGGGATATTTACCTTGACAGTAGATAATGCTAGCTCAAATTTAACAACAATTAAATTTTTGCAAAGGGTGACTAAAGATTGGAATGGGACAGTTTTGGGAAATGAGTACATGCACATGACGTGTTGTGCTCATATCCTAAATCTCATTGTGGGGGAGGGTTTGAAAGAGATTGATGTATCTGTTGCTAAGGTGCGTGAAGCTGTGAGGTATGTGTAGTCCTCACCCAATAGAAGTCAAACTTTTAGGAGTTTTATGGAGAGGTTAGGTATGAAGTCCAAGAGTCTTCTTAGTTTAGATGTACCTACTAGGTGGAACTCAACCTATATCATGTTAAAAACTGCTGAAAAGTTTGAGAAAGTGTTCCTTCGAATGGATTTTGAAGATGATGGTTATTTTTCGTACTTTAGGACCAAGGAAGATAGTGGTGGTTTGGGATCTTCGTGTATGGCTGATTTTCAAAATTGTAGGTCATTTGTGACTTTCTTAAGGCTTTTTTATAATGCAACAAAGAAATTCTCTGGTTCTTTGTATGTTACTTCAAATGCCTTTTATGATGAGATCTTTGTTATTCAGGAGAGTATTTCCAATTTAGTTAAATCCCAAAACACTCTCTTGAAAAACATAGCTACAAACATGCAAACTAAATTTGAGAAGTATTGAGGGGAAGGGGAGAAAATTAATCCTCTTTTGTATGTGGCTGTGGTTCTTGATCCACGAAAAAAATTGAGGTTTTTGAAGTCTTCTTTTTCTGAAATTTATGGGAATTTAGTTGCTGCAGTGATGGTTGATAAGGTGAAAGATCTTTTGTACAAGTTGTATAATTTTTACTCTTCTATTCATTCACCAAATGTGCAAGAACAAAGTGAGAGTGAGAGGTCAGATTGGAAAGTGATGGTAGTGATCCATATGTGATGGTTCACTCGCGATATGAACGTTTTTTGGAAGTTGAGCAATCTGTAGGTTGTAGTAATGAGTTTGAGAAGTATTTGGCTGAAAATTGTGATGGGAGAAAGGATGTGAATTTTGAGATATTGGAGTGGTGGAGGGTCAATTGTAGTAGGTACCAAGTGTTGTCTAAAGTTGCTAAGGATGTGCTGGCTGTACCAGTTTCCACTGTTGCATCTGAGTTTGCATTCAGCACTGGTGGTCGAATTGTCGATCCATTTCGAAGTTCACTATCTCCTCTCATGGTTCAAAACCTTGTATGTTCACACAATTGGCTTTAAGCCACAGTTCCAATTTCTCATCGCCGGTCAAGGGATGATGTAGAGGCATTGGAGGAGGAGTTACTTGACTTAGGTAATATGTTTAAATTCTGAAATTTAGTCTATTAATTTTATTGAATGTCTTGTGTATTCAAGCAAAATTTAATTTATTGTGTTTATTTCCTATTCTTTTCTAGTTTTAAATGAACAACCAACAGCAAGTGCAACAGCAAATTCCAACTTAAGCAAGAGTACCACTTCTGGCAAACGACCCTTAATTAGCATTGATGATTAATCGCTGACTTGGTATGATTCTGCCTTTAGCCCGCTACTATTATAAACTTGGTTTCCTTACTAGCTAGTCTTGTATTTGGTACTAATTTATTGTTTGTTCTGTCTATTGTAGGAGAATGGTAATTTATTTTGTAAAGAAGGCAGCTTTTTGGGAATATTTTGGAAACTTTTTTGGACACGTCGCTTTTCTAACTTGTAACGATACTCAACTGTCAATGCTTATAGAAAAGAAATCTTAGTTCATAGGTTTTCTCTTCTATTAGTTATAGACTTATAAACTTTAGAGTAGTCATTCAATGCTTTGGAAAAGCTATTTTTTGGAAATACCTATGGTATTTGATTGTTGTAAGTAATTATGGGTTACCAAGCTTTCTGCCTTAATGGGTTACTGCCCAAAAACTTGCAGTAACTGCCTCTATGGTAGTATTGGAGTTTATTTGTTGCTAGAAATATTATTTGTTATGGTTGACAAGTTTTATAGGCATTGAGCTACTAGCTTATTGCCTTGGTGCTTATATTAATTTTTGTGGTTAATGTGGAAAAGGTTATGTATGTGGATTGATAGGTGCTACATGTTTCAGATCACAGGTGATAAAAAAAGAAAAAAGAAAAAAGAAGAAGCATTTTGGTGTGTTGTGTTGATCACAGGTGATGAAAAGAATAGGCATTTTTTGGGCCTTTTAGATATGTCCTAATTGAAGCCCTATTTTAAAATAAGTTTAATAAAAATAGGCCCAATTTGAAATATATAGCGAATTTTAGTTGCCAAACCGAGTAATTTGGGCTAAGAAGGCCCAAAAAAATGAAATTATCAAAATTTTAATAATGTAAAAAATTTTGGCCCAATCTGAGGCCCAGACCCGCCAATCCAACAACTCCGACCCGTACAACCGATTATCCGAAACATCAAATCCAATATGAATATTCGGTCGAATACGAGTTTGGTTTGGTCTCAAAATCGACCCGGCCCAACTCGTGGACAGCCCTAATTGGTGGGGGGGGGGGGGGGGCATTTAATATGGGGCAAAGATGATTGCTAGAGCCAGGTCATAAAAAGATGTTGAAGAAAGAAGTAGAAAATAAGATTTCAAAATGGCAAGTTTTACATGCTTGTAGTTTATAAACAGTAGAGGGACTGAACAACAAACATTGGTTTTAAATAGAACAAGGCTACAAGAATCTTAATTGTTTACCAAGAGTTGCATGATCTTTCCACTCTGATTTGCAGGTGGGAGAAAGGTTTTTGTTACACACTAGAGGCCCGTTTGGATCACGTTTGCATCTAGCGTTTTTGCCTTTTTGCCTTTTTTTTTTATACCAGCGCCTCTTGCAATGTTCATGGGACATAAACACTGCATTAAGGTAAATATACATTGTTTTCAATTGTGAATAGTAATCCAGAAATTATTTTTTTATTATTTTCAACAATAAGTTTTCAGTTTTCAGCAAAATAAGCGGTATCCAAACACACACTAGGTTGCATTTGGGATAACTTATATTAGGCCTTTTATTTTACTATTTAGCTTATTTTTGCTACTATTCATGGGTCTCATTGCACTTTTTGGTATTATTTATGGATCTCATTGAACTATTTCAACTAACTTTTAGTTTTCTGTTTTTTTTTTTTTACAGTATTTTCAGCGAAAAACTTTTAGTTTAAGTTAGATAAATTATTCCCAAACAGACCCTATATATGCAAAGTGCTACATTTCTTTAGCAATTAAACATCTACTAGTGGACTCATTAGTGTTTGAAAATTGAAAACCAGTAAGAGAAGTTTTCTAAATTCAGTGTTTAAGCACCCTAAAATAAGCAACATAACTTAAACACCCTAATAAAAAACACCCTTACCAAATGCTTTTTTTTTGGGCCCACAATTTTCAGTGTTTAAACACTGAAAAATGTTGTTCAAACACCCTAACCAAACAAGTTCTCAACAGTCGACATGCTAGATGGGTTGAATTTCTTCAATCTTATTCTTTTTCTATCAAACACAAATCTAGAAAGTTGAATCAAGTGGCATATGCCTTGAGTAGAATACATTCTTTGCTAAACACTATGGAGGTGGAAGTGTTAGATTTTGAAGTTCTTAAGGAGTTGTATAATGATGATCCAGACTTTGGTGATATGTGGAAAGATTGTTCCAAGGGTTATGTTCTTGTAGTAAAAAGACTTTATATTCAAAGACCAAATACTGTGCATTCCTTAATGTTCTTCACGAAGAAAAATTATTCAAGAAGCTCAAGGGGGAGGTCTTGTTGGACACTTTGGAAGAGACAAAACTCTGGCTCTTGTTCAAGAAAATTTCTATTGGCCCAAGTTGACCCATGATGTTATGTCTCTTATGATAAGCTGTAGAACCTACCAAATTGCTAAGAGTCACAGTCAGAACATCGAATTGTACACACCTTAACCAATTCCCAAGGCTCTATGGAAAGATGCCAGCTTAGACTTTGTTTTAGGTTTGCTTCGATCTTAAAAAAACAAGGATTCTATTAAGGTGGTGGTTGATCAATTTTCAAAGATGGCTCATTTTATTCCTTGTAACAAAATTGCAGATGCAGCTTCTATTGTTGATTTGTATTTCAGAGAAATAGTCAAGCTTCATGGTGTTCTAAAAAGAATCACCTCTAATTGTGATTTGAAATTTGTAAGTCATTTTTGGCGTACTTTTTGGAGGAAGCTTGGAACTGCACTACAATTCAACTCTTCTTGTCATCCACAAATAGATGGACAAACTGAAGTTGTGAATTGAAGTTTGGGAAATCTTTTAAGAAGCTTTGTGGGGAAGAACATTAGACAGTGGGATCTTCTTTTGGCCCAAGCCGAGTTTGCTTATAATTGACCCACTAGCCAAACTACTAGTCATAGTCCTTTTGAAGTAGTTTATGGCTTGATTCTACTAGACTACTTGAATTGATACCACTTTCTATTACCAAGAATTTCAATGTTGACTTGGTTTGGATTCATCTTAGGAAGGAAAGATTTCATTCCAAAAGATCTTTTAAGTTGAAACCTAGAGCTGATGGACCTTTTAAGGTGTTGTAATGGATTGGAGAAAATGCTCACAAGATTGATTTGCCTAGAGATTGTGGTGTTTCAGCAACCTTCAACGTTTCTGATCTTTCTCCTTACTATGAAGATGTAGAAGACCAAGTGGACTTAGGGGCAAGTCTTTTTCAAGCAGGGGAGTATGAAACTGGAGTGTCCCAAGATCCAGCAAGCCCAATGTGATGTTTGTCCTACCCAAAAGCTTTCCTTGAAGACTAGGATAGCATCCCATTATTTTAAAATGTTTTTATTATTATTATTTATAGAGTCAAATAGTCTTTATTTAGTGTCTCCTAAGACGAATCAGACTTTGTGTTTCATTTGTCCTAGGCAGACAAATACTTTATTGTGTTTCTAAATTCCTAAGAGTCATATCTAACTTTGATTAGGTTAAATGAATGTATTTATTATTATTTTCATTTTCCTATGCTTGGGGGGTTGTTCCAAGCTCTATTAAGCCTTTTGGTTGAATCAAATAAAAATCAAAGTGTATTTTTAGATTAAAAACCTTGTACTTTTCAGAAGATGGATTTCTTATAAATTATATCTTATCCCTTGGGTAGATTTCTTTGGGTGGCATGTATCGGTTTCTATATCTATTAGGTGGTGTTAATTTGAATCTAATAAAGTGGTGTTATCTATATCCCTTTGGGTTTATTTTGGTGGTGAGATTATCTATACTTTAAATTATTGAGTATTTTTCTTATCCCATAAAACTAGAAAATATAAAATATATTTATCGAGCCTACAATTCAAAATAAAAAAATACAGAGAAAAATAAAACTCACATCAAAGTCAAACTCCTTCGAATATGTAAAACATATCAAATGTGATGTAAACAAGTCAAATATCCAATGCATAATCGAATTCAAATTTTTTAATAAAGATTTAAAGTCACACAATAGAAATATTTGTGTACGTTTTTAGACTCTTTAAACACAACCAGATTAACTTAGTTATTTAGCCAAGTGATTAACTTAGGTAAATTATGCAGATTTAGGTTAACACATATAAATCATATCATGCAAAGTAGCAGAAATACAAAGAACACAATGATATGATGACCCAGGAAAACCAAACCGGTAAAAAACCTGTGGAAGATTTAACCTAGCTGTCCTCAAGGTAAAACTGAATCCACTATGAAATAATTGAAATTTACACAATAGCGACTTAGACCACTAACATTCTATTGCTACCTCGAGTAGAAAACTTACTAACACGACCACATGACAGCTCTGAGTCCGTGGACTACTTCTTTCTTGGATTCTCAGCAAACACAAGCACTCCCGCTTGTATATCTTTAAGCTCTTGAATCTACAACTGAGTCTAATTCTCAGTCGATCGAGCCAGACATAATTGCACAGTAAATTCTGCAGCAACTCGATTCCAACTTTACATAAAAGACACATACTTTGAGTAGTCTAAACAAGACTAAAACGTTTTGATCATGGTTTGCTAACATTACAAATTAGTGTTCTAATACATTTAAACCTAAAGGTCTTAGAACCTAACAAGTTGGTTGTTCCTAAGTAAAAGTATTGGTTATAGCTTTATACGTGATGATTGTAACTATTTTTCCATAAAAATTTAAGGAAAAAAAAACCAAGAGTACAATTCCAAAAGGAAAAAAGTACTAAAATATTTTTGAAGAAAGAAGAATTATAGTGTAAATTTTGTCATAATCTAATCCAACATGTGAATTAATAGATAAATAAATAATTTAAAACACAAAGTTGAAATTTTATTTTCTTAAAAATCTTTAAAAATACACTAATGAGATAATGACGATGAAGAGCAATATAAAATATTTCTTGATGGTGAGCTGAGAATTGAACCAACTCCAAACTCGTCCAAAAGAGTCGTCCAAGTCTAGTAGATAAAAATGAACGTCCTTAATAGGATGGTCGTCTAGGGGTATAAGGGTCATCCATGAGTTAGGTGCCTAGATGACCCCCGACACTTGGAAAATTCCATGGAGGTTTATGCACAAGATCCAGTAAATTGAACCACATGTCATTTTTCAAGGCAGAAATTAACTTCCAACAACAATTATAGAAAAAGATAAAATATTCTAACTGCTATAGTGGTTATGGAAGTTAACCTTGAACCCTCTGACCTCCTCAAGTATAGAGGAAGTTAAAATACAGGTAACCGCTTCAAGAACACACTATATAAACACTCATTCACATCAAACGAAAGTAAATTTTTTGCAACTCCTGAAAAGTTGGAACTTTAGAATTTGAGAGAAAAACTAACTTTGGCATCGGAGGGTTCTTGGCCGGTCCACCCCAGTCATCCTTTGATCGTGTTTTATTTTTTTCAGGCCTTCCAAACAATTACCAGCCCTATAAAGTCCAAAGCATCCAGCTTACTAATTTTCTTTGCATCATTAGTTGGCACCGTCTGTAGGAAGTTCGATTGATTGTGTTTTGCAATTTAACTTTCCTCGATAAAAGGCTATATGGTTCAGACAAGATCAAGGGCCACTAGCCAAGGCCACCAGGAGAGTAGGGATGCTTCTAGTAATCCCTATTGTGATCTTTAGTCAGCACCTATCATGCAACCGCCTTCCATTCAACACATACAGTCTATGGCAGCCGCCATGGCGGAATTAACCCGTCAAAATCAAGAGTTGACTAGGGAGATTAGTCTAAGGAGGCAACACTATGAAAGACACGGGGAAGGGCAAGCCCAGAGTCAAGAAAGTAAAGGAGAAAATTCTGAGTCCAAAAACTAGACAAGAGGTACTGCTTCAAGAAGGGTGCCGCACTTGGAGAAGAAGATGGACCAAATGAGGAAGGCTATGGATGAGATGAGGGAAAACATGAGAAGGGCGAATCTCGTAGATGATTTAGTTCATCGAACGGACTCCCCTTTCACGGCTTCCATCAGTAGTCACCCCTTACCTCCTAAATTCAAAATGCCTTCCTTGGGCTTATATGATGGAACGCACAACCCGTGTGATCATATTGCCACCTTCAAGACTACCATGCACATTCAAGGAGTTCTCGATGAGATTATGTGTAGGGCTTTCCCTACCACCCTTAAAGGGCCAGCGCAAGTATGGTTCAGCAAGATACCTCCAAACACTATAGGCTCGTTCGAAGAATTGAGCAAGTTGTTCGTCAACAATTTTATCAGAGGACAAAGGCACAAACGTTCCTCATCCAGCTTGTTAACCATAGAAGAAGGGGACAATGAAAGCTTACAGTCTTTCATTACCCGGTTCAATAGGGAAGCCTTGACAGTGGACGAGATGGATGACAAGTTGTTATTGATAGCTTTCCATAATGGAGTTAATTTTGATTTATTCATTTAAAAGCTTTATGAACAAGAGTCTCAGACCATGGCTAAACTCATCCATTCAGCCTAGAACTTCATGAACGTAGAAGATGTAATCATAGCCAAGAAGAGGAAGAGAGTAGAGCGCATGGAAGCGGATCTCTTGTGCCATCCTGAGCAAGGTCCTCGTCCAAAGAAGGCCCAGGTAGGGGAGAAGAAAGATAGAGATAACAAGAAGACGAGTTCTTCAGTAAGGAGTCAACAGTATACGCCATTGAATGTGCCACTTGAACAAGTGCTTATGCAAATCAAGGATGACCTATCCTTGAAGTGGCTGGAGAAAATGAAAGGAGATCCCAACAAGCGCAATAGGAACAAGTATTACCGCTTCCATAGAGATAATGGGCATGACACGAACGAGTGTTTTGATATGAAATAGCAAATAGAGAATCTCATTAGACAAAGAAAATTGAGAAATTTTCTTGGACGAGATAACAAGGACGAAAAGTTGAAGGTGAAGGTAGAAGAGTCGTCATGACCTCCACTTGGAGAAATAAGAGTTATTATAAGAGGAACCTCGACAGGTCAATCATCCAAGTTAAGGAAGACTTACCTAAAAGTGGCCCAAAACATCCAACTGCCTGGACGATCTCCAAGGATGAAAGGAACGGACAAGCAAGCCATTACATTTATGGATGAGGATGCCGAAAGAATCCACCACCCACATGACAACGCGATCGTCATCACCTTACTCATTGCTGACTATATGACTAGAAGGGTGTTGGTAGAAAATGAGAGTTCGACGGACATCTTGCATTACCCCTTATTCCAACAAATGAAGCTTGGACGAGATCAGCTTTATTCAGTAAACTCGCCCTTGGTAGGATTTAAAGGATGAAAGTGCAACCCATGGGTACCATTACGTTATCTGTGGTGGTAGGAGCATATCCCCAACAGATAACTAAAGAAATAAACTTCCTTGTTGTTGACTGTTCATCGTCATACAACACTATCATTAGAAGACCAACTTTAAATAGTTGGAAAGCAGTAACCTCTAGCTACCATTTGTCTGTTAAGTTCCCAACAGAATACGGAGTAGGTCAAGTGTAGGGAGATCAATTGGCTGCCAGAGAATGCTATTTAGCCATGTTGGCCATGGACGAGCACATGCAGACGATGAACATAGACGAGAGAAGGGTTGTTGCGAAGCCCATGGAGGTGCTGGAAGACGTTCCCTTGGATGTGGGTAACCTAGAGAAGTTCACTAGAATTGGAGCAAGCATGGAGAAGAAGACAAAGCAAGACCTTGTCCAATTTTTAAAGAAGAATATTGATGTGTTCGCCTGGAGTCTTGAGGATATGCTAGGTATTAACCCGAGCGTCATTACCCATCGTTGAACGTATATCCTTCTTCCGAGCCCGTATGTTAGAAGAAAAGAGTTTTTGCCCCTAAGCGAGATAATGTGATCAAAGAAGAAGTCCAAAACTTGACCACGATGAAGTTTATCCGGGAAATTTATTACCTTGATTGGCTAGCTAATGTAGTAATGGTCAAGAAGGCTAAGGGTAAATGAAGGATGTGCGTAGACTTTACCGATTTGAATAAGGCATGCCCCAAGGATAGCTATCCATTACCACATATTGACCAGCTAGTGGATTTGATTGTAGGTCATAAATTGCTAAGTTTCATGAACTCCTTTTCGAGTTACAATCAGATAAGGATGGATGAAGTGCATCAAGAGAAAACATCCTTCATCACCAGCCAAGGCTGTTTTGTTACAAGGTGATGCCCTTCGGTTTGAAGAATGTGGGGGCAACCTATCAAAGCCTGGTTAACCATATTTTTCATCCACAGATTGGATGAAATGTGGAAGTTTACGTATATGATATGTTGGTAAAGAGTTTAGGCGAGAAAAAGCATTTGGATGACCTTCAGAAGACGTTTGATACACTTAGGCAATATAACATGAAATTGAATCTGAGTAAAAACACCTTTGGAGTTTCATCAGGTAAGTTTCTTAGGTTCATGGTTTCATACAAGGGCATTGAAGCAAATCTCGATAAAATCCAAGCAATACTGAACATGGAGCCACTAAGGAATATCAAAGAAGTCCAGTCTCTCACCGAACAAGTTGCCGCCTTTAACAGGCTTGTCTCAAAAGCTATTGAAAAGTGTTTGCCATTCTTTAAAGTTCTAAATAAGGCATTTGAATGGATGGACGAGTGCTTGAAGGCCTTTCAAGACCTCAAGGCCTACCTCACTACTCCTTTCCTGCTAAGCCTGTCCATATGAGGCAAAAAATTATATTTGTATTTAGCGGTGTCCTCACATGCAGTGAGCTCGACATTGATTAGAGAAGAAAGGAGGATACAGAAGCCGATTTACCATATGAGTCGGGCGCTAAGAGGAGCGGAAGGACGATATCCAATGATGGAAAAGCTAGCATTTGCTTTGGTCACAACTTCTAGGAAGCTGAGACATTACTTTCAGGCTTATGTCATCAACGTCCTGATAGATCATCCACTAAAAAAGGCAATGAACAAGTTGGAAGCCGCAAGACGACTAATCCAATGGGCCGTAGAGCTTAGTGAATTTGATGTCAGGTACCAACCAAGAAGCGCAATAAAAGCACAAGCATTGACAGATTTCATTGTGGAGTTCATTCCCAGTCAAGATGAGCTAGACAAAAAGGAAGGGGCTCAAAGATGGGTCATCAATGTAGATGGCTCATCCATGTTATATGCAGGGGGGATCGAAGTTATACTCAAGTCCCTAGAAGGAGATAAGTTGAAATACGCAGCCTGTCTACAATACCAAACTACTAACAATGAAGCTAAGTACGAAGTTCTTATCAAAGGATTAGAATTGGCTAAGTCCTTGGGGGCGGAGTTAGTCGTCGTTTAAGGAGATTCTCAGTTGATCATCAATCAAGTGAATAGAATGTGTGAAGCTAAGGAAGACTGAATGAAGAAGTACCTAATAAAGTAAACGACTCCTCAAAAGATTCAAAGAAGCCATTTTTGTTCAACTCTCAAAAGAGGAGAACATGGAAGCGGAAGTTTTGGCAAAAGTAGCTTTAGTGGGGGAGCGATGGACAACCATGACCAAGTTCAATATATGCCGAGCATAAATCTTCCAGAGGTACAAAAAATTGAAGGAGAAGGAAATTAGATGACTCCAATAATAGTTTATCTTAAAGATGGAAGGTTTCCAGAAGACAAAGACAAAGCTAGGAAGTTGAGGATTAGAGCTGCCAAGTATGTCCTCATAGACGAGGTACTGTATAAGCAAGGCTTCTCTCAGCTTTACTTAAGATGCTTAGTTCTGGATGAGTTAAATTATGTGTTGAGGAAAGTTTATGAAGGAGCATATAGAAATCATTCAGAGTAAGAGCACGAGTCCATAAGGTCGTCTGTGCAGGCTACTATTGACCAACTATTCAAGCAGATGATAAGGCTTATGTCAAAGTGTGTGACCAGTGCCAGCGCTTCAGTAACATCCCTAGATAACCATCGGAGTATTTGACCCCGATAATGGCCTCATGGTCCTTTACGCAATGGGGACTGGACATTTTAGGTCCCTTCCTACTTGGAACCAAGCAGATGAAGTTTTTGGCAGTGGGGATCGATTACTTTACTAAGTGGGTGGAAGCCGAGTCCTTGGAAAAAATCACTTAGCAAAATGTCAAGAACTTTGTGTAGAAGAACATTGAATGCAGATTTAGGATACCCAGGGTACTAATATCTGACAATGGATGACAATTTGATAACACACTTTTTAGGGAATTTTGTGAACAAGTTGGAATCAAAAATCATTATTCCTCACCCTTCCACCCACAAGCGAATGGCCAAGTAGAAGTTGCAAACATATCCTTGCTGAAAATCATCAAAACTCGGCTTGAAGGGGCAAAAGGAGTATGGCCAGATGAGCTACCAGGTGTTTTATGGGCTTATAGGACGACTGTGAGAACTCTTGCGAAGGAAACCCCTTTCAAACTAGCCTATGGAAGCAAAACAATCATACCAGTAGAAGTACACATGGCTAACCACAGGGTAATGCAATATTAGCACGAGGAGAATGAAGAACAACTTTGTCTTAACCTCGATCTCATTGACGAGGTAAGGATGGATGCGGAGTAGAGGATAGCAAGGTACAAAAATCTTATGGCTAGGCAATACGATACAATGGTAAAAGCCAGGCGCTTCAACGTTGGAGACCTCGTCCTTAAAAGGGTCTCTTTGGCAACCAGGAACCCAGCCCATGGGTAATTGAGACCTAATTGGGAAGGACCCTATAGGGTCATTAATTGCAAAAGGCAGGGATCATACTACCTAGAAGCTCTAGATGGACGAAAGCTGGATCACCCTTGGAACGTCGAGCATCTGAGAAGGTACTATTAGTGAAGGGTCAGCTTGGACGAGTAGGGCCATGGACGAAGTTGAAGTGTTTCCCTCATCTTTATCCATGTTTATTACTCTGTTTATTACTACTATTGCATGTTTTAAATATTTTGATTCCCTAAAAAGTGCATTAGGCTCTAACTTATACACTGTCTAAAGACAAGATTGTGGTGGACGAGGTTACATACTCAGTCTATCTATTTGTATAAGTATTTTTATTTCCCTAAGGCACTGGCTTTTAAGCATGTGTCATGCTTGTGGACGATACTTTATGTTATGTATATGCATTTTGGATTTCCAATGTATGTGATACATAAATCTAACTCTCATAATTTCTTCTACAAGAAGGCTAAGGCCTAAGACGAGAAAAATCCCTGGACGTAAGGATGTAATGTCTACAAGCTTTCCTTAAAATAAGGATAAAGCAAAGAAACAAAAAGGCATACTCGTCTAAACAATAAACGAGAAAATGCATGCTCGACTAATGGACAAGGTAAAACCTTAAGCATAAGGGTCTAAGAAATGGACGAGAAATTGCATGTATATAAGAATACTTGAAATCTATGGATAAATACAACTAGCCAAGACGATAAAATTTTTGGATGAGTTAAATGCTGGAGTCGTCTTAACTAAAGACGAAAGTAAGCTGTCCAGCTTATGGACGAGGAAAACGAGTTGGCTAAGTCAAGTTTCTAGACGAACAAAATTGGTAAAGGCAATGCCATCTATAAGACGAGTTATACTTGTGAAATTCAAAGAATGGCAAAAATATTGAACATAAGGGAATTTTTGAACAAGGACGAGCTAAAAACCATGAGTGGATAGACCACACTTAAAAAACCAGTATAACATGGAAAAAAGTTTGTCCATACGACAATACATTCAATAGTAAATAAAGCAATGAAAATAAACATTCATTTATAAAAGCTTAAAAAAGGGTAAATGACCACCGTTCGAAAACCCTTATAAGTTAAAGACTAGAAGGCAATTGTTTAAAAGCTCGTCACAAAGACTATAGACGAGACAAATGTACCTGAATAAATTTAAATGGCCCAAAACAGCGGACCTCATGCATAAAACAAAAACAAAAGAAAAATGACAAGATAATTTTTCAAAGACTTTTCACTAAGGAGGATTGTTTCCATCGTTAGGCTCGTCTTGGGTGGGCTGGGTTGTGGCATCATCTTCAATATCAACATCTTCAGAGCTTGTTTGGAGTAGAGAGCTTGTAGCACCAAGGTTGAGCTTGATGGAGCTAAAGTTAATTTTAGGGAAGTTTTTCATAGTGTCCATGTGAAATTCTTCAAAACCAGCTGCATAGTTAGTGTCCAACAAATCAGTGAATTGTTTGGAAGCTCTAAACTCCACTACAGCATCTTCTTTTGCCTTGTTAAGAAGGGCGCTCAACTCATCGTTCCTCTCTTGAAGGTAGTCAAGATGAGTGTTCTTCTCAATAGCGTCAGCTCTAAGCTCTTTGACGAGGTTCTGTAGTTCCTTGGCCTTGTCTTTAGCCTTGGTTGCCACTTCAGCCTAGCCTTTGCAGTCATCCTTGACCTTTAGGACCCTCATCTCAAGTAAAATCCTCGTCTTGTCCAACTCCATGGCCTGCCTGGACGCGGAAATGAACTTTGACATCGTCTACGTAAATGATCAAAAACTCTGTTAAAAAAATGTTTATACATATACATATTACTATGACAAGATGAAGGAAAAGTAATTACATACCTTGAATAGATCATGAACCCCAAAATGCTTAAATTCTTTCAAGGACATGTCATAGCATGCAGCCACGTCCTCACCGGTTACAGACTTCTCAAACCTTTCCCAAGCTAAGTCCTCACTTTCCAAAAGGTTCATAGGAACCCTCTGGGAAGGCTGGGACAAGGAAGTCGCAGTAGTTTTGGCGGGAGTGACTTCAGGGGGAATGGACGAGTCAACATCAAAATTTGGATGAACGATTGAGAGGTGGGAAGACCAGGCTTAACAACCTCAGGCCTGGACGACCCTTGGTTCGCCTTCTTTCATCGACGACTGCGGAGGTTTCCCAAGTTCAATGTCTTGGATAAAGATTTTCTTTTGTTCCCAACAAAAGGACGAGGCTGGGATTAAGCCTTAGGCCTGGTCGCCTAGTCCACCACCTCCTTTCCCCTATTCTCCTTCATGGTTGCCATCCCTAAAGGAAAAATATTGGAGTTTAGCTAAAGAACATAACCCAAACAACATAAATAAATTCCAAGTAAAAAGAAAACTCACGTTTGTGAATAGTGAGCTCGTGGGTAATAGCTTCAGCAGACGGCTCAGGGCTGAGTCCCCACGTGGAGAGACGTTGAAGGGTCACCAGCGAATGAAAGCTCCTATCAACACATAGATGAGCTCTGTGGATACGATCATGATGAAATTTACTTAAAGATGGTAATCTAACAGCTGAAAGAGAAAGAAGAGAAAAAAAGGGTTAGATGATTATAAATAAACGATAAAACACTATGTAAAAAAAAAAAAGGCTAAAGCAAAACAAAACACAAACTTACCTTCAGGACAAAGGTTGCCTAATTCTCTGGTATATAGGGTAAATGATCCCTGCCAACCTCTACAGGGTGCCCAAACTAGAAACCAGAGACAAAGAAAAACTATGTTTTCCAATTTCTATCAAACATTGCCAATGACTTGATTAATCTACAATCTTTACCCCTGGCTGTAAATTGGTAAAAGCCAAAGGACTAGCTAATCGCTGAGGGTTTGTAGCAGAAGAGGAACTCGTCCACAGTGAGAGAACGTCCCCCTTCAAATACTTCCCTCCACAAAACTTGCACAGAAACGACTAATCTCCATGCGTTGGGGTTAAATTGACACACTCTTAAACCTAACTTAGTAAGTAATTCCTTAGCAAAAGTATTAAGGGGTATCCTAAGTCCCCTTACAAGATAAGCCTCGTAGACGCCTATCCCAAAACGAGGGTTGCAACACCACTCCCCACGGACGGCTAACCTAGGGTTAAGGTCGTCGGGAATTTGGTATCAAGCTCTAAGTGAATTAAGTCTCTGTTCATTCGTTTTGGAAGGGATGCCTATAGTGCAACTATAAACTGTCTCCTCTTTGTCTAAAGGAGGAGATGGAGGGACGCTCGTTGATGGACCAACTCGAGACCCAGAAGCTGCCTTTGTCCTAAGTTGCTCCTGAAAGACCTCTAATGGAACCCCAAGGACGCCGAATGTGTATTCCTCGTCCGTAGTGTTTCCCCAAATGCTGCTAGTACTATCACCATTACTACTAGAACTATAACTAGTTGTATCATGGTACTCGTCTATGTACCTATCAATACTATTGCTAGAAGAGGAAACAACAATTTCAGGCATTTTGGAAGAAAACTTAAAACCTAAAGATGAGGATAAAGAGAATACCTGGGTCTAGACAAAGAGAGACTATAGACGTGGAAAAACTTCTAGACGAGGAGCTAGACAACAAATGTCCAGGAAGAAAATTTCAGAAATGGGAAGGGTAGGAGAGGAATTTCACCATTTATAGGTAGCAGAATTTGACATCTGAAACGACATGACCAACCAAAAAATGATGTGGCATACTCCTCTAAAAAGTGAATCAACGATACTAGTTACCAATGAGATCATGACACATGGCACACCTAACCTTTGACATAAGGACACACGTCCCAAAGAATAGTGTTAAGCCATGCAGTACTTAGACGACCCTTGGACAAAAGAGCAATTGATGGTGAGCTGAGAATTGAACCAACTCCAGACTTGTCCAAAAGAGTCGCCCAGATCTAGTAGAAAAAATGAACATCCTTAATAGGATGGTTGTCTAGGGGCATAAGGGTTGTCCATGAGTTAGGTGCTTGGACGACCCTTGACACTTGGAAAATTCCATGGAGGTTTATCCACAAGATCTAGTAAATAGAGCCACATGTCATTATTTCAAGGCAGAAATTAACTTCCAACAACAGTTATAGAAAAAGATAAAATATTCTAATTCCTATAGTGGTTATGGAAGTTAACCTTGAACCCTTTGACCTCCTCAAGTATAGGGGAAGTTACAATACAGGTAACCACTTCAAGAACACACTCTATAAACACTCATTCACATCAAATGAAGGTAAGTTTTTTGCAACTCTTAAAAAGTTCGAACTCTAGAATTTGAAAGAAAAACTAACTTTAGCATTGGAGGGTTCTTGGCCGGTCTACCCCAGTCATCCTTTGATCGTGTGTTCTTTTTTTCAGGCCTTCCAAACAACCACCAGCCCTTTAAAGTCCAAAGCATCCAGTCTGCTGATTTTCTTTGCATCATCATTTGTAAATACTAAAAATAATTACTCAAGCATCTAGGAACATCATATAACAAAGACATAATAATTTGTTGCAAAGTTGTTAAATAGAATATTTATAAATAGTAAAAGAAAACTGCACAAAGATCATCTCTTTGAACTACCAAAACTATTCTTCATTATATTGTCCAAATTATCCTGTTGTTTTCTAAATAAGCTAAAACTTAACAACAACACAAAATAGGGCATTATAATATGATTCCCCCCCCCCCCCCCCCCAAATCAGGTCAACAATAAACACCATTCATTAAAAGTATCTAGGAACATCACATAACAAAGACATAATAATTTGTTATTAAGTTGTTAAATAGATTATTTATAAATAGTGAAAGAAAACTGCACAAAGACTATTTCCTTCAATTGCCTAAACTTTTCTTCATTATATTGTCAAAATTATCCTGTTATTTTCCAAATAAACTAAAACTTGATAACAACACAAAATAGGACATTATAATATGATTTCCCCCCAAATTAGGTCCATAACAAACACTATTAAAAGCATAATTCAAGCATTTAGGAATATCATATAACAAAGACATAATAATTTGTTGCTAATTTTTTAAACAAAATATTTATAAATAGTGAAAGAAAACTACACAAAGGCCATCTCTTTCAACTGCCAAAACTGTTATTCATTAAATTTTCTAAATTATCCCGTTGTTTTTCCAAATAAACTAAAATCTGACAACAACACAAAATAGGGCATTATAATATGATTTTCCCCCAAATCAGGTCAACAACAAACACCATTCATTAAAAGTATCTAGGAATATCACATAACAAAGACATAATAATTGTTACTAAGTTGTTAAACAAATTATTAATAAATAGTGAAAGAAAACTGCACAAAGACTATCTTTCAATTGCCTAAACTGTTTTTCATCATATTGTCCAAATTATCCCGTTATTTTCAAAATAAACTAAAGCTGATAACAACACAAAATAGGGCATTATAATATGATTTCCTCCCAAATTAGGTCAACAACAAACACTATTCATTAAAAGCATAATTCGAAGTCAAACTCCTTTGAATATGTAAGACATATCAAATGTGATGTAATCAAGTCAAATATTCAATGCAAAATCAAATTTAAAAATTTTAGTAAGGCTTTAAAGTCACACAATAGAAATAGGTGACTAATTCCAAGTAAAAATATTGGGTTTAGCTTTATACATGATGATTGTAACAATTTTCCCTTAATAATTTTTTTAAAAAAAAACCAAGAGTACAATTCCAAAGGGGGAAAAAGTACCAAAATATTTTTGAAAAAAGAAGAATTATTGTGTAAATACTGTCATAATCTAATCCAACATGTGAATTAATAGATAAATAAATAATTTAAAACACAAAGTTGAAATTTTGTTTTCTTAAAAATCTCAAAAATACAGTAATGAGATAATGACGATGAAGCGCAATATAAAATATTTGTAAACACTAAAAACAATTACACAAGCATTTAGGAACATCATATAACAAAAACATAATAATTTTTTGCTAAGTTGTTAGACAGAATATTTATAAATAGTAAAAGAAAACTGGACAAAGACTAGCTCCTTCAACTGCCTAAGCTGTTCTTCATTCTATTGTTTAAATTATCCCGTTATTTTCTAAATAAACTAAAACCTGACAACAACAAAAAATAGGACATTAACAAAAAATAGGACATTATAATATGATTTCCCCCCAAATCAGGTCAACAATAAACACCATTCATTGAAAGTATCTAGGAATATCACATAACAAAGACATAATAATTTGTTACAAAGTTGTTAAAGTTAAACAGCTTATTTATAAATAGTGAATGAAAATGCACTAAGACTATCTTCTTCAATTGCCTAAACTGTTCTTCATCCTATTATTCAAATTGTCCAGTTGTTTTTCAAATAACTTAAAACCTAATAACAACATAAAATAGGGCATTATAGTATGATTTCCCCCCAACTGAGGTCAACATCAAACACTATTCATTAAAATCATAATTCAAAGTCAAACTCCTTTGAATATGTAAATTGTAAACACATCAAATGTGATGTAATCAAGTCAAATATTCAATGCATAATCAAATTCAAATTTTTTAAAAAGTCTTTAAAATCACAATAGAAATAGGTGGTTGATCCCAAGTAAAAGTATTAGTTATAGCTTTATACATGATGATTGCAACTATTTTTCCTTAATAATTAAAAAAAAAAAAAAACTAAGAATACAACTAGGTCAACAACAAACATTATTCATTAAAAGCATCAGTGTTGTAAATAAAATGATAAAAAAAAAAAAAATACTCACATCAAGGAATACATATGAATTAGTCATTAATAGAACAATGAAGGTACAAATCTCTAATAAGAGATCTTTAACACCCTTAAATTGGACTCCTCTTATGGGGTATTTGTCAAATTGTATCTTTTCTATTGTCAAAGATTAAGTAAGACCTGTGAATACCTTTTTAATGACATTTTTTTTTACTCTTTATTGATTTCATTTTTTAGTTATAAATATCAAAATTAAAGTAAATAAACATGTAAAGGCAAAATTATATATAAAGTTAAAACTGCCTCAAGATGAATATTTATAGACAATATTTTAGTTTCAACTTTTCATTGATTTTTAATTTAGTTATAACATTAAAATTAAAGTAAATGAATATGTAAAGTTAAATAAATTAAGATGAATTGTTTCTCAAAAAAAAAAATCAATTAAGATGAATATGCAAAGCCAATATATTTACATATTTAATATTGTCAAAAAAATTAATGGTAAAAAAAAAAGAATAATAATGTGTTCAATGACATAACATATAAGGAAGTTCAAAAATAGCATAATAACAATAAATGCTCATCTTAAACTTTTAAATATAATATTTATAGATAAATTTGGTAGCTAGGCTATTCGTGAATAAATTCCCAGAATCTAGTTAATCTTTTTTTTTTTTTTTTTTGAAAGGTAGTTAATCCATTTAAGGCATACAATCCTTAAGTTGATATTATCCATCGTGCAATGTGGCGGCTTGGAACCTGGTCCTTGTCAGAATGAGGATTTGGATAGAGTGCAGCAATTGTGCAGTTACCCATTTTTTACTCCAAAAAAAAAAAAATTTTACTTTATTTATTTAACGGTTAATATTGAAATTTTTTTAAAAAAAACTAAAATGTAAAATAAGCTTTCTAATTTTCTTTAGATTTTATTTCAGTTTTTTAATTTTGTTTTCGTTCATTTTTGTCTTTTAAGTTTCAGATTTATCCAATTAAGGTATTTCTATTAATTTTGTTAAAAATTTTTGAAAAAAAAAGTGAAAAATATTTTTTAATTATTAATTGAATTTTTTTAATTTAAAATTTTTTTAAAAAATTTATAAAATTGAAAATTTAACCACAACATATAATAAAAATTGATAGAAAAGTTTTAATTGAATAAACTTAAAAGTTAAAAAACTAAAATAAATAAAAGTAAAATTAGAGAACTAAAATGAAATCTAAAGAAATTTTAAAAATTCAGATTTGCATTTTATCTTTTTTTTTTTTTTTTCTCAACTTAAATTTAGCCATTGAGAGTGAGTAATGCGTCATATCTCAATCTTAAAACTGCACAATTTTCCATGTACGTCACAGCAAATTCACGGAGAAGTCAACCAAATTCGCTACCATCTGCTTCTGGGATATTCTGCTCATACATGATTAGCTTAGAGAAGAAACGGACTTATTATTAACAGTTGAATTTTTCACACCATCTCTCAATAGAACTGCCATTTACTTTTTGGATCTACAACAAACAAACAAAAAAGAAAAAAAAGAAAAAAGAGTAAAGAGATCGGCACTATTTTTATTGCACTATTTATGAAAGAATAACGGGTAGGTTTTTAAATCATCTTTGTTGTTGCCAGGAAGCTTTCGTGTGGTGGATTGCTTCGATCTGGTACCTCTTGAGCCAATTATGCTGTCAAAGGAAGTCTACATATGCATAACAAAGATTTAGCTGTTTACCCAAAAAAAAAAAAAAACAAAGATTTAGCTTGCATTACCGTTGGCAACCCAAATAAAGGTCTGTTTTTGTTGAGTCAAACCCCACAATGTGACATCCACCATATATAATTTGGTTCAATTAGCAATTTTGGGTGGAGCTGCATGATTTTCTTTATTCTTGTATGTATAACTAACAAGAACTATATATAGGAGCAAAGTAACTAAAGTTACTTCGTTGCCATGCCTTTCCAAATAAAAAAAGAGAACAGCAGACATGCTCTTCCAAAAGCACTAAATGCGATAACAATTTTTACATGTCCTAGTAAAACTTAGCTCACACCTAAATATAAAATATTTTTTTTAATCAAAAATTTTAAATTGTGTCATTTCTGTCAACTTGAAATATATTCATTTCAAACCTTATTGAAATTTGTTGTCCGCAATAATAGGGCCCAATCTAGGACCAACACAATTGGAGTATGAGGAAAAAAAAATTAGTGGGACTTCTCTTATCTAAATACTAATTGTATAATATTATGTTTTTTTTTTTCATTTAAAAAACTATTTTTCTTTGCTTTTGAGATACAAAATTACTACTAATTATGTTTTTGTAATTTCCTCGCTAATTCACTTAATATTTCTTGTGACATATTCTATCTCTTTTTTCTTTTTCTTTTTTATTTTTTAATGAGAAGAATGACATATTCTATCTTAAATAGGATTTTATCAATTTTAATTTTGGATAACTACAAGCAAATGTAACATGTATATTTAGTTAATATTTTATTTTTTACATAACTTAATGTGTTAATTCTTAATTGGACTATTTTCATTTATTTATAAAATGTATTTAGAAAATTTTAATTCTAAAAATAAATCTAAATAATCAATATTAGAATAAATATTATGTCTAAGATGGCTAGTGTCTCTCTTGGTTTTATTGGACTTCAAATATTGAACAATGAATTTCAGTAATGACGACTTTGTTTGGAAAACTATTAATTCTATTTTCAATTTTGATAGAGAGAGAGAGAGAGAAAGAGAGTAAATTTTTTGAGAGATTTAAAATTTTTACTCTCTTAATCTGCAACAAACATATTAACAAGATGTGCAACATTAAAAAAGTATATACTTTTTTTTATAAAATTATTCATTACAATTTTTGAGTCTTATTAAAAAATGTACACTAATATCGATAAACAAGGCATTTTATTTGCCAATAGAAAAGGTCCTCTTTTTTTTTTTCTTGGTGAGAGACTTCAATTTTTATTTATTTATTATTATATTCTATTTTAGGTGACTTACTTTGATTTGAGGGCTTAGGCGGTTGTCTAAATAGCTTAACGGTTTGAGATTTTCAATAATTTTAGACTAACAAATTTACAGTGATTTGAGATTTTCAATAATTTTAGACTCTAACAAATTTACAGTTGAGAGAGAAGACAATATAAAGAGGACTGGGGGGAGGAGTCTTGGCCTGAGGTTTTCTTCTTTCTTAACTTCTCTTTCTCTACAGGGTGAGTTTTTGAAGGAGAAGGAATTTCTCCTTCATTATTTTGTTTTGTTTTTAGTTTATGTTTTTTTTTTTTTTCATGTGCCAATGGCATTTGTTGTAGTCTCTGTTAATTTTCATAATTGAATCAATTATAAGTTGAAGATTGCCCAACGTAGCTACAATGGCAACACCCAATGGAACTAACATGGCTTGCCCGGCACCGATGAAGGCAACATCAAATGGAGCGTTCCAAGGTGACGATCCACTGCATTTTGCGCTTCCCTTGCTAATTCTCCAGATATGTTTGGTCATAGTTCTTACCAGAGCGCTTGCATATATTCTTAAACCAATCAGACAACCTAGGGTCATTGCAGAGATCATTGTAAGTGTGCTGTTAAGATTATCAATTAATAATTTAATTACAAATTATTTTTACTATATAACATAATCAATTTAAAAGTAAAATTCAATCATTCATTTATTATGTTGTTGAAATCCACAAATATATAACGCAGGGAGGAATATTACTTGGGCCGTCAGCAATAGGGCGGAGCAAGACATTTCTCCACAAGGTTTTCCCTACAAGGAGCATGACAGTCTTGGACACCATAGCCAACATTGGCCTCCTCTTCTTCTTGTTTCTGGTGGGTCTTGAGCTTGACATGCGTTCAATTCGTCGTACCGGGAGAAAGGCGTTGGGAATAGCCCTTGCGGGAATCAGCCTTCCCTTCGTCCTTGGAATCGGGACATCCTTTGTTCTTCGTTCCACCATATCTGAAGGAGTATCCAAAGCCCCATTCCTGGTCTTCATGGGCGTTGCAATGTCAATCACTGCATTTCCTGTCCTAGCACGTATCCTAGCCGAGCTCAAACTTCTCACCACTGACATAGGCCGCATTGCTATGTCAGCTGCTGCTGTAAACGACGTTGCTGCATGGGTACTTCTTGCACTTGCCATTGCTATTTCAGGCTCAGACGACTCTCCAGTCATTGCCCTTTGGGTTCTACTCTGTGGTGTTGCCTTCTTAATAATTGCTTTCTTTGTTTTGAGACCCGGCCTTGCCTTAATGGCTCGTCGCTCTTTTGAGGGTGAGCCTGTGAAGGAGATACACATATGCATCACATTGTCACTTGTATTGGCTGCTAGTTTTATCACGGACACTATTGGCATACACGCACTTTTTGGGGCTTTCGTGGTGGGAATTTTGGTACCAAAGGAAGGCCCTTTTGCTGGGATACTTATAGAGAAGATTGAGGATCTTGTATCAGGATTGTTCTTGCCACTCTACTTCGTCTCCAGTGGGCTTAAGACCAATGTTGCAACCATAAGTGGAGCGACTTCGTGGGGTTTGCTAGTACTTGTTATATGCACCGCATGTGTTGGGAAGATCGTTGGAACATTCATTGTTTCACGATTATGTAAGGTGCCTTTAAGGGAATCTTTGGCTCTCGCATTTCTTATGAACACCAAGGGTTTGGTAGAGCTCATTGTCCTCAACATTGGGAAGGACCGAAAGGTACGTACATTAACCTTAATTTTAGTCCTAGAATTCTCTAATCAAGAAATGTGTTTCTTTCTTTCTATTAAAATAGATCACTTTTGCCAAAAGTCTTGTTGTTCAATTGGCTCCTCCCCATGCACAAAATGCTTGGGAGTTAGGGGAGGAGAAATTCAAGTTATATGATTAGCAACATATTGATGTAACATAAATATTGATGTAATATGCTTTTTAACTTTCAATTAAAAATGAAGGACAATATTTGAAAACTAGTACTTTCTTCTTTTCATATTATACATCCTCATTTGATTTCACTAACTGAAATAATAACCACTTTGAAAATTTAATTAACATAATTTGATAGCTCTTTAAACTTATCCCTAGCTTTATTTGAAAATTCATACATTTTTCTAAAATAGACAACTAATAGATTTAAATTCACTAAGGATAAGCTAAGCACTATGTCCCTTTGATGCACGGATTGATAAAAATAATATTTAAACTAAAGAATGCATTTCATTAATACAATCGAAATCAAACTATAAAATAGAAGATAGCACAAATAAAAGAACAAAAAATAAAGTGATACTAAACACATCAATTGTCACAACAATTTATAACATTTCTTTTAGTAAAATTAGTAATAAGTAACTTCAATATTTTCCAATTGTAAATTTATTTGTGTATTAAACTTGCTACTACCAACCATTTGGTTTTGGTTTTGTCACATACTCTGCAGGTGCTAAACGATCAGACATTTGCTATCATGGTTCTAATGGCGTTGTTCACCACCTTCATCACCACCCCAATCGTCACGGCTGTTTATAAGCCAGCTCGAAAGGCAGCCCCTTACAAGCACCGTACTGTCAAACGCAAAGATGTC
This sequence comes from Castanea mollissima, assembly GCA_014183005.1. Lineage (NCBI taxonomy): Eukaryota > Viridiplantae > Streptophyta > Magnoliopsida > Fagales > Fagaceae > Castanea > Castanea mollissima. The sequence goes on from JACAVU010000008.1 coordinate 14,084,829, forward strand.
GACACAGAGTTCCGAATTCTAGCATGTTTTCATAGCACTCGCAACATTTCCACCTTAATCAATATCATCGAGTCGTCTCGTGGAACACGTAGACAAAAGCTTTGTGTATATGCCATTCACCTCATGGAGCTTTCAGAACGATCTTCAGCAATCTCAATGATTCACAAAGCCCGCAGCAATGGTCTTCCATTCTGGAATAAGAAGCATGAGAACAAAGATCAGATGGTTATTGCATTTGAGGCATATCGGCAGCTTAGCAGCGTAATTGTACGACCCATGACTGCAATCTCCGCTTTCAGTAATATTCATGAAGACATTTGCACTAGTGCAGCCCAAAAGCGAGTGGCCATAATTCTGATACCATTTCACAAGCACCAACGTTTAGATGGAGCTATGGAGTCACTGGGACACTCATTCCATTTGGTGAACCAGCGTGTTCTCCGCCATGCCCCTTGCTCTGTAGGAATTCTGGTCGACCGTGGCTTTGGAGGAACCACCCAAGTCTCTGCCAGTAATGTTTCCTACAAGGTATTCATGAATTAAAAAAATTGAGACTATCAAGAAATGATGAATTTAATCATTGAACACCAGATTTTAAATGGGAGATATTGCTAAATTCTTGATTTTCCTAAATATTTAAACTAGTAAGTTTAATCGTTTTAACTTTTTTATTCTAATAGATAGTGGTGCCCTTCTTTGGGGGACCCGATGACCGTGAAGCACTGGCTTATGGCATGAGGATGGCTGAGCACCCTGGAATATTGCTCAATGTTATCAGATTTGTTCCCTCACCTGGAAAATCACTGAAATTTGATAAGTCAGTAATCGAAGACAATGTGGATCATGAGGAGGATGAGCTGATGTTGTCAGAGTTTAAAAGCACAAACAGCAACAAGGAGAAGGAGTCGTCAAATTTGTACGAGGAAATGTTGGTCGAAAACAAGGCTGAGGTGGTGGACGCATTAAAAGCCTTGAACAAGTACAATCTGATCTTGGTGGGAAGAATGGCCCCAACAGTACCCTTGGTGAACAAAACCGATTGTCCAGAGTTGGGACCAGTGGGAAGCTTTTTAGCATCGTCAGAATTTTCCACCACGGCATCGGTTTTGGTGGTTCAACAGTATAATCCCTCCGCAAATCTTCATCCACTCGTGGAGGAACAAGCTTATTATGGTGAAACCTCTAGCATGCCTGATTCACCTGATGGGGTACCACCAGTGTAAACAGAGAGCTACTTGAATATACATATTCTTCCAAGAACACCCACTGGACATGGGTGGTGTTTCACTTTTATTGATTTGATGTTACTTTAAAGAAATGAGAGCACCCTCTATGCAGCTGTATGAAAACCATTCATGTCATGTGGGTGAGAGAATTGGCTAAGTTCACAAGTCACTACTACCATAGGTGTACAGGGGTTTTAACGAGATCTACTGTAATAAATGAAACTGAGTAAGTCATGTACAGTAATCAGTGATCTTGTATCAAAAGAAAAAAAAAATCAGTAATCTTGAGAATTTTAAAATTTTTACCATATTAGTCTTACAAACTGGTTTTTTTACCAAAAATTTATGTTCTGACTCAAATTCGAGTGAATTGGATGTGATCTGCACTACCTCAATTAAGAGGACTTTTGGAAAGGAAAGATTGAGCACAATAACTATAATAAAAACAATGCAAATAGAATAAACAGCTTAGAAGTTGAAGAACTTGCATTAACGAAATCTCCTTCCTCCGCTCACTCAAGAAACTCTGCAATAATTGCTCCCTCATCATCAACAAATGAATTTGTAGGGAGTTAAACCTGGGGGCTGGGACCACTTATCTTCTACTATAGATTTTAACCAACTCTTCCACATTAGAAAGTTAACAATTAAGACATTTAAGAAAGAACATATTATGATCAAAGCACTAATATTGCTCCTACAAATAATTGTATTATGTAATGGGTCTAATCACTCTACCAATAATATGATGTAACAGATGTTATCAAAGTTCTTTGAAAAATAAAAAATAAAAAAGCCTAATATTTGTCCAATTGAGATGCCTACTGCACTTCAAAGAAATCTTAATATAGAGTTTTAAAGAGCAACCAATTGACAACAGAGTTAGCTTTTCCATGTAGAGAAATACTCCTTTGCCCGAGCCCAACAAAGTGTTTTTTGTTTGAAAGTATTTTTATTATTCAATGATCACTTGAGTGGTGCCTAAAATCATGAGAGAATTACTATTAAATTTATTGCATTAATATTTCCCCAGTAAAGAGAAATAATTTAAAATACATAATGTCAATGCCTCAGGTGAGTATTAGGATTACTCCAGTGACATCAAACAAATTTGGTCATATAAACATTAAATTTCATACAAAAACAATACAACTGTTACAAAACTCAAAGGTGAGAGATTCTACGAGGACCTCTTGCATTGTTAGCACTCGTTATTAGAATTAAAATGATCGAGAGAGAGAACCCAAAGTTGGAGAAGCAAAAGCTGCTGCCTCCAGTTCATGCTTTGTCAATAGCCTGGTTGTGGGACAAAATTTTGTATTTACTGATGCAGTTGTCTCAATGGATTCTGCCTCTTGCTGATCTTAAGGAAAAGTGGGTTTTAGTTGCCTCTATAGTTCTGCTAATAAATTCTGATCTTGACATATAGTCCTTCATGCGACATATAAATTCCAAATGGCCCCTGGCCTAACAGAAAATAGATAGCATAATTATTATAACAAGTCGCTATTATGAGAACAGGGTAGAAAAAAAAAGTGTTCGGGGAAAAGAAAAAAGAAAAAGTAACGCTAGATCAAGTTAATCAGGGTCGTAAAGGAAATGTCAAAAGATCCACCATCATTACAGATGATAAATCTAAGATTCTCAACCCTTTCCCAGTTTCTTCATCAATATAAATTTATCTTGCATAGATTAATAATTTTCATATCCTTACCAAATGCACAATGATAATGAATAACTGTCAGCTTGATTATATGTAAAACCCCTTTATTGTGTCAAATAATAATATTATGAATTGCAAAATCATGATTTTTCAAGGTTACAATGCTCTACTTTCTCTTATTTCTTCTAAATTATCTCTAATATTTTTTTTATTGATAAGTTACAGATGCACCAAATGGATCTTGAACCCGCAACCTACAACTTTAGTTCCACCTAGTTCTTACAAGGGAGCAGTTCTAGTGTTGAATAATCTCAAATTAATCAATGAACTGAGCTGATTACATATTTTTGATGTCTGAGGATAGTCTGCAAATTATTTCACTATGTTCCCATATATCCTTGTGAAGAGCTTTGTGGTTCAGTAGAATCTACCCATTTCTCTCATGGAAAAGAACTTGGGTTTGAAACCCCTTCCCCCAAATGTTATAAGCAAAAAAGACAAAAAGAAAAATAAAAAAACCCTATTTGAAAAGATTGAAACCAAAGATCGTTTAGAAACCAAACTATATTTGTCAACATCACATTATTTACTGTGACCTGTTCTTTTGACTCATTGCTAGCTAATGGCTATATTTGTACTTGGATTCCTTTTTCCAATGATTATAAAAACTGTGTTACATCTAAAATCGATATATGTAGTAGATAGTAGATACTAACTTGAGAATGAATGTATCAAAAGAATGGACAAATTATGCATAATTGGAGAAGTCATTAGCACACCAGTCGATATAAGGGAGCTCTTGCAGGAAGTTTCAAGTAAGCCACGTTTCTGACCTCATAGTCCCATAAAAAAGATGTGTGGTGGATCCACCGGTTTTTAGTAATTGATTGAGCATTTCCACCAAACTTGTGGTCACCAAATACATAATCTGAAACCAAATGAGAAAAGGTGTTCATTTACAGCTTTGCTTATTCGTCCATAAGAATTTCTATATAAAACCTGAAGGAAGAATATGAGGTAAGTGTCAAACAGTAGTTTCATCAACAAGGATTATCAGGGATACCATTATAGTTAAAGAAAGTGGTATCCATAACACAGCTGTTGCATTTAAAACACAGTATAGCTGTTAAAATAAAATAAAAGGGGGGGGGGGGGGGGGGGGGGGGGAGCGTATAACTCAGATAAAAAAAAAAAACTAGTTTATTTGATTTAAGGCAAGTTTGTGCTTGTTCTTGCATACATGATACAAAAAAAACAACAACAAAAGCTGTAGTCCTAATTTTTTCGAGTTAGGATCCTCAACAAACTAGTCAAGTGCATTAATCACTCAACTTGTACTAATATAATTGTTTTGTCTTCCTCTATATTTTTTTCATTCCCTCATTTTGAACCAATTCACACTCTCATTGGTGCATTAATTGCTCTCCTTTGAACATGACCAAATCATCTTAAGCGACTCTCCCTTATCTTTTCATCAATAGGAGACACTACATCTTAAGCAAATTTCCTCATTTCGAATCCTATCTTTCCATGTAATTCCACTTATCCATTTTAACATTCTCATTTCAACTATACTTGTTTTATGAATACGTTGCCTCTTAATAGCTCAACATTATATACCATAGGCATAGAGGATGGTAGGTCTTATAGCATTCTTAAATGTGTGGGGATGTGTGTTTGGTCTTGCATAAAAAACCCAAAAAAAAAAAAAAAAAAACCATGAAACCAGGTTCATTGTGGGACTCTGAACTTGAATCCCATTTAAGGCAAGTTAGTTTGGTATTAAAATGTGACATATCCACACATGCATGTGAACACACATCCCAAAAATATATAGAGGTTATTCATAATTGGGATGGATTCTTACGTAAATAGCCAGCAAGAGAATGCTACATTTGATAGCTGACTGGCACTATAGCAAGTAAAACCCTTCATCAGCACATTTGGTCTACTACTATACCAGTCCCTTGAAATGAATCCAGCCAGGCCCTCTATGAAAATAACCAGTAATCCAATAAGTGCAATAGAAGAGAGAAAGTACTTCCGTATCATGGAAATATGCATAAAGAAAATGCAATTCAAATAGTACATCCCAATAAGATCATCAGAAGAAAAGAACAATCAAATTTGAACATCCACTGTAATATCATAAAGCCCAAGTTCTCTACCAATGGAACTGGTATTGTGAAGTGTGCAGTTACCATTTCCACGAAGGTGGAAATCCCCAATTCCTTGGAAAACTTTGTTGTACAATGCACCAGTCCAAGACATAATAGGTTGAGGATATGGTTGTAAGCCAGCAACAGCATCTTTATTGCATATGAAAGTGACAAATATTGTGTTGGGATCGACGACAACAGTACCTCCCCCAGTAAACCTTCTCACAACTGGAATCTGATCACATAACACAGATTCAATTTTGAGAAGCTCTGCAGGCTTCCTAAAAAAAAATTCATATAAAACTTATGAGTTACTCATGTCCAATTCAAACATATGAAACCACAAGCCAAGTGAAAGAACAAATTCAATCATACATTATCAAATTAGAAAAGTGACAACTATAACTAATCATATAATTCAGAGGTTTAACCGATTTAAATGCAACTGTGCTCATGTTTGAGCTAGATATTTCTTTATGGCCAGTTGTTCAAAACTCAGATCACATGAACTCAAATCAACTGAGCCTTGATTGCGAACTAGATTAGGGTCAGCGCCGGGGGACCCTTTTTCATGATTCAAAAATTGTATATAAGATCAAATACCCCCAATCTGCCCTCATTTGCGTTATCGTTACTCACTACTTCTACCCTTGTTATCAGAGTCATAATGTCCGACTCATAAAGTAATGCGTTAAAGTAGATTTTGAACCCAATTTTCGATCTTTCCAAGCACGATGAATTCTATACCAACATAGGTTTTGTACACCACCATTCAGCCAAATGAAAAAAGGGCAGCCCAATCCATGCAATGACTTTTATTTCTAAACTTTTGCACATGAAGTTCTCAACTTTGTACAGTCACAGTATGATTAGTCAAAGCATGTGACTCATATGCCACAACACAAGCTCAAACTAAGTAATTCAACTCAATGACTGTGGTTTTAAGCAAGAAGAAGAAGTTACCCTGAAACACCCATGACAATAGTAGGTTGATTGGTTCCTTGGTTAATGATGCACCAATTGCGGGACGATGTCCTGCACTCCTCTAGATTTAGGGTCCGTTTGGATAGAGTTTATTGTTAAAAATTGAAAACTGAAAATACTGTATCAAAATAATTTTTAAATGTGTGAATAGTATCGTGGAACCCATTTTTAATACAAAAAATTCTGTAAAGTGAAGTTTGTGGGTCCCGTGAACAGTACACAGGACCCACAGATGTGCTGAAAAGTCAGCAAATGCGGCTACTGTTCACAGTAGCATGAACAGTAGTCGCTGTCCCCCTGACCCCTGCATCAGCAGAAAAAACAAAAAAAAAAAAAAAAAAAAAAAAAAACGCAGCACGCAGCAAACGCAGACGCAGATAAGCTGTATCCAAACTCAGCTTTAATTGCTGAAGAATCGGCACACCTTTCAGCTTAATTAGATTCATCAATGGACCCCCGATTTTGAGGGCTTGAAGTTGACTAGGATTTGCCATTTTGCCAAACAGACCCTCACTCTAACCTCTTACAAGTTGCCTATCTCTCATCCCTCTCTCTCATCTCTCCTCTCCACACCTCCTCTCTCTCTCTCTCTCTCATCTCTCTCGTCTCTCGCTCTCAAATCTCCCTCTCCCTCTCTCTCTCTCTCCTCTCTCTCTCTCTCGCTCTCTCTCTCTCTCCTAACATCACTCGTCCTCTCCATCCTCTCCCTCTCTCTCCTCTCTCTCTCTCTCTGTTGATTTGATTTGTCTCTTTAAAACTCAAGACGCAAAAAATATCTTAATAGTAAAATTCAAAATCCCCCCTTTGTTGATTTGATTGTCAACTTTCTAGTAAAATGAATTTTAGTCACCCAACAGATCATGCCACATCAGAAAATGATGGGTCCCACTCAGGTTGGTGGACTGGAGGAGTTGTGGTGCTAACGGATCTTTTAATTTTTGGGCAAAAGTTATCCTCAACATTAGGAAAACAAAATTAGGCACGAGTTTTTTTACTTGTTTTTGTTTTGTCCTCATTTAAAAAATAAATAAAAAACCTTAAAATTTTGTTCGAAGTGAACGAAATTAGAGTAAAAACAGGACAAATCTGAGTAAACAAATTTCATTTCATTTTAAAAAATCATTCATATTATCACAAAATTACAACCGTTGAATATATATGTACGTTTATCATTCCATATAAGTTAGCCATATGTTGTGAGTATAAAGGAAAAATAATTAATAAAATTTTAAAAAATCAATCAGCATAGCATTAGCCAGCAGATAGATACTTGTGCAACTTCTTCATATCACTCTGAGACTCCTGAGCTGATTAATTTGTGAAGTCATCTCCCCCTCTCACAATTAGCTCATCTTTTCTAATGCTCCAATTCTTTCTCTAACTGACAAATCATAATCCTCGTATTGAAATTAGCATCCATATCTTTTTTCTATTGACATTATTTTTAATTTAGTTGATAACTTTTTGTAATAAACATTTAGGGCCGGCTCAACATGGTTTGGTGAGTGAAAAATTATTAGTTTCTTTCAATATCCCACCGTGTGATACTTGCCGAACACTTCTTTGCAAAGTCATCATGTATTTTTAACAGCTTTAGCCTCAATTGAATTGGTTTCTTTATACTAATACCTAATGATGTGCCAAGATCATGAAATATCAAGCATGTTAATCGCCTTTCATGCAAAATATGGCCACATTTCTACATAGATTTTCCATATGTGCAAGTATTATAAATATAAATTAACTTTTTTAAAAAAAACTTTAAATACTAAAGACATAGTTACTAAGCTCAAATTGGCCTCTATTGTATACAGTGTCGTGTCCATGCCCAATAACTTCATTTTATTAAAAGACTACTATGTTATTATCATTTTATCACTTTTTAGTTTAATACCTATGTAATTATGCATCAATTTTTAGCTCCTGACTTGATTACTTTTTACTTTCAGTCGTAGCATGTAGGCAAGGTTGTCAAAATCGGAATCCTACGTAAGATCGTGAGAGGTACGTGAAATCTTAGATTGTAGGATCGGATTATGAATCGTAAGTTCCTATATTATTTGAGAAAAAAACAAAAAATACACATTGCTATGTTAAATAATCATATAAATTATACATTCATTGATATAATTACCATACATCATTATATCCATTTGTAAGCATCTTTTAAAGAGGTCAAAAATCTCAAAACATAACACTCTATTGGAAAAATTTTTATTTGGGTCCAGCTGACACTCTCTCTATATTAGAGTGGAAAAACTTGGTCTATTGGAATTTTGTTTTTCATTTAAGTCCAAGTAAGCATTCTGTCAAGTTAAATAAGATTACAAGAAACAAAAGTCGTTTGGGATCGTCAGAATCATACGAATCTACTAATCTTGAACAATCGCAAAGATCCTTGAAAGATCCGAATCATTTTGGGCAGGTAGAATCATAAACTCGGAGGATCGTAAGATTCAAATTGAGATTTTGATAACCATGCCTGTAGTATATCAGTCTATGTTTTAGTTTTTCAATTTTTACGTTTAATGTTTTTGTTGTGTAGCGTGAGTGTGTGACCTGAGTTGCTTCTTTGATTTTTGTTTGTATTTATTTTGAATTTGTTTATATATTTAGCTAACTTAATCTCATATATATATATATAACCATGTGGGGGTGGACTCCTAGCTTGCTTTGCGTCTCCTCCACAGGCTTTCTTAGGGTGAGGTTTGTGACACTCCAGTCACAGTAGCTATGACTCAATTCAACATTCTCTAGCAGGAGGGTGTCCCTATTAGGTCACGCCTTGGGAGGTAAGCCACATATAGTCGCCCTCACACTCCTTTCATTTATCAAAAACAGAATATATATATATATATTCCATTTGGTTGAACCAGTTAACTAATGACCTGGCTCATAAACAAAGTCAACATCCGGTCCAAGTTCATTACCTATGTTTGAAGGTGTTGTTTTTTACTTTCTATTGAATACCTCAAATTCAGCTTCAAATAGTTTTGTTTCGAACCCACCAAATTCTCGGTCCGTAATAATAGGATTGTTAAACTTCTGATGAGTTATTAATAGAATGAGATGGATTGATGGTGGTTACTTAGGGAACCAATCCTCCTAAGAAAGAAAGAGAGAAAGAGTTCTGTTATTTCTGTTATGCCTAGTATTTAGTACCCTCTTCCCTACCCCCCTTTATATACAGTTCATTGGCAGTTAGTTACATTCAGTTACTAACAGATTTCTACTAACTGACATAACTACCTTACAACTGTCTTATATCAACTAACTAACACATCAATATTACATAACATCAATTCTACTAACAGTTTATACACAATGTCCTTACAAGGGCCTAAAGTTTGGGAATAAGACCACAATTAATAGTGGGCCTTTTCTATTTTTGAATATAAATTGAATGATATTTATGTAAAAATTTGGTTGGCTAAGGAGAAAATGTTTCCAGTGGCATACCATTTCTGGACATGACAGAAAAGGTTATAGGACCTCCATTTTAGGCATAAGACAACAATTTATAGTGGTTTTTTTTTTCTTTCTTTCTTATTTTTAAACTTTACCACGTGCTTTTTGTGCGTGTGATAATTTTTTTTTTTTCTTGTGTCATAATTTTATTTTATTTTTTTAATATGGATAAATTTATTTTGAAAACATGAATTAATAGGAGAGTATCCTATTTTGTAGGCATTTTAAGTAAAGTTAGAAATATATTTTTACCAAATTGTCTTTAAGTTTTTTCCCTGTTAATTCTAAGGTTTAGGGTATTTCTGAACTACATAAAAGTCAAGTTCAAAAAGGAAAATCCTCTTATAAATAGTATAGATATTCAATGAATAATATTTATGTCTTGATTTTTTTTCAATTAAAAATATTTTTTTTCTTCCTTTTTGAGTTGCAAGATTACTACTAATTATGGTTTTGTGTTTAAGTACCACTAAAATTTTCTTTTCATTTGGCCATATGGTTAATCCACATAGTCTTTCTTGTGACATAGTCGATATTAAAAAAAATTCTATAAATGTAAATTTTCGATAACTTCTTTTTGCAAAGGCAAATGTAAAATGTATTTTTAATTAATATTTTATAAGCAATACATACATTAGAAAAAATTTAACATTTTTATATAATTAATAGATTAATTGGACTATTTTCATATATTTATATAACGTATTTTAAAAATTTTAATTCTAAAAATAGAACAATTAGTATTTGAATAAATATAATGTTTGAAATGGCCATTGTTCATCTTGGCAATATTGGGCTTTAGGTATTGAACAATGTATTTGTTAAGGCTCATTTTTGAAAAGGCCAACGGCAGGAAAAAGCCTAACAGTATGGGCAAGAAGAGAGTTAGTGGATTGATAGGAAGGAACCATTAATGGCAAGAATAATGAATCATAGACCCATAAAATGAATAAATGAGTCTTGAGAAAAGCAAATGGGCCCAGAGGAGCCCAAAGGAGAAAATAGTAAACCCATGGGCATTATGTAATAGGTCACAGTAGACCCAATGTAATGAAGTAAGAAAGAAAGGGGTTGATAGAAAGTCTATGAGCCCCAAGGATGAAGGATAAAGTAATTGGGTCAAGGAAGCCCAAAAGAGTTAGCAAGGTGTCCATGGGAATGCAGAATTAGAAAATGGGCCGAGGATGCCCAAGGAAAGCAAATGGGTCAAGAATGCCCAAGGAGAAGAAAATAGGATGAAGGAGCCCATAAGCAATGTAACAGATTGGGAAAGCCCAAAGTAGCATGAATGACCATGCGGAGTCATTGAAAGAAGGATAGGCAGTAAGGCCAAAGAGGCCCAGCAAACGCGGGTCCAATAACACCATGACAAGAATAATAGAATGATGTGGCAAGAATGGCAACAAGACTACGGGTGAAGCAATGAATGGACTAAAAGGAGAAATCCAAGCAAGGTCCAGTCCTTGAAAAGAATCAGGCCAATAAGGAATGTAAGACTAGAAGACGATTCACGCCATAAGAGGTCAAGGATGGGCGGCATAACGCACAGACGAGCCTCAAACCTCGACAAACGTATGAGCAGCAAACAAGTTTTGAACGTACGTAGGAAGTAGAGCACACGCAAGACCCAGAAACTACTAGCTTGTACACAGTCAATACAAGAGTGGTGGGTCATGGGTCAGAGGTAAGAGAGAGTATGGTCGAGCGGTGGGGAGAAGGGGAAACATATTCTGGGGTTCCCGCTCAAGCTCTTTTGAGGGAAATATCCTACTGGAATGACATACCACCCAAAAGAGGAAGGATGAGCTGGAACCACCAGGTGCATGTCATGAGGGATAGGAAAGGAGAACACCCACATCGTGGCAGATGAGAAGGCCATGGTGAGCAAACAAACAAAACAACCTTCTTTGTTTGGTAATGGTGAGTGGCGCAGCCAGTACAAGTAAGTGGTGGTGGTTGAGCATTGACAGATCAGTGGTGGTCAGCAAGAATACCCAGACCAGACAAAGGTTGTTAAGGTTGTTGCCTCCCTCCTATTGTTGCCTTTGCAGTGCACAATAGGAGGGAGGCAACTGTGACGATCACCACAAGAGTGATCACCATCACGCCGCACAAATAAGCACTAATGAAAATAGAGAAAACAAAACGAAGAATTGAAATAGTAAAACAGGAGAAAGAAACAGAGAATTAGAATAAAAGAGGGAGAGAGCTTAGAATGGCAGACATACACCAATAGGTTTTCTCCTTCTTTCCCTCTTAAAGTTTACACTCTGCTAAGGAATACTTTCGGGCGTAAGCCATTCAAGTTCGCTCCCTCAAAGTGTGTAATTTCCGCGGCAAGATACTCCTACAAGGTTACCCACATTGAAGAAATGGTTCCCTTCTTGGCCACAACCCCGTGACTAAACTAAATGTAGCAAACTAGTCATATTCTTCTTTGACTTTATTGATTACTGCTACAGTTTCTCCTCCATCTTTTATTATTACTCTTACAACTTGTTCTTTTCTTTTATTTTTAGTGAAAAATTGTTTACTTAGTTTACCTAACAATAACGTATCTCACTCATCATTGTTTTGTTACACCCATTCCGCCACAACTTTCTTCTGCGGCAATTTTGCCTGCTGTGGGTATGTGACAATAGTTTTGGCAAATGGAGGTATATTTTATGTGCATCCCGAACCAAAGTGAGTTGCAGTTGGGCCGGTTCCGACTCTCTTTTCCAGAATACTTGAGCCTAGTACAGCAGGAGACAATCCAATCCAAAATCACAAAAAGGCTCACCACAGTATTTAATAATGATTTGTTTTTGGAAAATTGTTAAATTCTAATTTTAATTTTGATAGAAAGAGAAAGGAAGAGTAAAATTTTTGGACGACTGAAAATTTTACACTCTTAAACTATTGCAAACATAGCAAAACGTCCAAGTTGATTTAGTTCATTTAGAAAATAATTTCTCACCAGTTCCTCAAAAGAAAAAAAAAAAAAAAAAAAGCAAAATGTATCAATAAATACACAACATTCAAATAAAAAAGTATGATATATTTTTTAAAATAATTTTTATTCATTATATTTTTGGGTTTTAATTGGAGTTTTTATATCGTAAGATAGATAAACAAGACAATCTATTGTCTAATAAAAGTGGTCTCTCTTTTTTTGCAATAATTAAAAAAAATGCAATACTATAAGACAAATAAATATAAAATATTATATTTTAGAGGATATTATTCCATTTGAAGGCCTTAAGACTATTGTTTAAATGGCCTAACGATTGAGCCAATGTGCGAACTTTCAAATACTTCTCCATAGATCCTTCAAATTTTGCTCCTATAATCTTGGTTTCCACATCCCCAGATCCATTGAGGGAAATCGATCCTAAGTAATAATAATAATAATAATAATAATAATAATAATAATAATAAATGTGGGAGAAAGGATCCATAGATCTGTTTATTTTGTTGAAATTGAAAACTTTTTACTGAAAGTATTATAGATAAAGGTAAAAATTAGCTAAAATAGTATACTGAGACCCATAAATAGTAACAGAAAGTACAATATGACCCATAAGTAGTAACAAAAATAAACTAAAATGATATGAGTCTACATAAGGAGTGTGAAAGTCTATGATTACTGACTTTAGTTCTTTGCAAAATATGAAAATTTTCATTTCAAGATATCATATTCACACAAAACTACTACTAGGCCAATCACAGATTCAAATTTATACCAAAAAAAGAAGAAGAAGAAAAGAATCACATTATTCCCATTCCAAGTAAGAGCCAAATGTTGCCAAGTGAGAATTTTAGTTGTATAAAACGAAACTAGGAAAATATAATATATAGGTACATTATAAAAATATGGACCACTTCAAAAAAGAATACTATCAATAAAAAACATTAAAAAAAATTTAAATTATATATTTGTAAAAATAGGAGTTTGAAATTACTTTTAGAAATTATTTAATTTTTAATGAAATCAAATATCTACAATAAAATTTTAAAAAATAAATTTTTTATTATACAACATCTCCTAATAATTATATATTCTCACATATTGCGTGGTTTAGTAAAATGTATAAACCAAAATTTCTCACCACACATCCCGTAATATTGCTGATCCAAGGCTCGATATAAAAGAAATTGGGAAGTAAGAATAACAACAAAGGGCTTTCATGTACATGAGCAAATCTAAGACAATAACATATTAACATCCAACAATGTTAAACTTAAAACTCTAGTCCAAATAAGTAGGCTATCAATGATTAACCAATTAGACAACATAATGCATAAAATTTCACAGATATATAAAACTAGTTAATAGTTTCATCCAAAAAAAAAACTAGTCAATAGAAATTCTCGAAAACTGACTGAAAAATTAATAAATATTAAAAAAAAAAAACCACATCCTTAAAATTCTAAACGCTATGAACTCATCTTAAATTCAATCACTCCCGTAATGTATCTACTTTCTCCCCACCATCCAAAATGAAGGCTTTTGTTAGCTTCCCAGAAAATATGTATACTCAAGAGATTTTGTAGTCTCTTTCTTACAATTTAATCTCTGCGTCAATATTGTCCCATGCAGGACCTACTAGTTAGATGATAAACCATATTTTCCATGGTAAATTGAAGCATATGATCTGTAGCTCGTACAACATATAAAATTTTATAGAGCTCTGACTTCATTTGTGAAGAATTTAGCATATAATACTTTGATCATATGAAATTATTGTTTACATGATGAAACCCAAAAAATTATTGCATATAATTTTCCTTGACGGTATGTTTTCTCATGCTCTTGATCATAGTAGATTTGGGGCGTGAATAGTTGCACCTGAAATTGAATCAATTGCATGTTGAATATCACATATGTTAGGTTCATTAAAAAAAAAAAATAATAAGGTTATACCAGTGTTCGGGCTAAAATGGCTGACAAGATAGCAGGTACGCTTAAAACACACATTGAGACAGGAAAATAAACCAAAGCTGGTGAGGTGGGGTAATGACTTTGAAATTCGAACATGAAATGGAGCTTTATGATCCGAATAATGTAGGTTTCAGGTCCACCCACACTTTTTTTTAGTTTTTCTTTTTGGTTTTTTAATGATGCCTCCAATAATTAATCCGAATTAATTTACTGTCATATTGAATATTACAATGTAAATGGCGGGGAAGAGCGCTAATCATTTTATTTTTACAACCCAAAAGATTTTTTTTTTTTTTGGAAGTACAAACCAAAAGATTTAATCAAGTGATATTGAGCTCTCTTCGTAAAAAACAGACTCTCTTCGTAATATATGTATGCCGGAACTTATGGGTAATATTATGAGGTTTTTCTATGTGTTGCTTGTTATTTCATTTAACATCTATCTCATTTTTTATTAGCACCATATATGACTCTTGTTTTTTTAGAGAAGAGATAGGACTCTTCTTTGAAAGAGAAATATATACAATTCATTAATCTACCATTTAAGGAAAGATTTTATGAAATTTATGGTTTCCAACATGGACATAGCCCCAGTATGTAAACTAGCATGCTAGCTAAAAATCTTCAGGGGATAATTCTAACAAGTCGTTTGGGAGGAGGGAAATGAATGAAGAATAGGACAATATGAAAAGCAGGACTAATGGCAATGGGTTTTAAAATACAAAATTAATGATGTGTTCCAATAAATTTTTTATAAATTAAACCGAATTCCTCTTATGAATTATGCGTTGGGAGTGATACAAAGAAGGGTGAACGGAAGAAATTATAACATAACTAAGACAATACAAAATTAAAGTTCGAAGACAACTTAGAAGCAGGTGGTCCATTATTGTATATTTGTTTGTATGAAGGCACAAATTGAAAGAAGACAACAAAACTGTCAATGGAGGGGTATAAAGAAAGAAAGAAAGAAACAAAATTGAGACAACAAAACTATATGAACGAGAATGATTTTGAGGATTTACTGAATATCCAATTCTTTGGAAAAGCCAAAAGCTGTATTAAAATTGAAGCAAACACTATATTGATCCCAATAACTAAAATTGTCACCCAAATAGACCTGGAACAAGACATGTGGACGATCTAGAATAGCGTTCAAGGAGGGTCAAGATTTTGGCAGCTTTCCTTCCTTGGCGGCTTTCCTCGTGGACATTCCTGCCGGTCATACCAACAAGAAGTAACCTTGCTGTTGATCCATAATGTTCCACCATTTCTTTTGACACAAAAACTTTCTCCAAGAGTCCTAAAGCCTCCTCCTTCAGATAATCTTCCCCCCACGTCAAAGTCTCTAATATATGTTTTATAGCATCACAGTCATGCAAGACAGTGGCCCCTTTCTGAGGAGAGCCTTCCATAACTAGAGTGGAAAGAGTCCGAATTGCTTCATAAGCAGTTTCATGCACCCCTCCATGTAAGAGCCTTACCAAGTCAGGTAAAGCTTTTGCTTCCAACAGACAGAATGAAGCTGTCACACTGCAAATACCACCATGTGCTGCGCATAGAGGTTGTTGTGATGGTCGGAAGCACCAGCAACTAGTTGATTTGGTCACAGCAGTGAGCCTTGGACTGCTCGTGGAAAGATTGCCAATAAGTGCTGCTGCTAATGCCTTAGCTGTTTCTGAACCAGCCCTGAGAAAGTTTACAAGCATAGGGTACACTCCTCGTTCAACCAAAATACGCTGTGACTCAAGATTTGTGGGATCTGAAAACCTGAAGAGTGCATTTAGAGCATTTTCTTTTGCTTCCTTGGTTCCAGTTCTTAGAATGTTTAAGATTGCATCAATTCCATCCAATTCGATTAACTTCATGGTGAGTGATCTTTCTGATTTTGGTAGGTTGACTAATAGACCTGCAGCAGCCATCTGTACATCACCCTTATCATCATTCTCAAGAAACCCCACTAAGGCCTCCAGCCTTCTTGGCTTGAGAAGGTATTCCACAACTCCTTCTGGCTCTTGCTGTGAGAAGAGGAAGAGCAAATTGATAGCAATCTCCCGAATTTCAGAGTCAGAGTCATCAAGAAGTGGAAGCACTAGAGATACACCATTGGCAGTGAGAACTGCCTTCTTAACCAACCCTGCTTCAAACCTGCAAATTCCAAGAAGTGCATTCAAGGCAGGCCTCCGGACATTGTGGGCTGAGTTAGGCTTCTGTTGCAAAGCTAACAAATTGGTGATAATTGATTCTAACTCAAGTTGGGTCCCATTTTCATCAACGAAAAATTTAATTCCATCATCCTCAGAACAAAGTTTCTCGAGTATTTCAGAGCATTTCACGACAATAATTGAGCGCACATTGGGAGAGAACATTAGTTTCAGAACAAGTGGAACCCCACCCGCAACCGCAATTAACTCTTTATTGGCATGGCAACCTGATAATTTAACCAGGGCTGATAAGGCTAACTCTTTTGATTCAAAGCTTCTGGATGCCATATCAGCAAAGGAGGTATAACCCCTTCCTCGCCAAGGAGCTTCAAATTCAGATCAACTAATTCTGTATTAACAATTGTTCTCACCATTGGTATCCTTGAAGACTCTGGCCCTGGAAAAATTCAGAATGATTAAATTACGTGACAAACCTTCATTCAAAAGATTGAAGTCAATCAGACACAGCAGCTTCATTGTGAAGAGTACAAACAGAATAACTCATATCATATATACCATAGAGAATAAGAAAATTTGTTGGAACAGTTCTCTGTACACAGAGAAAAAAATAACAAGGGGAGTGTATGTATGTCCCATGAAATGAAATTCATCAATGGTCTCATGCATGATATAGCATATCAAAAATTGATTACCATTAAATACTATGGGAAGAACAAAATAATATAGTGCGGAATTTGTGGTAATCTGCTGATTTTGCTAGATGACAATTCTCTATTATTTCTTTGCACAAGTGGTAGAATCTTCACAACCATGAATCACAAACATGAAATCAATAAGTGATGTCAATTTTTTTCTTTCTAATAAGCAAAAAACAAAAACATCTAATTTCTAGGCCTTTAAAGCAAATGGATCTTACTACCTTCAACTATGCGATCAATAAGTGGTTTATACCAGCCAGCCTTAGCAGCACAAGAAATGGTTTCCTCATTTATCTCAAATAGCTTCATCAAGATTCTTTCTGCAATCTCTGCTGACTCCCTAATGGGACCCTTTAACAGGGTAACAAGGAAAAGAATTGCACTGCTATGCTGATGAGAGAGTTTCCTGCAAACAGACACATTCCATCCAGATCTCTCTTGCAGCAACTCATATAGTAATTCAACCGCGGCCTTTGAGATGCTTGAGTCACGCCCCAGGCAAGGAATAATGCGATCCCATCCCTGGGATTCAAACACTTTTTCCTATAAATTTGATTAAACTAGTCAATTTAGAATATTGTGAAGCATTTAAATTATTCACTTACCCATTCTGCTTTGCTAATTTTAAAATTCAAATAGGTTTTTTCAGGTATAAAATTTTTTATGACAGAAAGAACAAAAAATCTCACTAGGACTCAGGCTCAAAAATCTATACAGTATCAAATCTTGTACAATCCACTTAGCAGGAATTTCAAAAAAAAAATTGTGGACATATGCAACACAAAATGAGATTCTATCCTTATATTTGTACCCAAAAAAAAATTAACAACAGAAGAAAATGTATATGAAAGTTTTCAAGAGGGTTTTTTATAGATCAATGAAAATCAGATGAAAATCTTCTTTCCCATGAACTTATTAGTGTTAATCCAAATCGTCAAAAATAGAGGTGCATGCTCTAACAAAACAAGCACAAGGAAACAAAACAATATAAAGAATAAAAAGGGCAGCCTGCTTCGCTGCACACTAAGAAATACTTGGTTCCTTTCTCTCTCTTTTGTTTTTCCTTTACAATTTACATGGTAATTGAAAGCTTCTTACCTTATTTCTTGCATGCCCTTCTACAACATCCTTCAGGGTAATTAAAATCTTTCTCTTCACATCTTTGTTGTGTGAGCTCCCAAGTATGGAGATAATAATATCAGTAAGCCCTCCAACAGAAATCCAGTCCTTGTTAATAGAACTCTCCTTCATAAGATCCTGCATTTGGCTCAGGGCCTCTTCCACAGACGAGTCCATACCTGATAATAACTTCGCCTTGGAACAACGTATCTTCAGGCAGTAATTAAGTTCTCGCCACTCCTCTATTGATTGTCTAAGTGGAAGGTTCGACCTTAGAGAGGTGTCTTCAAGAACCTCACCTGTTTCTGGGTCAGTTCTCTCCCCACTGTCTAACAAAGCTTCAATGGCAGCTCGCTCACATGTAGTACCAGTGCAAAGGCTAACGGGATCAACCATCAAAGTTTTACTTATTCGACAATAAAAAGAATTAAGTGGTCGGATATTCTCTTCCCTCTCATCATATCGCTCTATAACCTGAAACCTTAGGAGATACTGCTTCTTGACTTCTTCATAATCCCTTGCAGCATCAGCCCGAGAGAGCAGCTCAATAATCTGCTCCAAGAAGAGTACTTCAGCTCTTTCTTTCCTGTTGGCAGCTTCTTCTTTTTCCCTTCTGAAGCTGGCTAGCTCTTTGCTTATCTGAGAGGGCTCAACAGGCACCCCAACTGCCCTTGCTATTTCTTCAAGCATGTCATTTGCGAAACCCTGATCTAGTTTCTGGTCCCTAAGACCTTGGTCTAACTTGTCAACAATTTGGAGCTGAGAATGTGAAGTCTCAAATTCAACTCTTTGCATCTCATTCTGTAACCTATCTACCTGATCAGATATCCTTGATAGGACTTCAGTATTTGCAAGGGATAATGCAGCCAAAGATTTTCCAATGTCCCTTGTGACTTCTTGTACCTCCTTGACAATGTGTCTGCACTTGACCAGTAAGTAGAAGCGGGCTCGACTTTTGTACTTCTCAACCAAATTATTTGCCTTTTTAACATCTGCTTCAAGAGACTCCAGAGCAAGCCTTGCAGCTTGAGAATCATTTAATTCTTGAAGCTGCAGTTCCTTTAAGACTGGTTCAATATCAAACAAATGCTTTGACAGAACCTTAAAACTCTCCTTCTCAAAAAGAACATCTTTTGCAGCAAGAGCTGTTTTAAAGACCTGGTTTGTCAGCACGGCCAAGATGGTCCCTATAGGTATGAGCTCCAAAGCCATTATAAACTAAATTCATGCACCTAGCAACTTGGATATAAACCTCCACAAACCTGCATTAAAAATTTAGAGGGGAAAATTCACAACTAAGTCTCAACCTCAATATAATATTCACATAACAAGTTATACTGCTAAAGCTGAAAAATAAACAAACATAACTCAAGAGTGAATTTTTATAAGATTTAAAAAAAGAAAAAAAGAAAAAAAAAAAAAAGGCAACTATACAAATTAAACTAGTTGGCATAAACTTAACTATTGGAAATCATGATGTTCTGTTTGGTACCCGACAATGGGTCTATAGAATTCAAAAAGTTATTAAAGAACAAAATTTAAGGAAACCATAAAAACAAAAAAAGACAGACTCAACTGAATATGTTCCAAGCAGGAAAAGTGCAAAAGAAAGAAAAACTGATAACATGGATGAGTAAAAATTTACCTGTCCAAAGTGAGAGAGCTTGGAATGTTGTTTGGTTTGTATCTTAGAATTGAAACCTTGGTTGTAGTAACAGTTGCCAGTCTATAATACTACCATTGTCGTGTGCGGAAGGAGACGACTTGACCGAGCAAGTCAAGATTTTCTTCTCCCAGGAATCTTGCAGAGAAATTTCAGTCTCTTTATTATTATTATTATTAAAATTGCTAGTTGTTTAAAGCTTATGGACGCGGTCTGGACAGAGACTTAAAAACCAGCGTATGAAGGCACATATATTTTGCCGAGAAATTTCTATGCGGAGGGCCAGCCCCAATCAGTACCTAATTTTTTTTATGAAAGTTGTTTTTTGTTTTTTGTTTTTCCTTTGCCGAGGGTCCTGATAGCTACAGTTTATTTGACCGTTAGTTTTCCTATTTTTCCAGTCTTTTTTTTTTTTTTCTTCTTCTTCTTCTTTTTAAAGAAAGGGTCAGCTAAAGATAAGGTTGAGGTTCAACCCTTTGAAGGGCCAGAATGATTTCAGTTTTCAAATGGTTTGTATGGTATTTAATGATTAATCAAAGCCTGAAAAATATATAAATTGGATATGAAAAAGATTGGACCCAGTGTGTTACTTTCATATTAATATTATGCGTGATGGAATTATGTTAAATTATTGCACTTCCCAGCAGATATCGGCGTTTTATATAATTTCATGCCTGATGGAATCATGGAATTATGTTAAATGCAATGGTTCCACTTGACATTCATACTAGTTCCAGTTCTGAAACATCTTGTCCATGTCTGTGTTCATTCTTTATTTTGCATTTTACGGACTGGTTCTCTCTCTTCCTCATGCTGCTTATGACCACTGTTTATTGTGAATTGATTTTTTTTTTTTTTTTTAATTATGTATTGTAGAATGCACCAACACCTAATAAAATTTATAAATATATAAAAGGTATATTTATTATAAAATTCGGAATATATTCAACTAATAACTAATTTAATTATCACTTATGTAATAAAACTAACTAAAATAAATTAACTTAACAATGTTCACATTCAAATTGATTGATCTCAAAGCTGATAGTACATGACATATGAGCCAAAATTAATTTTATTTTCATCATCTTACCTAATAAATTCCATCTAATTTAGTGTTTTTTTTTGTTGCAAAATTATTATCATAGTCATCATTTTGCAAAATTATTTCCTCAATAATTTTTTTTTCTTGTTCTTTTATTTTAATAATTTTTTCTTAACTCTTAGAATTGTAAAAATAATAACAAATATAAAAAATAATTATATTGTCATTCAATACCTTCTTTGGAATCTAGAAGGTATTTTGGAGGGGGGACCCTCATGGACATGTTATTCTTTCGCGAAAATTATATGTTGTACCCGGCATTTATGCCGAATACACCATATACCAGCTCATTCTTTGGGCTCAATTAAGGAGCCTAATAATTTTGTATTAATAAAAAGTCTAACAACTAGTTAAACTCAAATAACATACAAATTTTAACCAAAAAAAACCCAACACTACAGTTGTGTTTGGGATAGCTTATACTGGACAACTTTTTTTAATATTTAATTCATTTTTACTTCTATTCATAGGTTTCATTGTATTTTTTGGCACTATTCATAGATCTCATTGTACTATTTCAACTAATTTTTAACTTTATTTACCGTACTTTTAACAAAAAAAAATTTAGCTTCAGCTAAATAAAGTATTTCCTAATAAATGGACCCTACATACTTTAATCATGCCGAATCCCTTACATACCACGCACAAACTTTACGGGTAGGGTATATCCCTTCCTCTACCCAACCCTTTCCTACGTTTGCTCTGCTCTGGTCGGGGAGTGTGTCAATCTTGTTTGAAAATGAAGTTCAGCAATCATTTGATTGATTCAAAGTTGGATAAAAGTGAACCAGCTATAGACCTTTCCAATGGCCACACAGGGATGAACAATTTCAGCTAAATCTTTTTTTTTTTTTTTTTTTGGTAGATACAGCATTCACAGTAGTGGAGCTAAAAATTTAGCAATTTAGCTCTACTAAAAGTTACTTTATCTATTTTACCTACACACATACTGCAGCAGTGGATCTATTTTAGCTTTCAACACAATAAAATAATATAAACATCACAATAAAATAATATATCTACCACAATAAAATAATACATCTCACTATAATAAAAACAACACAATAAAAAGCTAATGTGAACATAAAATAAAAAATTAATTTTTTTTTTAGCTCTCATGAACAGTGCACATCTATCTATAGATGTGTACTGTAGCAATGAGCTAAAAAAATATAGATTTAACTCTACTGCTACATGCTTCTTTTTAGTGTTTTAGTAGAGCTAAAATAGTTATATAGCTATTTAGCTCCACTGCTGCAAGTGCTCTAATAGGTAACTCTGATGCTAAAATAGAAAACAAGGTGCACAAACCTAACTGCATTCTCAAAAGATAGCATGCATATGAGATAACCACAAGTCGCATCAAAATGTTTTCAGTTGCAAACAGAGCCCAACAAGAGACATCATATCTTGTATCCATTGGGCACTTGAAATCTGTGTTTCCATAGTTTCACAATTAGCTCCCCAGGTCACCTGGCTACAAGCTTTGTTACAAAAAAAAGTCCAGTTTCATTTATCTAGCTTCAGCATTCAATTAAGACAAATGCACAGGGCACAATGGAGACAAATATGTCACATTATGCAAAAAATAAGTCAATGATGTAAGTTCAGCCAGCTTGAATTGTACATAAATCATTAAAGAAGTATTCCACTATGTCAGTTAGCCTTACCTATTACGAAGATACCATGTCCAAGCATTTAAAAAATAAAGAAGGATAAATGGGATTTAAAGGAACATTATTCAAACAAAAAAGATTATTTTGGGTATGAGTCCCATGATGTTCATTTATGCATATTACATACAACTTGATATTTCAAAAGCAATACTAAATACCACCAAAAACCTACAAGGATCACTTACACCCCTAAAGAACATCAACGGATGTTATTCTTACGAGCCAGCTCACGAGCCATCTCCCTTAATTCTTCTGGTGATGGAGGCCTTTGGGCCTCTGGGGGATACACAACATAAGATCGCTTCACAACAAAACAAAAAATAAAATAAAATAAAAAACACATTATTTAGAGCTTTCACAATAGATCAAGACAATAATCCATACCAAAAGAAAAACGATAAGTATAAAGCAACAAAAACAAATCTTCATGTGACAATAATATAGGTCATAAGATTTACAGCCAATAGCCATTTTTTTATTGGTAAGTTAAATGTGCACACGGTAAGTCCTGAACCCACAACCTTGCCCTCTCCTTGGAACTTATAAGTGGAGGAGGTGCCAGTTAAGCTAGTGCTTAGATTAGATAATAAATTAGACACGTTATGAAAACAAACAATTGGAAATATATTCAGTTATATTATTGGTAAGTTATTGGATAACTCACCACTTTTATAAAAAAAACAAAAACAATTCAACTTTTCAAACCACATATGAAATTCCAGCCTTGACAGGAGTGATTAAATCAAATTCATACACAAGCCCTTTTTTTTTTTTTTTTGTGGAGAAACATCTTTACACAATTTACATCCATCACCCAGGATATTGGAAATTGATATTCTTTGTACAGCCTACACAATATGTAGTGTGCAGTGTCACTATCCTGGATGCAAGAAATCTCCTGCTTATGTGGCCAATAGACATGTAAAATATTACCTTTCATACTAGTTTCCACCAATCTAATAAGCTCATTTGCTTATCAGTGTGAAACACTCATTTATATTATTCCAGGAGAAATGGTTGTTGGTGTTAGAAACTTCTTTGAGGTTTAAGAGACTGTTTTTTCTCCAAATTAAAGCAATAGAAAACATAATAGGCTCATTCTTTCACTGAAGATATTCGTAAACGATCTTATGAGATGTCATGAAAGACAATCATATTTTTGCAGTAATAATAACTCAAAGATAATTAAAAAAAATCTATGCTACAATAATACCATCGACAACACTCAACTAATAAATTTCTATTGTCCTGCATCTTTTTGCATTCGCACCAATTCTATTGCGAAGGCAATCATGAAATCACTCCCACACCCACAAACTCACAGTTGCAAAATACTAAAATTATAATAAAAAACAAACAAGCAAAGACTCAAAATAATGGATGTCCCCCACACTACCCAATCAAGCATTTCTTTTCTTTTTTAGGGGGGTGGGGGTGAATAGATCATATAATGCCACAGACACAAGATTTTTCACAATAATTGAGTTAGCCGGTTCTAATTTGATTATCATTTGGGCCGACTATTGACATCACTTTTATCATCTACAATTCACAACTTGCCAACTCAGAACTAGTGAAATATTTTGTGAAAATTGTTGTGAGTCTAAGCACATTGAAACAGGTTAATTCAAATTCTTGCAAAACCAAAACAAAAACTTCTAATCTGGGAAAGTAAACAGCTCCATATTTCATATAACTGACAAGTAGTTTATGATAAAAGGGCATTTCCCAAACAACACCCCTAACTGAATTCACAACTAAATAGGGAAAATAAATTTTCAAAACAAAGTATTATAGCCCAAAGAAGAGAGAGAGATTACGTTTCCCATGAATTTCTGGAGATTCTTGGTGTTGTTAGCGAAAGTGTACATAAGAACAATGGGAACGGTCACATAAACCCCGAACTTCGCAATCTCCAGAATTCCCTTCGAAGTTCCCAAAGATGACATTTTTTTTTTTTTTTGGGTACTCTAAAAAAGACAACAAAATCAATAATTTCATCAAACAAGACAAGACCCAGAAAAGAAAAGAACCCATCTTTGGCTGCCAAAGAAAAAGAAAATAGCGAGAGTGCACAAATTTAGAAGTGAAAGAAGGAGAGACTTGTTGGTTACCTTACCTGTGGTTGTGGAGTTGAGAGGAAACTACGGATTTTGAACAAAATCAAAATGCTTCCTTTTTCAGCTCTCAAATCTCAAAATATTGTAATTTGTAAAGTGTAATTGAGATTTTTTTTTATCTATTCTATTTCTAGCTGGAATCGGCGGCCTTATCCCCAATCTGAGTTGAATTTGCAGAAAATGTTTGGGCTATAAGATTTTATTTTATTTTTTAATGAAAGTGGGCTAAAAGATTAGTTTTAGCCACTTTGGGCCATGTGTAGCTCAGCCCAAAGATTAGCTTGCACCAGTGGGCTGTATGAAACAAAACAAGCAAATCTTGGCCCCTCACACTTTGATTAGGTCTTCCTCTCTCTAACTGATCTTCAGCAGAAAATTCACAAGCTTTTTAAATATAATATAATAAAAAATTCTTTTTTTCTTTGTTTCACTGATCTACATGATATGGTTTTTTTTTTTTTTTTTTCCCACTTAACTTCATTGTTTGTTTCGGTCAAATTTGGGTTGAATTAATTCATGTTGACATTTTTTTTTTTTATTCTTGATATTGTGGTTCCGTGGTATTCTGTTGAATTTTTTTGTGGAATTTTTTTGGTTATTTGGTATTTTGTACCATCTTCAATATAAATCTAGACTTAGTTGTTGCGTGTGGTGTGAACAGAAATTGCAATTTAATTTTTGTATACTTAAAATAAAAATTGTGTACTAACCAAACACAAGAAATTGTTTTGACGGGTATTTTCAAAGATATAATCAAACACCGAAAAACAATTTTTTCTCTAGTCAAAAAATATTTTATGTCAAAAACAAACCGTTTATTTCAAAGAAAAAAAAAAGGTACAAGAAGAAATGGGGTAATTCTTCAATGCCCTAATTTTTGTAGGGGAGTACGGTTTCCACAAGTAGGTAACCTACTATACTAAATTATTAAAATATTACATTTGATGGTTCTATTGTCACATTGAGATATACTAATATCACATGTGATCATACTTTTGTCTCATTTAGTGGAACTCTTATTTTCTTCTCACATTTTGATGGTTTCATCAACATTATGGGTAGTACTACCATCACATATGATTGTACTTTTGTCACATTTAATGATTCCCTTATTTTTTTTTACTCACATTTGACGATTTCATCGTCACATGAAGCAGTATCAGTATCATATGTGACTGTACTTTTATCATATTTTGTGGTTCCTTTATTTTTTATTCACATTTTTTACGGTTCCATCGTCGTAATAGGCAATACCAATATTACATATGATTGTACTTTTGTCACATTCTGTGGTTCCCTTATTTTTTACTTACATTTTTTATGGTTTCAACGTCATATAGGGTAGTACCAACATCATATATAACCGTATTTTTATCAAATTAAGTGGTTCTATTATTTTTTAGTCACATTAGATGGTTTCAATGTCACATTAGTTATTATCAATATCACATATAACCTTAGTTTTGTCGCATTCGGTACTTCTATTATTTTTTAGTTATATTGGATAGTTTCAACATCATATATTATTGTACGTCACATTTAGTGGTTCTATTATTTTTTTAGTCATATAAGATGGTTTCAATGTCACATTAGACAATACTAACATCACATATGACTGTACTTTTGTCACATTGGTGATTCTATTATTTTTTACTCACATTGAATGTTTCCAACATCATATTATAATTGAAAATTGGTACTTCACCTTTTATTAGTAATTTCACTCATCAAAATTACTTTTGTTCAATTTTTTTAACATATATTATGAATTATAATTATAGTAATCATAGGTAAATTTTTTCATATATTTTAATCAAAAAGTATGATCATCCTCGTGCCAATTTTATAATCCGATCCCTGAACCCTCTCATCGATACTATATATGATCTTGATCTCGATAACCTTTGTGGTACCTACTACCTACACACATTTGATGGTCCTTCAATATTATTGGTCACATTCAATGGTAACAAAATTACATCGGATAATGATAATTTACTACAAATGTCAGTTTTGATGGTCCTATTATAATGCAAGATACAAGATTGCAGCATAATTAGTTTGTAAGTTGCATTCTCGTAAGATTCCATTCTAAGAAATTAATGTTCTAATATTTGATTTTTTAAATTATTATAACTGGTTAATTCATAAAAATCTTGGTAATAATTAAAATTTTAACAATGAATTATCCCAAAACAATCATAAACCTCAAAATTTAACAAAAATGCCCTGGAAATTAAGGATGTCAAAAAATAGTCCTAAAAATCTATAAAATGACTAAAATACCACAAAACCTCAATGTTACCAAAATATCTTCATTAACATATAGACTGACTAAAATACATTTTTTAACTTCCAAAATTAATAATAATATTAAAAAAAAATATTGAGAAGCACATCATTGTTGGCACATCAGTTATTGACTCATTAGCTAATGAAGGAAAAAATATGTTGCATATTCAGATCAATTTGGCATAAAATAAAGGATATCCAGTAGTAGCCTATAACAAAATGAATCAAGCAAAAGCAAACAACACACCAAACCAGTAGCAAGTCTATAACTACATTTTAAAATAATTCTAGATTTCAAAGTTTGCCAAAATGCAATGTTATCAATAGCTAACAATTACATTGAATATTTCCTCAACAATTTTCTCGTCAACTACTTGGTAATTTTACAAATAAAGATCATAGTTGTAGCCAATTAGCTCAGATAGTTGCTCTGAAGACATAGAAACTTATAATGCACTGAGATTTGGTTTGAAGGAAGCTCTCCATTTCCAAATTTAGCTCTGGTAAATTGATAAAGCAAAGGAAACAAGATTAAATATTTTCCAAATAATGTGAATATGAACAAAGAAAAAAGATTTTAAAATCCATATTCAAATCTTATTAATACATGCTCTATTTCTTAAAAAACTATACTGCAAAGCTGCACCAACTAATGCTTAAAAATAAAAAAAAAACCTAGTGAAGTTCATCATCTCTCTATTAAGTACAAAGATAATTGATACTTTTACGGATATATATATATTTAAAAATAAAAAAAAGAGGTGTCACCAAATAATTGATACTAGCTGATAAATCTATATTATTTCACCTTTATTGGGATTGGAGACTTTGGCATAAAATATACTACATGATATCATTGTTAAAACTCCCTCGTCAAAATTTAAAACCATAAGTCAAATTCTTCATAACTACCTCAAACAATTGAGAACACAAAGGGTGACACCCATAAACTATGAAGGAATTTTCCTTCACAATTTATATAGCCGCATTTTTTTAAACTTGGTTATAGGTCATCATTTAAATATATATATATATATATACATATTATTCAGCTAAACCTATAGCCATGTTTTTTAAATGTGGCTATAAGTCATCCTTTAAAAAAAAATTATTCGACTAGACCTATAGCCACATTTTTTGAACACAGCTATAGACTTAACCTATAGCCACGTTTTAAAAATGCGGCTATAGGTTAGCTATAGCCTCGTTTTTTAAACGTGGCTAAAGGTCATCCCTTTAAAATATATATATAATATTCAGCACTTATAACCACATTTTTTAACGCAGCTATAGATTTAACTTATAACCGTGTTTTAAGGCTATAGGTTAGCTATAGCTACATTTTTTAAACGCAGCTATAGGCTCTATCCAGAAAAACACTACTATAGCCCACATTTTTTGTAGTGAAATGAACATGTAATGGAATCCGAAACCTCTTTCTCCGAGCTTAACTTGTGCCAAATTTCTTACAATCTAACAATTTCATGTGCATTGCTCTTATTACTAGTAATAGAGTCACAAAACAAAACATGTTAGTAATAGAAGTATAAGCTTGAAATTGATGGAGTGGTCCCCAAACCTATGTAAGCTGAAGACTTGGACAAAGGATTTGGGCTCCCAATTTATTCAATCTATTTATTAGTGGGTTTCCTAACAATCCTACGAGTAATGGCTTCAAACACACACTAGACAGCCCAATCTCTATTACCTACCGAAAAAAACCGAGAAAAATCAAGAACCAAAGGCCAATTCATTTTTTCCTTCGGTCCGATTTTTAAAACCATGACCTAGATAGAATCTAATCTAAGAAAAATACGCAAATAAAATTAAATTAAATAAATAACAACTTCTCAAATACTAAAAACAATTCTCACTGGTGGTAGTGGAATATGATCTAAAGGTGGTGGATGGTGAGCGGTGGCAATGGCAATGGCGATGGTGGTGGCAATGGCAGTGACAATTTTTCGTTCTCTGTTTCTTTCTATTTTTTTTTATACACTACCTATTGTGTTGGAAATAGGTTTACTACTAAACTTAAATATATAGTCAAGATTAATATAATAAAAATATACGGCTAAGATTTGGGTGGTACCTTACCCACTAAAAAAATAGGTGTGTACCATAGAATGACCTGAAGTAATGGTAGCATTTTATGATAGAGATCCAAGATTGCTTAACATGACGTCATCAAACTTAAGGGTCCATTTGGTTGGAAGAGTGGAAAAGTGGGAGGATAGAAAAATTGTTAATTTCCCTCCTTTTGTTTTGTCGGGAGTGAAAAAGTGGAGTGATGAAAAAAGTGAGTTTGTTTAAATTTACTCATATACCATTGTTAAAAATGATGTCCAATTAAACCAAAAAAGTGACAAACAACCCAAAAAAACACAAAAAAATGAAAAATAAAGAATAAAGAATATGAGCAGTGGAAAAGAGAGAGAGAGAGAGAGAGAGAAGAGGCAAAGGAAGAAAAAAAAATAAAGAAAGGAGGCAACGTCAGGAGGAGGAAAAAAAAAGGCAGTGTCTAATGGAGGGGAAAAAAAAAGAGGCAACTTAGGAGGGAGGAAAAGAAATGTATAGGAAATAAATAAACAAAAGATGAAGAAGAGCAATGTACAGACAAAGCTACATGCAAGTGTACGTGGATATTTTTGTTCATTAAGCATCCTCATTTTCTCTCTTCAGTTTTCTCTCCATTTTGGGGAGAAAACTTTTTGGTAGGCCCGGAGAGAAAACATCTAGGCCCTACCATTTATTTTCCTTCCTCTCCACCCAACCAAACACACTCCAAAAAAGTTTTTCTTCCTATTTTCTTCTCAAAATGTTCCATCCATCCTATTTCATCTCCAAACAAACACACCCTAAGTGACACGCGTATTTTATGTAAAACATAATCGTATTGATAACAAAAATGGTGGAAACATGGAAAGATAGAAAACAAAGAGTGGATAGAAAAGTGGGAAGATAGAAAATATTTTTTTTTCTTTCATAGTGTTTGGTTGGGACTTGGGAGGATGGAAAAGTTGGGGGTTAGAAAACTCATGTGTTTGGTTGAGAAGAAAAATGAGAAAATAGAAAATGTACTTCATATAAATTTACTCCTATGCCCCTATTACATAATATAATAAATATTTTTTTTATAATCATTAAATAATAAAAAAGATTATTTTTCCATTATATATATAAACTCCAGCATTAATTAAAAAAACAGAAGCCACGTTGACAAAAACAAACACAAAAAAAAAAAAAAACACACACACGTTTGATTCCACAAACAAACAATAGGAAAAAGAAAAAAGAAAAACACAGTAGTAGTGAGTGGCAACAAAAAAAAAACTGAAAAAATGAGACGAGTAAGAAGAAGACAAAAAAAATGTGAAAACCAAAGACAAAAAGAAGAAAACGGCAAAGGCATTCTGAATTTCGCACATAGGGACGCATAAGGGAGTTTTGGTCCAGAAGTTTTGTTCTAGTTTGATGATGCAAAGAAAATCAGTAGGCTGAATGCTCCGGACTAGGATGGACCACTTGCTCTCTCAATGGCCTAAAAAAGAAAGAAAAGCGATCAAAGGTGATCGGGATCGCCGGCCAAGAACCCTCCGATGGCAAAGTCAATTTTCTATCTATATTTTTGGAGTTCCAATCACTTGGGAAATGTTTGACGTACCTTCCATTGGTCTGAATGGGTGTTTATATAGTGTCCTGAGACAGTTATTGAAATTGTAACCTCCCCTAGAGTTGAGGAGGTCCGGGGTTCTTGGATAACTCCCATAACCATCCAATAGTTGCATTTTCTCATACAACGGTCATCGGAAGTTATGCGTGTATTACGGAGTGGTGAAATGTATTTAGTAATTCCCAATTGTACATTCTCGTCTAGGGATCCTCGTGTGGACGAATCTCCTCAGGACGGGGCGCTCGCCTTTTACGGACGAGTGATGTGGGTTTGACTTCGTCCATGGACGGAAATGGTGTTAGCCCCGTCTTGATCTTTTCTTCTAGACGGTTGCTGGTGTGGATGACCGTGGACGATCTGGAGTACTTCATTCCTTATCATAGTTGTCTTTTCAATTTTCTCCCAATTTTAGAGAGAAAACATTTTGTTGGACTCAAGAGAAAACACTTGGGACCACTACTTTAATTTTTAGTACTCCTTAAAATCCCTCCAATCAAACATACCCTAAGGAAGACTCACTAATACCATGTGCCTCTTATATAAGTTTTGTAACTAATTTACATGTGCCTATAAGTAATTGGTTAAGGCTGTTACTAGAAGTTAGAATCTATTTTGAGTTTGTTATAGTCTCGATTAGGCAGTTATGTTCTATTTTAAGTATAAATAGTAGGTCTTAGTGTAATTATGTTTTGTACTCCCTCATTTTTCTCACTATTAACAAAACTCATCCATTTATTTGATTTAGAGAGAGCTTTCCTCTAAGTGAGAAAGAGGGAAATTTAACACAAACGCACCTTTAATATATATTTGCAAACTAAGGTATAACTCACTCTAATATTAGAATATTAAATTTTATATTTGAATTTCTTTGGACTAGTGTATCAATATCTTAATTCACCCCACCTAAATGACAATTTTTGGCTCTAACCTTGACCTTGCATTCAAAAACACAAAAAAACACCATAGAATTTTCCAATAAACAACCATAAATACAAATAGTCTTTTATTACAAACCCAACAAATTGAAAATTACTTGAATGACATGTTTATTAAAAATTTAATAAACAAGACAAATTATTTTTGAGAGAAAACAAGACAAAATTAGTCATAAATGATCAATTTTTATTTCCAAGTATTACTCAAATTTCTATAGCTCCATTCAATTTTTATGAATGACCCTAAATCTAATTACTACTACATGTGCTTGCATTGGACTTCGGTAGACTTTGTGCTTATTTGGATTTTTTTCTTATTTAGTTTACTTGTTTATGTGTAACTTTTAATGTATTGTTATTTTCAGTTACAACTTTACTTTAATCCTTTTTTTTTTTAATTTCAAGTAAAACAAAGTAATGAAAATGTCATTCTAAAATAATAAAAAAACCCAATGAAAATGAAAATCAGATATATCATACCGACACTGAATCATAAAATTTGATACTAGGTTTATGTAATAGAAAATGTTAATGGATGTCCTAAGTGCATTGATTTAAGAACTATTTTTACACTACAAGAAATCTGTACTATTGCAGTGAGTTTTTTGTTGCGGGAGCAAAAACCGCCACTATATGTCGCATATTGTGGCGTTTTTTTTGACCGCCACTGTATGTGGGGTCTATTGCAGCGTTTGAATGAACCGTCGCAATAGCTCTACTCTTTTGCTGTATTCTACAATGGTGGGACATAAAACCGCCACAATATATATGTTTCAGCGGCATTTACTTAGATATAGTGGCGCTCCAAAATCCCGCCACAATAAATATATCATTTTGCTCAAATACTATAGCAACGGTATAGAAAACTGCTGCAGTATGTTAGTTGTAGCGACGTTGAGATGACCGCCACAATAGGTACCTATTTTGTGACGTGTTTGCTTAGTTATAGCGGTGGTTGAGACCGCCGCAATAGACCTGCAATTCCTCGCCTCCTCAATTTTTTCCTCTATTTTTTTGGCTTTTCATTTTAGCACCTTCTCATTTCACTCCCAAAATGAAACACTCTTTGTATTCACTCTCTCTCTCTCTCTCAGAGACCCAAACACCCAACTCTCTCTCTCTCTCTCTCTAACTCGCAGACCCAATCCTCAGTACGAATCCCACCACTTTTGCCACCTCCACAACAACCCCATCACCACTACCAAACCGTCTACTCAGTGGCCCAATCCACCTCTTTGCCACCACCTAGCAACCCCAATCCACTTTGTCGCCTCCACCTAGCAACCCCGATCCAGTAAGTTCTCTCAAACCCATTTTTACTTTCGTTTTTTTTAAAGGGATTTTTTTTACTGTTGTTTGTTTTATTTTTTATCTAATGATGAGAAACAAAGTTCAATGTGCGTTGGTATTTTGTATTATGTATCCAAAAGGTGTTTGTCTCTCGAACCCTTTGTTTGATTATTGATTATGTTCAGAAGTAGTTTGGGTTTGATTAAAAATTGAATCTTTGTTAAGAATTCTTGTAAAATTTGTTTGTTTGCTTAGAATTTTATTTGGGTTTTGGATGAAGTTTGGTTTTTGTTGGGTTTAATTTAAATCTGAATCTTTGTTCAGAATTCTTTTAAGTTTTTTATTTTTATTAAAGAAAATTTACTGGGTTCATTGGGATGTTCTGATTTTTTCTCCCTTTTCTTTTTGAAAGAGGATAGTTTAAGTAATATGAAAATCTTATATGCATTACAGAGAACCAACAAAGAAAAAAATATTATAATTTACGTTAAATATACTCTATGATATACGCCATTTCAATATTGTCTCTTGTCCATTTGATCGTGAGATAATGTAGGGAATATAATTCAAAATTTTGATGACATGAAGTGTAGGATCCAACAAATAATGTAGGGAATATAATTAAAATTTTTGCTCTTGTACAAGTTTCTTTGAATTTTCTGGTAGATGATAAATTCCTGTCATTTTTAAGTCTAAATTTGAATAAAAGATCTGTATTAGAGAGCTTGGCTTGGTGGAAATCATTTCTCTTCATGGGATATTGTCTTAGTCAAGTATATAACTTAGTATTTATCTGTACAAGTCAAGGCCTACTCACTGATGCCAACATATATATATATATATATATATATATATATATATATATAAATGACTATATAAAGATTGTATAAGACACTTCATAGTTGTATTTGGCATTTTGATCAATAAATGGATTCAATTGACTTTGATAGTTGAAATGGCAATCTGGTAGATGATAAATTCCTGTCATTTTTAAGTCTAAATTTAAATAAAAGATCTGTATTAGAGAGCTTGGCTTGGTGGAAATCATTTCTCTTCATGGGATATTGTCTTGGCCAAGTAGATAACTTAGTATTATCTGTACATGTCAAAGACTACTCACTGATGCCAACATATTTTATATATATATATATATGACTATATAAAGATTGTATAAGACACTTCATAGTTGTATTTGGCATTTTGATCAATAAATGGATTCAATTGACTTTGATAGTTGAAATGGCAAGGCGAAAAGAAAATTTGCGTGCACATATTCCAACAGTGCAACCTTAGAAGGAGCTTCTACGCAACATCCGAATCAAGAAACGAATGAAGAAATGCACAAAGCTTCTACGCAAGGTATGTGCTTACATGAACATTGTGCTATGTGTTTGGTAACTTAAAGATTCTTTTAGGAATATGTGTTGAATATACTTGTTCAAATTGAAATTCTACTTGTGACTTCTTTTAGAAATAAGTATTAAAGTGATGAGAGTTGGGTTTACATGGTGATCATGCAAACCTATGAAAATTCCTTACTTCTTATAATACATTTGCATTATTAGTATTATTTTTAAATGTGGAATGTCGCAAGAGTAGAATGAATCATATTTTTTCCCCAAATTTTATTTTTAAGAGTTATAATTTTCTTTTGCATGACTATGTTCCCATTTGTTTCAGCTTTTAGGGGCTAAAACGCACGTTTGTTTAAAAGCTGGACAGAAATTACCATTTGGTTGAGCAGAAACACAACTTTTGGGTAAAAGTTGCGTTTTGGGCCAAGGCATAAAACGCGCAAGCCAATTATGGAGCTCTGGAGGTCCATAAACAAAAATTTCATGCACGTTCTAAATCTATCCGTTGGGCTCTTCCAAAAATTACCAAATTACCCTTGATAAATCATCAGTTCCCACGCTGTCCCTCATTCCTCTCATCTCATCTCTCTGCTCTGCCCTAAAGCCCTAAAGCTCACTAACGCCTCTCATCTCTTCTCTACTTTGCCCTCTCCGTGCTGCTACAAGTCTCTTCGTGGTAAGTCATCCGTGAATCTTCTTCCTCTTCTTTTGCTTTCTTCGTCTTCTTCAACGCGCACTGAATTGTATTTTTTTAAAATTTATTTATGTCTAATCTGATCTAAGAAATACATTTTGAAGGTAGAGATTTGATCAACAAAACACCAAGCAACACTGATTTGCTACCAAAAACCACCAGGTACCAACATTGATCTGAAATATATATATTTTACCGAGTGTGGGAAAAAAAATTTCAGATCTTGCATGCTTTGTTCTTGCTAATGATCTATTTGTTCTCTTGCCGGGTATTGAAAAAAAAATTGTAATTTTTTTTTCTTTTGTGGATGCTCTGTTTGACTAATAGGGATTGAGGAAATCTGTTAAATTAGTCACACACTTTTTGGGAAGCTGAAACTAATAAAAAAAGAATGTATTTTTAAAGTATTGGGGTGCTTCAAATTTTTTGTTTTTTGTTGTGCTTGATTTGTTTTCTCGGCAACCCAGAAAAGAGTTATTGTTATAGATTAATGGGTATTGTTCCTTTACTGTTTAGTTATTTGTTTTTGTTGATTGGAATTTATAGTGGTTTGAATCTTGCTATGAACGGTTTGTAGACTTGTAGCTCATAATTCTAATAGAAAAAAGACAAAAGTTTGGGGTCTAAAAATGAGAGAGAAAAAAGAAAATATGTAGTTGTTGTCAGGATGATCATGGGGTTTTTATTAATAGTGATTTGATTGAATTAAAAACGTTGAGATTTGTTTTTGGAACTGACGATTGAAAGGTAATGAGCAATGTAGTGTTCTATTTGATCTATTGATGGTATTGAAGAAAAATTGGCTTAAAAAGATTTTTACCATATAAATTTTAATATGAGGATTATTGTTGATGGAAAAGCTAAGTATTGATATGGGGGTCTCTGTTGATGTAATAACATGGTGATAAATGCTCTAGTTTATGTATTACTTCTTCCTCTTTGGTTTGGACGACTCCTTTTGTGCAATTAGACATGTGTTTCTTTTTGAAATTGGACTAGATTTGTGAGTCTTTATGAATGATCGTTAAAACGAAAGGCGGTGGGGAGAGACAGTTTGTGATCCATGGGTTTCTGACTGGGAAATGGTATCTTAGCACTGTGGCTAGTGTGTTACGCTCTAATATAACTAATAGAGTAATGAATTGGTTTGTTAGTAGTGTGTTAATTTTCCAAGCTATTCTTTCTTAAATCTTCTTATTTTGATGGGAGAACCAAGGCTGAACTCTAATCATGTTTGTAATTAGTTCACTAGATTGGAATATTATGAATTCTATTTTTTGCATTTCTTATGGTTGGTTAACTTTATAGATGGGTACAAACATCACTTCCAACCCCGAGGCAAAAAAGGCTAGAGCATCATGGGATGTTAATCCAGCGTGGACAACTACTTTTTGTAACCTTTGTGTGGAACAGATTCAAGTTGGGAATAGATCAAAATGTGCTACCTTTAGTACTGAAGGTTGGACCAATTTGGTGACCAAATTTTGTGATGAGACCGGTCTAAACTATGATAAGGACCAATTAAAAAGTAGGTGGGATGTATTAAAAGGTGATTGGAGAGTGTGGGAAAAATTGAGGAATCTTGACACAGGTTTAGGTTGGGATGCAGTGAAGGGAACGATTCGTGCTAGTGATGATTGATGGAAGCGGAAGTTGGAGGTGAGTTGAGTATTTTATTAATATGTAGTTAGTTGGAGATAGTTTTTTTATATTATTGTTATATGAGTGAAATTACAATTACATTTTGTAGGAATTACCCAAAGCTAGAAAATTTCAAGAGAAAGGTCCATAGAATCTAGAACAACTTAATATAATGTTTAGGGATGTTGCAGTAACTGAAGTAGCTACATGGACCCCTTCTTCAAATACACTCCCCCAACAATGCCACAGGAGGGTACTGGTGATTCAGATGGTAACTCCGAATTTAAGGATGATCGATGTGACATGAGTTTAGACATTGATAGTTTGCAGTAAGGACATACTAGTCAATCACGTAGTTCAGACAAAAGTGAACTAATGAATCAATACCCTCACAGGATAAAAAGAAGAAGATAGGAGGAGCTGCAATGTTGGACAATCATATTAGTTAATTAATAACTGTATGTCATAATAAGTCTGAAGGCACTTCTCACGAGTCACCAAGTTCAATTGATAATGTCATGGCAATTGTGAGAACACTTCCTGGAGTGGATAGTACGTTTGTGGTTCAAGCTTCCTATATCTTACTAAAAAGGTCACGTAGGGAGATGTTCCTAACTTTCAAGGAGCCAGAGTCACAGTTGGAGTGGCTACAAGGAATGATTTGTATAAGCCAAAAGAAGTGACCAATCTTATGTGGTACTCTGTATTAGCTTAGGACTAATATTAACTTTATGTTGTATTAGCTTACGACTAATATTAGCTTTATGTTGTATTAGCTATGTTGTATTAACTTTAAACTAAGTTATGTGATATTTAGAATTAGCTTTGGACTAATATATGTGTAATGTAAACACATTTGAAATTTTTGTTACAGTGTTATGTACTTGATGTTTTGAATTGTGTTCGTATGCAACGTGTTTCCAGTCAAGTGGTTGGTAATGTACTTGATATTCTGAATTGGGACCCATTGTTGCCTTTTGTTACTTTGTTGATTATTATGTTGATTTATATTAAGTATTAGCAATGGTTGATTATTTGTTACTTTGTTGTGTAGCCTAAACTAATATGGATGATCATAATGGTACTCATGAGAGTGGCTATTTTATGGAACTATTAATGGATGGGGATTACAGAAATTACTGTGATGATCATGATGGTGGTGATTATAAAAATGCTGGCAATAATAATGATGGTGATAACAATGATGATGATGATGGTGAGAGTAGTGACAGTTATGATGACAGTGACAATGATAGTGACAGTGATCTGATGATGATGATAGTAACAACGATTTTGATGAGGAGTTTTACCAGCTTGTGGCAGTTACCTATGAAGCAGTTGTGACATGTTTCAATAAGTACATTAATAAGACTCCTTGTTATGATTCTGAACAAACAGGGTGGGCTTGGGTGAGATGTTGTATGGAAGGTAATGAGAAATTGTGTTACAACATGTTCAGAATGAAAAAGAAGGTGTTTCAAAATTTGTGTCAAGTTTTACAACATGACTATGGACTTCAACATTCAAGGAATATAAAGTTAGAAGAGTTAGTGGCAATCTGTTTACTGATACTTGGTCATGGAACATGTAACCAAATGGTTCAAGAAATATTTCAGCATTTGGGTGAAACCATAAGTAGACATTTTGAGAGGATAATCACTCTGTTGGGTGCTCGCTTTGTAGATGCATATGTAAAGCCTTCGAATCCAACTTTTAGTGAAGTTCCAACCAAAATACAAGACCATCTAATTTATTGGCCACATTTCAAAGTATGTGTACTATTGTATATTTGAATACGTGTTATTGTCTATAAGATAATACAATGCATGTGGAACTGAAAACTATTAATGTTTTTATTAGGATTGCATCAGTGCGATTGATGGCACACATGTGATAGCGATTGTACCTACTGAGAAGTTCATTCCATACTTTGGAAGAAAGGGATATCCAACCCAAAATGTGATGGCTACATGTGACTTTGATATGTTATTCACATTTGTTTTGCCTGGATGGGAAGGTGCAGCACATGACACCCACATTGTTCTTGATACTATTCTTAAACAAAGTAACAACTTTCCGCACCCACCACCAAGTTTGTAATTGGTTAATCAATTGTTCATTATAATGACATATTGTGTTTGTGTGTTAATACAATTGAATTTCTTTCTAGGAAAATATTATGTAGTTGATTCTGGATACCCAATGATGAAAGGCTATTTGGCACCATACAAAGGGATATCATACCATCTTCAGAACTTTCTAAGGAGAGGTGGAAGCCCAAGAACTAGACATGAAACTTTTAATCATGCTCACTCATCTCTTCAATGTGTGATTGAGCCACTTTTGGTGTGTGCAAG
This sequence comes from Castanea mollissima, assembly GCA_014183005.1. Taxonomy (NCBI): domain Eukaryota; kingdom Viridiplantae; phylum Streptophyta; class Magnoliopsida; order Fagales; family Fagaceae; genus Castanea; species Castanea mollissima. Next base: position 14,124,036 of record JACAVU010000008.1, read on the forward strand.
AATAAATGGAGAATTATCAGAAATATGCCATCTTTTCCATTCCATATCCAAATACTTATTGTATCTGCTACTATGGCTCTTCATGTTAGACTAAATGATATGGATGATAGGGAGTTCATAAATGCCAATCAAGATTCAATTTCTAGAAAAGAACATAATAGTGAAACAGGTAGCAGTTATGAGCAGAACTCAGGATCTTTAATAGACCCTGCGATGGTGGTTCTTCGTGATTCCATTGCTAATTCCATTTGGGGGGATAATAATTAGTAGTTGTCTTCTTCTTCTTCTTTTTTTATAATATCATGTAGTACAATTTAAACTTGGGTTATTGGTATGTATTTTATCATCTTTTTTACATTTTTTGTGTTGTACAATTTAAACTTGGGTTATTGATATGTATTTTATATCTTTTTACATTTTTATGTAGTACAATTTAAACTTGGATTATTGGTGTATATTTTATCATCTTTTTACATTTTCATTTTGTGCTTCATGATGATGAAAAATATTTAGATTTAATTAATATTAATAAGAAGTCATTAATGGTAATAACAAATAATTATGACACTAAAAAAGAAAAATTGCCCAAACATTATTAAAATAATACCAATAATATATTATTATTTTTTTAGTAAGTATATGAAGTAGTTGATTTATATACATTGTTCTTTTTGGTAATTTATTCTTCAAACTGCCACTTTTATAAGTGCTAGCCAAACACTCAGTTTTTTCAAAAAGCACTTTTTAACAGCTTTTACCAAACACTCAGCTTTTTGAAAATGCACTTTTTCATTATGCAATTTTTGAAAACTCCACTTTTTCATTATGTACTTTTACAAAAAGCTAAACCAAACTCACCCTATGAACATTGAAGGTATTTTTTTCCCCAAATTTTATTTTCAAGAGTTAATATTTTTTCTTATATATTTACTTACTTTAACGATATTTTCTCTTTTAAATTTCAAATGTGCAACTGCCTGTCCGTGCCAATTGCGAGACAAGCAAGTACTTGGGTGTTTAGGATCTTCTCGACGACCAGGTAATTGAGTTGCCGCTAAATAGTATGCATCAGCCGGTTGATGAAGGGGCGAGGGCTTTCACTGGTTTCTTGGGGACGTGGAACCCCCATATGTGCCCTATTGGATATTTGACTTGGAAGGACATGCCAAAAGAACTTAAAGAAGAGTGTTGGCGTCTTGTAGAGGTATTAAAGAACTTATAATACTTTTAATTAAATTTTGTGCTAGGTTATATGAAAGCATTTGAGCATGAAAAAATTTGTAATTTGCTAACTTAACTATTTGATTGTAGTGAAAATACGTCGTCCCTACTAATCCTACTGCATATGCGGCTTTGAAGACATTTACCTTATAGAAGATTGGGAAGGCTTGGAAGGATCACAAGTGTAGGCTAAACAAATCTCACTACATACCATATCCAAGAAACAAAGCGTGGATGAAGAACAACCGACCCAAGGGATGCATACCAAAAGATTGAGATGTTTTTGTTGATCATTGGTATACTGATGATGCAGTGGTATGTTTGGTTTCCCTCTCTCTCTCTCTCTCTCTCTCTCTCTCTCTCTCTTTTCATTTTTTAATATTATGGTTATGTTTTTTTTTCAAGCACAAGATAATTTTCAAATTTATTACATTGTTATTTTTAAAATTACATTCGCTGTTTGGATATTGATGAGTTTCCTAAATGAAACCTATTTCATTATTTTTATCCATCTAAGAACATAACACACACACACACACACACAATGTTAATGTTAATGTTACCAGTCCTTATTACTATATTGAATTTTGTTTGGTTCTAATAGTTGCCATTGTTAAATTTTGATTGATTCACTTGGTTTTAGTATGAGTAGCTTATGAATATGTGAATTTTCATAGAAATGTGAATTGAAGTATTGAGAATTAGGGTGATAAAACTATTTGATTTGTGATCGAGTCTTGGGTTCAAGGCTCATTGGGTGTTTGTAACTTTATTTTTTTATATATATGACTATATGATATGCCCTTGATTTTGTTTGTAACCAAATATCTTTCCTTTTTTTTTTCTCCCATCAATTCTACTCATATGCAAATCACAAATGGTGAGCCTTACTATATATATATATACATATATAAACAAATGGAGAGCCTTGTTATTTTACGATTGTGTGTATTGGACTTGTCATCTATTCAACAACGTAAGTTATAATTCTTTGCCTTGAAATTTTTTTTGGCAAACTATCTAGTTGTGAATATACATGCAACACAACATCCTACGAAAGTTCTTGTCATTGTCTCTTTCAATAGAATGTAAAGAACATACAACATAAATTATCCATTGAAAACTAAACAGAAAATAAGCGCCCCCAATAATTCCATGCCATTGAATGTGTGTCTATTCAGTATACTGGTTGGCATGAGATAAAACATAATTCAAGACTTAATAGTACTAATAGCAGACGGTGGTGGTGAGAAGAATGGGATGGAAGGAATTGTAGTCTAAATAGTTGGGAGTGAGAGAATGTTTGGAATTTAAGGAAAGTTAAACTGTGGGATTGATGGGATGGTGGGCAAGTTGGGAAGTGGAGGCAGCTATGTGGGAGTGGGCAGTGATGGTGGAATGGTTGGCAATGACAGTGTAGGCAAAGGTGGCAATGATGTTGGTTTAGGCAAAGTAGGCACCATTGGCACATTAATAGTTTGTAAATTTTTGTATAAAATAATTTGTATCTCTAACGATACTCATGTTAGAATAGTGGTAAAACGGTTATTATTATTATTATTATTATTAATTTTTACTTCAAGTTATTCAACAAATGACAACATTTTAAAATTTTTGATTTTAAAGGTTTTTTTTTGTCTTTTTGTGTTAGCAAAACCCTTTAGAGAGAAAATTCTTTTCTTAATCAACAAAATATTTAAGAGACAAATATTATTCTTTAAGTATGATTACTCTTTTTGTGGTTGGCAACAAGTCCTCTCTAACATTTGAATAAGTAGAATGAATAGGTGGAATTAGGCTACTCAAGAACCAAACACCAACTTTAACTTACTAGGTACACAACTTAGGTAAAAAAAAATATACCTATAAAGGCTTTAAAATAATAAAAAACTTAAAATGGCTAGTAGTTCAAAAATCAAAAGTTTACATGACAGAAAGAGAAAACATTTACACCTAAAGGTTGCCAAAGTCAAAACTGCAACACACCAAACTAACAAAATAGAATATCACACCAAAATTAGTAATCTTCACCTCTCCTTTGTGGTTTACTAGCAAATTGGATGGTTTGATGTCCCTATGTATTATATGTCTATCTCTTAAGGAACCAATGTCTGATAAGCCTAGTGAGGATTTTGAACTTGACCTTAGACAAATTCCTTGAGTACATTTTAGAGTATACTCCATTTATGATATTCATCAATATAATGATATTCATTCTATGACCAAGTGTTCTTGCTATTACCTCAATTAACCAACTGGCTAGAACTTCAATTTCAAGAAATCTAGAGTGATTTTTAATTTACATAAACTTCATTTCATGAACTTGATTTAGAATTGAATTCTAATTCTTGTTTGAGAATTGAATTGTATTGAATTGGGTCCTTAAGGATTTTATTTGATTAATGACAAAGGTTTGTGTTCAGTATGATTCATTAAGCTAAGTTTGTTAGACAAGTTGTAATTCCAAATGGATTCCTAAATATAAACTTCTATGTTTTGCTATTGCTTCGAATCTTAAGCACATTTTGAAAAAAATTTAGCTCTATTTGACATGATATGAATGTCATAAAAATAATGGTTTCACTGCCATAGAATTTTGAAAATTTGGAAAGTCATCATTTTGTAGATAGAGTTAGAGAAGAATAGGGACTATTGTTCTAAATAGGAGGACTTACATACTGCTGGTTCATGTAGCTTTGCTGTGCACGCTGTGAAGAATGTAATGAGTATTATGACTAATTTTTAAATGATTTGACTTATCTTAAGTTTATGTGGAACCATCACTGCATAAATATGTTGTTCATATTACAGGTAAAAAAAGATAGACATCCTGTAGAGCATGTAGCATTATATTCAATACCACATACTCGTAAAGATAGATCTGCAATTAATCTTGTAGTGCAAGCAAAAATGGTGAGTAATCCATTTCATATTCAAGGTATAGCAGTTTTGTTAAAAAATGTTGATAAATTCAAATTTGAATTGCAACCTATATTTTGTGCAAATTTATGTCTCTCTTCTTTGGTTGATTTAGTTGTATTGGATGCTTCTTCTTCTTTTATCACAGATTGATATGCATGCATTTGAGATGAGATACCATAGACAAATTCATGATTAATTTGTTAATTCTGTAGTTTTTCTTTAATTGGGGTCTTAAAAACATTAGGAATGCTTGCTGAAATGTATATACATATATGTAGTTTTTCTTTGTAGTAGAATAATAAGTTCCCATAGAGAAAGCATAAGTTATATTATGACAAATTCTTAGAGATCGGCTACAATGATGCTGTCTGTACCAATTTTTTTTGTGGATTGGATTTTACTTGATTTTCTATTGCTTGGATGTGATCAGGTAAATGTATTTTGATCAAAATCCATAATGCATTATGTCTCATAATAGGTCCCATTTTTCTATCGTGTCCTTGTCATTAGTGACTATTTGATGCAAGAGCATCTTGTATGCAATTTCAAGATGTTAAGAAGTCAATCAAGTGGCTGCAAAGTGATTGAAGAAGTCCTTTTGAAGCTTACAGACAAGACTAGTGGAAATACAAAACCATTTATGCAACTTGGAAGTCTTATCTATTCAGTGGTTAGTTAGTTACACTATCCATGTTTCCAAACAACGGGCTTCAGTCAGCTTGTTATAGGGGTGGCAGCCACTCTAATATGTTTCAACAGATTCTTATTAGCTAGTTTGTTATTTGGAACAACACTAGCCAATATTAGCTTGATACTTGGCAAGCTCCTAAGTGGATTCCATTTTGTACTTAGTTTTTTAGAGTTAACAAAAATTGAAGCCTTTGTGTTCTTTTCTTGGAACTTGGGGTTCTTGTAGAGGTGTTTAACCAACTACTAAATGTTCCCAGCAACTCATATTGCTAACTAAACCCAAATTAGAATAGCCTACATGCTTCCCTGCACCATTATCCATAGCTCTTATCTTGACACCAAAGAAGATTTCAATCAATGCTTTATTTTTGTCCTGGTTGATCCTGATTTTCCATTAGGAGGATATAATTTGAATACTTTTGACTGTTAATATTTCTTTGCATATTTGATTCCTATCATATGTCTATTTTCCTCCCTATGAGTTTTAGTCTCAATAAGAATGCTTGTTCTTATCAATATAGATTCTACCATATATGTCTTTTTTATTCATCTAGAACAAAGAGAAAGAAAATGGAGGCGACAGGCATTAAGTGTGATATGATTTTTTTTCTTTAATGCAATGGTAACTTGGGTGTTATTGGTAAAGCTTGCACTGTTGAAGACTATGAGAAGGCAGGGTCTAATGCAGTGTTGCCTCTCGAGGTTTATACCTTGTAGGTTGAAATGAACTAGGATTTTTGTGTTTTGATTGATATCTGTGTTATTTCGGCAAATGGGGTTTATACCTTGCGGGTAGAAATTAATGGTGATTGGTTTGTTTTGGTGATTTCAAGCAATGGGTGATCTTTAATTTGAATTGGAATTTTTGTGATGTATATGTTTTGGTTGATTTGTAAGTTGTTTTGGGTGATTGTAAAAGAACATGTATTTCCAATGGGTTTGCACCTTGTGGGTAGTAATGAATTATAATCATGTTGTTATTTGTGCCTTGAGGCAATGGGTTTTGGTTGATTTGAATTAGAAAGTTTTGAGTTATATGTGTTTTTGGTTTGGTTATTCAAGTAGTTGGATCTTATCTTGCAATTTGGCTTATGAAATATTCGTTTAATTCCTGGATTCTGTTTGGTTATGAAGAAACAACATGTTTAGCTATCTGTGTAATTATTAGATTCTGATTATTTATGAAGAAGCAACAAGTTTTGCTATACTTGGCTTAAGTAAACTGGTGGAATGTCCATGTTTCTCTTTTTTATTAGTATTGAGTTTGGCAGTTAATAATTAGTTTGTTAATAGTATCTTGTATTACTATAGAGAGGACATATTTTGGCTGCATCTTATTCTATTCATTATATTGTGTATGCTTCTCAATATAATTTTTGTTGTCTTAATCAAATGATGTTGCTAATTTCTAATTATTTTGTTTTGTTCAAACGCAAATATCAGGATAAAATGAAGGAATTGTTGGCTAAACCTTCGAATCAATTGCAATTATCTGACACGTGGTAGTATTGCATGGGCACTGGATGATGTGTTTGCCAAAGTGATGGGTAAGGAGTGCAAAGGTCATATTCGTGGAGTATGATTTGGTCCAAGCCCAAGTGGCCAAAGTAGTAGGAGTACTCTCACAGACCTTCAAATACAATCAAGTCAAGTAAGGGATGACGAAGTTGCACAACTAAAGGCTTCCTTGGCTAATATGCAGAGAAATTGCCATCCTTTGAAGAAATGAAGAAAAGAATTAGTCAATTAAAAGAGATGGAGCAAAGAATGGCTTGCATGCTTCAACAAATGCAACAAATAACTTCACAATACAGCCAGGTATAACACCATTAGAAATCTTCAAATATGTTTAATCAAATTTACATTCTAAAATACTAAGATATGAGACCATACAGAAGCTTTTTCTTCATTGTTACTAAGGGACAAATGATTTGCTAGCCTTTTATTTATTTCCAAAACTTCTATTATATTTCATTGTTGTGACTTCAACTTGTGATACTAGCAAAGTTCTTCCTTCTTGGTCTATCTTTTATTAAGTCCAGACCCTAGAAGTGATAGACCATATGGGTTTTTGCCATCTCCCATATTTGCATTTGTTTAGTATAGTTGACCTATTTAGTTTTATTATTATTTAAAAAAGAAAAAAATTAGCTAGGTACAAGCTAATTTAACATGCTGTTGAACCTAGAATGTTAGTTGAACCTCATGCTTAGTCTTCTCATTGTTCTGAGAATGCTACTGAACCTCATGTTAGCTGCATTATGAATGTTAGTTATCTATATATGCCCCTTTTTGTTTGTTTCAATTTATCTGTTTAACACTATTAGCTTTTGTAGTGCCTTTCCTTCATTCTCTTATGCTGTGTTGTGTTGTCTAAATTTTGGTTCTAAAGATATGTACTGATTTTCACTAATAGAATTTGGAATTTGATTGAACTAAGTCAACTTTTTGAAGCTTTTTGATTGTTTTTGATGTTGCAAAGCAATTTTGGATTCCAATATTTGATATCATTGTGTCCTAACTATTGCCTTTTTTTTTGTATGTAGGATGCTCCTTTGATTCTACCATCCCTAGCTCTCCTACAATCCCCAGCTCTTCAAAAATCATCAATTGCATCCCATCAACCAAGCAGCTTATTATAAGTTTTATATTGGTGTTTGAGGACATTTTGTGTACAAAGAACCACATTTGAAAAAACACATCTTTTGCAAGTGTTGAACAAATATTTTGAAACACATTGAAATTTTAATTATGGTATTAGCTTAATTTAAGTGTTAAAGGATTTTCTGTGTACAAAGGACCACATCTATCTTTTGTTAATTTTATGATGATGGTTATAGACAATGATATGTATTTGATAATATATTTCTATGTTAATATAATGTTAGTTTGGAGACATTTGTGGTGTTATCTAGTTACATTTGTGGTATTGTCTTTGTGGAGCTAAAATTATTACAAGTTATTTTTAATAGAAATGTGGTTTTAGAACCTAGGAGGGAAAAAAAAATTAACCTATAGCGGCAGGCAAAAACCACCACTGAATGACCAAAATTATGAAATAATTGAAGACCTATACGGCATTTATAGCCCGCCGATAAAAGGTCACTTGACTCGAATGATAACCTCATATGGCCGCGGTTTTTAGCTTTCCGCAATAAACCAAAAGCGCCGCTAAATGGCCGATCTATTGCGGTGCTTTTTGTGACCGCCGCAACAGATCTATAGCGGCACTGCAACAGTGGCGGGTAGAAACACTGCAACATTGGACCTTTAGCGGCGGTTTTTTGGGCTTTTGCGGCTGTTTTGGCCCACTGCAATAGTACAGTTTTTTTGTAATGTTAGAAACATTTTAGAAAAAAATGATAAAGCAATTAATTTTTTATAATTTCCATAAAAGTGGTGTCAAAACTTTTCTAATATGATTTATTTGTTTAAAGTAACCGTTAATCAACTATGACCCTTTAATAACATGAAAAGGCAAGTTAGGCAACCCTTTAATTATATGAAAAGGCAGTGAGTTTAGAGAGGTGCCAATCTTAAATTGAAAAAAGCAAAAATACATTTTTAATCCTTACATTTTGACCTCATTATTATTTTGGTTCCTACTTTTCTATTTTATCACTTTTAATCTCCAAAATGAAAAACGCATTTCATTATTGTCTCTACCGTCATCTCACTGACAGAAATTTCTTACGTGGCAAACGTAGTACACAGTTGGCATACCAAGTGTCTACATGGCCATTAAAATGATATTTGAAAAATTAGATTTGACATTTAAAAAATGCCATGTCAACATTTTAATAAATAAAAAAAAGCCACATCAGAAAAACAATTAAACAAAATTATAAATTTTGATTTTTTTCAAATAAAATATAAAAAATTTATTTTTTCTTTTCATTATTTTTCGGAAGAGCGTGTAGATTTTTCTCATGTCCTTCCCTAGAAAATGATTGATTGTTCTTCATGTACTTCCCAAGAACATGGTTGCCCAAAAAATTAAAATTAAAGATTTTCTTTTCTTTTATTGCATTTTCTTAGCATCAAAACATGCAAAAACATGATAAAACTCAACAATTCTAACACAATCAACTAAAAAAATTCAAACACGGTCATATCAAAAACAAAATAACCAAAAACGCCAAAACCCAGAGCCAATTCTCATCAATAAAATACACCAAAACACAAGCCAATCCTCATCAATTTTAGATCTAGTTAGATCAACCACGATGACCCACCCAGGCACTACCGATCTAGGTTTAGAGAGAGAAAGGATGAGATTTCAGTCAGTCATGGGTTTTGGCCATAAGTCTTCAACCATGGGTTTTGGCCATAAGTCTTCAACCATGGGTTTTTGGCCATGGGTCTTCAGCCATGGGTTTTTGGCTATGAGAGAAGAGAGAGAGCTCGGGATCTTCCACTCCATTTGTCACATAGGTTATTTTTCGTTAGTTAGATAACGATAGGGACTAAAATAGAAAGCATTTTTTCATTTTGGGGACTAAAATCAATAAAATAAAAATATAGAGACCAAAATGAAAATGAGGCCAAAATGTAGGAGCCAAAACGGCATTTCCACCTTTAAAAAAAGCGAAAACAACCGCCAGTTACTAATGGGTATGTAAAGTATAATCACAAAGAAGAAAGTTTAAACATCTCACAAAGAAGAAAAAGCACTTTATATATCAACTATATGCAATATTTCGTTTCTGTGAACTCATCCACCAGTGAGACTCATAAAGTATAAAAAGGATGCTAAATAAAACTGATGCATGAAATGCCACCAATAAAGAGTCCCATAAAAAAGAGAAAATTTGTTTAAGCATTGGTACTTTTGGTAGTTCATTTTTCTTTTTTAATTTCTAATTTTTAATTTTTAATTTTTAATATTAAGATGAGCATGACTAGTTTTTGATAAGTTTGGAGATAAATTTAAATTCTAAATGTATTTATTAAAAATACCAAAATGTGATAACTAATTAAGTGCAAAGTTTTTAGTACACATTGCTTCCTTTAAGTTGCTATTTGTGCCGACATAAGAGTCCCTTTCAACCATTTTAAGGCACATTGTTTAGCCTGAAAAGCTTCTAGCTTTGTTTAGCCTGTCTTATGGTACAAAATTAAGCAAAGTTGTTGTTGATATTTTTATAGTGTGAAGTTGATTTCCACGGTCCACTTTGGCATCTAATAATATGTTGTTATTGGTCCAAATGAAGAAGGCCGTCCAATCAATCCAAGTGAAATGGTAAGGTCTATTATGCCTCAAATAAGAATATAAATTCGCCCCCCCCCCTTCAAAAAAAGAAAGAATATAAAATTCCCACTTGTATTTTACTATGCTATGTGATTTTGATATCTTAATTTTTTTATGAGGTAAACAATACTTCCAAAAACACATGTCTCCTTCGACTGTCAATTAATTACTCATTTAAAGTGCCTCCTTGATCAACCAAACTAATTGGCCGCCAGTAGAAAAAGGAATCGTTGATCAGCACTTATTTGGGATATCCAAATTTTAAAGGTATATTCTTGTGTTGGAACTAGGAAGAATGATAATCGTTTCCGCATACCATCAACTTATCAAGATTGCTTATATTTTAAAATTAAATGATCTCCGTTTACCGTGAATATTTTACACTTTTTCACAACATGATCAGATGGCAAAGCGTGATTAATCTAATATCATTTGTACAGATTTATCAATAAGAGTACAAGACATTAACACAAACATTAAGGATGTAGGTACTGTGATTTGTTGTAACATTTATATATGTATTGTGCACCAGTACAATAACGCTTTTTCTATTTGTATTTTTGGTTTAGTGTTGTAATATTTAAAAATAATATATAAATAATTGTGTATATTAGAAAATATATAATGTAATGTGAAATAATGTTTAAAAATGAAATAGAGATTAATAATGTTCTAACCAAATAAAAAATATAAAGGAAAAAGCTTAAAACTTAGGAACAATAAATTACTCATTTAACAAGTTTGTGTTTTTTAATTTAAAATTATTTAACTAAAAAAATATGAGTATTTTAAAGAGTTTAAGAATTTGTGTGAGGGTATTTTAATACATAAAATGTTGAAACCCAAGCAAGTAATCTTGTTATTAATAGGGTTTGTGTGTATCTATATATATAGACAAAATTTAGGTACAATACCTTAAGTATTATTCTTTAAGTTCTCCTCTTAAAATTCAGCTATGTGGCTACTTAATTAAAAAATACACTTTCATCCCATAAAGAAAAATTCATATGGCAAAATCTTATAAAGAGAACCTAAGAAACAGCACCTAAATATTGTACTTAAAAGTCTTACTCATTCATATATATATATAAGTCTTACTCCTCTTATAATGGTTCTATATTGGCATTGACTTACGGTTCTTTCTTAAAATAGATGTGACAATTTCTTTTTTTCTTTTTTTGTATTTATAAATAAATAGTAGGGAAATGAGAGATGGGTTTCAAACCACACATACACCATAAAAAATGTCTTACAGTTAGACTAGAGCTTTTTTTTTTTTTTTAGAATATCAAATGATCCTTGATGTCATGGTGTTTTGTTTTGTTCTTTCATTATTATTATACGACAATAATGATGAACTAGCAATTATCAAAGATAGCAATCGTTGATTAGGCTCCTTGCTTATGTTGGAATCATTTGTTATGTTACCTAAACATAATATTTTTCAATTCTTCCAATTATATATAATATTTTCCAAATTTAAGACAATGATATGGGATCGATGTCAAATCTAATTCCCTCTAGTGGCCTTAAGGCCCCACTCCACCAATTATGAACTAAATTTATCTTAGAGACAACGTCTCATAAATAATGTAGTTGAATCAAAATTATAAGGTGTATAGCAAGGGTCCTGTAGGTCTATATATATATTTGCATTTCCAATGATAGCGTTTTCATTCTCCTAATTATTGAATTATAAATAATAATAAAAAGATGTTCCTAAAAAAATAATAAAAAAGATTATAAGGTGCATAGATTTGATATTTAAAAAAAATAAAGCATAGATTTTTTTTTTTTTGATGGGATAAAGCTAGATTTGATTAAATGTAAACATGTGTATATAACTTAGGGACAATTTCTTATATGTTGTACTTTAATTACTTGATTAATTTAAAATCATGTGATTGTATTAATCAATGAACCATATAATTAAATTTAATTAACTTTGGGAGAAGATACAACTCTTAAATTATATCTTGTTAGGAGACAATGTAATAAGCTAGTGCACTCTTTAGCAAAGAGAGCATCCACCCCTCCTCAAATATCCGTCTAGATGGAAGAAGTACCACCAAACCTTGTTTATGTATTCTTGACTGATTTGAAGAGCCTACCTTAAATTATCTCTTGTTAGGAGACAATGTAAGAAGCTAGCGCACTCTTTAGCAAGGAGAGCATCCACCCTTCCTCAATTATCCGTCTGGATAGAAGAAGTGACACCGCACCTTGTTTATGTATTCTTGACTGATTTGAAGAGTCTACCTTCAATTATCTCCTGTTTGGAGACAATGTAATAAGTTAGCGCACTCTTTAGCAAGGATAGCATCCACCCCTCCTCAATTATCCGTCTGGATGGAAGAAGTACCACCACACCTTGTTTATGTATTCTTAACTGATTTGAAGAGCCTTCTTTAATAATATGTCTGTGATTTGATTCAGAAGATACCACAAATATCGATATAAAACACTTATATCATCACTAGCATTATATGACAAGGAACAGAGTTGTGACCTTGGACTTGAGCTCCTTGTGCTCGAAGTAAACCTCGGTCATCAATTCATTGCACAAGACGACCTCATTATTTTGCTTCTCCATCCCATGATGGTAACGAAATTCATTTAAAGGAATGGATCGACGATGAGCTTCAATATCACCTTCATATAATTGAAGAGAAACACTTCAAAAAGGCATTACGATCATGGACATTGTGATAAAAAGGAAGGAGTGACGTCATTTGGACAACAAGGTTTTCACGGGAGGGTTGTTGAATGTTGTGGTTGAGACTTGAGAGAGCGGTTGTGTTTAAATTGGGTTCCCCCCCCCCCCCCCCCCCCCCCCTCTGGTTATTATATGTTTTATTTGTCATGTGTCATTTGAATGTAAATAAGAGAGAATGATACGTAGTGAATTGAAGCAAAATACGTATAAGTGTATATATGTTACATCTTTTTCCCCTCTCTTGCTATAAATGGGAGGAATACAAATCCAAATCCTCTTGAAGGAAAGAATTGAGTAAGATTATTGAGTTACAAGCTTCCCAGGATATTTATATCATATTTAGTTTTTTATTTGAGCAAAAAGTGTATTGCAATCTTACAAAACTATTAATTTGATAGTTTTGAACAAATGAAAATGTTCGGAGACATTTTCCTAATATGTAAACATAATAGCTAGCCAAAAACAAAAAAACCATAACAACTATAAACTCTATACAATTCATCAATTTGACCCAAAATCCACAACTAAAAGTGTTAAACTCTAGGTCTTAACCAGCCCTTCATTCAAATACCCTTATCATGGATTTCGTGGAATAACCTAAACAAAAACATCACTAAATTGTAGTCCATACCATATCTAATGATGTTATGTTTTTATTAAACAAGAAAGAAAATAGTGCATGCTTCATTTTAAAGACAATAAGGGTTTGTTTGGTTGAGATGATAGAAAAGTAGTAGGGTAGAAAATGGGGAGATAATGGAGAAATGAGAGGATAGAAAATAAATTAATTTCCCTCATTTGTGTTTAGTTGGGAGGGTGGAAAAATAGAAGGATGAAAAACTTTTTTATATGATTAAGATGAAAAATGAGAGGATTGAAAATAGAGTTTGTATAAAATCATCATCATGTCCCTATTAAATAAAACAAAAAGTAACACACCATATACTTTAGAAAAATTGTGTAAAAATGAGCACTTCATTAAAATGACAAAATAAAAAGCATAAGAAATTAATCCAAATTTTTTTTCTAAAAAATAACAAAAACCAACCAAAACATATGAGAAAAGAAACACATGAGCAGAACACCCACAAAAAAAGAAGATGGAAACCTCCAAAAAAAAAAAAAGCCAAAAGTCCCCATTCCCCAAACGTCCAGAATGTACTTGCTACTATGGTATATTTGTCCAAATGCAACAAGGAGCCTCCTTGTTTTCCCTCTTCTAATCTCCTCAATTTGGGGAGATTGAGTTTTGGTGGGTTTTGGGAAAAAAAAAAAAAAAAAAGTTGAACCTCACCAATTTTCTCTTCCCCCTTCCCTCCCAACTATACTCTAACTATTTTTTTCCTCACTTTTTTCCTCTTTATTTTCTATCTACCAACTTTTCACTCCAATCAGATGTACTCTAAATCTCAAATTTGTCCTAGCCTTTTAAGAGAAGAGAAAAAAAAAAAAAACCATAATAGCAACTAAATTAATTTTTTTTTTTAATCTCATTAACAAGTGACTCAATGCATTGGTTTAGGTTAAGTTTTTTAATTCTTCAAAATAAATAAATAGGTTAAGTTTTTTAGTTATATTCTATCAATCTTTTTTAAAGAAACACACAATATTCAATTACAGAAAATTTTGTTTATTATTGGAGTGTTATTATTTTTTCCCAATGTAGTGGGATTATATAAATGCTTCCCTAACGTACCATCGACAAAAGCCTAAAAAAAGGAAAAGAAAGGGGAATTCGTTTCCATTTTTTTAGAAAAAATACTACCCAATTGTTTGCATTCATCTTCTCCAAATGTCTTCTCAAAAAAAAAAAAAAAAATCTTCTCCAAGTGTGTGTGTATATATATATATATATATATATATATATATATATTATATATATATATATATATAATATATATATATATATATGTTTGTTTTCATATGGGCGCATGATATTGATGGGTGAAAGCGGCACAATCTCCCACTCTTTTATTCATCAAAATCTCTCACTCTTTTAAATATCTCAAGAATCTACAAAAAATGTCTGGTTTCAAATGCTTCTTTCCGAATTATAAAAAGAAAAACTCCATTGACTTGTCTGATGGACCCAGTCTAAAATAAACAAAAGGTTACTGGTTTGTACACATGGCATGCCTTCCACCGTGAACTCAGTCCAATTGTGATGCGAAGACAGTGCAGGTGCTAAGTGCAAGTGCCAAACTACCCCCCCTGCCCTGATTATAGCACATCAATGATCAAACTACAACTCTACGACAGAATACACACCTCGATTCTCCCGCCCTCTCAATTTGGGAAATTGCGGACCCCACCCCAAATATTGCTATTTTCTATTTCAAGTTTCTCTCTCTCAACAATTGACAATTCTTCGGCGCCTACCAAACTCTACACTCGTATAGTTAATGACTGAAACACCCTTGGTCTTTTACATAAACAAAACAATTGACTCCAACACAACTAATACTCTAGCTCGTGACAACTTGTGTAAGTCTTTAGTCTGACAACTGACCAAACATAAAGAAAAAAACACGAAGTTTCTGCAATAGACCCCGTGATAATTTTAGGAGAAACGCGACCTATGATATCACCTGGTGATTTCGACTGACTTTGAGGTGAGGTGAGGTGGGTGGTGGGGGTGGCCAGGCCAAGCAAGTTGCACCCATTATGGTCCGCTAAAAATATCTCTGACTCTGACTACTCCAAGCTTTGCTTTTTAGTGATAGCCAGTTAATCTTTGATTAGACGCTCCATTAAATTTTATGGGATTTAAATAAGCAAAAAAATCATCACCTTCTAACTTTATTAACGATGATTGGCGCCGCTTTTTACTTTTTTAAATAGATCGAAGAAATAGAGTTGATATTTTTGTTTACGCCATTAATGCTTTGGCATTGTGGTCTTAATTGTTTTTAGTGGCAGCACCTTTCACAACTCAAGCCATCTTTCTTTTCGTTTTTAGGTTTTCATTTTCTTTATGTCTCCCCACAACTTGAGAGAAAAAAAAAGGGCAACTGGCTAAATGCTAGAACAGAAGGAGTTGACAAAATTACTTCTCTGCAAGTCCTATTCCTTATGTTTTCTTTTAAAAAAATGATATGTTTAAGTTAAATGCTTCTTCCATGTTATAAGTCCATTTTAGAATTTTTATTATAAAAATATCACTTCCAAAAAAAGAAAATTTGTTGATTTATAGTTAGAAAACCTATGTATATATATACAAAGATTTTGTTTCACTGAACGTTAATAAATGTGAATCTACACCTAATGACTAAGAGATAGTGATAATGATTGTGACGTGGTGTCTAGTAAGCATGTACACGCTTGATTTTAAAATTTAATCCTCCCCTCCCTTGAAAATAAGAAATTTCAATTAACTATGAGAAAAATTGACTGGATTTCCTATTTTACAATTTAGTTGTCTAAATTTCTGACTCAGAATCTACGTCTGAGTTGTTTAAAAAAAAAAAAAAACATGGGTAGAAAGATGAATTACAAATTCGAAAGATTTTTTTTTTTTTTTTAAATTTTGTAAGCATATTCTTATCTAGCAAGAAAGTAGATAAATGTCTAGTCAGGTCCGATTGCAAACACTAAAAATATCAAACTGATTCCACAAATTTGATTCAAACATTTACCCATAAATATGGAAACCAAAGACCTATGAGCGGTGGGACTTTTAAAACAGTTCGGAAAAAAAAAATGAGAAAAAAATAAAATAAAAGGGGTAATTTGGGAAACACGAGTAATAAGCAACCCTGGAATTGAACAAATGCCAGTGGTAGCCAACAACTTCTGGAGCTCTCTCTCTCTCTTATCAACCTAGCTATAAAAGCAAAATCTTAAAGCATTGATGTGTATTGTGGCCTACTCTTTTGCCTTGTCCACGAGCTCTTAAAACTCTCCACCTCTCCCCGCACCCACCACAATGGAAGGGGTCCCACCGCCGCCGCCTCCACCACCACCACCACCACCCACCACTCTTCTTGGCAAATACCAATTGGGCAAATTACTGGGCCGTGGCAGCTTTGCCAAGGTCTACCAGGCCCAGTCCCTAAAGGACAACACCTCTGTGGCCGTCAAAATCATCGACAAGTCGAAAACCGTTGACGCCGCAATGGAACCTCGGATAATCCGAGAGGTGTTAGCCATGAAACGACTCCACGACCACCCAAACATCCTTAAAATCCACGAAGTCATGGCCACGAAGACCAAGATCTATCTCGTGGTCGAACTCGCGACCGGTGGCGAGCTCTTCTCCAAAATCTCGCGACGAGGAAAACTCGCCGAGCCGGCCGCGCGCCGATACTTTCACCAGCTCGTCTCGGCTCTAAGCTTTTGCCACAAAAACGGCGTCGCTCACCGTGATGTGAAGCCGCAGAATATCCTGTTGGACAAAGACGGAAACCTTAAAGTCTCCGACTTTGGTCTCTCGGCTTTGCCAGAGCAGCTCAAAAATGGCTTGCTTCATACGGCTTGTGGGACGCCGGCTTATACGGCTCCCGAGGTTGTCTGTCGGCGGCGCGGCTACGATGGCTCGAAAGCCGACGCGTGGTCTTGTGGGGTTATTCTCTTTGTGTTTCTCGCAGGTTATCTTCCGTTCGATGACAGTAACATGGTTACGATGTACAAGAAAATCCAGCGACGAAAATATCAGTTCCCAGATTGGTTTTCGAAGTCGGCGCGCCATGTTATATTTCAGCTTCTGGATCCGAATCCCGATACGAGATTGAGCATCGAGAGCCTCATGGAAAACTCGTGGTTTAAGAAATCGTTGAGACCAGTGGCAGAGAAGAGTGTGTTTGAATCGAGTAGTTGGAAGTACGAGTACAACATGTCGTGTACGAATGCGTTTGAGATTATATCTTTGTCTTCTGGGTTGGATTTGTCCGGGTTGTTTATGGAAACGACGGCGTGTGGGAAGAGAGAGAAGAGGTTGTTGTTTACGTCGAAGGTGAAAGGGGAGGTGGTGAGAGAGAGAGTGAGAGAAGTGGGTGGGAGATTAGGGTATAGAGTAGAAGATGGGAAAAGTGGTTGTAGTGTAGGATTGGGGAAAGGGAGGGTGGTCTTGTTGGTGGGGGCGGTGGAAATGACGCCTGAATTGGTGTTGGTGGAGGTGAAAGTGGTGGAGGGTGGGGTTGAGTTTGAGGAGCATCAATGGAAGGATTTGAAGGCTGGGTTTGAAGACAAAGACATTGTTGTTGCTTGGCACAACAATGATATTAATGTAATGTGAACAATATTCAAAGGAAATTTGATTTTGGTGGAGGTGGTAGAACACAGTGTGTTGAGACACTTTTGTTGTTTATATCATGAGGATGATGATGATGATGGGAAAAATGGGTTGATCTTTGTACATCAAATTACTTAGATTTATTAGGCAAGATTTAAGATTTTGAAGGTTTGTTTTTTTGGTTGATCTAATCAATGATTTTGTACACGAATTTCAAATCCATCAGTAGGTTTAGTATATTAAAATACTAGTAATCTCTCTTTTGTTCCTTTGCCATTTACTTCTGGTTTTATGCTGAAGTCCAATTTTCCTTTTTGTCATTCTCCACATATATGTTATTAAAAGGGCAGTGTCAATAACAGATGCAGTTTACTTCTGGCGTATTCAACTCACGATTTCAATTTTCACTGGTATATATGGATGTATGCGCCAAATGGTATGTGTAATAGGTTTCAATGTAATTAAAAATCTTACATGCTTTGCCTTAAAAACTGGGAAGTCTGGAACCCTGAGATCATGTCCACAGTGCTGCAGTGCACCAAAGAGAAAAAGAGTCGGGGATTAATTTGGCCGGCGAAGGCCATGTTAATATTAGAAAGGAAAGGCAGGTTTTGCTTTGAGTGTCAATTATTATAATGTCTAGCTATGATAACCGATTAATTGCTGCCAACCAATGTTTGTTTTATATTGCAAATTTTTTTTTTTTTTTTAAAACGTTGTTGCTGGTGCAAATTTTTTTACAAATTATTGATATGATAAATGATTATAGTAAACTGGTAATATGATAAGTGATTATTAGTAAATAAAAAATTGACGTTAACTGTGAGTCAATAAGAATATGAAAAAACTAATAAGTAGATGATCAAATCAACATGTAAAAATATTGTAAAATAATTTTTAGCAATAGTATTACCCTAAACAAATATATTAAACATTTTAAGATTACTTAATTCCAGTGAGCATATCTGTCAAATCTGAAAGTGTAGAGGCTTTTAAAGGAGTCTTCAGCTGGACGTGCTTCAGAGCATCTCTAATAGCCTCAGCAAACATAAAATTATCTTTATTTTAAAGATTTTAATAATAAAATATTCCTTCAACAACTTCTTTAAAATTTTAAATTTTTTTTTTAATAAACAATCATTCTTCAAATTTGATGTGCTACTATTCATTAGTAAAAGAATAAAACAGAATAAAAAATTAGTCGAGAAAAGAGTGGGAATAGGATATGGGATACGTGTGTTAAAAAATAAATGCAAAAATAATATTTAAATAAAAAAATAATAAAAAATTTGTTAAAATATATATTTAAAAAAGTAAGTTTGTAAAAAGTAAATCTTATTATTGACTGTTTAAACAATATAAAAATATAAAAAAATTGCTAAAGATGCTCTAATAAGAGATATTCCATGCAAACCACGATGATAAGCAAAACTGTCTGTTGTACTTAAAAGTTAGTACATACCATCAGTTGAAGGCGGCAACAAAATTATATGGGACTTGCAGCATGAAGAAACCAAGATTAGTTTCTTGTGCAATATCTAGGTGACAGGTCATGTCAGCATGTATGCATTAGGAAGTGTCTATTAGACGTAAAATTACACGGTCTCAGGAAAATCTCTGTATATAACAGCGCGAATGCGTGTATGCATGGTTGTTATAGTGCTTTTGGTTTAGTTAACTGAAACTGTAGCTACAGTATTTTTTTAATTTTGGTAATCGGTTTGTGTTTGTGTTTGTGTTTTTTTTTTTTTCTTTTAAATATTTATGTAAGTTGGTATATATATATTATTATACTGAAATAACAAAATTCACAATATTTTTACAATTATTGACGTATTAATTTTTTACAAATCAAAATAAAATAATAAAATATGAGATTGTGACCAACTACAACTAAAAATAAATGTTTTGAGAAAATGTTGTTGTACTGTAGCTAAAGTGCTTTTGGTTTAGTTAAGCTACAATGCCTTTTTTTCTTTTTTTTCTTTTTTTTTTTTTTCTTTTTCAGTAATCGGTTTGTGTTTTTTTTAAAAAAATATTTATGTAAGCTGGTATATATATTGTTATACTGACATAACAAATTTCACAATATTTTCACAATTATTGATATGTCAATTTCTTACAAATCAAAATAAAATAATAAAATATGAGATTGTGACTAACCACAACTAAAACTAAATGTTTTGAGAAAATGTTACAACACTTATTGTGCAGTGCTTTTGGTTTATTCAACTAGCACAGTAGCTACAGTGCCTAAAGTTTTTTTTTTTTTTTTAATGTAATCAATTTTTTTTTTCTTCTAAATATTTAAGTAAGCTGGTATATATATATTGTTATACTAACACAACAAATTTCATAATATTTTCACAATTATTGACGTGCCAATTTCTCACCAGTCGAAATAAAACAATAAAATACGAGACTGTGACCAACTACAACTAAAAATAAATGTTTTGAGAAAATGTTACAACACTTATTGTGCAGTGCTTTTGGTTTATTCAACTGGCACAGTAGCTACAGTGCCTAAAGTTTTTTTCTTTTTCTTTTTTTCAGTAATTGGTTTGTGTTGTTTTTTCTTTTAAATATTTATGTAAGCTGGTATATATATTGTAATATTGACACAATAAATTTCACAATATTTCACAATTATTGATGTGTCAATTTCTTACAAGTCAAAATAAAATAATAAAATATGAAATTGTGACCAACCACAACTAAAAAATAAATATTTTGAGAAAATGTTACAACACTTATTGTGCAATGCTTTTGGTTTATTCAACTAGCACGGTAGATACAGTGCCTAAAGTTTTTTTTTTTTTTTTTTTTTTAAGTAATCAATTTGTGTTTTTTTTTTCTTTTAAATATTTATGTAAGCTGGTGTATATATTATTATATAAACACAACAAATTTCACTATATTTCACAATTATTCACGTGTCAATTTCTTACTAGTCGAAATAAAATAGTAAAATATGAGACTGTGACCAACCACAACTAAAAATAAATGTTTTGAGAAAATGTTACAATACTTATTGTGCATTGCTTTTGGTTTATTCAACGGGCACAGTAGCTACAGTGCCTAAAGTTTTTTTCTTTTTCTTTTTTTTCAGTAATTAGTTTGTGTTTTTTTTTTCTTTTAAATTTATGTAAGCTGGTGTATATATTATTATATAAACACAACAAATTTCACTATATTTCACAATTATTCACGTGTCAATTTCTTACTAGTCGAAATAAAATAGTAAAATATGAGACTGTGACCAACCACAACTAAAAATAAATGTTTTGAGAAAATGTTACAATACTTATTGTGCATTGCTTTTGGTTTATTCAACGGGCACAGTAGCTACAGTGCCTAAAGTTTTTTTCTTTTTCTTTTTTTTCAGTAATTAGTTTGTGTTTTTTTTTTCTTTTAAATATTTATGTAAGCTGGAATATATATTGTTATACTGACACAACAAATTTCATAATATTTTTACAATTATTGATGTGTTAATTTCTTACAAGTCAAAATAAAATAATAAAATATGAAATTGTGACCAACCACAACTAAAAAATAAATGTTTTGAGAAAATGTTACAACACTTATTGTGCAGTGCTTTTGGTTTATTCAACTGGCACAGTAGCTATAGTGCCTAAAGTTTTTTTTTTTTTTCAATAATTGGTTTTTTTTTTCTTTTAAATATTTATGTAAGCTGGTAAATATATTGTTATACTGATATAATAAATTTCACAATATTTTCACAATTATTGATGTGTCAATTTCTTACAAATCGAACTAAAATTATAAAATATGAGATTGTAACCAACCACAACTAAAAATAAATGTTTTGAGAAAATGTAACAATACTTATTGTTATCACAATATTTTCACAATTGTTAAAATCTCAATTTCTTATAGATCAAATAAAAAAAATGCTAAGTCCACAACATTTTAACATTAATTTCTATAGTGCCTAAAGTTTTTTTTTTTTTTTTTTTTTTTTTTTTTTTTTTTTTTTTCAGTTATCGGTTTGTATTTTTTTTTTCTTTTAAATATTTATGTAAGCTGACATATCTATTAACTATATAAAAAGAGCCAAAGGCTCATGAATAATTTTTTTTGGTTTATTGCACTTTTTCTTTTTTCTTTTTTCCTTCAAGTATGGCAGTTGGTTTGAGCTTTGTTTTTTTTTTTTTTTTTTTTTTTTTAAGATCTTTATATGTTTACTTTGTACTTGCAATGCAAGTTTACATTGTAAATACACAAAAATGATTAATATTATACACATTTGCACAAAAAATGGTAAATATTGTACAAATTTTGTAAATGTGTACAAAATTTGCCAATTTTTTTGTGTCTATGATATAAATTTACATTGTAATTAAGTACAATGTATACATAGAAATTTTGTGAAAATGCTGTGACACATTGTCAATTCTTTATGGGTCAAAATAAAATAATAAAATATCATACCGAGATCTAGCACAATTAAAAATGTCATGACATTTTGTTGTTTTTGCAATATATTCACAACTATTGAGGTTTAAGTTATAGGTCAAAATAAAATAATAAAATATTGGACTAGGATCCGTCACGATCTTATACAAATGAGATTAACTTTTTATGACATAATTATCAAAATTCTTAAAATTAATGTCTCTTTTGATTAATGTAAATCTCTATGTATTTTAAAAATCAAATGATTTATATCTTTATTTTGTGATACAAATAAAATTTAGAATTGATCCTAATTACTACCCTTTTTTCTTCCATGGCTGGCTAACACGTGCTTTGCACGTGCTGCCCTAACTAGTATAGAATTTTTTTAAGTTTTAAAATAGAATTATTTTGACATCTCGGATGCTAATGCTCTAAGTACAACCTTACTATAGTAAGTTAGTATGTAAAATTTTTTACATATACAAACACGGATGATGCTTGCTTTTTGTGGTTTGGTGTTGTAAAATAGCTTTTTTTGGAGTTTTAGAAACTCCAATGCCATTGCTCACTGTTTATGGAGTTGTAAAGAAAAAAAAAACTTTTTTAATCTCTCACACTCTTTCTTTTTTTAGAGCATTAGCATCAAAGATGCCAAAAAAGATCTATTTTACACCCTAAAAACTTATTTTATCTATTTTGCCATCTCATTTTACAACTCTTCCAACATCTCAATTTAGATACATCATTATAAAATAATATAAACTTCCTAATAAAATAAATATAAAAACTACCCCCTTTCTCCTCTCTATTCCATCATCCCTAAACCCAAACCTAGAACAAAACAATCCAAATCAAGCCAAACACTGAAACTCAGCCACCAACACCACCACCACCATCAACCACCACATTCACCCACTCCACCAACCACAACAACCACAAATCACCACAAAAAGCCCAAAACAAAAAACCACCATAGACCCACCAATGCCTCCTCTGCCACCACAAACTAACGCCACCACAAGCCCACCACAGTAAAACCCATCCCAACCACCACTGCAAACCTCCACCACCTTGAGTTTGAGGAGCATCAATGGAAGGATTTGAGGGCTAGGTTTGAAGACAAAGACATTGTGTTGCTTGGCACAACAATAATATTAATGTAATGTGAAGAATTTTCAAAGGAAAATTGATTTTTGTGGAGGTGGTAGAACACAGTGTTGAGACACTTTTTTTGTTCATATCATGATGATGAAGATGATGATGATGATGGGAAAATAGGCTGATCTTTGTACATCAGATTACTTATATTTATTAGGCAAGATTTAAGATTTTGAAGGTTTGTTTTCTTGGTTGATCTAATTAATGATTTTGTACATGAATTTTAAATTCATTAGTAGGTTTAGTATATTAAAATACCATGTTGATGCTCATTTTGGAAAAGCCCAACAACAAGCCCGAATGGCAGGAATGATGGGTCTTAGGCCCATAAAGTAAACAAATGGGCCTTGGGAAAAGCAAATGGGCCTACAGGAGCCCAAAGGAAGAAGCAGTAAACCCATGGATAGAAAAGTGAGAATGGGCCACAACAAGTATAAAGTAATGAAGCAAGAAAGTAAGAGGTTGATGGAAAACCCATGAACCCCAAGGATGAAGGATATAGTAATTGGGCCAGGAAGCCCAAAAGAGTTAGGAAAAAAACCATGAGAATGTAGAGTTGGAAATGGGCTGAGGATGCCCAACGAGGAAAGAATGGGCCAAAGGAGTCCACAAGCAATGCAATGGGTCAAAATAGCTCAAAGTAATGTGATTATAAACCCAATGACAATATTGGGACATTGTAACTAATTGAAGGAAGAGCATACAGTAGGCCCGAAAGAAGCCCAGCAAGCATGGACCATATAGCACCTGCAGCAGGAATAACAAAATGGTATAGCAGGAATACTGGCAAGCCAACAGAAGGAACAAATAGTGGGCTAAAAGAGAGAAAAGCCCACAATCAAGCAAGGCCCAACCCTTAGGGGGAAGTAAGCCATAAAGAATGGAGAATCATAAAACAGTTCACACCACAAGAGGTTAAGAATGAGCGGCAGAATGTACAGATGAGCCTCTAGTCCATGGTAAACGCATAAGCAGCAGACAAGCTTTAGACATACATGGAAGTGGAGCAGACACAAGGCCTAGGCACCACCAACCTGTACCTAGTCAATACAAGAGCGGTGGGTCATGGGTCAGAGGTAAGAGAGGGTATGGTTTGGCGGTGGGGAGAAAGGAAGACCTACTCTAGGGTTCCCGCTTGAACTCTTTTGGAAGAAATGTCCTACTGAGATGACATACTACCCAAAAAAAGGATGATGAGTTGGAACCACGAGATGCATGCCATAAGGGATAGTGAGAGAGAGAATGACTACCTTGTTGCGGATAGGAATGCCACGATGAACAAGCAAAAAAAGTAGAATTCTTTGTCTGGTAATAGGGTGTGGCACAACCAGCGTAGATAAGTGGTGATGGTTAGGCAACTGACAAACTAGTAAGTGGTTTGGAAGTACACCCACACCCAGATAAAAGTGGTTAAATGGTAAAATAATAAAAACAAATCAAGGTAGGCAGTATATAAAGGGCTCTCGCCGTGCATGGTTTCATCATCACAATGGTAGCAACCACTAGGGGAGAATCACAGCACCACCATCACCATAATACTACATGAGTAAGCACTAAGAAAGAAAGAAAAGAGGGGGAAAGAATCAAAGTAACAAAATGGAGAAAAAAGAGAAAGAGAAACAGGAAGAGAAATAGATATTGTAAAATGATAAACATGCACCAATAGACTAATCCCTTCTCTCCCTCTAAAAGCCTACCTTCTGTTGAGAATAAATGATTTGTTTAGGTATAAGCCATTTAGGCTTGTTCCCTCAAAGTAGATAATTTCTAACAGCAGGATCCTCCTGTGAGGTTACCCACATTAAGGAAGTGGTTCCCTCCTTGGACTTAGTCCTGTAACACAACTGACTGTAGTAGACTAAACTTTTCCTTTTGCTTTTATTATTTACCGTAATTATTTCCTTTCTTGTCTTTGCAATTTCACTCATAACGTGTTTCTTATTGCTATATCGTTCTTTTTCTTAAGGATTCCTTATTTATTTAATCTAACGGGAAGCATATTGCCTTTATTATTGTCATACTGTACTTGTCGGCCATAACTCTTTTGTAATAGTTCTGCCTGCCATGGGCATATGACCTAAGTTTCAGCAAAAATGGGCATAGTTTGTGCACAAGCTAGCTCACAGTAGATTGCAATTGGACCGATCCCAGCTCTCCTATTCAGAACACTTGGGCCTCAGTATAGCAAGAGGCAGTCCAGCCCAAAATCACAAAAGGCCTTCTATAACTAGTAATCTCTCTTTTGTTCCTTTGCCATTTACTTCTAGTTTTATGCTGAAGTTTAGTTTTCCATTTTGTCATTCTCTACACATGTCATTAAAAGGGCGGTGTTAATAACACACACCAATAGCGTATTCAACTCATGATTTCAATTTAAATTCACCGGTATATATGGATGTATGTGCCAAATGGTATGTGTAATAGGTTTTACTATAATTAAAAATCTTACATGATTTGCCTTAAAAACTGGGAAGTCTGGAACCTTGAGATCATGTACACAATCCTCCAGTGCACCAAAGACATAAAGAGTTGGGGATTAATTTGACCGACAAAGGCCATGTTAATATTTGAGAGGCTATTAGGGAGGTTTAGGTAAGGCAGATTTTGCTTTAATTGTCAATTATTATAATGTCTTGCTATGAAAACCAATTAATTGCTGCTGACCAATATTTGTTTTATATTGCAGAAATTACAAAAATGAAAAAAAGAGTATTGCTAGAGATACAAACTTTTTTACAAATTAATAATGTGACGAGTGGTTATTAGTAAATGAAAATGGATGTTATTGGTGGGCCTAAATGAAAACCAATAAAAAGGTAACCACATCAAAAATTTGTAAAAATGTTGTAAACTAGTTTGTGGCGGTAGTATTACTCTAAAAAAAATTAAAATTTTTAAGATTACTTAATTTTAGTGAGCATATCTGTCAAATTTGAGAGGGTAGAGGCTTTGAAAGGAGTCTACCCATTGTTTGTTTCACTGGAAAAGCTTGTGTTGTCTTCTCTCTCATGGTAAGCTTTCTCACTTTTTCTCTAATCATATATTTTCTTATTTGAATTCAAGCTTCTTTTTTTTTTTTTTCTAAGAAATTTTCAGTTTGATAGATTCCTAGCAAAAGTTACTTCTTTTCGCACATAAAAGTGCAAAATAAAATAAAATAAAATATAATATAAGAAGAAAGAACAAATAAAGTAAGAGATGAAAACTTTAAACATAGTGCCTATGTTGCTCTAATTGCTTTTACATGGGACAATCTTTACAGTAAATTAATAATATTGTTATGTAATGAATGATAATTGTTTAGGGGATTTGCATTTGTTGGTAAATACATTATGCAGATACTATGCAGTAATGATATATTATGTAAATACATAATTAAGGGTAATATTGAAGACTTGTGATTGACCATAAAAAACAATTAGTGTACCAGCAAAAAGAGTAGACAATTAAAATTTATTGACAACTAATTTTAATTGTATTTATTGCCAAAATTTAGTATGAAAACCAAATTCATTCTTGATTTTTTATTTATATTGATTACATTAGTTGGTTTACCTAATACACATTTTTTAAATTATTCAAAAAATATATAAAAAATTTACATACCAAACACCAAAAAACATTCTCAAGCTCATTTGAAGGTCGTTATCAAACACTGAAAAATGAGATAGATTTTTTAAAATATAGTCTTTGCAAAATGAACCTTTCTAGAAAACATCAGTCTTACTAAACCTTTGTAAAAATACAAAGATGCTA